>OZ005656.1:283614936-284877436 GCA_963930645.1 Salticus scenicus | reverse complement strand
AATATGATTCATACAAATTATTAATTTATCTCTATTTGCTTTTTTTTTTGACCCGCCATTTTCGATGCGTCGTTTTCTCCAAAGGTAAAATGAATCATCAAAATCCTATTGTTACTGCAGCTGCCCTAAGCTAAAACATCGCGGTGGCAAGGTCGATATCTGACGTTATTGTTAAATCTTAGTTTTAGTTTGAATTTGATAAGAGCTATGTTTTTTATGGCTCCACACTCAAGTGCTCTGAACACGGAATTGGGCGAAGAAAAATAGGAGCTCGAGATAAATAAAGAATAGGAAACGATAGTGTGTGACCTTTTGGAAAAAGAGTCGAGATTAAGGTAAACAGTTAGATTGAGCTATGTAGGGGTTCCCCAGAAAAAATAAAAATGATAAATATCATCTACGTCTTACACTATGCAATTATTAGAATTATTTCAACAAGTATATAAATGAATAAAATAAATATGTAATAAACGCATTATATATATATATATATATATATATATATATATATATATATATAAATGATAGATATCGTAATAAATTTTAATCTTAAAATCTAGCAATTAATAGATACAAAACAATACCAACTCACAAAAATATAGAACTCAGTTTAACTTAGAGGAAAGACTGACACAAAATTGTTACGATTTAGATTAAGAACCACTAAGAGACAAAAATATCTTAAACTGCTTACGCCAACATGAATGATAATAATAAAAAAAAGGACCATTAAACTTATGACAGAGAAACAAATAAATAACCACAAAAATAATTGGATAAAAATGCTTAAAATTAGGAGTAAATACTCGTCAGGGGGACTGTACTTCATAAAGCTGTGAAAGCTGCATCGATTTCGTACAGCAATATAGGTAATGATAGCAATTTATATCGTTTCAGCCCCGATCGAAGCAGCAAAACCATATAGAATGAGAAATTAAATGAAATATTAAATTTATATATATATATATATATTTATAAATTCCGCAATAATGCTATAATCGTATACAAATTTACGTACACTTGATTTGCTGTCAAAGTTTAATATTTACCTAACGGTATGTTTATACTGAAATAAATTTCAAAAATATAAATGTTTGTTTATTATTCATTTTAATGTAAATTGAATTATTTTAATATAAAAATACGAATAAATATATCATAACATTAAAAAAAAAAAAAAAAAAAAAAAAAGTAGTACGTAATGAGAGTTTTTTCAAAAAACTTGCATTTATAAAACAAGGATAAACTAACAAACAACTTCTGCCATATCTTTTCATTTCGAAGAATCTTTTTAAAACAAGTCGATGAATTTTTTTCGACAAACAAATTAGTAGGGGGTACCGCGGAATTAAGCATTTGATGAAAACTGATATGAAATTGTTACTATTGAGCATAAATGTTTATTTAAAAAATAAATAAAATAAATTGAATATTAAGCTATTTTAATAACATTAACATTTATTTTTCATCTTTCAGATTTTCTACAATTCAAAGAAGATAGCTCTTCCAAAACCCTGATGAGATGGCCATCCTCTTTTTCTACAAATTGTTATTTTTCTCTATTGTTCAGCGGAGAAACCTTATAACTTCACGATGTTTTTGTTTATTTTAATATAAAGAGTTGTTTCATAATTGAAACCAGTCTAGAAACCTTATGACTTCCATCCTATTTTTGTTTATTTTAACATTATATAGCTCATTAAAAACAATTGCTTCTGTTTGAGTGCATTTCTGTATAGTATTACATTTAAGACACAGGAAGCCATCATCTTTGAATATATCATTTCTTTTCCTCTTTCACTCTTTGAAAATTTTTTAATAAAGTGCAACATGGTTGTATGGTCTCAAACTAGGACTTTTAGCGATATCGCGAGTTTGACTGGTCTAAAATTTAAAAATGAATATTTTATCAAAAAAGAATTCAAATATCTGGAAACTATTCTTTTTTTTTTTTAAACATATGACGCCCAGCATGAGAACAGAGCTACAATTGTGCCAAGTTATCAACAAATATTGAAATATTACACACATGGATGACGAATGTATTGCTTAAAATACATTTATAAACCTACAGTTTTGAATTTCTATTTGTATTTGAAAAAACAAAAATGGAATTCTATATTTTAATATTTTCAAAGTTTCAGAAAATTATTTTAGAATTCTACAAATTTAGAATAAGCTTTTTACCTCAGTTTCCGCTGTTTGTTTGGTAAGAATTTTTAGTAGCTCATTATTTAATTTCCAGGATTTTCCATCTTCAAGGTGTTACATGTGTCCTATTTTGAGACTACTTTATTGCTCTGTTGCTTTCCCACTACACTCATGCCTGCTATTTTTTTTTTTTTTTCCTTGGCTGATAAATTTCGCTTATATCAACCTCAAACAATTGTTGTTGTTTTTTTTTTTTAATTTACAGCATTTACTTATTTCTCTAATCTTTTAACACCAGTTTTTTGGTGCATTTTACTACAAGATAATAAAAACCTAATATGCATAATTTATTTACTTTAAATTAATTGCTAAAATTAGGCTTTTCTACCTTTGCGGAAATTATTATTAATAAAAAGAGATCATAGTTTATCGATAGAGTACCGTAAGTTTATACTTTTACTATTATTACTGTTACTGTTTATTATATTTATACTGCATAAAAGCATTTACTATATATGTAGTAAAAACGTGTATAAAAATGATGCATTTTTATATGTTATCCAGTGGCGGATTTAAGGGGGGGCTAGGGGGATGAAGCCCCCCCCCAAAAAAAAAAACACTGACATTCACAATTGAATATTGCAATTGTAAATTTTTTATTGGTTTAGAATAACACTTTGAAAAATCTTAGCCCCCCCCACACACACACAAAAAAAAAAGTCAAGTTCTGGATCCGCCACTGATGTTATCTACTATTTTACACTTTTGAAAACCTCAATCAAAATCCAGGATTTATTTATTGATTTTATTATTACTACAGTTCGTACAATTTCTTTCAGACTGCGATTTTGACTTCGTTACCAATTTTTATCACCTTGAACGTGCAAACGTTTTTGTTTAAAATATATCAAGCTGTAAGTTTATCAGTGTATCTGCCCGGATTTTTAGTACAGATTATTAGATTTTAACAAAATTGTGTACCAATCAGAAGAAAATTAGCTAACACCGTATTTTTTAGTTCAAAAGTTATTAAACAAAAACTCCATTTAACTTTAAAATCATTAAAAGGAAAAATTGATGCCAACAATTAATAAATAAGTAAAATATATTGCTTTTTTTTTTTTTTTTTTTTTTTTTTTTTTTGAAAAAGAGAAGGAAAGTGCAAACATTTTTGAAAAAAATAATTAAAATGAAATTGAGAAAAATCGTGCTAAATAAATGGAAAAGCTTCAGTACAGAACCTCTTGGCGAAAAATAAAATTTAGTACCGAAGTAGCTGGAACGTTTTGCGCCAAGGTGTTTACTAACACAATTGCGATAGCCATTTCGATTCATCATTCATTGCCAAGATGACAATAAAAATTTAAAAGCCGCCAAGGGGCTCCAGTGCTAAAGAATACCGAAGAAATTTTATGAAATAAGTATAGTAACCGATACCAGGGAATGAAGCACATTTACTTCATGCTTTTATGTGGGGAAATGAATTAAAATAAATCCTCTCGTACTGAATTATTATTATTATTATTATTTATTTATTTATTTATTTACTTATTTATTTTATTTATTTATTTATTGCAGAATTTTATATCTATTACTTAAAAATCAATACTAGGCTTTTTTTTTTTTTTTTTTTTTTGGAGGTGGGGGGGGGGGGGGTTATACACTAAATTTTCTTTGCTGGTAAGAAACTTCCACTACATTATAGAGAGGGGGGAAAAGTATATGTCTTTACGCTAAATTACGTTAAATTCACTGCAATGTTTTTTAATCTTTATTTGGCGGCGCACTTAGACTTGATTATGATAAAAATAAGACACATATTTCAGATATTTGTTAAATTTCAAAGTAAACATAATAGGTGAAAAATAATATTCTTACATTTTTCAATATCTGTTGAAATGAAAAATTAAAATATTTATATATTTGCGTGTGATTACTTTATTACTTTTTTTTTTTTTTTTTTTTTTAATAATACTAACATTCGGAGGGAGGGGGAGAGAGAGATAGAGAGAGAGAGAAGCATATGGTATTTAAAATTTTAGATGAAATACTTTTAAACTCAAATTTTAAACATGCCTATTTCATTCTCTTCCCAAGAATTTTATTTGTTCTTCAATCTAATCTTGTTGATGAAAAATTATTAACTTTATAACAAGGTTCTGAAAACTAAAAAAAAAAAAATTATTACTTCTATTCATATTTATTGCACTGTTACTGTTATTACCTTACTTACTGCTTTTTTCTTTTTTAATGTTTGGCAGTCATTTGAGAAACAAAATATTATTTTAAATGATTAATAATAATAGTAAACAAGATAAAATTATAGAATTTTTTAAGCATTTTCTTACGATCTTAGTGTTTTGGTGCAAAAAATCTTCTTAGAAAATTTAAGCTTAATACGAAACATTCACTATTGATAGAAAATGTAAATGCAATAAGGTATAAATAACTTTCCTAAATTTTATTAGGATAATTATAAATTTCTTTTTGGAGACACATTTTTTTTTTTTTTTTTTTTTTTCTGTGGCAAGGAGCAACAGGCTCGTGACACTTCAAAAATCATTTCTAACATGGACAGAATATCCTGGGGAAAAGAAAATTATATATATATATATATATATATATATATATAATAGTAATGTTTGACCGTTTTTAAATTTTATAGAAAAACGAGAAACGTCATTCAGTTTTCTATAATCTAAATCAGAACACAAAAGAATCACATGCACTCACAAATAAAAATCGTGTCAAAAGTATGTAAGATAGGTATGCATTTTGAAAACTGTAAAGGAAAAAAGAATAAATCTATTTTTAAAATAATATTTATGTTCATATTGACAAATTTTGATGATAGTTTTCCTTAACAATTTCCCATACAAATTCACGCAGTATGAATGAATTATCCATTAAAGTTATTATTTATTACTAGCAAATCCATGCGACATTTTCGCATTTTATTTTTTTTTTTTCCTGTTCACCTTTAAAATTTGAAATTCATAACTATTACATGAATTTCACCACTTAACTAAAATTTGAATTCACCAGTCGCTAAAATATTATTAGAACTAAATTAATATTGTGCAATAGTGAAACTAAAATAATACAAAGAAAGATTTCGAAATTAAATTCATAACTGACGACATAATTTTTATACTTCTGCAAGGCAGTACAGTTTTAGTATATAGGACCCCCATGAACAAATTTTACATTTTTAACCCCATGTTGGGGATGATTTTTTATTTATTTATTTCGGCATAATTAAAAAGAAAAAACTAATTCCTAATTTGATTATACTTTTTATGATCTGTTTTTTAGTCAATTTATGATAATAATTCATATTCTGTATAGATCTTTAAAGTACTGCTAGGTTTCAAATGACGCTTGGAAAGATTTATTACTTCCGGTGTGAGCCTGTTTTTATTTTTTTTTTATTTATTTATTTATTTTTTTTTTTAAACACACTTGATATTGTGAGTTTTTTGGTTTTCTTCCCATGCTATTTCTATGGGGGTTTTAGCTTCCCCCCCCCCTCTTTTTCTACATTCTAAAGTGCGGTTGTGGATTTAACTTTTAAAAACACACTTTTCCATAAAATACTCTTATCAGACAAATGCCGTCATTTTTACTTTCTCTTACCCATAAGGTAGAGAAAGTATTGCTTTTGGATCAAATTTTCGAAAGCGAGATTTTGTTATATTTACACGTTTTGAGGTATCCTGAATACAAAAATCATGTTTTTAGCGGTTGGTCTGTGGGTCTGTGTGTGTGTGTGTCTGTGTCCGTCTGTTATCAGCATATCTCAAGAACAAATTTTAGCAGACATTCCAAACTTGGTATTCTAAATGTGTATCCTATAGGGATGCTACAGTAAGCTTTTCGTTAAGATCAAGCAAACGGTTCGTGTACAGGGACAATCAAGAGAATTCTAATACATTACGTCTATGGGGGAAATTGCAGGTAAGTACAGTTTAACATCTATAGACTGCACTAAACCAAATGAAACGAATATATATTTTTTGTAATAGAGATAGTTAACTGGGAAAAAAATTTTGTGTATGTAGGAGCCTCGCCTCCCCCCCCCCTGGGGGGGAAGTCCCCCCTCGAGGGGAGTAAATTTTCATGATGGGTATCTTTTAAAAGAGCTCGCCAATACCTTTAAAACGAATGGTTGAACCATCGATCTGCGATAATTTAAAACAAAGTTATCGATTTTTTTTTACTTTTAACAAAAAAAACTTCGAAAAAAAAAAATTGTAATTTTTTTTTCTGACAGAGTTATTTTTTAATAACCGAATTAAATTCTGTATAAATGTAGGTGCACACAGAATTAATTATCATATAAAACTCTTCCGAAGCCTAATTTGAATTATTACTGACAAACTTTGAATAAACACCATAAAATGCAATAAACTCACAACAATTGTTTCGGGTCGAAAAAACACACGACCCTTCATCAGGCGAATAAAGTAAGCACGAGTGCTGCAGTCAAAGCGGCACTCGTGCGTTGCCGCTTTGACTGCAGCACTCGTGCTTACTTTATTCGCCTGATGAAGGGTCGTGTGTTTTTTCGACCCGAAACAATTGTTGCGAGTTTATTGCATTTTATGGTGTTTATTCAAAGTTTGTAAGTAATAATTTTTACAACGCCAGTTTTGTGATGCTTCTTTATTTAATTTGAATTGTTTAACATAGGTTTACATAACGTCGTTATCTTACCTCTTAATCTCCAACCTGTATTTATAGTATTAAATTTCAGGGTAAGAGAAAGTCGTGTGAGTGACACACAGATTATTTCTTATTAGATCATTGAGCTGAGGCCACGTGCGTAAATATTGTCCACTTATAAACAGTGGCGGATCCAGAACTTGACATTTTTGGGGGGCTAAGATTTTTCAAAGTGTTATTCTAGACCAATAAAAAATTTACAATTGCAATATTCAATTGTGAATGTCAGTGTTTTAAAGGGGGGCTTCAGACCGCTAGCCCCCCCTTAAATCCGCCACTGCTTATAAATATTATTTTTTTATCCTCTCGTTCGTATGTTATTAATTACATCACTATCGTATCGTTTAGACAAAAATTAATCGTAACTGTACCACGTTAGAGAAATATATATTACATAGAATTTTCTTTCTTTCTTTTTTTTTTTTTTTTCATTGTGAATGCACGTGGTTTTCACCTCAGAGAAATCACACTAAATATCGAAAGAAAATTAATTTTGTACTGAGATCTGAAAAAGAATTTCCTTTTTCCAAACCTTTCTTTCTTTTATTTTTTTTTTTTTTTTAATTAAAAAATTAATAAATTTGATGAACATTATTATAGACCTATGGTTCAATCACTCGTTTTAAAGGTATTGACGCGTTCTTTTAAAACATGCCTATATTGGAAATTTATACTCACGAGGAAAGGGGGGGGGGGTGCTCTACATGCTCTTTTTTTTCCTTATTTTATTACTACTGTTATATATCAATAGCTCTTATTCATTTCACAAAAATTTGTTAAAAATAATTGTCATTATGTATAGTTAAAAGCTTTTAAAAAATAGTCTGAGGACATCACCTTTTGAGTGATTGATTCGCAAACGTTCCAACCAAATATCAAGTTTGGTTCAAAAAAGTTTGGATAGATGTACACATATCTAAAGATGATTTTTCCCACTATCTAATGACGAAGTCTTAGGCTTCGAAAATATAATATTATATGCGTTGGACACACAGGATAAGCTGTCAAAAAAAGTCAAGTTAAAAATTAAGATAAAAACAGATCACCCAATCACGGATCCATGAGGCAGTATATTGGTTCAGGTAAATTTATTGATTATTCCAAAGAAGCTAATTTGTTGCGTGACCATAGGTGAAATAAGTATGGAATCTGGAGCCTGGAGTGGGGAAACAGTACCGAGCACAAGTCCGGGTCCAAAGCCCCAATCTTTCTTGAGCAATATTTCTACAAGGTCGAAAATCAGTAAGTGAGCTCCAAAACTGGAGCAAAAAATGACATTGCATTTGGCGTTTAATTTTATAGACGCCAAGTTCAAAATTTAAGATAGAGAATGGTTGCGGTAAGTTACGAATATTTTTATGTAATTTTTGAAAAGGCGACCAGAACTTCAATGGCCGTTGTTAGTGAACGTTGGCATGATTTCGCCACGATTTTAGATCCTGAGAAATAACCAGCTAAGCAAATATTTTATCTAGCTGATGATGGAAATTAGGCGACAAGAGATCACTTGAGTTATATTTCGATGTAAGATTAAAAGAAACCGAATTAATTATTTTCTGGTTTCACAAGACAAAAGGACAGAAATACGTCAAAACATATCCTTTCCAGCACAAAAATAATTTTCATTACGTTAGGATTGCTAATTGAATACTGGAAATTGATGAAAGCATTTGTTTCAGTTACATTGAAAAAGATATGAAAAGGAAGATATAAAAATTAGAAAACGTATATTGTAACTTTATTATTTATAGGTTAAAAACAGTTATATCGTTATATTTTAAATAGTTGTTTAAGATTACTTAAATTTATAATTTTATTTATTTAGAGAATTTATCTATCTTTTAAAGTGAAAAAACTAGTTGGCATAGGTGGACTCTGCTCAGTTCCCCACCATATTTATGGTCTCATAAATTTCTAGTGCGAGACATATTATAATCATGTTAAAAGAAATGAATTTGACCAAAGCTTGATACAGTGACAGAATGAATCCCGGCTAATAGGCTATCCACCGTTCACTTCGATATATTTATCTTATTCTAACCTATTAATTTATTTTATCAGGGTCAATTCCGTTGTTTAGTTTTCATGCTACTATTTCCAATGCAATAATCCTCAAAATTCATATTTATATGAAAAATGTAGAATTTCGCTATGTTGATAAAATCGCAAATTACGAATAATTTACGAAATTTTCCTATTAGAATATTTGTATTCAATCATGTTCAAACAAATATCATAAATGTAATTTTGAAATTGTCTAATGTATTTATGATCCTCAAAATGGAAGTTTATGCTCAATTTTGCCTTATTCTGACATGTTAAGTAAATCGTAAATTCCAAATAACTTACGAATTTTTTAAATTGGAAAAATCATAGTCTATGATATTCATGCCAGTAACCTAAATAATATTTCGAAAGTAGTTTGACATCTTTTACGATGAAAATATCCCTCAAAATTGACGTTTATGTGAAATTTTGCTCAATTCTGCCATGTTAAGAAATTCGAAAATTTCCAATAACTTACGAAATTTTTATATTTGAAAATTCATAGTCATTAATATTCATGCCAGTGTCCTAAATAATATTTCAAAAGTAGCCTGACATCTTTACGATGAAAATATCGCTCAAAATTGACGTTTATGTGAAATTTTGCTCTATGCTGCCATGTTAAGAAATTCGTAAATTTCCAATAACTTGCGAAATTTTCAAAGTAGCATATTTATAGTTACTGATGTTCATTACGGCATCAAAACTGATATTTTAAAACTGGTCTGACATTTTTACAGTAAAAAGTTTCCATTTAATGCAAGTTTAAGCGAATTTTTGTCCTATTCTCCCATGTTAAGAAAATCGTAAATTTCTCATAACTTACGAAGTTTTTTATTTGGAATGTTGAAAATGAATAGGGTTCTTGCCAGTATCGAAAGTAATATTTTAAAACTGATCTGACCTCTTTGCGATCATTTGTTCGTGAGATATCGTGTAAACAGACTAACAAACTAACGGACTGACACACTAACGGACTGACAAACTAACGGACTGACACACTAACAGACACCCTACAGACAGACACCATACAAATTTTGTCATTTTCGGATTCCTCACACCTGAAAACGTGTAAAAAAGTCAAAAAACCTAGGTCGAAATTTTTCACGATTACCTAAGTTCCCCATACCTATAGTATGATGGGAAACTAAAATTAAGATGAAAACAAATCACCCAAGCACGGATCCATGAGGCAGTATATTGGTTCAGGTAAATTTATTGATTATTCCAAAGAAGCTAATTTGTTGCGTGACCATTGGTGAAATAAGTATGGAATCTGGAGCCTGGAGTGGGGAAACAGTACCGGGCACAAATCCGGGTCCAAAGCCCCAATCTTTCTTAAGCTACTACAAGGTTGAAAATCAGTAAGTGAGCTCCAAAACTGGAGCAAAAAATGACATTGCATTTGGCGTTTAATTTTATAGACGCCAAGTTCAAAATTTAAGATAGAGAATGGTTGCGGTAAGTTACGAATATTTTAATGTAATTTTTGAAAAGGCGACCAGAACTTCAATGGCCGTTGTTAGTGAATGTTGGCATGATTTCGCCAACTAGTTTTATCTAGCTGATGATGGAAATTAGGCAACAAGAGATCACTTGAGTTATATTTCGATGTAAGATTAAAAGAAACTGAATTAATTATTTTCTGGTTTCACAAGACAAAAGGCCAGAAATAAATCAAATCATATCCTTTCTAGCACGAAAATAATTTTCATTACGTTAAGATTGCTAAGTGAATACTGGGAATTGATCAAAGCATTTGTTTTAGTTATATTGAAAAAGATATGAAAAGGAAGATATAAAAGTTAGAAAACGTATATTGTAAATTATTTATTAATAGGTTAAAAACAGTTATATCGTCATATTTTAAATAGTTATTTAAGATTAAATACTTTAATTTATAATTTTATTTATTTAGAGAATTTATCTATCTTTTAAAGAGAAAAAATAACTTTTATAATATGTGATAATCTACATCACAACACACACACAATGAAATTTTCTAAAAATTGCCAAATCGTGTTCAAAATAATTCAAAACGTGTAAATCAATCGAAACCAGAGATCGAAAATTTTCACGAATTCAATACTTTCTTTTTCTTTTATATATATAGAAGAAAGTAAAAATCAGTATCAATATGTTACATAATGTACGTACTTTCGATTGTATGGACTGAAAACAGATTGTTTAGATGTCACTGACCGTTCTTGATTGACGGAGAAAAATATTTCGTTTATAACTTAGGTATCTTTTTTGTCATACAGAATGTTTTGTTCAGCAAAATCATAGACTGATGCGGCACTCTGCAGGTTTCCAAGAACATTTCTATAGTAAGGACTATCAAATATTTTGCTACAATGTCCAGTGGCGATCCCATCGTGGCTTCATAGAAATTTTTATGAAAGGTTTTACGATGAAAGAGTTATAGAGTTATAGTGTTATAACGCCCTATGAGTCTATTAAAAAGAAATTATTATAAAAGAATTTGATTGACTTTTTTTTCTTTTAGAACAAAGCATAAAGATATTATTTTCATGTTTAAAAAAATAATTTTGATTCGCCAAAATAAAACAGTACAAGGTAATTCCATGAAAAATGTAACGTCAGTCACACACAGAGATATTTCTGCTTCCACCAATTATTTCTAACAAGAATCACTACCCTATTTAATCGCGAAAATTATAGGAAATATGCCATTAATATTTCTGTATGGTAATAGTAGCGGCAAAAAGAGGCAATTTTATTCTTTTTTGTGACTGATGTTACCTAAATCCATGGAATCAACCTACAACGATTCATAAAATGTATTGAAAATGTACTGTGGCCGTCACACAAATTTCTCCTTTATTATTCTATAAAACAGCGTCACGTACGGTTATCATACATAAAATATGAACCATCATAGCTTATCATAATACCGATTTTACATATGCAGTTTGGAACAATTTTAACCAACAGATGCCGAGATACATGAAAAAATACAGATAGCGAGTAATCACTGCGAGACCTGTCGGATGATATATACTCAAAGGCGAATCAGCATAGTTTTTTTCTTAATATGCATCTCACAAAAGAAGTTTGGTTCTTTTATATATTATAGAAGCTGAAATACAGCTTTCCGTAAAAGGAGAAAATTGCAAGATAGCCACGGCACCAGTCGGCCGATTTGCACACAAATTAAACGAGCATTATTTTTCATTTTGGTCCTTTACATTTTGTGCTTTGTGCACTTATATGTTATAGAAGCTGAAATACTGCTTTCCTGCAAATAGGCGATTTGTAGCATAGCAGTGTCATCTGTTGGCAAAAGCTTAATCAACACAAATTGATGTCACGATCCAGCCAAATTTAGTGAATTTTTTGTGGAATTCCGTTCATTATTTTATGAGATGTCCACAAAGTTTTGATAACACACACACAGACATTTTTTGTAAATCGTTAATCAATCTTCAAGGTACATTATGCAGTTTTAAAAAATTATCTGAAAATAAATATTTTAAACGGCTAAATTACAGTTAATGAAAGAAATAATCGGGTGTGGCACTTAAAAGTAAGTTTCTTCTCTCTCTCTCTCTCTCTCTTTTTTTTTTTTTTTTTTTTTACTTTCTCTTACCCATAAGGAAGAGAAAGTATTGTTTTTGGGTCAAATTTTCGAATGCGAGTTTTTGTTATATTTACATGTTCTGAGGTCTCCGAATACGAAAAACATGTTTTTAGCAAATGGTCTGTGTGTGTGTCTGTCTGTTATCAGCATACCTCAAAAACAAATTATGGCAGAAAGTTCAAACTTGGTATTCTAAATTTGTATCATATAAGGATTCCACACTAAACTTTTCGTTAAGATCAAGCAAATGGTTTGTGTACAGGGACACTCAAAATTATTCAAATACATTACGTCTATGGGGGAAATTGCAGGTAAGTAGAGTTTAACATCTATAGACTGCCCTAAACCAAATGAAACGAATATATATTTTTTGTAATAGAGATAGTCGACAGGGAAAAAAATTACGTATGTAGGAGCCTCGTCTCCCCCCCCCTGGGGGGGGGGGGAATCCCCCCTCGAGGGGAGTAAATTTTCATGATGGGTATCTTTCAAAAGAGCTCGCCAATACCTTTAAAACGAATGGTTGAACCATCGATCTGCGATAATTTAAAACAAAGTTATCGATTTTTTTTTTTTATATTGATAATAAAATGGACTTTTTTTTGGATATTTAGTGTTATGCTACTTGGAAATCGTCTATTGATATGGAAATCGTCTGCCTTATCATAAAAAATATTTTTTTTTTAAATAATAATTTTAATATATTATTTTTTAAAAACAGAATTATTTTTTGATAGCCCAATTAATTTCTATATAAATGCAGGTGCATTAATGAAACGGGGGGTTGAGGGGGGCGGTAGCCCCCCTCGCGCAGAACTAATTATGATATAAAACTCTTCCGAAGCCTAATTTAAATTGTTTAACTATTCGTTATCTTACCTCTTAATCTGCAACCTGTATTTATAGTATTAAATTTCAGGGTAAGAGAAAGTCGTGTGAGTGACACACCAGATTATTTTAATTATTATTATTATTACTTCTGGCATGTGTTTATATGAATTGGAGCTATTGCCCTCCCCAACACCTCGTTTGAATATACAGTACCCGCCGCTTATTAAAATCACATTCGTTCTAAGGCAAAGTGATTTTATAAAGCGGCTGATTTTTATATCCGGCGAAGGTTCTTGCTTTCAAGAAAAAGGTATTGCTTCCTTGAATTTAAAAAGTTAACGATTGATAAGAGTAATAAACTTTATTAATTAATTTTAGACCGACAATTAATTAATTGTTCATTAAAAATAAGTAAATTAAAAACATACTCCGTATAAAATTAATAAACACATAGTGCATACAAAATTAGTCAATATTTATGCATTAATTAAATATTAGACATTTTCAAAAGTTTTTTTTCTTCTTAGTTATTTCAGAATGAGAACTAAGAATTATCTTTTAATAATAAAAAAAAAAAAAAAAAAAAAAAAAAAAAAAAAACTAGTGATCAAAGCAGTAACTTATTTCGATTTTTAGAATACACTCCTGAAATTTATTACTAAGACAAGTGATGAAGCCAGTTTATTTTGTTATTATGCTGCAAGTGTAAAATTTTCGACAAATAGAGATAACGAGGGAGATTGTTGTGCTTTATTTTATTTTTATTGGGGGGGGGGGGGGGGGAAACTAAATAAAAAAATTTTTAAAGTGCAAAAATACACATTTTTGCTGATGAAGAGACTTTTTTCAGTTTATTAACCGGCGATGCTGATTTTATTAAACGGTGGTTTTAAAAGTAGTTTGTATTGATTTGATTTCGGTCCTGACAATTTGATCAGATTAAGCGGCTGATTTTATTAACCAGTGAATTTATTAAGCTGCGGGGACTGTACTGCCCACGCTTATAAAGAATGTAAGGCTTTTATTAAATTCAGCCTTATTCAGCCTAAAATTCGTTTATTCTAAGTTATTTAGACAAATTTCATCCCCTCCATTTCTTGACACTTAGAAATCTCGATCAAATATTCTCATGTGATTTTTAAGTTCTCAATAAAAACGTGACATCTGTACTCAGTGAATTTCAAAACGCATGATTAAAGCAAAAGTTCAGAGTTGAAAACTAGAAATGAAACAATATTTTATCTATTGTGTGGTTACAAAAATGTTATTATAGTTCCTAAGCAATTTTCATAGACTTACGTAAAATGTAGTATAACACTTTTGTCAATTACGTTCAATAGAAAAGAATGTTAAATAGCCTGTATATTGTCTATAGATTATATACACGACGTACATTTTACTTAAATTTAGCATAATACGATAAATACACAACACAACTTCACTTATATATCCCAATTATTTTGTGCTGCCCTGTAAACGTATGATAAATGATTTTTCTAACATGTTCTATACAAAATATGCTTTTATACACATAAAAAAATATATGCTCATTTCATTTTGTTTAGTGTAGCCTAAAGATGCTAAACTGTATCGACGAGAAATTTCACCCATGTACATTTTGTATTTGAATTCTCTTGGATGTCCCTGTAGACAAATCATTTTTCGGCCTCGACAAACAATTTAGTGTAGAATCCCTCTATGATACAGATTTAGAATACCAAGTTAGGACTCCCTGCTACTATTTTGTTCTTTTGATAGGATAGGATAATAACAGACTTACACACACAGAGAGACATACAGACCAATCATAAAAAAACCTGTTTTTCGGATATAGGGCTTTTCAAAACATGAAAATATAGAACAAACGGGATTTCGAAAATTTGATTTCAAAACCATTCATTTTACATGCATGTTATTGATAAAACTTGGCCATTTAGACGAAAACGAAGAACAAACAGCAAGATGAGGGGTGGAGAGGTGGGAGGAATGATATGAATTAATTATTTTCATTTTTATTTTCAAAAAATATTTTTTATTGATAATCTGCTTTTCGCGAATTATGGGGAGGAGATGTGATACTACTCGAAGTATACAGCTTACAATAAGTGGACTTACAACAAGCTATTCATTCAGCGAGAAAAATGTTATGGAAAATAAACGACTTTAATTATTTTGATGGAAGTCAAGAATGAAGATAAAATGGTTTAGGAAAGTGTTTTAAAATTACCACTTTCAAGATGATTGAAAAAAAAATCTTTGTAAGCAAGTAAAATAAATATAAAAAACACGTAGCAATCATTTTGAGTCAAAATAATCAAAGAAAATTTCATCATCATCAACATCAGGAGACATAAAACAACACTTTCATTTTGCCCTCGTATCTACTTGTTTATGTCCATCTGGTTGGTATCCAAATGATTAGTTCTATGCCGTTTCTTCATATTTCATGTACCGATACAGACAGAGGTGTTTGTAGTGTTTCAGAATCTATTTTGAGCCGCAGAATTCGGTCTAATGAGTCTTGATAAGCAAAAAATAACCATAATAAAAATAATACGCTGGTGTTCAAAATTAAAGCAACAACCTGTTTTCTCGTTTTCTTTTTTTGCGCGTAATTTTTAAACAAATAAACATATGAACATAAAATTTACATGACATGTTCGTTAAAAACCATTCATTGAATTCTATATAATTTTAGCATGACTAATAATTTTAAACTAATAATTATTCTTTTTTTTTTTTTTTTTTTAACAAAAGTATGCTTAGGAAAAAATTAAATTTTTCAATAATTTTAGAAAAGAAAACTTAATTAAAAGTCGTGTTAAGGATGCATGGCAGATAGATAAAGACGCACATGCCTTGAAACGTTACTCTAAATCTCAATTTTTCTTTCTGTATTAACTTTTCTTTTACTTTTATAATAGACTTTTTAAAAAATATGTAATTACTAATTTGTAAACTATGAGCATCACCAGGATAATGAAAAATGTCGATAAAGAGTTTAATAATAAACCTCTTATCCAATTTTCATGTTTGTGTGTATATTTTTTAAAAAGTTATTCACATGCGAAAAAAAGAAGAAACAGAAAAGTGAATACAGGTAAAAAGGTCTGGTTTTAATGTAACACATGGATGCATGCGCATCTTCATCTACCTGTAATGCATCCTTCTGACCATTTTTCATTAAATTTTTGTTTTCTAAAATTATTAAACTTTTCATTTTTTCCAAAGCTTTATTTTTGAGAAAAAATGAATGTTTATTAGCTTAAAAATTATTACATATGCTAAAGTTATGTAAAATTCGGTTAGTGATATGATAATGAACATGCCATCCAAATTTTATGTTCATGTGTTCATTTGTTTAAAAGTTATGTGCAAAAGAAGAAAACGAGAATACAGGTTGTTCCTTTAACCCTCGAAGTGCTATCGTCTCGCTGCGAGACGATTCGGATCCCCGCTAGAATAGTATCGTCTCGCAGTGAGACGATTCGTAAAATCTATATAACTGCTCGTGAAATCGAGATATCAATCGATTTTATGAATAGTATCACGCGAAATGAAATTCTCTACCTGGTAAGTAGAACTAATTTGTCTTTGGTTGGGGACTTTATTATTATTGACTTTATTATTATTCATCTCAGTTTATATTATTATATATCATTGTGCTTGTGATGAAATTTGGGACATTTTGTATATTTTAGCATTTCATTTTAGATAAAATGTGCTTTACTTGTAAGTAAAGAAACCTACTATTATCTTATTCTCTAATTTTTTCTGAATACATTGATGTATAATATGCCATATATAGTTACAAATTTGTATTTAATATAATTTTATAAAAATATATCTGCACGTTGCCTTAAAAATATTTAGAACTTAAGAGTGAAACGATTAGCACTTGGAAGGTTAATTCTAAACACCAATGTAGCTCAAAACATTAATTTTCATCCCTGGTGAGGGTCGTGCTTTGTTTTTTGGTATTATACGATACGCTAATATTTCGGTGCATTTAAAGAGGAAACTTTTTCTTAATTCAAGATTCAGTCATTTATATAGGAAAACTAAAAATGCTTAGAAACCTGAATAATTTAATAGCAACATTTGTGCATTTCCGAGAGAAAACCTAGCACAAAGAGAGTTTTGTGCTAGGAAATAAGGAAATCATTTATGCATTTAGTTATTTACTATCGCCATACCAGCTTTTAGTATTGTATGTTTAACTTAAATTGTCTTCATAAAAGCTGTCGTAAAAACTACAGACATCTTTGATGCATTTCTATGAATGTCTACTGATTTGTAACTTTTCTTTTTCTGCTGCAACATATGAATTTTTTATTTGCGAAGCGCTCACCGGCGAAATTTTTTTTGGTACATCTAGAATTGCGAATTGTAGCAAAAAAAGCATGACTATGATCTTACAATTTGATTCTCATTAAAATTTATTGCTGCATTACAAATAGCCAAACTTTGTCGACCATATGTTCAGCGATGAGCTTCTATATTATGCGTTGATTACTATTGTTATTATCCTTTTGTTTTAAGAAAGATGATTTTTAGGCCGAAAGAATTATTTTTTAAAGATAAAATAGATCAAATGAGAAAGAATTTATTTATTGTGATATCAAGTTAAAATAACACATTTATAACTGATTATAATATATATATATATGTGTGTGTATTATTCTTCTGAGTCATATGATGTATGAATGATGATATCATTCATTATATGATGTATGAAATGAATGATGATCCAATCAGCGAAAATTACGTGATTTTGACACAATCATAAAAAGTTTTGGCAAGAATTCTTTTTTTATGTCTCACATAAGAAACCTAAAGAGTCCGAGAGAATAACGAATGCGTGTAAAAACATTTTATGATCGATTTAATTAAAATGTTTACCAGTTGCATCCGAATATATTTTCCTTCATAGAAGTATTAAATACATGTAGATAATTATGCATTACAAAGAAGCTCACATGTGATCATTAAAGTAAAGAAAAGATATATTGGGAAAAGAAAAGAATTTCATCAATCATGTGTTAAACGAATTTAAGAACTAAAAGAGGAACCTAGGGAGTAGTTTACAAAAAGAACTAGTTTCTATTATATAAAAAAAGTAAACAGTTTTCAGAAACAGACTAACCTTAATTTTTACAGTAATGTGTTTGCATTTGGAATTATGCCTATAATTATAATTGTATTTACAATTGTATTTGTAAGTTTAATTCTAACTGAAACCGGGTATGTATATGTGATTGTGATTGTAATTTTAAACGTACTTTTAACTGTCATTGCATTTATACTTGCAATTTTTATCTCTAATTGTATTTCTACTTTCAACTGCACTGAAATTTTAATTAGGAAAAAAAATGAATAAAGCAAGAGGGGGATAAAACAGTGGCATATTAGTACGGCTATTAGGGTTTTAATAACTCTATTTTAAATTAAGATTTAAAATAAAAAAAATAATAATAATATTATCAAATTGTATGATACTAGAATGCAGTTTATAATATTAATTTATTGTTTCAAATTTTCAATATTGACAGCATTCAGGTCCATTGGACTAATAAAATCTTTACTGCCAGGACTGGAGTTTTTATTTTATCCTTTATTTATTTATTTATTTTTTTTTTTTTTTAGTAAGCCCAAGGACATTAGACAAAACTGGTAAATTATTTAAAGAAATTGCATATGTTTAAAAACAAAATTATTCCTCTGTAGCAATAAATTGTATGTCTGATTTTGCATCAACAATAGAAATAAATAAATAGGAAAGAGAGAGAAAGGGAAACAAAATGAATAATGGCATTAAATTGTTTGTACATATTTTAAAAATGATTAAAAAATTAGTATTTAAAATTAAAGTATGTAAATTAAAAAATTTCAGACCCTTATTCTGAATAATATGAAAAACAAGAGCGACAAATCATGCGGTACGCATTGATGAATAATGCTTTCCAACTGTACGTAATTGTTGTATGGTAAGTTGTTTCTAAGTTGTTGTAAGATGAATTGTTGTATGGTAAGATTTGTGCAAAGCAAAATTTGGTTTATAGAAATACCTCTCACAGAATGTAATGCTTTGGAACACTTTCGGTTGTCCCTGTATACAAACCAGTATTTAATCCACTTTCAATGGGGAACATCCGATAGTAGACTTGAATAACATATTTCAATTTCATTAAGGTTTGTGTAAAGTAATGGTATTGAAGTATGGTTTATAGAAATACCACCTTGCATAACATATACAGTAAAACCTCTCTAAGTTGGACACCTAAAGTTCCAAGAAAAAGTGTCCAACTTAGAGAGGTGTCCAACTTATAGGGGTTAGACATAATGTTAATGGATACATTCCGTTCCGAGAAAAAGCGTCCAACTTATAGGGGTGTCCAACTTGAGAGGTTTCACTGTAGTAGTTTCAAGAAACTCTATGAATATTTACGGGAGTTAGAGCGCGGACAGACAGTCAAACCGAAGTCATAACACTTTTCAACCTTGTTGGAAAGTGTTAAAAAAGGATGAGGAGAAGAAAAATAATCTGGTGTGTCGCACACACGACTTTCTCTTACCCTAAAATTTAATAATATAAATACAGATTGGAGATTAAGGGGTAAAATAACGAATACTGTTATGCAAACCTATGTAAAAACAATTCAAATTAGGCTTCAGAACAGCTTTATTTGACAAGTAATTCTGTGTGAGCCCCCCCCCTCCCCCCCCCCGTTTCATCACTGTAACTACATTTATATAAAATTCAAAACTGTTATTAAATTCAAATATTCATTTACAATTATTCAGGCAACATTCACACAAACATTTCTTGAAACTTATCAATCTTGATTAAACTTTCCCAGCAAAAACTTATATTAACTTCAAAGTACAACAGTTGGATCGCCTAAAATTATTTGTTTTTTATTTACTCTAACGGACCCAGACAAAGAACAAACGTTAAAAACTTCACTTCGGTATATAGGAAGCCTCAAAACGTGTAAATATACAAAAAAAAAAAAAAAAAAAAAAAAAAAAAAAACAAGCGATGAATATTTAGCTTAAAAAAAATATATTATTCACCATATGGCTATGAGGAATTAATTTCAGTTCCTGAACAACTTTCCTGGACATAGTAAAATATTACAGTAAAGCACTTCCACTAACAATAAAAAAGAATATTACGGCTTAAATATTGGTAGCCCTGTATATTTTCTGAAAGTTATGTACACATCATATGGTAGACAAAAATATAATCCTATATTATTAACACACGGCACAACCTGAAGTATACTTCCATCAATTTTCAAGTATTGTCGCACTATAATCTAGTTCTTTTGTGTAGCCCTGTAAACGAACATTGAATTATCTCTATACCATATTCTACATGAAACATGCTTTTACATATATAAAATATATATATTTGTTTCATTTGGTTTAGTGCAGTGTATAGATGTTAAACTCTACTTACGTGCAATTTCCCACATGGACGTCGGTAACAAAAGTGTCCGAACTCTAACAAAAATTCTTATGTACAAAAAGTACACTTCATACGGTTTTGTTATATAAATCCTTGTCGAATCCTGTTCTTAGTCAGTCTAAGAACATGATTCGATAAGGATTTATTTAAAAAAAAAAAAACCTATAAAGTGTACTTTTTTCACATAGGAATTTTCGCTAGTGTTCGGACACTTTTGTTACCGACTGTATTTGAATTCTCTTGGGTGTCCCTGTACACGATTCATTTGCTTTATCTCAACGAAAAGTTTAGTGTAGCATTCCTATATCATACACATTTAAAATACCAAGTTACGACTTATCAATTTTGAACAAACTTTTCTAGTAACAAACGTATTCACTTCAAAATACATCATTTGGATCGCCTGAAATTATTTGCTTTTAATTTACTTTAAGAGACAGAGGCAAAGATCAGATAGAGGCAAACTATAAAACTTGACTTCGGTATTCAGGAAGCCTCAAAACGTGTAAATATACAAGAAAACAATCGATGAATAATTAGTATAAAAAAATACATTATTTACCATATGGCTATGAGGAATTAATATCAATTCCAGAGCAGCTTTCCTGAACATGGTAAAATATTACATGATATAGTATATTATAGTAAAGCACTTCTACTAACAAATAAAAAAGAATGTTATGACTTAAATATTGGCAGCCCTGTGCATCTTCTGAAAGTTATGTACACATCACATGATGCACATAAATATAATCCTATATTAATAATATAGGGATCATCCTGAAATACACTTCCATGAATTTTCATGCATGCATTATAATCTAGCGTTGCTGTATATTATAATTTGTTGCATTATAATCTAGTTCTTTTGTGGAGCCCAGTAAACGAACATTTTATACCATATTCTACATGAAACATGTTTTTACGCATATTAAAAATATACATTCGTTTCGTTTGGTTTAGAGCAGTCTATAGATGCTAAACACTCTACTTACCTGCAATTTACCCCATCGACGCAATGTATTTGAATTCTCTTGGGTGTCCCTGTACACGGACCATTTGCTTGATCTCAACCAACGCATTTGGAATACCAAGTTTGAATTTTCTGCTAGAATTTGTTTTTGAGATATGCTGATAACAGACAGACACACAGACCAACCACTAAAAGCATTATTTTTGGATTCAGGGCACCTCAAAACGTGTAAATATAATAAAAATGCAATTTCAAAAATTTGACCCCAAAACAATACTTTCTCTACCATATGGGTAAGAGAAAGTAAAAATGGGACTTAAACTAAGAATGCCTTAAAAATCAGTGTAATTTGTGTCAGTATTTTGTTTTTAAGTATAGTTTATACATATTGAAATTTTACTAGGTTTAATATTTTACATTTTATAATAATCAATGTACTTTAATCCTCTATATCTGTACAAAATAATTTTAAATACTATATATATTTTTTTTTTTACAGCTAAATTTAAAATTGCATAATTATATTTATTTACAAGCTCATTAATTATAATATTGCTGTTTTAAGCTTGTGCAAATTCCATATTAATTCAAATTTTATAAAAGTTATTTATTGCGATTTGAATTATTATGTTTTCATTGTACTTACACTATATTTCAGAAGATTTTATTTATTTGTATATTTACTTCTTCAGACACTGTGTAAACGCATGAGAATTTAATTCGAATTCCGATACCAAAACAAAGAAATATCAAACAAAAATTAACATTTCACTTCACAATTACATTCAGTTATATTTCCCTCTGTTTTAGTATATTTTAATTCTTTTAATAATTTTTTTTGTTTTATTATTTTGTCTGATTAATTTTTACACGAAAATGTTATTTTAAATTGCTTTTTAGAAATATATAAATGTATATATGTTTTAATTTATTTTATTTTGTTGTTTTATTCATTATGTTTATTAATTAAAATAATATTATAAATAAAATTAATGTTCTTTAATTCTGTTATTCAGATAAATTTCTTACAGTATTAATACATATTCTTATATAACAGTTTTTTTTTTTTTTTTTTTAATGTAAAAGTTTGAACATTGTTCACATTAATGCACACTTTTTTGCAGAAGTGTTTTCAAGAAGAAACAAAATGCGTATTTATTCACATTAATATAGACAACTTTTTTTCAAAATCGTGTTTTCAAGAAGTAGAAGTTATGCAGAAAGGTGTATACTAATCACATAAACGTACAACCCCCCCCCCCCCCCCCCTGCAGAAGTGTTCTTTTAAGAAGAGACAGAAGTTCTTCAGAAATGTGCTTTCTAGATGAAACAGAATTTCCGCAGAAGTGTGTACCTATAATCAGAAGTGTGTACAGTACGCACTTCTGCAGAAGTACGTCACATTAACGCACTATACGCTTCTGCAGATTTGTGTTTTCAAGGAAGAGAAGAAAATATGTAGAAGTGTCTATCAAGCAGAAGCCGAAATTCTGCAATAGTGTGTACATTATTTATATGAATGTATACATCTCTATACAAGTGTACTTTCAAGAAGTTCTTAAAAGCTGAAGTTTCTAGAGGAAGCAGGATTTCTACAGAAGTATGTATACTATTCACAAAAATGTGTACACCTCCGCAGAAGTATGCTTTTCAGAAAAGAAAGAAAATATGTAGTCGCGTGCTTTCAAGAAGCCAAAATTTTTAGTACTATATAGATTTTTTACGTTAATGTGCACACCTCTGCAAAAGTGGGCTTTGAAGGGGCAGAGCATTTTCTGCAGATATGAACTTTCAAGAAGTAACAGAAGTTATGCAGAAGTGTATGCATTATTTACATTAATGTGCACACTTCTGCAGAAGTGCGCTTTGAAGAAGAAGCAGAAATTTTGAAGAAGTGTGAGCACATTTCATATTACATACACTTTGCAGATGTATGTTTTCAAGAAGAAGACGAAAATATGTATAAATGTGCTTTCTAGAAGAAGCAGAATTTCTGCAGAAGTATGTGCATAATTCACTTTAATGTGCACACATCTGCAGATGTATTTTCAAGAATAAGCAGAAATTCTGCAAAAGTGTGTATATTATCCACATTAATGTACACACATCTGCAGAAGAGTTGAAACACCTGAGGTAATGTGTACTTACAAGAAGAAAAAGAAAATCTGCAAAGGAGTTACTTTCAAGAAGAAGAAGAAGTTCCGCAAATGTGTTTACATTATTCACATTAATATATAAACCTCTGCAGAGATGTCCTTCCTTGAAGATGAAGAAGTTGTGCTGGCTTAAAATTTATGGTGTGTGAAGAAGTTTTAATATCTATATATTGATTGTACACCAGTTTTGAATTTAGCTTTGGTGAAGAAAGAAGGGAGTCTGTAGAAATTTTCTTTTAAAAACAAGCAGAAATTCTGCCGAAGTGTGTAAATTATCTACATTAATGTACAAACAGCTCCAGAAGTATGTTTTTAAGAAGAAGAAGAAATCTAAATAAATGTGTGTCTACAACAAGAAGAAGAAAGTCTGCTACTGCGCTTTCAGGAAGAAGCTGAAATTCTGAGGAAGTATGCACATTATTCACTTTAATATACGCAGCTTTACAGATGACTATTTTTAAGAAGAAGCAGAAAATTTGAAGTGTGTGCAATATACGCATTAATTTTCCTAGCTCTTCAGAAGTGTGCTTTCATGAAGGAAGTCTGAAAAAGTGTGTAAATTATTGACATTAATGTAAATACGTCTACATATGTGTATTTTTAAGTGCAGAAATTTTGTAGAGGTATTTACATTATTTATATTTATGTTCACACCTCTGTAGATGTGTGTTTTCAATAAGCAAAAATTCTACAGAAGTGTATACATTAATCACACTATTGTACGCACATAAGTATAAGTGTATACAATATTTACAATAATGTACACATCATGCAACACACATAATGTGTCTGCAGAAGTGGGCTTTCAAGAAGAATAATAAGTTCTGCAGAAGTGGATACACTTTACACGTTTATGTACACACATCTGCAGACGTGTGCCTTCATGAAGAAGGAAAACTGCAGAAGTGTGGTTTCAAAAATTGGCAGACGTTTTGCAGAAGTGTGTATATTATTAACTTTAATGTACATAATTCATTTTAAGCATGTACATTTGTATGCACATTATTCCCTTTAATGTACACACCTCTGTAAAAGTGTGCTTTCAAGAAGCAGCAGAAATTCATCCAAAGTGTGTATATTATTCAAATTTTTATATATAAATTTATATATATCTGGAAAAATGCCTTAAAAAAAAAGAAAAAAAGAAAAGAAAAAGAAATCCGAGAAAATGTGTGAATGCGAAAAGAAAAGAAAATCTGTAGAAGTATATTTTCAAGAAGACACAAAAATTCTGCAAATGTATGTACATTATTCACATTAATGTATACAAATCTGCAGAAGAGTGCTTCTGAGAAGAAGAAAAATGTCTAGGAAATGTGTCCGTGCAGAAGTGTTTACATTATTCACACTAAGTAACAAACCTTTGCTGAAATGTGCTTTCTAGAAGAAGAAAAGAGACTGCAGATGTGTGTTTTCAAAGAGAATTCGAAATATTAAAGAAGTGCGTACATTATACACATTAATATACACACCTTTTGAAGATGAATGATTTGTTGAAAACGGATATCTGCTGATGTGTACTTTTAAGAAGAGGCAGACGTTAGTGCAGTTACTCACATTAATGTTCGTAATGCAGGTGTGTTTTTTCAAGAAGTAGAAATTCTGTAGAAATGTGCACATTATTCAGTTTAATGTACAAACCTCTTCATATGTGTATTTTCAAGAAGAAGAAATTCTACAGATGTGTGTACATTAATTACATTAATGTGCACACCTCTGCAGAAGTGTGCTTTCAAGAAAAAGATTGGCATTATCAGAAGTGTGCTTTGAAAAGTGACAGAAGTTTTGCAGAAGCGTATGTATTATTCACTTTAATGTAAACACTTCTGCAGATGTGTATTTTTAAGAAGCAGAAATTCCACAGAAGTTGTATTATTCATATTAATATACACATCTGCTGAAGTTTGCTCTTATGAAGAAGAAAACATGAGGAAATGTGCGCTTACAAGAAGAAGTGGTAAATCTGCAAAAACGTTCTTGTAAGATGAAGCAGAAGTTCTGCAGAAGTGTGCAAATTATTAACATTAACACACATTTCTGCAGAAGTGTACTTTCTAGAAGTAGAAAAAGTCTGCATTAGTGGGCTTTCAAGAAGAAGCAGATGTTCTGTAGAATAGTTCTTTAAAGAATAAGTAGAAGTTTTGAAGTCGTGTCTAAGAACATATGCTTAGTTCAAGCTGAAAAGAAACTGCTCCATTTCGCCCATGTTTAGAAAAATGAAGATGAAACTTTTTCTTTACTGCACAGTTTTAAATGAACAAATATTCTTATTAACAAGTTTAATAATTATAATATTATCATTTTCAATTTTATAGTGATTCAAATTTTGTAGAAGATAATTATGGCTACTTGAATGATTATGTTTTAATTATTTTATACTACATCGCAGAAGTTTTTATTAATTTTTGTTTTTACGCCTTCATAAAAGGAAGCATAAAAATTTATTTCGAGTTTCCGATACATAACAAGGAAATTTCAAGGGAGTACAAATTCTTCACTTCACAAATGCCTTCAGTTATATTTTCATGGATTTTAGTATCTTCTTTTTTCCCTAATAATTTTTTGTTTCAATATTTTGTGTGACATACTGGCAAAACCACATACAGTATTGCGTTTGATTTTTTTTTTCTTATGTATCTCAATTTAAATATTCATGAAAATAAAATATGTTTTCTTTCACTCCGTTATATGAATTAATTAATTAGTATTTCTACATGTTCTTGTAATAACATTTAGATATAGATACATTTTCCTTTCCGAACAGGTCTTAACAAGGTTGAAAGTCAATCAAGATGTTTCAAAAAAAAAAAAAAAAAATCTGGAGTGACTCCACTCGACTTTCCAAACATTGAGTAATTAACAGTTTTGTAGATAAAGTAAAGAAAGAGGAGTTGTTAAACAAACAAAAGAGAGAAAACCATAATAGAGTGTTTGAGTATTTTTCTCCATCTATTACACGATGTTTTATTTAACGCTACTGAACTTTGAGCCCATAGATCATAATGATAAAGAATTTTTCGTTGTGTCCCTGTAAAAACCTATAAATGCTAAATTCACCAAAATGCTTATAGTTAGTGCAACAGTGATTTATAATACTCATATAAATTTTCAGCTCAATTCAATAAGGCGTTTAGATGCTATCGTACTTTTAAAAATTTAGTCCCATAGGCCATAATGATAAAGAATTTTTCTTTGTGTCCCTGTAAAAAAACTGTAAGTGCTAGATTCACCAAAGTCTATACAGTTAGTTCAACTGTGATCTATAACATGTGTACAAATTTTTTGCTCAGATTAATAAGGCGTTTAGACGCTATCACACTTTTAAAAATTTGGCCCCATAGGCATAATGATAAAGAATTTTTCTTTGTGTCCCTGTAAAAAAACTATAAGTGCTAGATTCTCCAAAATCTATACAGATTGAGTATTTGTGACCTATAATATGTGTATAAATTTTTTGCTCAATTGAATCAGGCGTTTAGATGCTATCGCACTTTTAAGATTTTGCTCCCATAGGCCATAATGATAAAGAATTTTTCTTTGTGTCCCTGTAAAAAAACTATAAGTGCTAGATTCACCAAAATCTATAGGGTTCGTACTATGGTGACTTAAAATATGCGTACTAACTTTCAGGTTAATCGAACAAAGCGTTTAGACGTTAGCGTGTTCACTCACAGACATACACACATACATACACACATACACACACACATACATACATCATCGTAAAAATAGTGAAAACGGACTCAGGGGACCTCAAAACGTATAGAAACATCAAAATCTCGAATTCGGATTTTTGACATGATTACAATACTTTCCTCACTATAGTGTTCGGAAAGTAAAAAGAAAGAAATGAGAGATGCAGAGATGAATAATTATATTAATTTATATGTAGATATTTATCAAATATTTAAAAAGAATTATTTGAATAAAACTCAAATGAGAGAATTATAAAACCTCGAATAATTAATTTGAATATAAATGAAATGGCACATTTTGTTTTTAAGTATATTCCCTATATATTACAATGTCAATTGGTTTAACATTTTCTGACTTTTACGCAATGTCTTTTAACGCTTGAAATATGCATAAATACTTACTTAATACTGTCTAACTTATTTATTTATTTATTTACGGTTTTAAATGCCAAGTTATGTTTCTTGCAAATGAAAAAGTATAATGTTGCTACTTTATCATTTTAAAAATCTATATTAATTAAAAATTCATGCAAGACATTTAATGCTATTTGAATGACCATGTTTTCATCATATTTACCCTATATCTGAGAGGTTTTTATTTATTTTTGTTGTTAGGCTTTGAGATATCCTTATAAACGATTAAAAAATCAGTTCAAGTTCAGATACATTATAAAAAAATATTTAAAGCAAAATAAATGTCTCACTACACAAATGTGTTTAGTTATATTTACTTGTGTTTTAATGTTTTTTTACAATTTTTTCTTTTAAATTTTATGGAAAAATTTTTTACAGCGTAAACCATGTTTAATATTGCGTTTGAACTTTCATTCTTTCTTTCTTTTGTCTTTCCTTTCAGTATATTCATTACTTTTAATATTAATTTAAATGAAACGTGTTTGTCTTTCATTTTGTTAGTTAAATAAATAAATGACATCGTTATTACAGATTCTTGTGTACAATATCTTTTCTTACCAGGTGTGAACATTTAGGAAAAACAAAGTGTACCATCACAAACTGGACGTTAATTTCATTCGATCAACACCAGTCGATATTTATTCGACGATTAGCAAAAAAATTACTTAGTCAAAGGTGTTTATTTATTTTTTTTTTTTTAACTGCAAAATTTATTGTTGAATGAATGTTTTTAAGTATGTTCGCAAAACATTTTCTATTTTTATTGTTTATTATTTAATGTATGTTTTACTAATTAAATAAATTACTAATTAAATCGTTTAAAGAATATTTTAGTGAGATAGTGTTCATGTTTGATTTGATATATTATACAATTCAACACAATTTCTTTCGTTAGGTTAATATTATTATTTTTTAATAACATTCGTTTGTAGACAAAAAGGAAAAGAAAATAAGCAAATAAGAAACTACAATTTATAACTTTAGAATATATATCTTCGATATTATGCCAAAAATAAAATACACTCTTAAAAATTTCAACAGAAAACTCTGTGTAATTTATTATCTTAAGTCTTACGTAAAATTACAGAGAAAAATAAACGGAGATGTTGAAAAACTTATTTTATAGATTCATTTTAATAACTAATATTAATTTAATTAATTATTGATGAGAATATATTTCGGTCTTGGAATGCTTTATCTAAAGTAGAAACAGTCATTTTTTAATTTTAATTAAAAAATTAAATAATAAAATTAGGTAAAAATACAGAATAAAAATTGAGAATCTCGATTGTTCACTTTTAACTAAGAATTACTGTAAATTTACAGAGACTCTGGATAAATATTTACAGTAAATTTACAGAAATTTTAACATTAACAGTATATCAGATGCTTTTTATAGTCTCAAAATAACACAAAGTTTTAAAAGAATAGACAAATGTTTCACTGAGCTTTTTTCTTTTTTCTTTTTTTTCATACGTTAATCGCATTATGATACTTTTTTATCTTCAAAAACTTCAATAAGTCGAAAAAAATCTTGGATTAGGACAAATGTTCAAGACCACTTAAGCTTTCCTCTAAAGCGCTATCGATTTTCCTTTTCCTAAGTCCATAAATTCGTTTAAGTACGTATACTGCTCAATTTAAAGACCAGAGCCTTTCAAAAATTTTATATCCGAGAAGTGAGTACCATTTTGGAAAACAACGAAAAGATGTGTAGAGATTAGCGAAAAAAACATCTTTAAAGTTTTCCAACTTTCAGTAACTCCTGATTTTCTTTTAATTTCTTATAATTGTTTAATTTTCCGTAGTTGATTCTTTTCTTTTGGTCATTTCGGCGTAACAACATAAAGCTAAAAAAAAGACATTCATGTTAGTGAATAATTTGATTTCAAAAGTTCACACGACGGTACAAAAGAAAACTTATAAGAAAGAAAGCTCGACAATATTTCACAGCTAAAATGAAAACATTGACATATATATAAGCTTTTCCATATTTTTAAACTTTTCGGGGGTTTTCCAAATGGTAAACGTCAAGTGTTGTCATAAATTCAGATAAATATACCTTAGATGAAAATTGTACAATTAATTGTAAGGTAAAAGTGGGCCAGTAATGTCCCTGTGCCAGTAGTGGAGACATTTATATTTGAGAAGCAAACATTCAATCCGTGTTTTCTGCAAAAATAAAAAAAATGAGTCTGTGATTTTTCTTTAAACTTAATATAAAAATAATATGTCTGCATATCTTCCTAGATATACCTACATATTTTCCTAGTATCTTTGTAATACATCTAAACAAACGATAATTAGGTTTTAAGTTTAGTTATTACTTTCTCTTAGCCATAGCGTCGAGAAAGTATTGTTTTAAGGTCAAATTTTCGAACGTGAGTTTTTGCTATATATACATGTTCTGGGGACCCCTGAATACGAAAATCATGTTTTTAGCAAATGGTCTGTGTAGATAGATGTCTGTGTGTCTGTTATCAACATATCTCAACAACAAATAGTAGCAGAAATTCCAAACTCGCTATTCTAAATGTGTATCATATAAGGATGCTACAGTAAGCTTTTCGTTGAGATGAAGCAAATGGTTCGTGTACAGGGACACTTAAAATTATTCAAATACATTACGTCTATTGGGAAAATTGCAGGTAAGTAGAGTTTAACATCTACAGACTGCACTAAAACAAATGAAACGAATATATATTTTTTGTAATAGAGATAGTCAACTGGGAAAATTTTTTTGTGTATGTAGGAGCCCCGCCTCACCCGACGACGGTAGTAAATTTTCATGATGGGCATCTTTCAAAAGAGTTCGCCAATACCTTTAAAACGAATGGTTGAACCATCGATCTGCGACAATTTAAAATAAAGTTATGGATTTTTTTCTTTTTTAACAATTTTTTTTAATGTAATATTGAGAATAAATTTAACTTATATATATATATATATATATATATATATATATATATATAGTGTTATACCTCTAATATGGAAATCGTCTGCATTATCATAAAAGATAATTTTTTTGAATAATAATTTTAATAAATTATATTTTAAAAACAGAATTATTTTTTAATAACCGAATTAAACTGTATATAAATGTATGTGCATTAATGAAACGGGGGGTTGAGGGGGGGGGTGGTAACCCCCCTCACACAGAACTAATTATCATATAAAACTCATACTAAGCCTAATTTGAATAATTTAACACAGGTTTACATAACAGTACTCGTTATCTTACCTCTTAATCTGCAGCCTGTATTTATAGTATTAAGTTTCAGGGTAAGATAAAGTCGTGTGAGAGACACACCAGATTATTTTTTTATTTATTAGTTTTTCTATTATCTAAAAAAATTGTAACCAAAGGAGAAAACACGGTTTGAATGTTTGCTCCTCATTTAAACTCTGAAAGAAAGATTTTAATTATCGCTTACGTTTGGGCAACGTTCAGGCTTAGTGTTACAGTGCTCTACTATTTATGTCTTAAGCACTACAAATATTTAGAGCCACCATTTTTAGAATACTGCTAGTTTAACTGAAAAAAAAAAACATTGCCTATTTTGTTTGAAATTTGCCATTCTTATAACTTTCCGAACATACATATGTAAGGAAAGTATTGTAATCATGACAAAAATTTGACTTTAAGATTTTGGTGTAGCTATACGTTTTAACATCTCTTGAGTTCATTTTTCCTATTTTTACGGTCATGTCCGTAACTGTGTGTGTCTAGGAGTGTGAATGAACATGACAGCGTCTAAACGCTTTGTTCAAATAAGCTGAAAGTTGGTAGATATGTTATAGGTTACCATAGCATGAACTCTATTGATGGCGAATCAAGTACTTATAGATTTTTCTTTACAGGGACACAAAGAACAATACTTTATCATTATGGCCTATGGGCTAGAAATCTTTAAAAAGCGATAGCGTCTAAATGTTTTATTCCATTGAGCTGAAAAAACTAAATACATGTTATAGGTTACCGTTGCAATAACTGTATAGATTTTAGTGAATCTAACACATGTAATATTTTTTACAGGAACACAAACAAAAATTCTTTATATTAAGGCCTATGGGCTCAAATCATTGAAAATGCGATAACATCTAAACGCCTTTTGATTTTATTATTATTATTATTACTATTATAAGGCTTTTAAAGAATATTTGAAATGCTGTTTTCCCTGCTCTAATTATTTCACATGTGCTGTTAAACATTATTTGGGAAAAAATAATAGTATTTTATGCGATATTTAACAGTTTTATACTCTAATTTCAATATGTTGTTTCTACTGTACTATGCAAAATTTTCCAAAAGAAAATTTCATTGGTTTGAAAACATTATATGATATAAACGAAAAATGTGCGAATCATTGTCGATGATTTAAAAAAAAATCTTTACGTATGCATACATACAGGGTGGTCCGAATTTAACAGGTAATCCGATTTCACAGGGTGATTCGAAACATTATATTTTTTTCTTTAATTTGTTACTCGAACCCCTATTTCCCTTCGGGATAAAAATTTCACTTAAATGAAGTATATCATCATTTTTACATGTTTCCTGAAATTCTAAGAGAATCTATAAAATAGTTTTCTAAAAATTCGAAGATATGTATAATATCCAAAGTTTTCAGTTATATATTTGAAGTTAACGTATTTTCGTATGAACAAAATATTTGACACAATCTAAAAATGTGTTTAAATATCTATGGATAAAATAACTGACTCTATTATTGTATAACTCAAGTATAACTCACTCAATTTTAAAGGTACAGGTATGCGGTTTTTCACAGTAATGTTACTTTTACTTCATAAAAAAAGTAAAAAAAATTTTAATTGATTAAATTTGCCTAGAGGGTATCGTGTAAAAATTCAAAAAATGTAATTAAAAAAAAAAAAAAAATTAAATCATCCTGTTTCGTACATTATTTTGAACACATTTACGATTTACCAGGCCAATTATCTCCAACGGGTAAAGAATTAAACCGCATTTCAATATTTTTGTGTTGGTTGTTTGGTTGGGTTTTACGTCGCACTTGTGCTGCGCAATGAGCAATTCAATCAATCTTTATAGGACACACTGCACATAATGATATTTCAACACGATAAAAACCAGGAAACATAATGTGCCACATATATACTTCATGAAATTCTTAATCCTGATAAAAATCATGATAAAGATTAATAAAATTTTTAATGAAGAGAGAAAGAGGAAGAAAAACATTCTTAAAATAAAATAAATAACAATATATGAGATTAAAGTTGAAATGAAAGTGATTAAAAATGGCCGCCTTCATATGAAGGGATAAGTTAATTTCTGACACGATATTAAAAAAAGTAATAATAATAAAATAAAATCTAAAGATATATCACGAGCAATTCATCAAACACATTGGTTTAATAAATAAATAGTATACAAGTTCATCCGCTGTGAACGATTCAGCAAGATCCATATCATGTCAGGTAATTGATTTTATATTGTTGAAAAACAAGTAGCATTCTACAATACTCACGTTATACATAATAACCACTAATACATACATGCGTGTATATATATATCATCGACATGTATATACGTATCATGCGGACACACGGATAATAGTTTTTTTTTTTTTTTTTTTTTTTTTTTTTTTATAAGTCATTTTCAATAATAGGGGAAGGAAATTTTTGAAGTTTTGTAATTGATTTTTTTTTTTTTTTTTTTTCCCCTCACTATATCAAATTTCCCTCCCCAAAACTCATTTAGAGAAAACCATAATCTTAATACAACTAAAAAGATAAATGAATCAGAATAAAATTCAATCACCATTTCTCCCTTTCTCCCACTTAATCTCCAACTTTCTTGGAATCTTGTGCAAACTTATCCCCTTTATTAAGACTTCTTTTTCTCATCTTTTACTACTAATGCATTAAAAACACGGAGAGATCCATAACTCCACTTCTCATACTCACCCTTTTATTAAAAAAAAAAAGTTTAATGTTCTTCAAAGACGTAAAACTCCCACCCGCGATATCAATTAAGACCACCCACGGACTGTTTCCGATTTTGAATTTTTTACTGTCCTCTCATAAAAATCCACAACTGGGAAGCCCCTTTTTTAAAAGGGGAATTTACGACCCTCGTCTGGATTTAACACTTTGAGGACTGAATCGTATTTTCCATTGAAGTCGAATGGCTTCCTTAATAGCATCCAATCCCCATCAGAGAATTGAGGGAGAACGTTTGTGATAAATTTCATCTATGGCTTTTCACGATGTGTCTGACAGTAAGGGTTAAATCAAAGGGAGATAGGAATATATAATGATGGGAGCAACCGATGAATTTATGTTTCCAGCTTTTTTTTTCCAGTTTACGGATGACATAGACGATGGGGGTTTTTTGGATTTTATCTCCTCCGTGATCTGATTTCGAATTAAGATAAAATGGATTCAAGTGGGGGTTGGATTGAGCTCAATGTTAATTATTAAGAATATCAGTTAGTGGGATCATAGAGGAACTAATTATTTATCAGCAAAAGCTGCAATGTTTAATTTTTTTTTTTTTTTTTTTTTTTTTTGGGGGGGGGGGGGGGCAGAAAGAGAGAAGAGGTGTGTAAAATAATATTTTTAATAATATGTAAATTATATGAACAAAGTACATAAAAGTATATATATATATATATAGTATGTTTTCATACTAGAGTTTGAATCTCAATTTGAATATTTGGATAAACACACTGTTTAAAACTTAAAAATTTATCCCATTCTTCTAATTTTTATTACATTTTGATTCCAAACATAAATTAATCAAATTAATGTTATGAAATTTTTAATTTTTTTGGGGGGGGGATAGGGGGGGGGCAAAAAGAGAGAAGAGTTGTGTAAAATAATATTATTAATAATATGTAAATTATATGAACAAAGTACATAAATGTATATATATAATAGCATGTTTTCATACTACAGTTTGAATCTCAATTTGAATATTTGGATAAACACACTGTTTAAAATTTAAAAATGTATCCCATTCTTGTAATTCTTATTACATTTTGATTCCAAACATAAATTAATCAAATTAATGTTCTGAAATATTAATTATAAGTTATCATCATAAAAAATTCATTGAGTTCAAGTCACGAATGCTTCCCACATGCATGTGCAACTTTTTTTTTTTTCTAAACTTTTTCCGATAAACAGTTTTTTAATTATCCTTAAGAAAGAGTATAATAAAATTGTTAAATTCAAATATATTCTGATTAGATGAACTAAAAGGTAAAATTACAATAATGACGATGAAAATTTCTTGATGTATGAAGTAAGTTTAGAACTATAGAAATGAACTTATCTTAATCTCAAATGCTTTAAATCTTTCGCTAAGATAAATGTTAAAACAAGCATGGAAATCTGAAAAAATTGTTAATTAATTTAAGCACTTATTGCTCTGTATAGGAATTTTATTTACTTCTTTTTGTAAAATGCTACGTGGAAAAAAAAATAAAGCTTTGAAAATTAATTTCTTAAATCCGCTAATGTTATGCTTAGCTGCTTAGCCCTTTACCGGTCCTATTTAATTTCGCTCTTCTGGTCAGTGTAGCCAAATTTAGTGTCTTTTTTTATTTAATATCCACCACTAAATTTTAACGCTTGCCTAATCACTTCGAAGGTTATTTATCTATTATATATGTATCAAATATGACTACAATAAATTATCGATGATTGTTGAATATAATATTCCCTAAATTTTGCAACACTGTTTAGAATGCTATAGAGCGTTAGGACAGGTAAAGGGTCAAAAAAATTAATTTTTGCATAAGTCTTGTGCATTTCATATAAATTATATGTGCATTTCATATTATATGTGCATTTCATATAAAAGAAATAAAATTTTATTATCAACTGTTTTAAATAATTTTTATTTATTTATTTATTTATTTATTTATATTTTTTTAAATAGGGGGTAGTGGAAGGGGACGATGAGACGTTTACCATTATATAACACAAAAATTTGGAACTGCTCCTAATCTACAACTTTATTCATAGAAAGAGAAATCGTTTCGCATTTAAAAGTTTTATTATTATTATTATTATTATTATTATTATTATTATTATTATTTTATGCTATTCACTATATTAAATCCTTCTACATTCTTACGAAGGAAGTACTGAATTTGTAAAAATTTTCGACTTCCAGTTTTCGATGGATTTACCAGATTTCAGATACAAAAAGAAATTTGTGGCAGCTCTAACTCAAAAACAAATGCACAGAATTTGAGAAAAGTTTATATTTAGTTCACCTTGATGTAAGCCGATGCCTTTTAACTTTTGGTACAAATCACAATTTGGTACAAAAGGTATCGCTGCTATGTCGCGACATCTCCATTTCCGGGAAAGCTATTTCTCAGCTTTTAAGGAGTATAATTGTACAAAGCGTGATATGAGAAAGGACCATTATGAAACACTGCTAATTCAATTTAGGTGCATATCAGCCAACAGATGTCGATGCTTCTCTACAGTACGTATCCTCATGTATGGGAATTCTATACGTCAGCTTCTGTGGCATATAAAGTCATCAAACTTGATATATGAGACGGCAATATATGAAACGAATGCTGATATAATTTAGGTATATATCAGCCGACAGGTAGTGCTGTTATTAATCATCCTAGGTTATTTTCTACGTGGCTACATCGCAATATTTATCTATTCGAAATTGCCTCAAACTGCCTATGTAAAAGGAAAATCTATATTTGGATAAGCTATGATTAAATTTTCGTGTATAGTAATCAGTAGGTGATGTTGTTATATAGAGCCATATAGAAAAAAAAAAAAAAAAAAAATATGATAGCCATAACATACCCCCCCCCCTTATTTTCGTATTCTACATTGATGAATTTCCCTGATGCATTTGCAAAACAAGCTGACAGTGAATATTAAAAATGTTTTTTTTTAGCAATTAAAAAAAAAAAAAACATAATTTCAGATAAAAAAGCATTTTATTTTATTATTTTATTATTTTTAATGTTTTTTGATATAAAAGTGAGAAACGTACTATTGTCCCCCCCCCCCCCCTGCGCACACACAAAAAATAAATAAATAATTATAATAAAAAAAAAAAAAAAAAAAAAAAAAACTTTTTATATACCATGTTTTTAAATTTTCTGTTGAACCATGTAAACTTGACAATTCTATATATTAATAAATACCTTTTTAAAAAAATTTTTGGTGAATTATCCCACCAATTTGAAAGAAAATGATCAAATCCGTAATAAAGAGAGCAATTATAAGAAATTTTCAAACATTTATTAATTGAATAAAAGTAATAAAATAATGCACTGTCTTCGTATTATGAGCTATTCTAAAAGTTTGAAATGTTTAGTTAGTCAGGAAGTTGTAGCTATAGAATTATATTAGCACTTTATCAATGTGTATAAAAAATTTAAAGTGATAATGACGTCAATTTTTGTGAGATGTATAATTTACTTTTTACAATTTTTTATTGTTCCTGTTTAATTATATGTATTTATTTTTGTGTCGAAAGAAAATGAACTCGTAATTTTCTTTTTGGCAACAATTACATTATAGCTAATATATAAATGGCTAATTTTAAAGCTATTAGGATGTTATTATTTTCATATTTTAATTATTTAAAAGAAAACTTATCAAAAATTTGAAAAATGGGCTTCGAATTATTGCGTTATCATCGTGTTCTGAGCTATTCTAAAAGTTTCAAGTGTCTAGATAGTCGGGAAGTTAGTTAAAATACGATTGCAAGATTTGTACTGGATAAACAAACAAAGAAACAAACAAGAAAGCGAGTTAATAAAAACATAGTAAAATACTGTTAATTTACAAATTTATTTTAGAAAATAAGAGGAGCAATGCTTTTTTTTTTTTACGTTTTTTAAAATTCTACTCGGTATTTACTTTATCTATTTTTAATATTTCTTATCATTGTTAAATTTTCCCATTGCATTTACTAGACAGCAGTTCATTTTGAATGGGTTAAAAGTATGACAATAGTAACTTAAAAAAAATTATTTCTCACGCATTTAAAAGACACGTGAATATCACACCAAATTTATTCGATATTTTTTCTTTCACCCACTCTCCAAAGAACACAAATATCGTTTAAAATATTCTCACCCCTTTGGGGCCCCTGAATTCAGTGCAGATAAAGGGAACTGCACACTCTAGGTGACTTGCCTTCCGGTAGCAATGTGAATAATTAACCCCTCTTCAGCAGACGCGGGCCGTATTTTGGAGCCCCCTTGAACATTACTGCGTGAAAATTGATGAAAAATGATAGAGCCACGAGCTGCAAGTTTTTCAAGTTTCCTGTCGCACTTCTAGAGACGTATAACCCCTTCGTGCATCCCGGGGAGCACAAGGTCTCGCCTGTGTGTTCCACAATGAACATTGCACATGCATTGGACGAGTACTTCTTGTACTTAGTCTCGTTGAGGCGTTTCTAACAAAAACACTGGTACGATTGAAGAGGGTGACTGAGTGGTTGCAATCAATCATATTGGCGTAAAACATATCGGACAGATAGTTTCCTTTTTATTATTCAACCCTTTTCGTCGTACTTTATATGCCGAAGTTGCAAGTCTTAAGTCTATAAAAATTATGTGTAATTTCTTTCATCATCAACAACAAATAATAGTGATAATAAGGTCTAATTACAATGATAATAAGGTTTTATTTTTATTTTTTCTAGATCTTTGCAATGAATCCTATCGGCGTAAAGCACAGTGGTGAGATAGTACATTTAACGTTTCACTTTAAAAACATTTTTAATGTATATTTTACACTTTTTTGCATAAAATGCGTTAGCTAAAAAGTGTAACATATATATTATACATAAATAATTTATATTCGCTTAAAAATTAAAATTAAGTATAAAATCATGAATTTTATTATTCATGTAAACTCTTCAAGTTTTTCAATCGCACGCCGACGCCTGTATAGGGACGTACAGTACCTCCCCGTATCTCGTGGAACATATGTGTAACTGCAAGTTTTCTCATATTTATCCCACATTATAGTGCATGCATAAATATAATGCATGCACTTTATGAATACAGTTTGTATTTGTGCATATCAGACAGGTAGTTTTTTATTAGTAAAAAAAAAAAAAAAAAAAAAAAAAAAAAAAAAAATGTTTTTTTTTTTTTTTTTACTCAACCATTTTCGTCACAATCTATATACTGAAGTTTGTATGAATATTAAAATTACCTATTCCGGTGTATTATTTATTTAATTTTCTTTAAAAAAAAAAAAAAAAAAAGGTAGATTATTATTTTGCTTAATTTTTGCATTCTATCCCATCGGAAGCAAAATATATTAGAGAGGTAATTCCTTTAGCTTTTCTTTTTTAATAATAGATTTTTAGTAATAATTCTTTCCTAGGAGTGATTCTCAGTTTCTCGTTCTCTACTCAACCTCAACTTAAAAAAAAAAAAAAATAAATAAATAAATAAAATAAATAAATGAAAGAAAGAAAATAAAGATATTATAATGAAAAAAGTTTTTTATACAACTTTTTACATTATAATCAATAAATTGAAAGTTACATGACCACTAAAACTATATACACTACCCACCAATAAGTGTTTGGACTCTTTCGAATTTAGACCTTTTGCCAAATATCTAGAAAAGTTCTTTTGGAATCACCTTGAAACTTTGGTAGCGTAAAGAACACGTTATACCTCATATATTTCAGCAACAGTTGTGTCCTGAAAAGGAAATGAGAACCAGTAAAAAAATAAAGAAGAATCAAAATGTTTCGGATCACCCTGTGAAAAGTAATGCTTGAAATGCTGAATGTTAATGAATAAAAATTTTGTAAGCAAACATCATAAAAGGAAAAAAAAAAAAGAAAAAAAAAACATGTTATGTTCCGGGTTAAAATAATTTTGAACAGATTTTAAAAAATCGTATAAAATAAGTTCACGAAATAAGAATACAAACAATGTTTAGTGAATTAAAAATAATAATAAATAATAAATAATAAATAGTTCAGTGAATTAAAAAAAAAAAAAAAAAAAAAAAAAAAAAAAAAAATGATAAAGAATTGAAAAATAAAAATGTCTCAATATTTTTTTTTTCTTTTAATTTAATGTGGAGCCATATTTTACACTTCATAGAATTCACAATAATATACATTCATTTCAGAAAGAAGGAAAGAAAAAAAAAAATGTTTTTTAATTATTCTCAAAAAAATTTTAACAAAAAATATTAGTTTGCTTAATAAATTAAATCATTGTGATATCGTCAAGAATTTCTTCTTTTGTACTCGACTGCCAGGTCCGAGGTGCATCTCTATCTGCGAAATCAGGAAAACGGACATTCCGTGCATCCTTTCACACTCGCCGCAATTTCACTCTCGACTTTGATAATGCCGTCGTGTGCTCCCAGGTGAAGGTTTTACCCAGACATTTTGACGCCTAGCAAACACCAATGAACTATTAAACTAGGTGTGAACTTATGTATCTCACGTGACCAAAACATTTCTGATTTGTTGTCATCTTGTGGGAAAATAGTCCCCCCCCCCCCTTTGCATCTCATCAAAATTTTGGAGGACTGAAAAATCAGAAAAAACTCTAGAGACTGGGATTATGTACTGTGTAGAGAGAAGTCGTTCTCCTGATCTTCTCTGTAATTTTTACACATGCTAGGAATCACATATATATGTGATGCATGTTTTTATGATTGTCCTGTATGAACAGAAGGTTAAATAGAATGGGTATGTACTAATTCGTCTTATTATTAAAACTTTGTTATGTTATTTCATTAAAGTATTTATTTTTTAGTTTCACTAAAATAATAAGTTCGAATTATAACAAAAGTTGCAAATTCAAGTGATGCCTTCTGAACCTGTTACTGAATATATCACATCATATTATATCATAAATATAATTAAAATTTACATGGAAATTAAATTCTCAAGAAAAAAAAAGGAGAAAAAAAAGGGGGGAGGAGGATGGATTTTATCATGAAAATAATGTGATTAAACTTTTTTTTTTTTTAAGTAAATCCCACGATCCAATCTCTACTTTATCCAAAAACAAACACACTTGAAAAAAAAAACACATATTTTAAATCACTTCTGACTAAGATGCATTAATAACCATCCCCGCTTCGAGGTTTTCTAAGTATGTACCCCATAGACACCGGATACGGCCAACAGTTGACTCCCAACCCTATCACTTCACTCTCATATTCGAATAATCACCCATTAGCAGACGATTTTTTTAAAAATACAGCCACCCCTTTTAAGCAGTCGATAACCGTTCACGTGACACAATAACACCCTCGGACTGCTGTTTTTTCCCACGCTACATTGAGCACAGAGAGCATGGAGGAGATGCTGATGTTCCGAAGCACTCAGACTGGAGATTTAATTTTTTGAAGCCGCGTTTCTTGGCATCTCTTTAATTCTCAGCAGGAGGTGGGGAGGAACGGAGTGAATCAGTTTTGAAGATGCAAAAGAGCTGGTAGGAAGGCGTAAGAGCTTGCACTAAATTTTTACGTCCTCCACACTGAAGTATATCAGAAAAAGCGCCGGTCTTTTTCTTTGTTATAATGTTCGATCGTAACATTAAAAAAGAAAAGAGAGAAAAAAAAATATATTTTATATTCTCTCTCTCTTTCTCTCTCTCTTCTTTTTTTTTTTTTTTTTTTTTTTTTTTTACAGTTTCCAACAAGTGGAAAAGAGTTTATAAATTCGATTCATCTATAAGTCTGTCCTGTCAAAATCATGCATTTCGCATAGATCATGTAACACTTCCCAATTGATATCCATAAATCGTTTAATATTTATGTACTATTAAAAAAATTCATGTACACGTTACGTCCATGATGCTCACTTAAAATATATTTTGTTTTCAATTACAGAAAAAGAAATCTCTCATCACAACATAAAAGGTACTTCGAGAAATTTCCACTTCTTTTCCATAATAAATCTTAACAATTTTGTATTGCACTGTAAAACATCCATTAATGCTAACCATACTGTATTCTGTAGAAAACATGCTTTTGTGCAGCTGAATAATGTATGTTAATTTGGTTATGTGTTGTGCAATACAAAAGTATAAAAACATACTTTTAAAAAATATGTGTCATTGACTGTAATGTATCTGAATTTATTTGTGAGTCCCTAAGTACAAATCAGTAGCTCTATTTATATCTCTTTCGATAGAGAAAATACCATTATGAGAGTAAATAAGACATAACAGCTTCGAAGTCAAAGCATTGTAAATACATTTAGGTAAATTAGTTATAAACACTTTTCTGTCCTGAGCAGGTTACGGTAGTATCTGCAAAATATATGCTTTTGAATACTTAAAAAAATACGTTGCCATTGGAATCGCTGGAGCCAAATGTGAGCCATTGCCAAAAAATGTCACAATTGCAATTGGAACCACATAAATAGACTTGCGCCATAAAAATAAATGCAATATATATAGCAACAATAAAATAAAGAATAAAAAACATGCAATGTGTAGATACTACTCCTGGGTAGTTTTCTCCTATATTCGAAAGTCTTGAAAATGTTGACTTTACAAATAAATTTATTTTTCTGAAACAGGAAATGTAAAATATAAGAAACTTCAGTTAAATAATGAAAATATTTAACAGGATTAATTTAATGCGATGTAAATTTCTTTTAAAACAAGAAAAAAAAATTGCTTTGTTTGTAGAATGTACAAAAAAAAAAAAAAAACAGTATCCTGCCATAATATTCATTTAATATCACATGGTTTTGTAATCCTAAAACAGTTTATTTTAAAGCACACCATTTTTTACGATTTGTGAACTCGTGATAAAATAAAAAAATGAAATGCAGTTAAAAATATATATTTTATCAATGATCGTAACTGCTGCAAAATCAAGTGTGACATTTCAAGTAAACAGCCACGTCACCCTTTTTTCATTATTTACTTAACATTATCGGTTTTGTGTGGTTAAAAGAATAATATCGCACATATAAAGATAAATTGGAGAAGCACTAGTTAGTTACTTATATGAACAGATCCTGACCTCAAATATAAACTGAAAAGATAAGTTTTCATGATAGAATGTTAAAGCATGTTTGCAATTGGCATTTCAAGATAACACTGTTTTTCACTCTTGAGATACAAGTGAAATTGGATGGGAGGGATGGAGGGGGGAGGGGTGCAATTGAAAGAGAGTTTGATTGTAGCTAAAATTATCGCATATGAAAGTTTATTTTACGTCATAAATCTTCATAATCTTATTTTTAGAACGAATGCAATGTAAATTTGGATTTTAAAGCATCGTGACGTTGGTGACGTGTCGAAACCATAGTGTCAAGAAACTCGAGCAAACAATTCAGTTTTTAGTATTATGTTTTTTTTCCAGTCCTGATTTCCGTTTTAATTTAAGCATATGAAGTCACGATTAAAAAAAAAATAATAGTAAGAAAATAGACGAAGAAAGTTTCTCTATTTGACGAAGATAAAAGAAATGTAATGTATATACCTAAACAACACATTTTGTAGGGGTGAGGGGGGGGGGGTTGAGTGAGGACGAATTCCACAAATTGGTTTTTTAGGTGTCTGTTATATTTAAAGCAAAAAATCTTACGGATATCTTTTTTACTTTCTTCTATATGTAATATAGAGAAAGTATTGGATTCGTAAAAATTTTCGACCTCGGGTTTTTGATGGATTTACACGTTTTGAGAGCTGTAGAACACGATTTGACCATTTTTAGAAAATGTCTGTCTGTCTGTCTGTCTGTCTGTCTGTCTGTGTGTGTGTGTGTGTGTGACAAAATTTTGTGGCAACTGTATCTCAGGAATTACTATACAGAATTTCATACAAATTGGTGTGTATGTACACCTTGACATAAATTAGTGCCTATCAACTTTTGGTAAAAATTGTCGTACAGGTTGCGTTGCCATCCCGCTTTTTCTAAATTTTTAACATGGTGATATAGGACAAAATTTTGTATAAATGTGCATAAAGAGAATTATATTTTAGTAATCATTATGAAATTTACAAGAATTATTTATAATAGAGATAGTCAACTGGGAAAAAATTTTTGTATGCGCAGGAGCCTCGCCACCCCCCCTGGGGGGGAAGTCACCCCTCGAGGGGAGTAAATTTTCAAGATGGGTATCTTTCGAAAGGTCTCGTCAATACCTTTAAAACGAATGGTTGAACTATAAGTCTGTGATAATTTAAAACAAAGTTATCGATTTTTTTTACTTTTAACGAAAAAAAAACAGAAAAAAAAAAATCTTTTTTTTTTTTTTTTTTTTTTAAACGAAATTTAACCAGACTTGGTATTTAGTTGGCCCCTGACATAAACTGTGGCTGATTAGATTTGGGGATCAATCGCTCAACAGGTGGCGCTGTGATCGTATTTTTTCTAAATTTTTAACATGGACAAAAGTAGTACAAAATTTCGTATAAATGTACATAATGAGAGTTATTCTTAACCTGTGATTGTGAAATTAATATGAATTATTGATAATAGTAGTAGTTAATTAGAAAAAAAATTTGGGGCATTGCTTCCCCCCCCCCCTAGGGGGAAGTACCCTTCCGGGGGGGGGGGGGGTAAATTTTCAAGATCGGTATCTTTCGAAAGGTCTCGTCAATACCTTTAAAACGAATGGTTGAACTATAAATATGTGATAATTTAAAACAAAGTTATCGATTTTTTTTACTTTTAACAAAAAAAAAAATTAATTTTTTTTTTTTTTAATATTGTTACTGCGTAAATTTGTATAGGAAAATATCGAAGAAAGTCTTGTGGTGGCCACAACATACTAGTTTTAACTTGGTCTGAGCGATAAGCCAGGACAAACGAGTTTATATATAGAAAATTAGATTCGTTTTTAATGGATTTCGGTGATTTACAGAAATGGCGAATGCAATCCTGCAAAGAACATTTGTTAAAGTTTTTCGCAAATAAGTAAATACATTGCCAACACAGCTGAAGCGTTTCAAAAATATTTTAAAGGCGACTTTGCGTAAGAAAAAGCAACTATTTTTCGGTATAAAAAGTTTAAAGACGAAGCGAATCCGCTTTAGGTAATGCACGATCTGGTTGATCATCCTTTTCGTTCTTAAATTATTATCTAGACTAGAGAAAAAATGTACGGAAAAAAATATTTTGAACTGTTCGCAATTAAATTTATTTTAAAATTGTTAAATTATCCACACATATTATTATTTTTTTTTTAAATTATTTTTATTGTTAATGTTGTTGTTGTTATTATTATTATTTTTGTCATTTTATTAGTTTTAGCTAATGCGTTATTTTCTATTATTATTTTCTTCTGTATTTAATAGAAAAAAATATTGGATTCGCAAAAATTTTCGACTTCCGGTTTTCAACGGATTTACACATTTTGAGTGGTCTAGAACACGATTTGACCATTTTCAGAAAATGTCTGTCTGTGTGTGTGTGACAAAAATTTTGTGGCAACTGTATCTTCATCTTCGGAACTACTGTTCAGAATTGTGCATAAATGTATATGTACCTTGACGTATATTAGTGCCTATCAACTTTTGGTGTCAAACGGCCAACAGGTGGCGCTGCTGTGCGGTGATTTCCGCAATTTAAGGAAAGGCTATATCTCAAGTACTATTGCGTATAATCAAACAAAACTTGATAAGTGAGAAGGCCATTATGAGACATTATGTTGATTCAGTTTGAATTCTTTATTCGTCAACAGGTGGCGCTGCTATACAGCAATTTCTGCAGTTTATGGAAGGGGTATATCTCAGGAACTACTGGACAGAATTGCATATAAATTTATATGTAGATGCACCTTGACATAAGTTAGTGCGTATCAACTTTTGGTGTCAACCACTAAACAGGTGGCGCTGCTGTGCGGTGATTTCCGCAATTTAAGGAAAGGCTATATCTCAAGTACTAATGCGTATAATCAAACAAAACTTGATAAGTGAGAAGGCCATTATGAGACATTATGTTGATTCAGTTTGAATTCTTTATTCGTCAACAGGTGGCGCTGCTATACAGCAATTTCTGCAGTTTATGGAAGGGCTATATCTCAGGAACTACTGGACAGAATTGCATATAAATTTATATGTAGATGCACCTTGACATAAGTTAGTGCGTATAAACTTTTGGTGTCAACCACTAAACAGGTGGCGCTGCTACACAGCGATTTCCGCAGTTTAAGAAAAGGCTATATCTCCGGTTCTATTGTGTATCATAAAAAAAAAAAAAAAAAAAAAAAAAAAAAAAATGAGATATGTGAGCAGGGCATTATGCGACATTATGCTGATTCAATTTGGATGCTTATCGGCCAATAGGTGGCGCTATTATACTGCAAATTTCCTCGATAACAAGAAGGCTATTTCTCAAATTCTATGGCATATAACTGTATGAAACTTGATATGTGGGATAACCATTATTAAAACACATTTTTTAAGATGTTATTTATAGACAATAAAACTGTCTTTCTTTGGATATTTAGTGTTAGTTTTCTATAAGATTAAAATCATTTGTATTCATCATGTTAGATAATTATAATAAATAATAGTTTTAATAATTTTTTTGCACTTAGTGATTTTGTATAGGAATATATAGAAAAAAGTCTTGTGCTGGCCGCAACATACTAGTTTTTATTTGCATTTATTTGTTCATTTTACTTTTATCATTTATATTTTTTATTTTAGTAATTTTAGATTTTTTTTAAGTCGTAATTGTAGTATGATTTATTAAAAGTCATTGTACAATTTACTGCCATTGTAAAAAATCTTTTATTTATTATATAAAATCTATTTATAGTTCTTCACTATTTCACTCCTCTATGACTTCGTGCTCTATACTACTGAATCTGCATATCAGAAGCCTCAGCGACCTATTTTCATCACTTATTGCACAGCAGATAATTTTTATTCATATTATTCAATATATGATTAACTCGATACATAACCAGATACGTTTCTGAGGGGGTTCTACCGCACCCTCACCCCCCCCCCCCCCTTGTATCTGTCTATATCTATCTTTCTATATCTAACTGCGTACATGAGATGGTATATACTTTCTTGTAACTCATACTCTTGTGTTAACTTCTTGTAACTCATAATTCCTTGTACCAAACGATTTCATAACTTATAATAATTACTTTGTATAGCTCTGTAAACTCATTACCAATTCTACGTTTATCGTTTTCACAGAAACCATTCTTTTATATATTCTAATAACACATGTTTTTTCATTATGCTTAATGAAGTGTAACCATGTTAAAATGCTCTTATAAGAAATTCCGTCTATATACCGTAAAGGTACGAAATTCTTTTGTGTGCCACCCTTGGGAACCACTGTTATTATATGCACCAATAAAAAATATACATTTAATTCGTTGTAACTCATTGATATTTAAACCCTATTTGGCAATATTTGAATAATTATAGAATGTCATCGGAATTCTTTTGTGTGGTTCTGTAAATAAATTATTCAGTTTACACATATCTTTTCCCAAGGGCAAATATGTTTTTAATAATCTTAAGGGGACGGTGTTCATTATAAATAAATATTTTTAATTTTACGGCAAAAGTTTTAATTTTTTGTATATATATGCACTGAAGTATTACAATATTAATAACATAAAAATAAAAATAAAAATAATTTATTTATTTTTTAATTAAAAAAATTATTAAAAAAAATTAAAAATGTCTCTCGCGTTTATATATTTTTCATATTTTTTTTATTATTTTGCTTGATTATTATTCATTTATATATTTTAAATAAATTTGGATATCGGATTTTCTATTCGTTCAGAAGTTTAGTCTTAAGAATAAATTTTGAGATATATACTGATTTTTTATGACAATTTCAATCTCACGCACAATAAAACAGTCTTAAAAATCTAAATATAGGCGAAACTTAAAACGGATACCCAGATTTCACTGAAATGCAACATAAAACATCTTAAAGCAATTTTTATTAATTTTAAGCCAAAATTGTGACACGAGACACATTTGAAAGAAGGGAAAATCATTAAAAAACACATTAAGAGAAAACAGCATTTAAATTGAATTTCACCAGTTATCATTATTTATCAGTCAGACATTTTAGAAGGCTATATATTTTAAACTGTATATTTTTTACTATTGTTTTAACAAAATTAAAGTATTTTAAAATTTAAAAATATATATGACCAATCTCCGCCGACTATACCTCTTGTTTTTTATTTTTATTTTTTTTTTACATTTTAAAGAGCATTTAATCAGATCATTATTTTTTTTTAAACCCTTGTAATTTTTGAAAATATCAACTTAGAAGCATGCGGTTTGTTGCATATTGTTCAGAGTTAGTTATAGAAAATAAATATAACAAAACGAAAAATTGATGTTTTCCGTTGATTTTTACGATTTTCAAAGCCCACCACCCCCATGATGCATGTTAATTCCATTACGGTTATATTCAGCATAGATGTTTTAAAATGCACTTAGATAAAAATCTGTCCATAGACTCTAATGTCACGAAATTCTTTTGTGTGTCCCTGTAAACGAGCCATAAACATTATAAACACCAGTAAAAACTGTATAACTTATTCTATGTAGCTCAGGAATAATTGTTTGAAATTTAACATAATTTGGATGATTGCATGACATTGCCTGAACATTTTGTAAAATCCTGTACATTAATTTTTAACGCTAAGCACACATTTTTCTACAGAAAATATGCTTTTTAAAGCATCTCAGTAATGTATGTTAATTTCATTTTGTTGAATACAATGTAACCCTGTTGAAATACGTTTAAACGAAATTCTGCCCATAGGCCGTAATATTGCGAAATATTTTTATGTGTTCCTTTACACGAATCATGAACAACACACACAGTAAAATGTATACAGCTATTTATAAATGGTTTGTGAATATGTGTACCAATTCGCATGCTAAGCGGGTGATTTTTGGCGCCGCTATTGTGGTACAGAGAAATTCTGTCCATAGACCGAAAAACTTCGGTGTGTCCCTGTACACAATGACAAACAGAATATACACCCAAAACTATACAGTTAATTTCGTGTATCTCATGAACATGTGTATCAATTTACAAGTCAATCGGATTATTGTCGTGGCCGCTATTGCGGTACACACAGACACACATCACACAAACACACAGAATCCAAAAATTTTTTTGAATCTACACTTGGAGACCTCCACTGACGTTTCGGCAATAATATCAATTTCTAAATGGCTATATATGTGTGTGTGTATGTGTGTGTATGTTTCTCTATGTTTCTCTATGTGTAAAGTTGTTAAATGAATGCACTAATTACTAGTTTTTATTTATTTATTTATTTTTTTAATTAAATTTACATACTTAAATGGAAAAAGAAGAAGTCTATGCCCTATATCAATTGAAATCTATCTGGAATCAAAAGTTCAAGGAAATTTTTAAAAAGTGTTTTAATATTTTTAACAATATTAAAGAATATGTACTTCTTCTTAAGTGCGACGAGAATGTTCAGCAAGAGAAACCCATTTCTCTACCCTAAAATAGACATAAAATCATCCAAAACTGAAGAGAGTACAACATATAAACAAGACAGTAAGTACAAAATTCTGTGCCCACAAATCCTCGTACGACGCCTATTCGTATATCTATATAGAAATATAGGCAATGATTTTTCCTGAAATACATATACTTGACAGATGGCTTAAACGAAAGTAATATCAAACATTTTCCGCTTCAAATTGCATGGAAAAAAACATCTTAAATTAAACGTCCACGAACCTCAAAAATACAATTTTTCAAATTTCAAAAATTAATGTAGCTCACATCCTTCCCCTCATTCCAGCAATAAATAATAACTGAACGATGACAAAGAAAATGTTTGTAAGAAAAAAACGCACTGAGTGATAAAAAACGAGGTAAACCCATCACTAAAATGGCTTTTAATTCAAATCGCCCTGGCATGAAGTGGCTCATAGTCCCCGAACAATAGAACACCCAACCTGTATGTACAACCCTATCCACCCTAACCCTAAAGAATTTTAAACCTCCTACAACTTCCAAGCCATCCATCAGCTAGCTTGACTTCAATTAAAATAGTTTTCCTGGTTCCGGCGGAAGTTGAATATTCCAACAAAGAATCAACCCTTCCCTCCCCCCCCCCCCTTTCTTTAAAGCAAAGGGTTATATTAAAACACGAGGTGGGGGATTTTTCTGGAGGGGCCAAACGATACGGTTTTCCGGTGCTATAGACTTTTAGTCGAGTCATTAGCAATTAGCAAGACCGTACCCCTTTGTCACCAGAGAGAAAGAGATGGCTAAACGTACTTGTACTGTACAAGGGCCCCCTTTTGAAAGGGACCTCTGAGTGAAATAGTGCCGAGAGAGAAATGGGTTTCGAAGTGGGGATTGAAAGATTTTAGTAAATAGGGTATTAACGGGTTTTGTGGTTTTGAATGTGGAAATTAAAGGATCGATGCCATAAAAATCGTAAAAATAATTGAGCTATTTTTAAGTGCTTTGATTTATGGGAAGTGCGTAGAGTCTGTTGAGTCAGGAAATATAAATTTACATTTCATCCTTCTGACATTTTCTTTGCTATTTCCACATAGAATAAAGCGGCAGCAAATCAAATCAAAATTAGATGCTAAATAGGCTAAATTCTGAGTCAGTTATCACCGTTTGTAATTAATTTAATACACTATTAAATTTATTTATCATGTTCTTCGGAAGACCACCGGGAATAGACACATGATTAATAACTAAATTAATAAGCAAAATCAACAAGTCATTTAAAAGACATGAAATAATATAAACGATAAAATAAAGAATCCAGTTGTTTACAAGATTCTTCTGTCCTATAAATTCCATTTCTGTACTATTTTTTAATTTAACTAGGGGGCTCTGCCCCCTGCTCGCTCCGCTCACCAACCCCCGAGGAAGGCTTCGCCTCCCCCCGACTCGCTTCACTCATTAATCCCCGCGGGATTCTACCCGATTATTCGCAGCTTTGCCTTTCATTGAATTGGTATATTTATAATACATAACACAAGAGAGTTGAACAATATTATAGAAATCCACCATATTTGGTATCGCATTGAAATACACAATATTAATTATTATATCGTTTATAATATGTCAAAAATCTGTTATAATGTTCGACAATTTAATAACAATTTGCCATTATTTTGAGAGAGAACATAAAATAAACAACCATAGCACTAATTATTTAGAACGGAGAGAAATTCTTGACATCTAAATCATTTAGCGTTACAACTTTAGTATATGATCGACTTGTTAAATTTTTGTCACTGTTTGACGATGAATTTTTTGGGTGTTATTGCTTGATTAAACAAATTATGAACTTATTTTTTCTAATGTCTATATTTTTTTTACTGTTGAATTTTTCTAGTTAATTTAGGACAATATTAACTAGATTTACATATATACTCTGCATTTATTTCCAGCGTACAGCAAGGTTTCAAATGGTGCTTCCAACACTAAAGATGCAACTTTTTAAAGTGCATTTTTTCTAGAAGATTTAGTTTTAGTCAGATTTAGATTTAGTCAGGTTGAAGATAAATATCTTATGCGATTATTGTAATTATTTAAAAAATTTCATTAGTAGTAGTAGTACGACAGGACAATTTCTTTCGGATAGCGATTTTGCATTGTCGCCACTTATTGTATTGCACCATGAATTTGCCAAGATGCCTGCCAATATCTGATTTTACCATTTAATTTCTTAAACTGTATTAAATACTAAGAAACAACTTTAGTACATCCCCACAACGGTATTTGGCGACTTTTTGTTGGCGATTATGGCTAAATCATAAATGATACAATCATAACCTAAATCATAAATTATTAAACATAAAATCATAAATCCACATAAAACATAAAATCAAAATAAACAACATATAGGCTGCCATATTATATCGCAAACAGTCCAGAACGACATCGTTATCGTTCAAAACGATGCCAAAGAAAAATCGCCAAATTCAGCTGTAGGGATATACTAAAGTTATATCAGTACTAAGTTAAATCGGGAAAAAAAAAAAAAAAAAAAAAAAAAAAATCACATTTTTCGAAATCTACTGATAAGTGAAAAATTCATCCTTGAGATTGTATTGTAAAAACGAATTGCCGGTTTCAAGTATTCGAGATAGACCATCACCATTCATAAATTGGATGGCTTTTGAATATTTGTTGACAATATTTTCTGAATAAGTGTTGATGATAGCTCCTGAATACTTGTTGGAGATATCTGCTGAATAATTATTATTGTTGGCGATATCTACTGGATATATATTGATCATGACATCTTAATAGTTGTTGGCGATATCTCCTGAACTTGTGTTGATTTTGGTCTGAATATTTGTTGGCTACATCTTCTGGATATGTACTGATTACACCTTGATTTTTTTTTACATATATATTATGTAATATTAAATTTAGAAAATAAAAATGAGCGTGGAGAAGGAAATTTAATGATACTGGGTAATTTGATTTAATTTATAAAGACATCAATCGTACAGGAAAAACTACTTCAGCCATTTTCTTTCTAATAATGAACAGAACGAAAAACGGATATTTTACCTGGAGATATTTTGTACATTTAGACCAAATAAAAAATTTTCTTCTTTTTTCCCTCGTGAATTAAGTTGAAAAATATTTAAAATAAAATTGAAAAAAGTCGTTCTAAAACAATATGGTACAGTTTAACCTCTTGGCGAAATTTTAAATTTGGCACCGAAGTAGCTTAGACGTTTCTCACGAAAATCTTGACATGCATAATTGCTATAGATAATTTAAGTCATCGTCAAAATAAATGAAAAATTTAAAGTCAGCCAATGAGGTCTTGTATTAGCTGTAACTACAATATTTTAGCAATGCAGTTACTACATTCCTTTATATATATATTTAAAAAAATGTCCTGTTGCATTAAATTCTGTTTTCTGAAAATTTATATATCAATGCTTAAAAAACAAAAATAGGTTGCGGATTTTATTATTATTATCATTATTATTGCAATATTTTATAATTTATCTCTATAGGAAGGCATGGCTAGAGTTAAAATGGCTATTGTGGTTCCGTAAATGAATTCCTTGGCGAAAAACGTACGAGCTTCATTTCTAAATTTTAAAAATAGCTAAATTGGTCATAGTAAAGATCTATCCTATTAAATATGTTTTGAGTTAAAAAACTAAATCTTTATAAAAACTAATATAAATTTTTATCTCATAAATTCCATTTTAAAAATGTCTGCGCTTAATCTCTAACTCTATACCAATAATTGTTTAACATAATCATGGTATTCATTACTAAATCTTTTTCGCCTAACGTTAAAATAAAGGAACAACTTCAGTATATCCCCACAACGATATTTGGCGATTTTTTGTTGGCGATTCTGGTTAAATCATAAATCTAAAAATCAGAAAATCATAATCTAAATCATAAATGATAAAATCATAATCTATATCATAAAACATAAAATCATAAATCCAAAATAAACAACATATAGGCTGCTATATTATATCGCAAACAGTCCAGAACGACATCGTTATCGTTCAAAACGGCGCCAAATAAAATCGCCAAATTCAGCTGTGGGGATATACTGATACTACCATAATATAAACTAAAATAAAAATATAAACTAATTTTCGTTTCATCTTTATTAAATTTTTACGTAATATTTTTAAAATATCGGTTATTTTCAAATGTTTTGCTATTCTAAATATTTTTTTCTTCTCTCGAGCATCTCAAAGATGCCAATTATTCAATTTTTCTTATTTACACCATTGATCACATTTTAATTTTCCTGAGGAAAGTGACTTCAGAGACACAGAAAAAAACGTCATAAGAGAAACTTTTCCCTCCGGTGGCAATTAGAGTACCTTTATAAACCCGCGTTTTTACTTAATAACTTCGTTAATTAAGATGATAGAAATTTCTAAGCAACTGAAATGCCTTCCTTAAAGCAGTCGGAATACACTGATCTATCTCATGACGCGGAGAACCCTGCCCTCCGCGAGAAGTTGCTGTCGCAGACAAAAAAAATTGATGCCAACGACAGTTACTTTTTTTTAATATATAGAGAAACCCTTTATCTACTGACGGTACTATAAAGTACCATTCGTTTAAAAAACGTTTAAAATCAAATTTATAGAAGAAATATCAAAGATATTTATAAGAATAGAACGTATATACCTCCCTTTAATCTCACTACATGGCATTAGACGCCCCATGTAGCCGTTTTGTTCCAGAAAGGATTTTATAGAGTGCTACTGCTGTTGTTGCGTAGCATTTTCCACGATCTTCGTGTTTGTTAATTTGTTGTATCGAGTATACTCCTGTAGTATAGTTGTAAGGTTGAGACTGTGGTAGATCACCACAGGTTTTTTTTTTTTTTTTTTTTTTTTTAATTAAGCTGGATCCAGCGACGCAAGAGATGGGAGAGTTAAAATGCTTCGACGCCAGTGATCAGCGAGGCTTTAAGTTAGAATAGTTTTGCGTCAACATAGCGCTGCAACGAAGGAAGTAAGTAGCGGAGTGTGAGTAAATACGAAGAGGCTTTAAAGTTTTGTTAAGTGAAGAGATTGGAGTTGATGGAGATTAAGGATAAATAGGAATGTATCTTTGGTGTTTGCGAGGTGGTGTAGAAGAGAATTGTTCTTAGGCGAGCGTTTAGTGATTTAGATTCTTAGTTTGGCGAATATTGTGTTGTTGATGAAAGAGTTGAATTAGAGCGGAGAAATTGGTGGAGCAGGGAATCATATCACCTTTGTCTAGTTTGAGAAGCTTTGTCTAGTTTTCTTTTTTCGTTCATCGAGAGCTGTCTTCAACCTACTACAGTATCTTCGCTGGGGAAGATTCCTTCTGCATTCCTCTAAGTTATTTAATGAAGCTATTTTTCTTAAGTTACTTAAAATTTGATATTGAGTTTGGCCCAGTTATCCTCCTTGACCTTAAGCTCTAATAAAACGTTATTTGTATTTTAATTGAGTCTCGTTCTATTACTACTTAGTTAATTAAGTTTAAGATGGGGTCTGAGGCAACGAAAACCTCACATAATTATAATATTAATTTTTATCATCATATCGTAAAACAGCAATTTCAAAGTAAATTATACTTGTAGATAACGTCTAACTTGCAGGGTATACGTTAATAATAATAATAATGATGATAATAATACTAACACTTATAATAGAAAACTTCTTTCATATATCAATTTTTGCAACATAGAAATTCTGATTAAAGCTTATCCATTAAAATTTCAGTTTATAGTCAAAACGAAGTTAAAACTTTTCCAAAGTAGAAGAGAAAAATCATGAAATTTCCGTTAAATACATAAAGGTTTAGAATTATATAATAAAAGTAAATTAAAAAAATACGTTTCTTTTATTTATTTATTATTATTATTATTATTTTAATTGAGCTATTGTTGTTTTATTTTTTATTCAGCATTCATTTTGTAGCTGTTTCAATTTATCAGGAAATAAAAAACATAGATATTTTAAAAGTTTACCAAAATTTGTAAAATAATACATAGTATATGTGTAATATATTAATTTATAAATTATGCACTTGTTTCAATATTCTTAAATTTTCGGGCAGTAAAGGACAGTCTTGCCTGTTATACCGATATATTTCAGCTAAAATTTTGTGCTAGAGGAGAAAAGGAGATCGGTAAAAAAATATTATGATTATTTTAGTTAATTAATTAATTATTTATTTATTTATTGGAATAAACGTGTAAGAAATAATGATTTTAATAAGTTTTAACTGCAGCATTTCATTGTTTTGTATCAATCGATAACATTTTATTTCTATGTGAATTGTACGCATACTTAAGGAGATATAAAGATTTCTTTAGCAACAAAGAAATTTTTTTCCCGCATTTTTTGCTTCTAACATGTAGGGTTTTCAAACCAACAGGGTTATTTTAGAAAACTTGACACAACTTATTAGACGCAACATAATGCATATGTTGACATATATAATATTTAGTATTTTTTATAGACAACTGCAATCAGACTATAAAATTATTAAATATCTGATGAAATGTGACCATTTTTGTAAAATAATGTTTATCTACGCATGTGGAAGCGTTAAAAAAATTTCTTTTAAGTAGGGTAGGTGCTCCAGTGATTGGCATGCTCCAGTAACTGACATCTATCCCGAAATAATTAATAAATCAGAAAAATAACAAAATCATATATTTTACATATAAGAATTTTAACATTGTATTTCAAACACTGGAGCATAAGGTGCTAATAACTGGTAAAATGAATAACTAGCAGTGTCAAACACTGGAACATAAGGGGCCAATTACTGATAAAATGAAAAACTGGCAGTGTCAATTACTGGAACATTTAATGGGTGTCAAATAAAAATTCATAATTTTTTTTTTTTTTTTTTTATCAAATCAGTGGCGGATCCAGAACTTAACTTTTTTTTTTTTTTTGGGGGGGGGGGGGCTAAGAGTTTTCAAGATGTTATTCCAGATCAATGAAATATTTACGATTGTAACATCCAATTAAGAATGTTAGTGCTTTGGGGGGGGGGCTTCAGCCCCCTAGCTCCCCCCTTAAATCCGCCACTGTATCAAATGTATATATTTTAACATATGTGTGGTTCTGAATGTCTTTCATGCCATATGTACTAACTTAAGATTTCTAAAAATATTTTCGGATGACTAGAACATTAAAAACATCAGAGATTGTTCTAAAAGTGTCAATAACTGGTGCACTTACCCTAGAATGCTAAACAAGTGTTTTACAAAACTTCACAAAATATATTAGACGCAACATAATGCAAATGTTGATATACATGATATTTAGTATTTTTAGAAGCAACGGCAATTATATAATAAAATTATTAAACATCTGATGAAATGTGGGCATTTTGATAAAAAAATGTTTATTTACGCATGCGCAAGCGCTAACAAAATTTCTCTTAGATAAAATATTAAATAAATGTATAGAGTTATTCTAAAATATCTTAAACAAATATTGTGGAAATTCAGAAAATTATTGTTCATAAAAGACTTAAATTTCAAGTGCTTGCATAAAGAAACAAAATGATAATGAATTTTACCTATATTTTTATTTTCAATCAATTAATTTAGCATACGCTTTTTTGGGGTATTTAGGTGTTTATTTTACAGCTTTGAGACCTGTAGTTACAGTGACTTTTGTCTCGATTGGTCTGTATTACATAGTATCACAATAACAATCTACGATATTTTACATATTTCGCACATACAGGATGTCACAAACATCCATGCCTGAACCGGGATTCGAACCCAGAACGTGATGCTCGAGAGAGTAGCTTCTTACAGACTGTGCCATATACGTTTATAACAGTGATGATTTCTTAACAATACAAACAATAGGAAAGAAGTTCCGTCCTATTACATACCTACAAAATACACTAATTGGCAGATGCGAAAAGTGTTAAAAGCCACGTCAGATCCTTTTACAAGTGTAGAAGGTATACTTTTTACTTATTTAATTAATGTTTTTAATTAAATAATTAAAAAACTGATGTCGAATATGAAATTGTTCCATAGAAATAGAAGTTATAATCCAAGTCACTCATAAAAATTGGTCAAGATTTTACACTTTTTTTGGAGATTTTTTTTACAATTTCATGACAATTTAATTAATAAAAAAGTGCTGTTCTACTACAATTTTTAAAATATATAAATTAGCTGTGGCAAAAACTTTTTAAAGCCACTTTAGATGTATTTTCAAATCAAAAACGTATATGATTTAATTAATTAATTAACTGTTTTATTAAATAATTAAACAAATTGATGATAATGAATTAATGACAATTGATATCACAAAATATTTTATAGAAATATCAGCTAAACCTTTTTTTCCCCAATTTCAATCAAAAACATTGAACGTTATACGCATGTGTTTGATTCCGACAATTTTTTTTTCTTTTTTACAATTCCTTGACAATTCAAATAACATGAAATATACTATTCTATTACTACCTGTAAAATACGCTAATTGGTAGTGACAAAAACCGTTAAAAGCCCCCTTCAGATGCATTTACAAATCGAGGACGTATATGATTTATTTAATTAATTAATTTTTTTCTCTATCACTCAAAAACGGCGTACCTTCTTTAAAAAAAAAAATAAATAAAAATTACAATGCTTTTTTCAGCTATCGGCGTAAAGAAAAAATTACAATGTGCTACGTGGATAGATCAAAGCGGAAATTAAATCAACTTTCTGGCGAAAGAAGTGACGCTTTTTCAAGTCTATTATTTTTTTCCTTCTTCTTTTCAATTTTGCAACTAAAGGATGAATAGGAAAAGGCGGAACTAAATTTTCCGACAAAAAGGATCCCGTTCAATTAAAGTTCACTTTGAGCCTATGTCACACATTAGAAAAGTATGTGTTAACAATGATAAAAGTAATTGTACTCCGAATCCTTTGGGATACTTTTTCCCAATTTCTGCTCTTTGTAAAAGACACACTTCGGAACCTCTCATAATGCAAACTTTTTTTTTTTTCTGTGTGTGTCCTTCTATTATAAAAAAAAGTTGAGTGTAATTTTCGTTGAATGTTCATTAAATATTGCTTTGCGGGGAAATGTAAAAATGCTAGAGATACCAAATCAATTGAGACAGGCATCAAAAATATGCATGGGATCACTTTTGGAGAGAGGAAATATTTCGAAAAAGAAAATTATTTATTATTTTAAGAAAATGCATAACTAAAACTTGCATATAGTCATGGACATGTTTTTAAATTAAATAAATATCAGTTGCTGTATATAACATTAGAAAAGTATATATTAACAATAATAAAAGTAATTAAAATTTAAATATTTAGGAACATAATTTCCCATGTTGTTGTTTTTGTAAAATGCCCACTTCCCTGCGTCTCACAATGGAACTTTTGTTTTGTGTCCTCTTTTTAATTAATAAAAAAGAGTGTGTGTGTGTAATTTTCGTTAAATATTCATTAAATATTGTTTTTCGGTAAAATATAAAAATGCGAGTAACTCCAAATCGATTTATATTTCATGTATGTAACGAACTTGGAAACAAATTTAGTTCCTGTACACAAACCAATGGGCTCTTCCCACCTGACGTCAAAGGTCACATGATAGAGGAAAAACAAATAGCAGACGAAGTCTTGTTTATCTATAGCGATTGCTGAAATAACATATTTTCTATTCATATTTTTGATCAATCGTATTTAATCTGTGTTATTTTTTTATACATCATCGTTTTTAATCCATTTTATATCATTATTCATCATTTGTTTGCTGTATACATTTACAATCATCATTTAGTTTATATTTGTTATTGATGATGTTCATGAAGAACATGGTAAATACTTTTATTTTTGGTACTTAAATCAGTGACAGTGCAATATCGTACTGCGTAAATCCATTTAGACCAGTAATTAAGTTAATTAACTTGTTGTAACACCTTTATGCAATTAAATTTAATTGAAAACGTTTTAAAATTTCAAATTATAATCCATAAACATTCCACAAGAACAAGCTATTATTTATTGCTAGATCATTTAATGTAACAGTTACACTAGAACATACAAAAATCGATTCTTACAGTTGAAAATAAATAAACACATAAAGTGTTTTTAAAAATTATATTAATTATATTAAATTTACAAATACAGCTATGCTACTGTTTACAAATGCACAACATTATTTTTATTTTATTTTATATTAAATATTAACATTTATATTAAATATTAACAATATTTACTTGAATTCGATTATTCGTTTTCCTCTATCACATGATTGAGCAGACGAAACTGGGAAGAGTCCATTGTTCTGTATGTGGAATTTTCAATAGAAAAATTCTGTTCAGAATATAAAACATCAGTTTCAAGACATTTTAAAAATATTTTACGAAATGAGAATGCAAACAGATGGTCAGGCGATTCGAAGTCGTTCTAATGTACTTTTTAACTTTGTTGGAGAGTGTCAACAGTTTAAATTTAATAAGATGTGAATTTCTTTAAAAAAAAAAAGTTTTTGTTTTTGTTGCTATAATATATAATGTAAGAGATAGAAGTATCTATCAGAACAGTGATTTAGTATCAATTAGTTATTTCCACTTACTCCCCATAATATATTTAAATACTTTTATGTAGCTTTGTAAACACAGCATTAATGCCCAGAGTTGCCATATTCTGTAGGAAAGATACTTTTGTACATATGAATGATGAATGTTTAATTTCGTTATACGTTCCGTACAATATGTATGCATTAAAATGGGCTTTAAAAATATTTTTATACGCCAAATTCTTTTTCGAGTCCCTGTATACAATGCAATATACTATTTATAACATTTTCAATGAATAACCTAAACCTGAATAACATATATCAATTTCAATGTATTCTGTACAAGAATTAGCTGTAAACCATTTACACTATGGTGGAGAATCGTGAAAAGGATGGAGTAAAATAGAGACAGTTTTAGAAATAAATTTAACTTTGTATAAGGACAATTATGAAACACTACGAATTATATTAAGTAATCAAAATTTGTTTAATGAATCTCAATGGGCAAAAAATTCCCTAGAGCGACAACCAACCAAACAGTCAGTACATTCAACAGCATAAATTCAACGAGTTGGTAAATTTCTTTTAAAAAAAAGTTTTTGTTTTTGTTGCTATAATATAAAATGTAGGAGATAGACGTATCTATCAGAAAAGTGATTTAGTATCAATTACTTATTCTAAAGTAAATTATTTAAAAATATATCAATAAAAAATAAAAAAAATAAATCAAAACTATTCAGATTTCTATTAAGTGAAGAATGGATAGGATGAATATATATATGTGTACACGTTCTTTATTTTGTAATAAATTTTGTCGTATAGTTGTCACGCAATATGCATATCAGGAAAGTTTCATTCCAAATCTGAAAAAAAATTAATCCGCGTGCCACTTCCATAGTAATGTTTAACACACTGGATTAATTTACTGCTGGATGCATACATGTTCGATAATCACCGTAATTCATCAAATATGACAAACCAACAGGGTAATACAGATCTATAATGTTAAATAATTGTAAGAGAACGAATAAAAATATAATGTGTGTGATATTTAGTTTTACTTAAGTAAAAACAATTTTTTTTTTTTTTTTTTTTTAATAATTTATTGCAGTTCCGTTATGCAATGAAGACTAACATTAAAAACTGATTTAAAAAGAATTACCTAATAGGATAAAAATAATTCTGACCGAGTAAAACAGTGTAAGACCGAACTTTTTTCTAGTATAGTTACCAGTTTCGTACTCTCGTTAGAGGAAACAAAATTTTCCATACCTACACCCAGAGATACATTATTCCCACCCAAATTACCAAATGAGCAACAAAAAAGTGGGTGCAGACGAATAAAAAGTAATCCACCTAACGATGATGAGCTGACAAGGTAGAGCGTCAGTTCCCTCCCACTTAATGTTCTCACTTAAAAAATAAATAAAATTCAAATTAAATAAATTCTTCATGGCATCACTTTACAATATTTTAGTCCAGATACTTTTATTATTGTTTCTGTAAATGTTGGCTATTTTATTAAATTATGGGTTAAATATTCGAATTGTTCCTTAGTTATTATGTTTTGTATTTATTTATTTTAACATTTCTGCGGCTGGTTTTAACTTAAAATTCGAAAAGTATATTTTAACTTACAAATTCCTGTGATGCTTTTCAGTTACCATGACAACATAAATTTTATTTTAATTCATTGTAATTTAAGAATTACACAGGCCTGCGAAATCCGACTTTTCAATTTTTCTTACTTTCCGAACAGGAAAGTATTGTAATCATGTCAAAAATCCGAATTTGAGATTTTGATGTTTCTATACGTTTCGAGGTCCCCTGAGTTCGTTTTCACTATTTTTACGATGATGTATGTATGTGTGTGTGTGTATGTGTGTGTATGTCTGTGAGCGAACACGCTAGTGTCTAAACGCTTTGTTCGAATAAGCTGAAAGTTGGTACGCATATTGTAAGTCATCATAGTACGAACCCTATTGATTTTGGTGAATCTAGCACTTATAGTTTTTTTACAGGGACACCAGGAAATATTCTTTATCATTATGGCCTATGGGGCCAAATTTTTAAAAGTGCGACAGCGTCTAAACGCTTTATTAATCTGAGCAAAAAAATTTTACACATGTTATAGGTCACAGTTGCACGAACTGTATAGATTTTGGTGAATTTAGCACTTACAGTTTTTTTACAGGGATACAAAGAAAAATTCTTTATCATTATGGCCTATGGGACCCAGATTTTAAAAGTGCGATAGCGACTAAACGCCTTATTCAATTGAGCTGAAAATTTATATGAATATTATAAATCACTGTTGCACTAAATATAAGCATTTTGGTGAATCTAGCATTTATAAGTTTTTACAGGGACACAACGAAAAATTCTTTATCATTATGATCTTATGGGCCAAAGTTCAGTAGCGTTCAATAAAACATCGTGTAATATATGGTGAAAAATTATTATATTTCTCTTTTGTTTGTTTCTCTTTTGTTTAATTCTCTTTTGTTTGTTTAACAACTCCTCTTTCTTTACTTTATCTACAAAACTGTTAATTACTCAATGTTCGGAAAGTCGAGTGGAGTCACTCCAGATTCCCTCCCCCTCTCCCCACTGCGTTGGGTGTTTCTAATGTGTTTTGATGCGCTGAATTCAGAAATGATTGTCTTTTTTCTTTTCTATCCCGTAAAAAACTTTCACAAAGTGAGGATGAGGATCGGAAGAATTCCACCAAGAGACTGTAACAAATTCAAACCAATTTATGTATAAAACACATTAAGGTCGGCTATTTTTTACGCATTATCTTCTAAACATGTTTCTTTTCGTCGAAGCTCCTTTCAGAGAATTTTACCTTGTGCACCGCTTGAAGGCCTTCTGGGGAAGAATTCTCTATGCAGCATCGAACAATAATCTGCTAATATGGTAACACCCCATCGTGACTGATACATTCTCTACATTTCTTCGGTGTCTTGATGAAATAGCTCTTCTTGTTCTTCACACACATCACCCGGATTTTCCCGGAAATAACTTAGATGGAAGTTATAAAAGTGGAGTTTTAAGATCATACAATTCCCTTTTTTGTCAAAATTGTACGTGATAGAAATTTTTGAATACGTTTTCCTTAATCAGCATCCAAAAATACATCAGGAAAACATATCACCTTGAAGAAAAAAATTTCATCGTCGACCTGTGTTATCTAAATTTTGATCAGCAATTATTTAGGCAAATTTAATAAAAAATAATGTAATAATATATATATTTATTTAATGCTTCTTTCATGTTTTATTTATTTTACTTGAAAACAAATAAAAATTACCCAAGAACGTTATAGTTTTTAAAACACTACCCGCTCCCTCCCTCTTTTTTATGTTAGGTTGGTCTTAATGGGGGAAAATCGTTTTATGAATTGCCTCTATGAATTTATTTATTTCGCTGCAGGAAAAAGGTAACCGTTTGGAAATATCGATAAAACATTAATACTCTTTTTTTTTTTTTTTTTTTTAATTCCAAGCATTTTGAGGGTCGTGGCTATATCAACAAAGCAATTATTATTATTATTATTATTTTCTAGACCCCCCCCCTCAACGCGAGACAAGAAAATAGCTAAGAAGGAACTAGAATCACAAGTGATCCCAACCCCTGCATAAACACCTTCTTCACCAAACAGTGGCCAAATGTGAAGCGAAGCAAAAGTAGAGAATACAAAGTCAATGCAGTTCCTCTAACGCAAGCAGGGCTATAGGCAGATGCAATTAAAAGAACTTTCTAGCGCGAGCACTGGGCTTATCACCCTGCCAGAGACAACTGTAACGAAGAATGCAGATGGCCGTTGGTTATAGAAGTTTACCATAAAAAAAGTTTCGAAATTCTTGCGAAGTGTGCCGTGAATGACACAGTGATCCTTAATCTAGGCATTTTTGTAGATAATCATGCAAAATTTTATTAAATATTTTATTTGTTATATTACTCACGTATAGGTGACCATTTTTATAAAGTTATTATTATTGAATAATTTGCATTAAAGCGATTTTAATAACTTTGGAGTAGGAGTCCAAAAAGTTTAGTTGTTGATGATGAAGTGACGCTCCGATTTCTTCATTAAATTCGCCAAAGCTCTAATCGAAGCCAAATTCAAAATAGTAGAGAAAGAATGGTTGTAATTATTTTTTGTATAAACACATACAATTTTTGAAAAGGTTACCCGATAATTATGATTCAAACGGTCCTCAATAACAGTCAAACCTCGCCATGGGAAGGCGGAAGTTTTAAGCAAAATTAATGTACCATATTGTAAGACAAGAATACATACATGGCGACTAACTGCATTTATTTGCAAGATGAAAAGAAACCGAATTAGAAAATGTCATAACATGCTATTGTAGATTTGCATTCTGCATTACGTTAAAGAAAGAATAATACATGATCAAAGGTTTCGATAGAGTTGCAATTAGCAAAAGGTACATATGTGGGAAGAGAGAGGATATAAAATTTAAAGAACATACTATATGTGAATTTAAATTATAATTTAGAGGTCATAAAAATATGTTCGCTACATAACTTTTTTTTAGTACACTACTATATTTTTCAGAATATGTGATAATCGACTTCACATATTTTCGTCGATTATCACATATTCTGAAAAATATATTATTGTGTAAAAAAAAAAAAAAGAGTAGCTACTATGTATTTTATTCAAATCCTACAGTTATTACATGTGTTATTTTTATATTTTTTGCATTTATACATAAAACTTTATTGTCTTTAAATGTAAAGTATAGGTATTGTATGTAACAGCCTATAGCAACATCATTTTTTCCCCTCTCAACGAAGGGAAGAAATATGTGATGTGGAAAATCACATATTTCTCTTAAAAATTTAATTGCATGTAATTTTCATAAAATTATTCATTTACCCTGTTTTAAAGATTTTTTTAAAAGAAAAAAAAATTAGATTTATAGTCTGCAGTTTCTTTCTCTCAGATAAAAGAAATTAATTACTGAAATCTTATTCGAGTTATGCTAAAGTTCATTTTCCGTTTACAGTACCCGGATATCGCCGATCAAAAGGGCTAACCTTGAATCAACTCTTCATTCTCACAAAATAATATATAAAAAAAAGATAAGCGCACATGGCTGAAAGAATGTGTAATACGTTCTAGATTATACCGGTCGGTTACGCTAGAATTAAAAACACCATTGTATGTTTGCAGATATTAATGCCTACTATAATCAAACGAATCTTATCGTTTTCATGAGAAGTTTAACGTAATTATTGGCGATAAATGAATACGCCACAACGTTTAAAAATAATAGGGGAATGTCTTCTGTTATGGGCATTCTCCGGTTATGGGCACCCCACCATATCTTTTAACAAAAAGCAAATATGGTGGATTTGAGTACTGTTAAACATGTATTGTGACAGTACGCAGTTTTTGTGCTAACATCGAAGTGAATAGATGCATTTTCTTAGTAAGTACAAGCATCGAAAAAAAAAAAAAAAAATCTGAGTAAAAGCGACACAAAAGTGATTTGTGAATATTTTTAGAATGCGATAAATCGAAGTGAATTAATTCAAAAATGTAAATGCAAGGTATGTTTATGCAGTATATTCCTTATATTTTGGGATTCAATATCGAATTCAGCCAAAATGTGGACCGAAAATTGCATTTTCTGTCATTATAAAAATGGCTGCCATTCTCGATTCTGGGCACCTTCATGTAACCGGTTGTGGGTACAATTGTGTGGTTTTTTTTTTCATTTAAAACGTGTGTTTGACTTACAAACTGTGAAACATGGTCGCTTATTTAGCAATGTCAACACCGAAAAAGTCAACCGATCCAAAAGAAATGGATTTAAATGCGCTTGTTAAAGCCATTTAGGATTACTTAGTGAATAAGAAATCCCTAAAATCAACATCCCGAGAATATGAACTTACTTGAAGCATCTGAGTCCCTCCAGAAGAAGCCTAGAGAAAATAACGCGACTCCACCTTTCAAAGTGCCGACCAAATGCGCTAAAAATTGGAGTCTCAACAATCTGACGATGTCGACTTCTGTGTCATCCGTTTGAAGCACCTGCCACTATGCCTAACAAGAGCCATCTCAACCAAATGCAACGCGTGTGATCGTCTGATGCATTTTAAGTATGCTGATATACATGCAAATTATTTTACTTGCAAGCATTACACTTCTGATTTGGAGGACAAAGAAGATGACGAATAAAATTGATAAAAAGCACTTTTCTGTTATTATTTCGGCCATTGAATCCTTAAAAAATAAATAAATTTTGTTGTTTTCTGTATTTATGGTGACTTTCTTATTATTATTTTTTTTTTTTTCATTTTTAGCGGATTTTTCAAGTGTGCCCACAACCGGGTACAATTTTTTTCTTTTTTTTTTTTTTTTTTTTTTTTGCCAAAAATGACCACTTTAAAAAATTAGTAATATTTTATTTTTTTCTGGTTCACGGAATCAACACAGTTATTTCATCAAATGTTAGCTAAGGATTCTAGCTTTCCATTGGTATTTATATGTTTGTATAATATCTACTCTATCAAAAGTTATAAACCAAAATCAAAACTGTGCCCACAACCGGAGACATTCCCCTATATACGAATATACTTAAACGACTAAAAAAACTGATGTTGCTTAGGCGAATTTTCTAAGCTTAATTTGGCGAAAGCTCTCTTGGAGATTAATCTTTTTGCCAAACTTGGTGGGCACTCTTGATCTGTCTGCCGGCCTAAGAAAACCTTTGCTTTTTTCTTCTTCTTGAAAAAAATGTATTCTCCCCATGCCCTTCGAATTATTGTATTATTTAGCTTTATTTTTATGTGTTATTCAAATACATTGCATAAGTCTTTTTACGAAAATATATTTTTTTTAATTGTATGATATGATTATTTCAAAGTTATTTTTCAAGAGAATATATTTTTTTAATTCCATGATCATCATATGACAGACTTCAATAAATTAATAATGTGAAGATTTCTCTTTCCTGAGTTTTTGCTCTACACATCGCAGGTATTTGGTTCATCTTCACGGTAAATTAAAAGAGATATATTTACAAGAATTATTCTGCATTTTGATATCGCAAATAATTAGAGTTCATCCTTTTATCAATTACTTTATCAGCTCTAATACAACCATCACATAATAAGAGCTGTAAATGAGAAACCTAAAAGGGAATGTTATTGCGCCCCCACGGCATTTATAATATAGGTATACATATCTTTGCGTTTATTTATTTAAAAAAAAAAACTGAAACTTTAACGATAATAAATAATTTATTTTTACGAATAACATTTTTAGTTCAGGTAATACATAATCTCGGTAATGGTGATATATGCCTAAGAACAGGCTTGTGATACATGTCAGAGAAAGAGGGCGCGTAAAATAAGAATTTGTCGTAGTCAGGATTTTCACGGGGCAGGTTACTGCGATCGGAATTTTCAAAAGCTTGAAACCAGCTCGTCGTCCAGCTTTCACAAAAAATTATCAAAATTAAGCATATTTAGCAATTTCACACTGTTAGGCGATTGATTTTAAGTACTCGGCGGAGAAGCTAAACACGGTTCTGTTCGTATACGGCAATCTCGGTGCTAGCGATCTTATTACTTAACAGCGCTAAACGCCAAAAGTGCTTAATTTTGATAATTTTTTGGGCTCGCTGTAATTTATTTCAGCCGATAATTTTTTCACTTTTTGGTGTTTTATGAAGAGTAGAATCACATATATTTTTTTCAATATTTTTTTTTAAACGACACCTTTTGAATGTTTCCTTGTGAGTGATAAAAAGCATAGTTGAGTAAATCATAGATTTTTATTTTTTAAAACAATATCATTTCTAAATGGTGTATAATTTTGTTCGTCAAAATCATCATCATCATCATTTCCAACACGGTTAAAGGCCTGTTCCGGCCTCAATCCATCTTTTACGTGGTCTTCCTCTATCTCTTCTACCCCCTAGGCCTATATTTTAGAGCTGTATTTGGTATACGGTCATTTGGCATTCGTTCCAAATGACCGTTCTCTCCACTTATTTCTATAGTTTATTATAGTATGTATTATTGGTTTAGTTTTTAGTTCCTTTTCCTTCCTGATGCATCATCCATCATTCCATCATTTCTTATTTTGTCCATTATATAACAACCTTTCACACTCCTTAGAAATTTCATCTCTGAAGATTGTATTTCTCTTTCATCACTCTTTTTGAGCGTCCATGTCTCACTTCCATATAGAAGAGTTAGTACTGAGGTAAAGCTATCACACAAATCTCTCTCTTTAAAAAAAAAAAAAAAAAAGGCATACACTGTTAAAAATTTATGTAAAATTTATGTAAATATTTATCCAGAATCTCTGTAAATTTACAGTAATTCTTAGTTAAAAGCGAATAAGCGAGATTCTTAATCTTTATTCTGTATTTATACCTAATTTTATTATTGAATTTTTTAATTAAAATTAAAAGTGACTGTTTCTACTTTAGGAAAAGCATTCTAAGTCCGAATTATATTCTCAACAATAATTAATTAAATTAATATTAGTTATTAAAATGAATGTATGAAATACATTTTTTAACATCTCCGTTTATTTTTCTCTGTAATTTTACGTAAGACTTAAGATAATAGATTACACAGAGTTTTCTGTTGAAATTTATAACAGTGTATACTATCCGTTAAAGGGTATGCAAAAAGTTGCCATACAATTTAATATATTTGATTCAGTTATTTTCCCCCAGATGTCAAAAGTACAACGCTAAACAATGTACTCAAAATAGTGTTTCGATATTAATATAGTGTTTCAATAATTACATATTGAATTTAAAATCAATAACAGTATCTACTGTTGGCGTTAAACTCGCGACTTTAATTATCTAATCTTTGCTTCAGTTAAAGTCCTCTCAAAATTTGCATAAAGTCAGACAGGCGAACAGATTGACATCTCATATTTATGAAAAAACAGAAGTCGAAAAGTTCATTCTCTTCTAGTGATTACAGAAGAATGATAAATTATCTAATTATTTATTCATTCATTATTTTTACTTTATTATTATTATTGTTAATTTTTATTTTCTTTTACTTATATATATAAAAAGAGAGAACGGAAATTTTGGACCTTCGGTTTTCGATGATTTTTTTGTTTTGAGGTGTACTGAGCATGATAAGCATTTTAAGAAAATATCTGTCTGTGTGCAGATGCTGTATCTCACGAGGCAATGGAGAAAATTTAAGCAAATTTAATAGTTAATTGGACCTTGAATTACACTGATGCTGGTTACAATTTTTTCTGAAATTGAAGCTTTTTTGACGATGAAGTTGAGAAAGAAAGAATCTTTAAAAAAAAATTTAATAAAATTTTAAAAATCAAAATAAAATTTTAAAAATTAAAAATTTTTTATAAATTAAAAATTTGTTATATCTCATGAAGTAATGGTTCAATTTACAAACTTTTTTCACCTTTATATACAGAAAGGATTTATCTTCAATTTGTCTTCAGAATTTCTGATTATAATAATAAAATTTTTAAATATTAATTTTAATTTGAAAAAAGTACTTATTTCATACATAACTTTTAGATTACCAAAAACGTTTTGCTACTAATTAAAAATACCGAAGACAAATTGAAGATAAATCTTTCCTGTATATAAGAGTGAAAAAAGTTTGTAAATTGAACCATTAGTTCATGAGATATAGCAAATTTTTAATTTATCAAAATTTTTAATTTTTAATTTTTTAAATTTTATTTTAAAAAATTTTAAGATTCTTTCTTGCTTAACTTCATCGTCAAAAAAGATTCAATTTCAGAAAAAAATAATTACAGCAATTCATCAATAAATAATTTTAAAAAAAATTTGGTGTAACAGACCCCCTTAAATTAAAAAATATATATATATATTACATTTGTAGAATAGAACAAGTGTTCGCATCAATGCAAATGATAATAATTAGTTTTCGTTTTTCAATGTAAACTTAAAAAATAGTATACTTATAATAGTAATAAACAACTAAGGAAAATATAATGTATATATATATATATATATATTATATTATATTATATACGTAGAGACATCATGTCCTCCTTTCCCGGGATGTAAATTTTCAGTATAGGTAATTTTCACAGGAACTCACCAGTATCTTTAAAACAAATTGATGGACCACAGATCTATGATAATTTAAAACAAATGAATCGATTTTTTTTTTTTCATTTTTAACCAAAAGAAAAAAAAAAAAAAAAAAAAGTATTTTTCCAGATGTCGGTACGAAACTGGTTATCTTTCGACAGTGTGTGTTATTATTTTCAGGGAGTGAAAACAGTCTACATTCATCATGGAAAATAATTTTTATAAAATAACAATTTTTATAAATATTTTGTGCTGCAAGAATTCGTATTGTAAAATATAGAAAAACGTTTTGAGGTAGCTGCAAAATATATGCTTTTATTTATTTATTTGCTTTTTTTTATATAATCTTTTGGAATCTCATACGATAACAATACAATCGCTCATTGTATTCTTTGTTAATTTAAAAAAAAAAAAAAAAAAAAAATGAAAATCTGACATTGACGGATTTTAATTTAGTGCCAGAGGCCTACTGCTAAACTTGTTAATATCGACAAATTCTTCTTTAGTTAATTCGTGACGATCTAAATTCCATGATAAAGTTTTCATTAAATCAAACCAATGTGTTTCAGCTGCAGATATTGTAACAAATAACGTTGGAAGTCCAAACTGTCTTATAGCCGCAAAACAACGCTTTTTCTCTTTTTCCCAATGAGGGGGAGGTGTGCCTTGGGGGGGACTCATGTCAAAGTTGTACCTTCGGGGGGGGGACTCATGTCAAAGTTGTACCTTGGGGGGGACTCATGTCAAAGTTGTACCTTGGGGGGGGGGGACTCATGTCAAAGTTGGGCCTTGGGGGGACTTCATTCAATAAACCGACTGAAATAGGCCCTTAGCACTATTAAGAGTGTATTATAAAAATTCGACAACGTTGTACCGACTGAAATAGGGGTACCTTGGGGGGACTCATGTCAAAGTTGGGCCTGGGGGGGGACTCATGTCAAAGTTGGGCCTGGGGGGGGGACTCATGTCAAAGTTATACCTTGGGGGGACTTCATTCAATAAATCCCCATTCAATAAACCGACTGAAATAGGCCCTTAACACTAATTAAGAGTGACCTATAAAAATTCGACAACTGTACCAACTGAAATAGGCCTCTAGCACTAAAAAGGAGTACAAATTAAAAAGAAGTGTTATTCTAAATATTTAGTATTCTAAACATTCAATCACTGTCAACAGTTTTTGTGTAATCAGAGCGCGAGAAGACAATTCCCAATTGCTTCCCCCGACTTCATCTCCTTCGATTAGCTTCCATTCTGATGCTAAACGAGTTTTATTAGTTTCTCTTCCATCATTTGTCTGGGCGGAGAAATTGTTGACCGTCTACAAACATGCGTTCCTTTGTTCTTCCTCGCTGAAGATGAGAGGGGGGTGAGCAGCAAGAGAGTTAAGTGAGTGGGTCACTGGAAGACTCCATCAGCTTGCTCATTAATCTCTATGAAACGACACTGACAGTGATTAAAACGCCCCCCGTTGCCTTTTACGGCTTCAGTTATCCGATGAATTTAAAGTTGAGAAAAGCTATTGAGAATTTACAATAAATCGTTTTTATTTAATTTTGAACATCATACAAAAATGAAGTTATCACACGCGATTTTTGTTTTCATATTCTGCCTTTATAGCATAATTCTAAAAGTTTTTTTTTTTTTTTTCTAAATGTGTAAAGATTTTTTTTAGGACGGAGGACTATTAGTCTCAATCTACGGATAAAACATTGTCGCCAGTTTTACGTTGGTTGGGCATTTATCGAAATCGGAAATTTATCGAAAATATAATTGAATAATTTGAAAATAATATTATAATTGGGAAAAAAAAAAAAAAAAAAAAAAAAAAAAAAAACTAATAGTCCTCCGTACTAAACTAAATTCTGCATTTCATATTTTTTTTTTTTTTTTTTTTTTTTTTTTTTTTAAGAAAAAGAAAATTAATAATAATCAGTATCGAAAAAGTTGAAGAAGCCCTTTTTTAGATAAAAATACATAATTTATTTTAATTCTTAATTGTTGCCAAAAAATTTATGAGTTGATTTTAAATTTTTTTGAAATGAAAAGAAAGAAATTCACCCGTAAATATTAAAATTGTTGGTTATTAATTATAATCATTTTAACTTTTTTTTTTTTTTTTTTTTTTGTCTTTTTAAATCTAATTCTTATAATAGAATCAAGATTTCGTTTTCTTTCTTTCTTTCTTTTTTTTAAGAAAAAGAAAATTAATAATAATCAGTATCGAAAAAGTTGAAGAAGCCCTTTTTTAGATAAAAATACATTATTTATTTTAATTCTTAATTGTTGCCAAAAAATTTATGAGTTGATTTTAAATTTTTTTGAAATGAAAAGAAATTCACGCGTAAATATTAAAATTGTTGGTTATGAATTATAATCATTTTAACTTTTTTTATTTTTTTTAATCTAATTCTTATAATAGAATCAATATTTCTTTTTCTTTCTTTCTTTCTTTCTTTCTTTTTTTTTTTTTTTAAGAAAAAGAAAATTAATAATAATCAGTATCGAAAAAGTTGAAGAAGCCCTTTTTTAGATAAAAATACATAATTTATTTTAATTCTTAATTGTTGCCAAAAAATTTATGAGTTGATTTTAATTTTTTTTTTTGAAATGAAAAGAAATTCACCCGTAAATATTAAAATTGTTGGTTATTAATTATAATCATTTTAACTTTTTTTTTTTTTTGTCTTTTTAAATCTAATTCTTATAATAGAATCAAGATTTCGTTTTCTTTCTTTCTTTCTTTCTTTTTAAGAAAAAGAAAATTAATAATAATCAGTATCGAAAAAGTTGAAGAAGCCCTTTTTTAGATAAAAATACATTATTTATTTTAATTCTTAATTGTTGCCAAAAAATTTATGAGTTGATTTTAATTTTTTTTTTTTTAATGAAAAGAAATTCACGCGTAAATATTAAAATTGCTGGTTATTAATTATAATCATTTTAACTTTTTTTTTTTTAATCTAGTTCTTATAATAGAATCAAGATTTCTTTTTCTTTCTTTCTTTCTTTCTTTCTTTCTTTTTTTTTTTTTTTTTTTTTTTTTTTTTTAAGAAAAAGAAAATTAAATAATAATTAGTATCGAAAAAGTTGAAGAAGCCCTTTTTTAGATAAAAATACATTATTTATTTTAATTCTTATTTGTTGCCAAAAAATTTATGAGTTGATTTTAAATTTTTTTGAAATGAAAAAAATTCACGCGTAAATATTAAAATTGTTGGTTATTAATTATAATCATTTTAACTTTTTTTTTTTTTTTTTTTTTTTTTTAACTATTAAAATTTTTAAGTTTCTCTGTTTTACTTGAAGTAAAACACTTTCTTTTACTTCAGACTCCATGAGATGATTGAGAGACTCGTTTCACAAAACACGCTCCTTTTTAAAAATATATCATTTTACACTATGAAACAGTAAATTATGGTTCACCCTCTCTATAATGGTATGTTTTCGAAATCAAAAAAATTATCAAATGATACAGTATTACAAAATTTCAAATACTTGAATGTTTACGAAGTAGTTGAGATAAATTGATGTCAGGTTGTCGGATGTTTTGCCCATAGGCTTAACATGACATACAGGTCAGAAACTAACGTTGTACTCCACCCCCTTCCTAATTTTCTTTTAAAAAATCTCTATCCGAAATTTAAAGTAAATAACATAATTTTTGAATATTCCTTGGTTCAGCTAGCAATAAAATACTCTGTATATCTGAATTTGTAAAAAAGATTGCGAGAATCTGCGATTTCTCATTCAAATTTTTTTACTTTCATATCTTATTATGCTCATTTTTCGAATATGTTCCATTTTGCATTGTTAATGAGTGAATCGAGCTTCATACTCTCTGTAATATCTTGTCGAAGTCTCTAATGTATCAAAAAATGATCAAGATAAGTGATTGAGATGTAGAAAGATGCGGTAACATGTCTTCCGAGTTCACCTTTTGTGGTCTCTCTTTCCTATCTCTCAATAAGTTAACTCCTCTTTTTCTTTATTATTATTTTAATTTGTTTGGGAAAAAGTATATTGTGTGTAAAAATATATTGTATTAAAATTTACCTTTTTTATTAGTTATTTTGTCTTTATTTCTAATTGCTTTTTTGTAAGGATAATTTTTTCCCCGTTCAAAATAGATCAAATGAGAAAACTTTTTTTTTTCCTCCTTTAGTATCCAGTTATTAAGTTAAAATAAAACAGGATGTCTGGCAATATTCAGTAAAAAAAAAAAAAAAAAAAAAAAAAAGAGGAAGGCATCTCATCTAAAATTAATTTTTTTAAGACAGAATTTTAATTTTATTCTTTATTATTATTATTATTATTATTGTTATTATTGCCATTCTCTCGACATTTTCCTGCGTTTTTCGGGGCTCTTTGCTCAAATTGTTAATTTCAGAACACCGTTTAAACGTCGGTTGCCGATGCTACGAGAAAGTTTCCTCCAAAATTTTGTCACACTTAGTTTATTTATTTATTTATTTATTATTATTATTATTATTATTATTATTTTTTTTTTTTTTAAGAAATACGATTTAAATCTTATTTGTTTATTTATTTAACTGTATACTGCTGATACTTCACTCTGAATGAATTTTATTGTAGCAGAATTCATTTGTGTTAAAATATATATATATATATATATATATATATATATATATTATTTTTTGAAGAAATATTTAAATTTTATTTATTAATTTAACTGTATACTGCTGGTGCTTCATTCTAAATGAATATTGTTGTAGCGGAATTCATTTCGACTAAAATAAATTTCAAAGTTTTTTTTTTTTTAGAAATATTTAAATTTTATTTATTTACTTAACTATATACTGTTGTTGCTTTACTCTGGACGGATTTTGTTGTAACGGAATTCATTTCTACTTAAAAAAAAAAAAAAAAAAAAAAAAAAAATGTTAAGAAATATTTAAATTTTGTTCATTTACTTAACTATATACTGCTTGTTCTTCACCCTGAATGAATTTTGTTGTAGCAGAATTTATTTCTACAAATAATAATAATAATAATAATAATCTTTTTTTTTTTTTTTTTTTTTTTTAACGAAAAATTACGTTTTTATTTATTTTTGATGGAGTAAATATGGGTTGCAACTATGTGCAGGTATTCTGAAGCACTTGCGTTGTCGTTGACGTAGGTAATATCACAATCTATCGTAATAGACAATATTTTGAATAAAGGTTCTTGAAATTTAAATATTTAAATGTTTACAAAGTAATTGAGATAAATCACTGTCGGCTTGTCGGTTGCCTTTCATTGGCGGCATCAATGTAGTAATTCAGAAAACGAATGTTCAACGCCCTTTTTATCTCTTTGAAGAATTGCCGCTGACTTTTGAACTAGATTTTCAAATTTCTCTCCGATAGGGTAAAGAAATTTTTTTTAACTTACCGATAGCTCTGATAAATAAGCATCAAGGTTATCTCTCACAAAATTCACCCACGTATTCTGGTGAGAAGGAAAAATATGTTACTGCACTTTAAACTACCATTACCTATGCGTGTGAAATATTTAAAGTAAATAAACAACAAATGAGAAAGAGAGGGGAGAAAATATACATAATTTTATTTTTAAATTTCTTTTAAAACTTTTCCATACATTTAGTTTTTTTTCTACCATTTATAAAATAATAATAAAAAGAATAATAACTTAATGATCGAGTTTAATTTGCTTAAATTATTTAATTTAATTCGAGTTTAATTTATTTTATGTATGTGTTTATCGAGCAACTGTTTTTCATAACACATTTATAATTGAAAATTACATAGTTATAAACATTTAGATTTTTTTTTTTTTTTTTTTAAGTGTGAAGGACAAAAGATAATCGCATAAAATTTAATTTTCTTCTACATACATAAGAAAAATCTATTTCGTGAAAAGTTTCGATATCCAGTTTTTGTTAGATTTACACGTTTCGAGAAGTCTATAACTTGATTTGAAAGGTTTGAAAAAACTTTTTTGAAAAGGTCTGTCTGTGTGTGTGTGATACAAAAATTTTTTGGATTCTGTGTGACTGGAAATCAATACAGGTTTATATTTCGTTTAACCTTGACTTAAACTGGTACTGATTAACTGTTGGAGCATAACAAATGGCGCTATCGTCCCGTTTTTAAAAAAATGTTAATGTGGCAGCCATGGTAGCTTAGGAAAAGTATTGTATAAATGTACACAATGAGGATTTTTTTTAATCAATGATTCTGAAGTTATAGTGTGTGTGTTTAATTTATATTTATAATAGACATAGTCAACCAAGATAAAATTTTTGTATACGCAGACATCATAGCTTTCTCTCTCTTACCCCCCGGTTAAAGAAGTACGCTCCGAAAGTGAATATTTGTAATATGTGTATTTTTAAAGAAAATTTGTCAATATTTTAAAAACGAATGGTTGAACACGGAATTTTTTTATAAAAAAAAAAAAAAGCGAAAATGAAAAAATGCACTCTTTTGAAGATATCGACAGTAAACTGACTTTCTTTGGATATTTAACGTTATACTTTCTGAGATGAAAGTTATTTGCCCTTTCCAGAAAAATAATTTTGATAAATAATATTTTGAATAAATAATTTGTTCCGTATGAATTTGAATAGGAAAATATAGAAGAAAACTTTTTGAGGCCACAACATAATAGTTAAGGGTATCTTCCTTAGTAGATCGTTAAAACATCATTTACCTTTATTCAATGTGGCTAGTAGATAAAAAAAAAAAAAAAAAAAAAAAAAAACATTCTACACTATTATTCATTGATTTAAGTTATTTTGTTTTAAAGTAAATATAAAAGGTTATACACTAAGATCTGCATTTAAGCTAAAGAGTCTTTTGCTATCGAACTGCTTTTTAAGTTAGCAATATAAATAAGTTTACAGTAGCAATTTTGTACAAGTGAAACAATAACTACATTTATGCCAGCATTTTTTTCTCTGTTCTTCGTGTATATAATATTTTTTTTTATTTAAAATATATTCTGCTGTGGCTCTCACACGACTTTCCTTTACGCTGCATTTCAAAAAAAAAAAAAAAAAAAAAAAAATGATCATTTCATTCTGCTTAGTGCAGTCTGAAGAAGATGTTACCTGAAAGTACCAGAAATTTTTCTTATAGAAAAATGTATGGGAATGTATGGGAATTCTTTTATCAATGTTCATAAGTCAATTTTCCGATTTAAATGAAAAGTTTAATGTAGCATCATAGTCCCTATATACACAAATTTAGAATACCGAGTTTAAATTTTTTGCTGGTATTTGATTTTGAGATATGCTGATAGCAGACCCACACAGCTTAAATCTTGTTTGTCGGATTAAAGAAATCTCAAAACATGTGAATATAACAAAAATTCAGTTTCAAAAATTCGACCCGAAACTTATATTTTCTCTACCCTATATGGGTAAGAGAAAATAAAAAGTACCAAGATTTTTAAAGAATAACTTTACATACACATATTAACGGGCTTTGAACAAAGCCACGTTTTCCAACAATCTTCACATATTCGTTCAAATAGCCTCACATCTGCGATACGAACCTCAAAATATGCACCAAAACAATGCCGTTATAAATCATGACCACTTCGTCCAATCTCATTAAAACCATTTTCATCAAAATCATCATCATCATAGCGATGAGTCAGCATTTGGCGGCTTTGGCGGGAACAAAGTGACTCAAATCGCTCCATCAAATAAAACAATAGACCCCGTTTGTCGTTTTAACAAATACGGACTACGACTGCCGCGATAGGTATCACCAATATAGCTCCTAGGAAATTTGAAAAATGAATTCTCTCCTCCCCCCCCATTTTGTCATTAATTCTACAGTGTCATCTTAGTATAAGTCCCCCTTTCCTAAGCAAGAGTGAGGATAATCTATTGGTTGGGTGACAAATTGCCCCCCTTCGCTTCGCATATCAGGATTCTTAGAGGAAAGTTCGGATAGCGGGGGTGTATCAATTTGATCTAGGGCAGATATTAGCATGGTTGTAGATCAAAGGTATTAGTAGGATTGGCCATCGCCATATTTGACCACTTCAGTGTTTTTGACTGCTATTTAGTAGTTTATCGTGGTTGTGAAAGAGAATCTTTAGTTCGTCGCAAAATATTTTAATATGATTAACTGATTTGTAATATCTTGATTCATTTTAAGGACATTTTTTAAAAATTCTAAATAATAATAATAATAATAATAATAATAAAAACTCCTCCAATCTTAAGGGATACAATTTTTTTACGGAATTATTAATTAATTTTTTTAAGGGATACAATTTTTTGGATACAAGGGATTTATACAAGGGATGAACGTAATATCTTTCCTCATCGACAGCCAATTATTATCAATTCAGCAGTGTTATTAAAATTACTCTTTATCTTATTTATTTTTTAGATTCCGTTTTCACATGTGCAAACGAAATTCAAAAAATTACATTAATAATGAGTAATTATAATAAGAAGTTCTCTCAGGAGTTAAAAATCGGGGACAAGATAGGTATTGAATACTTTTAATTCGTTCAATATTTATCTTAGTTAACGAACTACAGAGATGCTTAAAACAAAGGTGTACAATTTTATAAAATTGATCAAAACTTTGTCAATTGATCAAAACTTTGATCAATTTTATAAAATTGATCAAAAATTATCAAAATTAATTTTTATGAATTACATATATTTCATAATGTACATATTTTCTGCTTTTAATTTATTGTATGTATGAACATTATCAGGCTTATGAACAAAAAATAAAATACTATCATTGCATCAAATGGTAACAAAAAAAAAAAAAAAAAAAAAAAAAAATGGTGTGAACCAACCACACACACGACTTCCATACCCATTATTATATGTAATATATGCATTTTTTGCAGATAATGTGTTCAGAAGACATATAACTGACCTAACGAAGTTGAAACCTAAAATTATTTCGGTAAGAGAAACTTGATACACGCGTAAAGGCATATAAAACAAAGTTTACATAGCGAGTTAAAAATTAAGAAAAAAAAAGAAAATGGTAGCGTTATTTTTTTAAACACTATTTTCCAAGATCTAAAACTGACCTACTTACGCAGGATGACTGTTAATTTTTTTGTAATAACCTCGTAACACACGAGAAAGAATATCCAAAATGTATTTATATAACAATTTTCAAGAAAATAGATAGAGCCGTTTTTGAGATACCAACTTTTACCAAAACTTGGCATACTCAATTATTGACAGGAAGAGCTTTTTTGATATAACGGCCCCATTTTCGGTTTCCAATGTCTCACTTCTGGTTTTCCAATTTTCACCAAAATTTGGAAACTTCATCTGTCCACCAGACTGCCTCAATTCTGAAATTTCGTAGTTCTGTCTTTATTAGTTTCGCAGATATGATAGCCAGAATATTAACCACATACATACAACGCCCGCGCACACACACTGACCAATTGCCAAAAACTACTCTTTTGGACTCAGGAGATCTTAAAACGTGTAAATCAGATGAAAACTCGATATCGAATTTTTGGACCGAATACAATGCTTCCATTACCTACGGTAGTCAGGAAATAGAAGTAAAAATAGAGAGAGAGAAATCCAAAGTATATTTTCCTTTAACCCTTTCATTCCCAATTTTTTCCATCCATAAAACAATAAATCTTATATTAGTCATAAATTTATTTCAAAGGTAATATATATATATATATATTTTAAATAGGAGTAATAGCAGTGTACGAATTAATATAGCTAACAAAGCAACTCAGAGGTGTTTTTTATGCTTAATATAAGTGATGATGACCTTTAAAACCATAACTTTTCAATAAATAAAAATATCAAAATTTTGGAAGAAATACATATTGCAATTAATTAAAATACAAATTATAAAAATTAAAAAATAAAATAAAAATATTTCAAACAGTTAATTTACTTAAATTGCCCAAAACAGGAAACTGACTCCGATATTATTATCAGAATAGAGTAAAATAGACTTTCATTTATCAACAAGGATAGTGAAATAATCTAAAATATATATTTTTCGGTGGAAAAATGTATAGAGATTTTAATATTGTTCATTTTGAATCAGCGAAAGTGTTATGGTAAGAAAGAAAATCTGAAATATTATGATTCCAACTGGCATCACGGGGAATGAAAGGGTTAAAATGGGGGAAAAAATGTTATGCAAAATTTTTGTTTTATTAAAAATTAAAATATTTTCAAAAGTTATATTGAAATTGGCATTAGATCAATTACTTAACAACTTCTTTTGCATCAGCTTTTTAAATAAATTTAAGCTTTTCAATAGTTTGAAAGATAATGAAAGACAGTTAAATCTTATGCTCTGAATCCTTTAAAGTTCTCAAAACTCTTTCTTTTAATTCTTTGTTAATGAACTTCTTTCAAACCAATTTCAAATATATATGAATTCTAAATTTTGTAACTAAAATATTTAAGGGAAAATAAAAAATAACAATGCACTTCAACAAATTTTCCGATATAATTTAAAAACATTGCAGATCGTTTTCTACGGATTGTCACATTTTATTTAAAAAATAGGATAAGATTAACGAAAAAAAAAATCGTTTTAAAATGCAAAATGTCAAAAAATCGTTCTTTTTTTAAGAGGATTAAATAAAACTCATAAAATATATTTTGTTCTAACGTTATGGAATTATTGGTGTATTATTTTGTGATTTCGTGACCCTAAATGGCTGCCCAGCATTCCCCGTAAATCCAACAGTCTCACAATCTGTTGAATTGCTTTTGTCCAATCTCGCTTCGTGTATTTGCTTCTGTATTGAGTTTCGACTTCGGACCCGTTTTTAGAATAAATTCGCAACGCACAACAAATGATGAATTTATATTTTTCTTCTTCGCCATATATCACAGCTTCCTTTTTGAAGAAATAAGACTAAAAAAAAAAAAAGAAAGAAAACTTTCGACTACAATTTATATACCGAATAATGATTCCCATGGGAGATACGGATGAGAATAAGAAAATAGGATACTTATTACAGTGTATTAATCAAACCACATGGGGAACAATCGAAAATTTTTTATTCAAGACAGCTGTCATTTTTTATTTTTTTTAATAATGACTAAAGCTTGCAGGGATACTAAAAAATAACAGATTATGTAAAATTAAAATAAAAGAATGATATAATCTCATATTTGAGTGAAGGTAAAGGGATTTTTAGAAAATTCTATCAAGTTTGGTTGCTAAAGCCAATTTTCTGCAAACATGAATCTAAATGAAGTCGTCTTAAAAGTCGTCATAACTCAATGTGTATATAAATTTGTTGATACACAAAATAGTTAGCAATCAATTGAATAATAATGACAGCAAATTTAATGAATTTCTATCGCCTGAGACTATCAGAAACTTTCGCTTTTACTCTTAGGTAGGTTTTATTCTCCTTCGTCTTCTTCTTCTTTCTTTTTTTTTTTTTTAATAGGTTAATGAGGTTTAAAAGTTTAAAAAATCTGATGTGAAACAACCACAAGACTTCCATTACCCACTATTACACGTATTATATGCACTTTTTGGAGATAATGTGATCAGAAGACATAAAATAGAACTAACGAAGTAGAAACCTAAAATTTTTCCGTTAAGAAAAACTTGATACACAAGTAAAGACATATAAAACAAAGTTTACGTAGCGAGTTAAGAAATAAGAAAAAAATTGGTAGCGTTATTTTTTAAAACACTAATTTCCGAAATCTAAAATTTACCTACCTAAACAGGATGACTGTTAATTTTTCTGTAATAACCACGTAACACATGAAAAAGGATATCTAAAATGGATTTATGTAACAATTTTCCAGAAAATCGTTAGAGCCGTTTTTGAGATACCAACTTTTACCGAAACTTGGAATATTCAATTATTGACCGAAAAACAATCATTACATATACAAAAGGATATTTAAAAGTGAGTTCATATGGCGAGTTTGAAAAAAATCCGTACAGCCGTTTTTAAAGGAACGCACTTGCGAGACCTGAAATTTGAGCTATTTAAACAGGTCGCCTATCAATTTTCCTGAACTGACCAACTATATTATTCGAAAGGGCATATCTGATAGAGTGTTTATATAGCAATTTTAAAGAAAATCGTTAGAGCCTTTTGGAGATACGGACTTACGGTCGCATTTCCGGTTTCCGATGACCCACTTTCGGATTTCCAATTTTCACCAAAATTTGGAAACTTCATCTGTACACCAGACCTGTCTCAATTCTGAAATTTCATAGTTCTATTTTTATTAGTTTCGGAGATATAACAGCCAGAAGGTTCCGCACATACATGCATACACACACACTGACCAATTGTCAAAAACTACTTTTTTGGACTCGGGGGGTATTAAAACGTGTAAATCAGGTGAAAACTCGATACCGAATTTTTGGACCGAATACAATACTTCCATTACCAACGGTAGTAGGCTAATGGAAGTAATAAATACATTTAAAAACGTGAACGTTAAAAAAAATGCAAAAAGTTAAATTATGCATCTCACAAAGTTTGGCGTCATTATCACTTTAAAAATTTTAAACACATTGATAAAGTGCTAATGTAGTTCTATAGCTAAGATTCAACAGAAAATTTAAAAACATGGCATACAAAATTATTTTATCTTATAATTATTTTATAACTAATGTTTAGTATGTTTTAACTAACGATATAATCTTTAGAATTCTGGTTTACGTTTCAAATTGTGTTATTAAAATTTCAAACACAAAAGTAAAGATGTCGATGTTGAATCACTGCATTGTATTTGTTCTCTTTTTTCTTAGACTGTACCTGTAACCACATAACAGATTTTATCTGGTGGGTAAATTTATTTTTCAGTTTTGTCTTCGGAAATCTTGATATCAAAGCAGGATTGGGAGCTTTTATAAGCAAATTCTGATATGTAAATCCGTGGCTTGGAGGTAAAGCCTTTGCTTACCATGCGGAGAGTTCTGGTTCGACAACATAGGGTCGGTCAAATGGGGAAACATTTGCTTAATGGGAGGTTTCCTTTCTCCCCCCCCCCCACCCTTTTTTTTTTCAATGTCCACTACGGAAAAAAATCTGTTTATGTGAAAATTTTCTGTATAGATCGGTTACAGAAAATTTTCGTGTACATTTTTTTCTCGTAGCATACAGACATTTTCTAGCAACTTTTACTGCCATGAATTTTCTGTAATACGTATAACAGGATTTTTGTTACAATGTATGTGTCACTTAACATCTCTTGCAAAAACAGCCATTTAACCTTGTTGGGCTGTGCTTATTATGTATATTACTCATTTCGAAATGGTTGGAAGTGGATGTTACTTATTTCTAGATTAAGTACACTCACATAAAATGCATAGCTTTCTCAAAAATGAGCAGCGTATTAAAAAATACGATTCTGGAAATGAATAAGAGTTAAGTGGCAGTAAGAAGGCAAAATTGCAGACTAGTCGAATATACAGGATATCCACAAAATAACTTTCACCGTTTGGAGGCATCTACAGAAAAATTAAAGAACCGACTACCGTTAATGCGATATGTCATTAATTTCTATGTGCATGCAATAATACGTCATTCAATAATTTTTATTACATGTTTATTCGAAAATTAATAAAACTTCCTGTAATCCATTTTTCGTGCATTTATTTAGAATGTTGTCTTATTTCTTTCTTAACAGCTCCAAAATCATTTATTCACTAAATTATGTATGCTAAATTCCCTCTATTAAGTGTAGACGATATGAGTAGATGATATCGAAAAAAGAAAAAAAAAAAAAAAAAAAAATAGTACCGAAAGTCGCCGATAGGGGAGATATTCTGTCACGTACGCACTATTAAAATTGTACAATCCAGGTGCGTTATGCAACTTCCCTAGTGCATAAGTGATTACAGATCTGTTTAAAACTAAATAAATCGATAATTTAAGTGCACATGCAGAAATGAATGACATACCGTTAATGCGATATGTCATTCATTTATATGTGCATGCAATATGTCAGCCATTAATTTCTATGTGCATGTTTTTATCAAAAATTAATAAAACTTCCTAGAATCCATTTTTCGTGCATTTATTTAAAATGTTGACTTATTTCTTTCTCAACAGCTCCAAAATCATATATGCACTAAATTATGTATGCTAAATTCCCTCTATTAACTGTAGACGACATGGGTAGAAGATTTTGCGAAGAAAAAAATTAGTACCAAATGTCGCCGATAGGGGCAATTTTGACGTTATTCTCCGTATGCACTATTAAAGTTGTATAATCGAGGTGCATTATGCAATTTTTCTAGTGTATATGTGATTACACAGCTGTTTAAAACTGAATAAGTCAATAATTTAAATACACATACAAAAATGAATAACATACCATTAATGCAATATGTCATATATATGCATGTTTATTCGAACATTCATAAAACTTTACATAATCTATTTTTCGCGCATTAAAATTAAAATGTTGACTTATTTCGTTTTCAACAGCTCCGAAATCGCATATGCCCCTAGAAAAGTTCCATAAATCATTTTTATTGTACAAATTCAATAGTGTACATGTGACAGCAGCGCATAAATCCCCCTATCGGAGACTTTGGGTACTAATTTTTTTCTTTGCTAAAATCATCTTCTCATGACTTTCACTGTCTGTAGATGAAATTTGATTTCTTTTGGCTCATTAATTTTCGCTATAGATGCCTTTCCACAGTGAAACTTATTTTATGGTCACCATATACGCTATAAGTTTTTTCAACGTCCTATTTTAGTGAATTAAGAATTTCTACTCTCGCTACAATTAAGCGTAAAAAGAGAGAATTTTTTCTACGAATGGATAATTAGAAGATGAAATGAGAATTTGTCTTTCAAATAGTTAATTTAATTATTATAAAATATTTTTCACAAATTTGTATACAGTGCGACTACACTTACGGAATCCTATTTAAATCAAAATGCACGAAATTCTTCCACTAAAACAATTAAAGATGAATTAATTTTTTTTAGCCCCCCCCCCCCCCCTCTCCTTTTATATGGTACTAAGATTTCTAACCGTTCCTAAAATTTCTAATCTAAAAAAAAATCTATATTTCTATACATCGTTACTGCGAAATTTCATTGATACTCGGTCCCAAAATTCGGGTCAAAATCGCCACTATGTGAATATTTCTAAAACCCTTTTTTGAAAATTATTTTATATTTGTAGAAAAATAAGAAACTCAATTTTATTTCGTAATATCTAAATGAAAACCATTCGTTACGAAAAAAAAAAATAATAATAATAATTAATTAATTAACAAGCAAATGAATTTATTTGATCTTGTGAAAAAATAATTCTCCGGGCTTTTTTCTTACTAATGGAAAAGTCCCACGTTGACCTACATAATTATTTGAAGAATCATTACAAATTATTTAATAATATTACATTAAATATTAGATTATATTAAATAATTTTATCTGAAACATAAAAATACTTTTTGACAATTATTTAATATAATTTTTGAAATTTTTTTAACATGAGGAAATGTACGGCAAACGCCGGCATATAAGCAGCAAAACTAACATAATTATTTAAAAATAATATATGTAGTTCAAAGAGATTATATATTTAAATATAGGTATAATGTACATAATACTTATATCACTGTCAAAAAAAAAAAAAAAAAAAAAGAAAGAAAAAAGAAAAGAGAGAGAGAGAGAGAGAGAGAAAAGAAAAGAAAAGAAAAGAAAGAAAGAAAGAAAGAACGAAATGTTCTATTACAGTTTAACTTTAGTTCTATTAATAGCTGAATTTTATGATTTAATCTTATTACGATATCTATTATTTGTTTTAAAAATATATACAAAAAGAAACTCTTGCAAAACTTATCAGAATTAACAGTAAAAGCCGGCCTTTTTAAATGGCTAATATAAATCCTATCTTATTTTCGGAACGATAACAACTTATGAATATGCCCCAGTCTTAATTATAATGGGCCCGACACTATCGCTTCTTACTTCCCGACAATGATAATACTAGAACAAGCGACGATCATAAACAGCTAAAAAATGAACAGTAAGATAATAAAAGAGGGATATTATCGATAAGAGGAGAAAGGATCCAAGTAATTTGTGTCGCCATCAGATAACATTCACTCCCCACTCTAGATTCATGCAACAAGAAATTTCTTCAAAACGGCATAATTGGGCAGGCGGGTTGATATCACGTAGCCCTCACTTTTACCAATTTCTGGAAGGGCGGACCAATATAGCAATTGCAACCGATCATTTGTCTTTTTGTTGGTTCTTTTAACCTTTGCCACGTTTCGTTTGGCCCCGGCGTTATGGTTGATGGATGAATATCCCCAGATCTACCCTCTTTGTTCTGAAACCACCCTCGCGAAATCTGTTCTCTCTTTGCTCCCTTTTTCTTCCCCTTTTGGAAGATGCGGACGAATTTGTTGAAGTGACACTGACAGATGTGCGGTGCAGAGAACTCCAGCACTAGAGTGTAGGAGCTCGTGCATATCCGCACTTTGGAGGAAGGAGCGTGTAGCAGTAGCTTCACTACAGACACAGGTGGGATGAAATCTGAGATTGGGTTATAGGCACGATTATTCATTTTCCTAGAGTGTATTTTATTTTACTTACTGAACTAAGCATAAGTGTTTTTTGTAGCACGTACATCACAAGGAAAATATAATTTTACATAACTAACACAAAATGTAGAGTAAAAAAATAATAATAATAATAAATAATAATAATAATAATATTTATAATGGAACTATGTACTTGTCGGTGGTAGCCACAGCTCATGTTCTCCTATGGGGAAAATTGTCAACAGAATAACTCATTACCTAATGTATCTTTTGATTATATATTTCATATTTTTCAATTTTGAATGTGAAAACTTAAATTAAAATTCCATTTTCACATTCTAAATCTCACAACCATCAAATTTGCTCTTGTTTTCCAAAAATTTATTTTTTAAATGTATAATATGCCCGCCTGCCCAATTATGCCGTTTTGAAGAAATATATTGGTGTTAGAAAATGCAAAAAATAAACTAACAGTATAATTATGTTGAAATCTGTTCCTGAGTATCCGAATTATTTTGTGCTACATGTACGGCTTTCAATAGGAAGCATTTAACTTTAAATCTGAATAACGCATACCTAAACAGAATTCTAAAAACATTTCTGTTAAAGAAAACATGAACAGAACACACAGACGAATCAAAACTATTTTAACAGAACTATTTTAACAGAATGAAAGATAAATTACATCAACCATCGAAAAAAAAAAAAAAATCCCAACAATAATAATATCAATAATAAAACAAAAGGTTCACAATTGCCCTTTTTTAGCCAAAATATAACCAAATTATTTCACTATTAATTTTCATAATATCATAATGGTCATCTTACATATTAAGTTTGGTGCATTATGCTTTTCATACGTTTTTTTTTTTAATTCAACTAAAAAAAAAAAAAAAAAACTATTATAGAAAAATGCACCGAAAAATCGCTTTGAAAGATGAAAAATAAGACCGTTTTTCCTTTTTTGCCTGATGAAGGGTCTTGTTTTATTATTTCAACCCGAAACAATTGTTGAATGTTTTTTTCTGATATTCATAATGCTTACGATTATTTATGGCGTTTTGCTTAAAAATTGTTGGTCTACATGCTATCTAACATACTATATATATATATATATATATATATTTACATGCATTTATAATTCATTTTTATACACCAAAAGTATCAGTTATAAAATGTATCTTATAGGTTTATTTTATATTATATACAATATTCCATATTGTGGTTTAAAAAAGCAATTCGAATCTCTAAAGAGCTATCAGGAAGTATTTATGTATAAGAACGACTTTCAAGGCATGTTTATAAACAGTTTTCTTTATTTATCTTCCACATTTTATTTAGTTTACATACATACATGAATTATGGATGCTGTTGTATCGATTTAAAAACATGCTGTAAGTCACAGCACGAAACAGCTGTCTTGAGAGAACCATCACATCTCCCTGTAAAATCCGTTTTTCCTTTCAGATTGTGTGGATGTACGGTAACCAAGAAACTGCCTATTCCAAAACACGAAAGTGATTGGCAGAGGCGGCACTTAAAATTGAATGTGATGACAGCGTTATTCTATTGATATGTCTTAGAGATGTTTCATATATTTTTCGAATAAAGACCCATAGTAAGAATATAAGGAACATTGTTAGAGAATGTATGTGAAACATTTATATATTTTGCTTACAATATTTCGCATTTTGTGACAAGTCCAATGATATCATATTTAGATTTTTTTTTTTTTTCGACTTTATATTTAAATATTATTTAGCAGATACATTTATGCGATATTTGTATCGTTAATTGAATTTCAAATTATGCAAACAAGATTTAATAATTACAAAACTTTGAATAAACACCATAAAATACGTTGCCGCTTTGACTACAGCACTCGTGCCCACTTTTTTCGCCTGATGAAGGGTCGTGTGTTCTTTCGACTCGAAACAATTGTTGTGCATGTATTGCATTTTATGGCGTTTATTCAAAGTTCTGTAATTATTACTTGCCATTAATTGCCAAAGTTTTGTAATTATTAATGCCAAAGACACAAGAGGTCGTTGAAGTGATTCAACTATCCCCTCCCCCCCCCCCTCCAAAAAAAAGCTCATATTTGTCAAAAAATAAATAAATAAAAATTCTGTTTTTATTTATTTATTTTTACACTTAGTATTATGTACTAAAGTTGGAATTTGAAAGATCCCGAAATATTACTGGTAACAAATAAAAACGGAAACTATATTCCAAACATACAGAAACTAATTCTTAATCTCTACTCTTTTCCTCAAGGAAATAAAGGGTTCCTCGGAATTAACTGATTGTTTTCTCAATAATTCTTCTGATGCTCAAAGAATGTAGAGTATGATATTATATGTGTTTTTACAAAGAAATAAAACAGCTACTGATGCAAGAAAAAATTACAATGTTTATTTTTTTTTTTAAATATATATTTCAGCTAGAATTCGCCAAATTTTATTAGAAAAAAGCTAAATTACCCACCATCCGCCAGACAGAAAATTTTTTCCGCCGAAGCTTGGAAAAATAAGCCAGACCTGGCGGAAAATCCGCCAGATTGGCAACACTGGTTCCCAGTGCCTGCAGAAATGTCTTTTACGGTCAATTCAACGATGACAAAGGGAGCTGCTATTACGATTTTAAAGATGACAGTATCTCAACATTTATTAAATATTTTAATTTTTGAACCATGTACTTTATAGACCTCGCTTTTTAAACTATATTACCATATGATTCCGACCAATGTGATAAATAAAGGGAAAAGTATTGTAGATTTTTCTTTAAACGGAGTTAAATAAAGAAAAGTTTAATCCTTTGTACTATATTACCATTTCCCCCCTATAAATACATTAAACTAAAAAAAAAAAAAAAAACTTTTCAAAGGAGTTAATTAAATAAATAAAAAAAAAGTTGCTTTATTATAAAAATTATACATAAATATAAGTGTTATAACACACACACACAGATATACAGACACTAAAAAAAAAATCAAATTTGGTAAAAAAGAAAAGATATTGGCATAAAATTAGAAACTGACAGGCATTTTGCCTAGAATCATATTTTTAAAAATTTATATCTGAATAAATTTTGTAATTTTTCTCCTTATGCTAGAAACATTAAAAATAGTTTCATGTATTTAATGCGCAACTAGAATTAAATTTATATCTGAATAAATTTTGTAATTTTTCCCCTAATGCTAGAAACATTAAAAATAGCTTAATGTGTTTAGTGCACAACTAGAATTAAATTTATATTGGATTTTTTTTTTTTCCACTAGAAAAATATGTTTTTTTTTTTTTTTTTTTTTTTTTTTTTTTTAATTACTTCTATAAGAAACATTTAATACGTTTCAGCACATATTTGAACAAAATTAAATTTTAAAACAATTTTAATAATAAAATTGAAGCAACACACATTTATTTTATTTATTTATTTTCATTTGTTGTTCTGAACTAAAATAGGCCATCGCCGAAAAATTCAATAGGAAATCATAAGCTAAAAAAAAAAAAAAAAAAACGAGAGACAAAAATGGAGAGGGGAAATAAAGTTAAAAATTATTACTTTTTAACTTAATGTAAAATTTATTTCGCATTAGATTATATTAATGGCGTCACCCTGTATTATTAAGTTCCTTTTCGTCTTTTCATTAAATATTTTAGCAAATACTAATTTGTATATTTCAGTAAAAATTATTACAAAAGTTGCTTAATTGCGATTAAATTTATGAATTTTATTCTCTGGGTTCTTTCTATTTTTACACGTAAAAAAAGAAAAAAGTACACATATGTATATATATTTAAAAAAAGGAAGGGGGGCGTTTTTATTTAATTTTAACTGTTCTATGAAACTTCAAAATACAAATTCACTGTTTTTTAATTTACGAATCACTTAAAATGATAAAAATATTTTAAGTAATAATAATATTTTAAATAGTCACCTGAAATAGTAAAAAAAAAAAAAAATCAAACTACATTTTTTTTTTTTTTTTTTTTTATACCTGCGATAAAGTTTGAATAAACAAGTGCTAAATAAAATTTTCGTGGATAAAACTTTGCTTGTTAATTTGATGAAGAAGCATTTCATACACTTTATAGACATCCGTACATTTAAAAATATTATATGCTTAGCTGACTTTTTTTTTTTTAAATATAATAAGATAACTGACAGAGTCGCCATTTTTTTTTTTTTACTTTCCGAACACTATAGTGAGGAAAGTATTGTAATCATGTCAAAAATCCGAATTCGAGATTTTGATGTTTCTATACGTTTTGAGGTCCCCTGAGTCCGTTTTCACTATTTTTACGATGATGTATGTATGTGTGTGTGTATGTGTGTATGTGTGTATGTGTGTATGTCTGTGAACACGCTAGCGTCTAAACGCTTCGTTCGATTAACCTGAAAGTTGGTACGCATATTGTAAGTCACCATAGTACGAACCCTATAGATTTTGGTGAATCTAGCACTTATAGTTTTTTTACAGGGACACAAAGAAAAATTCTTTATCATTATGGCCTATGGGAGCAAAATCTTAAAAGTGCGATAGCATCTAAACGCCTTATTCAATTGAGCAAAAATTTTATACACATATTATAGATCACAAATACTCAATCTGTATAGATTTTGGAGAATCTAGCACTTATAGTTTTTTTACAGGGACACAAAGAAAAATTCTTTATCATTATGCCTATGGGGCCAAATTTTTAAAAATGTGATAGTGTCTAAACGCCTTATTAATCCGAGCAAAAAAATTGTACACATGTTATAGATCACAGTTGAACTAACTGTATAGATTTTGGTGAATCTAGCACTTACAGTTTTTTTACAGGGACACAAAGAAAAATTCTTTATCATTATGGCCTATGGGACTAAATTTTTAAAAGTACGATAGCATCTAAACGCCTTATTGAATTCAGCTGAAAATTTATATGAGTATTATAAATCACTGTTGCACTAACTATAAGCATTTTGGTGAATCTAACATTTATAGGTTTTTACAGGGACACAACGAAAATTTCTTTGTCATTATGATCTATGGGCTCAAAGTTCAGTAGCGTTAAATAAAACAACGTGTAATAGATGGAGAAAAATACTCAAACACTCTATTATGGTTTTCTCTCTTTTGTTTGTTTAACAACTACTCTTTCTTTACTTTATCTACAAAACTGTTAATTACTCAATGTTCGGAAAGTCGAGTGGAGTCACTCCAGATTTTTTTTTTTTTAATCTCTAAGTCTGATGCATGGTTCTATTTTAATTAAATAATTAAGATGGCATATTGAGGTTATAATGTTTACACACCATCTTTCTACCTCAAAATATTTCTGTGTTTCTTTAATATAATTTTAAAGGATTTGAATGAGTAGGAACTTCAATTTTGAAATAATTATAAGATAAAAAACTTTTTATAAACCATGTTTTTAAATTCTCTGTTGAATATAGCTATAGAACTAACTACAAACTAGATTAGCATTTTATCAATGCGTATGAAATCTTTAAACCGATAGTAACGTCAATTTTTGTGAGATGCATAATTTACCTTTTTACAATTTTTCAACGCTCACGTTTAATTAAATTATTTATTTAATCATGTTTATTTATTTTTATGTCGAAAGAAAATGAACTCGTAATTTTTTATTTATTTATTTATTTATTTATTTATTTATTTTTTTTTTTTTTTTTTGTCAACAATTAAATTATAGCTAATATTTTATTGGCTATTTATAAGGTATAAGGATGTTATTATTTTCATATTTTAATTAATTATAAGAAAACTATTCGAAAATCGGACTTCCAAGTATTGTGTTGTCATCGGGTTGTGAGCTATTGTGAAAGTTTCAAATGTCTAGCTAGTTCGATTGCAAGATTTGTATCGGACAAACAAACAAACAAGCATGCAAACAAAAAAAAAAAAGCAAACATACAAACAGACAAACAAGAATAGAAGTTAATAAAAACATGGTAAAATATAATTTTAGAATCCAAATTATTTCCGTTTTCTGAAATCTATCACACGAAATACCGATATATTGAGGTTTGGTAAATGAGAAGTTTCATCTACTTTATCAAATCACTGTGAAGTAGAAAACTCAACAGTTTTCTAACAAATACAGTAAAAAGTTATAACAAATGGAACTACTTTCTTTCGATGCATTTGAATTGTTTGCACGTGCAATTTGGTAGTTCCTTGGGGAAGGGGAAGCATTTTGATACAGTTTTTGTTGCAGATTGGACAGCACATTGGCTAAGTACCTTGTGCGATTTTTAGTGCAATATCCCATGTCGACTTCGGAAGTTGTAAACCTTCACAAAGTAAACTAAACAGCAGAGAATTAGTTAACAAATTTTCGAATGCCATCGAATATTTTAAATTCTTATCATTATTTCTTTTTTTCCTATCCTAAACATATTTTAGAAGTTTTTTTTTTTTTTTTTTTTTTTTTTTTACAAAAGTGAATGTATTATAACAAATGTCATTGTCAACGGAATTTATTACTTTCCGAACATATATATGTAAGAAAACTATCGTAATCCTGAAAAATTATACTTTAAAATTTTGATGTATTTATACGTTTTAAGGTCTCCTGAGTTCATTTTAGCTATTTTTAAGGTGGTGTATGCATGTATGTATATGAGTGAACACGATAACGTCTAAACGTATTGCTTGAATGAGCTAAAAGTTGGAACATATGTTATAGGTCACCGTCGCATGGATGTTATTGATTTTAGGGAATCTAGTACTTTTCTTTTTTCTTTTTTTAGGGGACACAAAGAAATATTTTTTATTTTTTATTTTTATGGCTTGTGGATTCCAATTACACAGGTCTACATCTAAAATTTTGATTTGATAATTTTGGCTGATCTTTGTTTTTTGGTGAGTTGAAACCGAAATTGAAGCCAGTTTCTCTCTATCACGTATAAATTTTTGTTAATACAGGGTGCCTACCTACACAATTTCTTCTATTACTCTTCCACCAATATAATTATATGGTAAGTTTTATAGTATGTTTCCATGATTAATTAATCAAGGATACCTATCGTTTTGATTGCGCTGCACTAGTGCGACGTAAAACTCTACCAATCAACCAACCAACCTATTATGATAATATATGTAAGAAATTTGTCGGTAAACTCCCTGTATTGACAAAAACCTATACGTGATAGAGAAAAACTGGATGCATTTTCAGTTTCAGCACATCAAAAAACATAAAGTTCAGTTAAAATCATCAAATCAAATTTTTTCATCAGCATTTTTTGTAGACCAGTGTTATTTAAGTTGCGATAGCGTCTAAACGTCTGGTTTGAATGAACTGAAAATTTATGACCATATTATAGATCACAGTCTCGCGAATTGTATAAGTTTTGTTTAATCTAGCACTTTTTTTTTTTTTTTTTTTTTTTTACAGTGACGCAATGAAAAATTCTTTATCACTATGGCTGATAGGCTCAAATTATTTGAAATGCGATAGCGTTTAAATATCTTATTCGATTGAGCTGAAAATTTATATACAAGTTATAGGTCACTGTCGCACAATCTGTATAGATTTTTACAGGGTCACAATGAAAAATTCTTTACCATTATACTGTATGGGTTCAAGTTATTTGAAGTGCAGTAGCGTTCAATTAAACAACATTCTGTATTTAGGAAAATATTCAAACACCTTATTATAAAGTTCTTTGGTTTATTTAACAACTTCTCTTACTGTAAGTAATTAACGGGTGTATAGATAAATTCTGTACTGATAAGTATAAAGGATTTAAGTCCATATTCTTGATTTTTCAGGAGACGAAAAATAAAGTTAAACTAACTAAAAACGAATCAGAAGAATCGATTAGGAAAAAGGGATTATGTTGATTTATACCCTTTATACCGTTCAGTGATTGTCAACCTTCATTTAATAAAGGGAAAAAATTGAATTAAATATTTTATACAAAGATTAATGCTAAATTTCTGACTTGAATCTTTTTTTAACTAATGGATTTTCTCAAAGACTAAATGACATGGAATCCTTTATACCAATCGATAGAGAATTTTTTTTCTGGGTCTGACTATGTACTTAACTCAAAATCGACATTTTTGGACTTAAATCCTTTATACTTATCAGTACAGAATTAATGTTCGGAAAGTCGAGTGGAGTCGCAACAGCTTTTTTTCTTTTTTTCTCTCGTGATGTATTTCGTGTGCTGTTTTTACTATACATTTTCAATATTTTAATTAAAACATTTTTTTTTTTCTATTACTTTTTCCTTTGATTTTTTTTTTTTTTTTTTTTTCTGTAAATAACTTTGGAAAATATGCATAAGACCATGGAATTTGGATGTAATGCTTGTTATAAAATATTCAATCTGGCAATATTCATAATTTACAACTTATATATATATATATATATAGGAGAGAGTAGGGAGGGATGGGACAGTTTTGATAAAAATAATTTTTACAAATTTTCTTTTACTGGTTCAAGACTAAGTTTCAGAAAAACAAATTGAAACATTTTAACATCTTTTAAAAATATAAATTTGATAGTAATTATTAAAATATTAATTTTATAAGCCAATCAACATAGTCATAAAAATGTCCCATCCCTCTCTCATATAAGGGAGGGATGGGACATGTTTATAAAGTTAAAATAAATCCATAATATACAGACATACTATGAAAAATGACAAAAACAGTGGGACACGATGTATGTAAGTTTAATTAATTACGAGTACCACCTATTTTATCCAACATTAGAGTATAATGTACCACATAACAATTTTTAAATGCTCAATCAGTTTTTTTTTTTTTTTTTTTTTTTTTTAATACTTTTAGCAGAGAAAATACTGTCTTTTAGTTCAAATATTCAAAATTAAAGTTTTGTTATATTTATATGTTTTGTGGTTCCCTGAATATTAATAAGGTTTTTAGTGGCTAGTCTGGGTGTGTTTCAGCATATCTCAGCATTACCAAGAAATCCTAACTGTAATTGGTGAGTGTAATTTCTTTTGTATATTTTACCATGTCCAGGAAAACTGCTCAGGAATGAAAATGAATTCCTCATACATATATGGTAAATAAAGTATTTTTAAAAGTTATAAGGGTAGACAAAAGTCGTGTGAATGCCACACCAATTATTTTCCATGATTTTAAATTTGTTTCGTGCCTTTTTTTTTCATTTTCGCCTCATTTGCCTCTTGATATTTTCTGTTAAAGGAGTATCAAAATCTTCATTCTTCTTCCTTTTCTTACATGTCCCATCCCTCCCCTTTCATTATTTTTCAAAAAATAACTTATTATTATACACATGCTACTTTTAGGGTTAATTTAGCTACTAATTTATGAAAGTTATACTATTTGGTATATAAAATGTGAAAAGTGATTATGCTGACATCAATGAGTGACGTTGAAAACTTGCCTTGAAAATTAAGCAATTGTTTACTTTTAGTGTTATAAAATAGTTTTTTTGTTACATAAACTTAGAGTTCTCCAACTAAAATGATACATAGTAACAAATATGGGGCTGTAGTCACTTCACCTGGTGGAAGTGTCAAAAATTAAGAACAATATTTATTTTAAGAATAATTTTAGGTGTCCCGTCCCTCCCGACTCTTTCCTATCTATTCCCCCAAAAGACCGCTATGGGAGAAAAAAAAATGGAAGATTGTTTCAATTTAACTAGAAGGCATGTGTATCTTTGCCTAAATATTGTATTCCCAGTACTAGATTTCTTTCCTAAATTATCCCCCCCCCCCTATATTCCGTGATAGACTTAAGAAAAAATGAGTTAACACCAGCTTACAAATTATTCCCGATATCAAATTAATATAATCTGGTGTGTCACTCACAAAGTTTGGAATATCATTCACAAAGTTTTAGAATACAAAGTTTGGACTTTCTGCTATAATTTTTTTTTTTTTTCCTTTTTTTAAGATATGCTGATAGCAGACGCACACACAGATCAATCGCAATAAACATGATTTTCGGATTCAGGGAACCTCAAAACGTGTAAATATAACAAAAACTAACTTTTGAAAATTTAACCCAAAAATAATATCTTATGGGTAAAAAAGTAATAAATTCGATAAGTGATTCGATGACGAACATGCCATTAAAATGTCCTATTCACATGTTCCATAAATCGACACGTTTTAATCGATTCGAAGAGCTGATTATTTACAAAATTTTTATACTTTTAGGAAAAAAAAAATCTTTGTCCCTGTAAAACCCCGAATAACAGCAGTTTTGTTGTTACATTTCTTTTCTTTTTTTTTTTTTTTTTTAAAACTGATAGTGAAGAAATTAATATTTGCATTTTAGAAAACTTAAATAAAAGCTTTTATGACAAAATAAGTTAAATAAATATATACTATTCAAATACAATGTGTAGAAATATATAGTTTAGACTACAAATAAAAGCTTTCCCGTATATTCAATATGAATTACGTTTTTAATTATTTTTCAGTTCGATGATTCCACATTGTAATACTTGTCGGTAACAGTGGGTAGACACCGATATTAGACTGAGATTAAAAAAAAAAAAGTTGTGGGAGTGTATTTGTAGAATAAATAAAACCAAAATATTTTTGTTTTACATTTTTGGTGGAAAACAAAACTGAATTTATTTAAATGAATGAATTTATTGAAAAGGTTTAAAGCAACCATATCAATAATCAAACTTGAATCCTCGGTCTCAATGCCCCAACACTACCAGTGAGCAAAACCGGTCGATCTCTAACTATCACTATTCGCTCACTTGGAAGTTCATTTTATTAGTTCAGTGATAGTGTTGAAACGTTGTGTCAAAAGACCCAAGTTCAATTACTAGTCTGGTTACTATACGTTTTCGATAAAATTCAAAATTTCTATAAAAAATATATAGTTCGATCAAGCAGTAAGAGCAATTGCAATTTTTGTCAGAAAATGAGTTTTGTGTAGCGATTACAAAATAGTATTTTTAACCACGATATTTTCAATAATCACTTTTTTTTTTTTTTTTTTTTTTTTTTTTTTCAGTGACTATACTCTTTAATTCGACAAAGTTTTTTTTTCCTTTTTTCCAAGTGACTATACGTTTTAATTCGACAGTTTTTTTTTTTTTTTTTTTTTTTTTTTTCTCTGAGAAGTCAAACTTATTTAATACTTGATAACAAAATATGTCTCTCATGCTCCATACGGTATAATGTATCAGAATACCTGCGATGTAAAACTGGTTTTATCATTCCAAGATCATATTTTTTTAGTGTGTGTAAAAAAAGTAGTGTGAGCTAGTAGTAGTAGTAGTAGTTAAAAGTAGTAAAAAGTAGTAGTAGTTTTTTTTAGTGTGTGCATTTAATTCAAACATACGCATATGAAGTGATTATCTAAGATACGCATTTTGTATAGTAAAGTTAAATAGGAAAAAAAAATGTCCGCACCAGAACTCAAACCTGGGTCTTGGGCATACTTTTTGCGACAATATTTTATCACTGAACTAATCCAAACAATCTTCGGCAGTAACTACTAGCCCACTTAAAAGTTATGAACGTTCGTCTCCTATGCAAATTCAGATTACAATCTTAGGATTTTTTTTTTTTTTTCTTCAATATTAATTTTGCAGGATGACAAGTTATGATCGGAAACTATAACTTCTACCAAATATAAAGTACACATTAAGATATAAAGATCAAATTCATTTGAACACGAGCGAAAAGTGATTATGTTCAGACGTTTAATCGACCAAGTGACCATGTTTAATCGATCAGATTAGCTCAGTAACAGAGATTGGTCCATTGTGATGCCAATTAACAAGTTTCGATTCCAGCCGTGATCACTTTTAGCTCCTGTTAAAATTAAATTTGGTCTTGACATCTCAAATGTATAGATTATGGATAATTGAAGACGGGATGGATTTCTAATATCTTCAAGAGGTGCATAGCTTGTAGTCTGCAAGGAGTTAATTTGAAGTCCTCCACAATGTCTTAAAAATTTAAACCTTCCAATAAACTACACTGTAAAAGCTTTTGCCGTAAGAAAACTGTTATTTGAAAGACAGTTTTCTGTCCATACGTTTGACCGTATTTTTAGAAAACTCTTATTTAACCACATTTCGATTTTATGGTTGAGAGACGGTAAAATAAATCAAATTAAAATTATACATTAAATATATAACGCGAAACATAAGAATCTTATTATTTATCTTACAAATAGAATCCTTGTATCCTTTCATTGATAGGATACAAGGATTGTACTGAATTACTTTTTACTTTCCGAACACTATAGTGCGGAAAGTATTGTAAACGTGTCAAAAATCCGAAATTGAGATTTTGGTGTTTCTATACGTTTCGAGGTCCCCGAGTCCGTTTTCACTATTTTTATGATGATGTATGTATGTGTGTGTGTATGAGTGAACACGCTAGCGTCTAAACGCTTTGTTCGAATAAGCTGAAAGTTGGTACCTACACATTGTAAGTCACCATAGTACGAACCCTATTGATTTTGGTGAATCTAGCACTTATAGTTTTTTTACAGGGACACCAGGAAAAATTCTTTATCATTATGGCCTATGGGGCCAAATTTTTAAAAGTGCGATAGCGTCTAAACGCCTTATTAATCTGAGCAAAAAAATTGTACACATGTTATAGGTCACAGTTGCACCAACTGTATAGATTTTGGTGAATTTATCACTTACAGTTTTTTTACAGGGACACCAAGAAAAATTCTTTATCATTATGACCTATGGGACCCAATTTTTAAAAGTGCCATAGCATCTAAACGCCTTACTCAATTGAGCTGAAAATTTATATGAATATCATAAATCAGTGTTGCACTAACTATAAGCATTTTGGTGAATCTAGCATTTATAGGTTTTTTCATGGACACAACGAAATATTTTTTATTATTATGATCTATGAGCTCAAAGTTCAGTAGCGTTAAATAAAACGTCGTGTAATATAGGGAGAAAAATACTCAAACATTCTATTATGGTTTTCTCTCTTTTGTTTGTTTAACAACTCCTTTTTCTTTACTTTATCTACAAAACTGTTAATTACTCAATGGTCGGTAAGTCGAGTGGAGTACTCCAGATATTTTCTTTTACAAGAATGCTGAATCCAATCTGCCATAAAAGAAATTTAAAATGTCGGCTTACCCAGGGCCGAAGCTAGGATTTTTTTCACCCGGGGCAAGGAGAGATTTTGGCGCCCCCCCCCTTCCTCTCCAACCAGAAATTAAAATTTCAAAGGAAATTTTACAAAGTTTTTATGGCCATTTTATTTTCAACTGCAATCATAAGAAATAAATATTGAATTTAATTCAAATTTTCGATAAATTTACAAATTTTGAAATGTATTATGAATATATTTAACGGATGTGTGTGTGTGTGTCTGTATGGGACACAAATACTGTAGCTAATTTATGAACTGCATGTTCGGAATTCCATGAAACCTAGTGTGCAGTTGAATTCTGACATAAACTGGTGATGTCTAGTTTTTGATATGTATCACTCGACTTACAGTACTTTTATGCCACGTTTTCTTATAGCTATATCTCAGCATCTCCAGGACGGAATTTAACAAACTTTATTCATTATATGCTTGTTATGAAAAGCAGAGTTTACAAAACAAAACAGAATCGCAACATGTGTTTCATGTCGAAAAACTTAACATGACACTTCGCCAGGCGTAAAAATGTACAAGCACAAGTAGAGCTACAACCAGCCGATTTTTATTTTAACGTATATATTTTATATCTTTACTAGTTGTACAAGACCTATTAATGACATTTTAAATACGGAACATTCCATAGGGAACTTGAGTGTATCATTTTTATAAAATTCTCAAAGTATTCACCGATGATAGGAGCCGGAGGCAAACAGATAGAAAGGTAGACAATCGCACAGACAGATGCACAAATTGAAATCATATTCCCACTAAAATTATAAGAAAGTGTTAAAACGCTCATGTAAACAAAAGGGCAATTCCAGCAAATTTTTATTAATACCTCTTTATGTAACTGATTATTTTTGTGTGGCTCTGTAAATGTAATGCTAACCATACTATATTACACAGAAGGCACACTCTTTAGTGCATATGAATAATATATTTCAATTGCATTAAGCTTTGTGGAAAAAAAATTATGAAAATTTGGTTTATAAAAATAACTCTCATACAACACAATCCTTTGGAGTACTTTTAAGTGCCCCTGTACACAAACCAGTCAGAAATGTACACTATTCTACATAAGAAACATCCAATAGGGAATTAAATAACATATTAAAATTTCATTAAAGTTTCTATACATTAAAGGTATTAAAATATGATTTATAGAAACCCCTCTCAAAGAGCACAATGCTTTCGAATACTTTTGGGTGTCCCTGTACACAAACCAGAAGAGGTATCCATTCCATTTTCAATAGGGAACATCCGATAGTGAAAATGAATAAAATATATCCGTTTAAAGAAATTCAATAAATGTTTACGGGAATTAGAACGCAGAAAAACAGGCAGAGAGACAGACGGACAGAAGAACAGTCAGACAGATACGCAAATTGAAATTATATTCACTTTAAAAAAATGATAGAAAGTGTCAAAAACGCTTAATGTAAACGAAAGTATAATTCTAGCAATTTTTTAATAATAGCTCTTAATTATATAACTGAATATTTTTGTGTCACCCTGTAAATCTCATGGTAACCATGCTATATTCTACGCAAAGAATTCTTTTGTGCATATAAATAACATATTTCAATTTCCTAAAACTTCGTGGAAAGTAAAGTTATTAAAATTCGATTTATAGAAATATCTCAAAAAGAACGTAATGGTTTGGTGTACTTTTGAGTGTCCCTGTATATAAAACAGAGTTGGTACGTTACCTATTTTATATAGGAAACATCCAATACTGAACTTAAATAACATATTTCAATTCATGAAGATATTGTACAGTAAAGCTATGAAAATATGGTTTATAGAAATACCTCTCATAGAAAACAATTCTTTGAAATACTTTCGGGTGTCCCTGTACACAAACCAGTAGAGGTATAAACTCCATTTTCAATAGGAAACATCCAATAGTGTACTTGAATAACATATATCAGTTTCAAAAAATTCCATAAATATTTACGGGAGTTAGAGCGCGGGAAGACAGACAGACGGACAGACGGGCATACGGACAAATACACAAATATATATCATATTCACTCTTAAAAATAATGTTAGGAAGTGTTAAAACGCTTAATGTAAACGAAAGTAGAATTATAGCAAATTTTTAATAATAGCTCTTAATATAACAGAATATTTTTGTTTCACCCTGTAAATCTAATGCTAATCATGCTATATTCTATGTAAAGCATTCTTTTGTGAATATAAATAACATATTTCAATTTCCTAAAACATCGTGGAAAGTAAAGTTGTTAAAATTTGATTTATAGAAATATCTCTCATAGAACGCAGTGCTTTAGAATACTTTTGAATGTACTTGTATATAAAACAGAGTTGGTATTTAATCCATTTTTTACAGGAAAAATCCAATAGTGAACTTGAATAATATATTTCAATTTCATTATGATATGTGTACAGTAAAGGTATGAAAATATCATTTATAGAAATACCTGTCATAGAACACAATTCTTTGAAATACTTTCGGGTGCCCCTGTACACAAACCAGTAGAGGTATAAACTCCATTTTAAACAGGGAACATCCGATAGTGAGCTTGAATAACATATATCAGTTTCAAGAAATTCCACAAATATTTACGGGAATTAGAGCGCGGCGAGACAGACAGACGGACAGACAGACAGACAAACCGAAGTCATTAACACTTTTCAACTTTGTTGGGAAGTCTTAAAAATGTTAGAAAGTGTTAAAAACGCTTAATGTAAACGAAAGTACACTTCTAGCAAATATTTATGAATAGCTCTTTATATAAATGATAATTCTTGTGTCACCCTGTAAATCTAAAAGCTAATCATGCTATATTCTATGCAATGCATTTTCTTTTGTGCTTATAAATAAAACATTTCAATTTCATAAATCCTCATGCAAAGTAATTAAAATTTAGTTTATAGAAATATCTCCATAAAACGCATTGCTTTGGAACACTTTTGTGTGTCCCTGTACACAAATGAGTGCTGGTACTTGCTCCATTTTCTACAGGAAACATCCGATGATGAACTTGAATAACATATTTCGATTTCATTAAGATTTGTGTACAGTAGGGTATGGAAATATGGTTTATAGAAATGCCTATCATAGAACACAATGCTTTGAAATACTTTTGTGTGTCCCTGTGCACAAATCAATGGCGGTATTTACTCTATTTTATTCAGGAAACATCCGATAGTGGACTTGAATAACATATTTCAATTTCATTACAATTTTTGTACAGTAAGGGTATGAAAATATGGTTTATAGAAATGCCTCTCATAGAACACAATGCTTTGAAATATTTTCGGGGTCCCTGTACACAAACCAGTAGAGGTATAAACTCCATTTTCAATAGGGAACATCCGATAGTGAACTTGTGTAACATATTTCAATTTCATTAAGATTTTTGTACAGTAAGGGTATGAAAATACGGTTTAAAAAAATGCCTCTCATAGAACACAATGCTTTGAAATATTTTCGGGTGTCCCTGTACACAAACCAGTAGAGGTATAAACTCCATTTTCAATAGGGAACATCCGATAGTGAACTTGAATAAAATATATCAGTTTCAAGAAATTCCATAACTATTTACGGGAGTTAGAGCGCGGACAGACTGACAGACAGACAGACAGACAGACAAACCCATGTCATAAACACTTTTCAAACTTGTTGGAAAGTGTTAAAAAGGCGCATCTTCAGATGTTAAGAGTGAACCATAAAATACTCATGGAGAAAAAATAAATGTGAGATGCATGGCTTATTTTTAGTGCAAAAAATGTTTTATTTCGAAATTGCGAAAAACCATGCCTGCCAATACCCTCATTAGAATTCCGTAGTATTTTCACTCCTTCCTTTCTTTTCACACCAGTAAATTTTTAGATTAATATTTTTGAAGTGCAATTGAAGTTAAATAATAATAATAATAAAAAAAATACTTCAATCAAATAATGGTATGAAGAACAGAATGGGTTAACTATACTACAGAATATTAATTGGAATGTTGGCAGGAATGGAAAAACCCAAATTTATATAACCTTGAAGATCAATAGTTGCACTACAAGTGTGCAGGTATAAAATTAGTTGGTATAGAAACTTAACACGTTGCTGGTCCTAACACTCTAAACATTGTTGCCAGAATTAGTGACTCTTATGCAACTACAACTAATAATTTTGAAGAGTAATATTTGGTATAGAGAGTGTTGTCAAATCTAGCGGATTTTTTATTCAATAATTACAAATAATTTTAAAAAGTTATACTTAATCATATTTGCCAACATACTAATTAATATTCAGTAGTATTGTTAGCACCGCCTACTTTTTCACACCAGTACCTTTTTAGAGTATTTTTCAACTTATTTAATCGTAATTGCATTTGGAAATTATTACTCCAAAAATTTACTGGTGTGAAAAAAAGGGCGGGGCTAATAACAATTCGGAATATTAAGTAGGTTGTTGGGAAATCTGTATTTGATAAACGTAATAGACGATTAATCTTCGAAGTGATTTGGCAAACGTTGCAATTAGAAATTATTGGTAGGTGTTGAATAAATAATACAATAGATCTGGCAACACTGGATATAGATAATTGATGAATATTCTTCAACGTGATTAAGCAACTGTTACAGGTAAAATTTAGTGGTGGGCGCTAAATATAATAGTACCTAAATCTGATAACACTGATCAGTGAGTGAAATTAAATGGGACCGACAAAGGTTTATGTACAGCAGAAACAAATTCAGTTCACAAACTTATGGTAACATCCTAAACTTTTATATAATACGACTCTATACTTTGTATTTTGTGGTACAGCTTAAATAATATATATTACTTTATTTTAATACTTATTACGATTGCATTAGAAATATTAAATGAAAATTGCTTTAACTAACTGACTTTCTGTTTAAACATACTACAGTTTTAATAACAAAAGCCAAAATTTTACGGGAATAACGCAAAAAACTAACGTCATAGCTGCTTCCAAAAGAGTATATTAAGGTATATATAAAAATACTTGGTTTGGAGGAATGAATAAAGTAATGGCAGAATAATAATAATTAAAAAAAAAAAAAAAAAAAAAGAAGAAGAAGAAGAGCATGAAAGGATATCACAATTGCAATATCATTTAACTAATTCATTTTATTGAATAAATAATTCACTTGTTCCAATAGCCCCAGTCTGCTCGACGTTTTGAAACAGATTTATTTATTTATTTATTTATTTATTTGGGGGATTTTTTTTCTAAATAGGTACGTCAAATGTATTATCTATAAAATTCACATTTGCATGAGTAAATAAATAAATAAAAAGTATTGAAACTTTTTATATCTTCAAATGTTATTATGTACAAATTTAAATTTCTAATAGGTAATGTTATGGATTTGAAATATGTTATATAAATATTGTAAATCGTTCTTTCCATACAAAAAATATCTGATTAGTTAATTTTGTTACAATTCAAAACATTATAATGCGTATTAATCCAAAAAAGATAAATAATTGGACGCGTATTTTTTTTTTTTTTTTATCCCGAACTGTATACATTACTGATGGGTTCCCTTTTGCATGGCACTTTACACACGATCGACAGTGAGTGCATAACTAACTATATATGAATCTTGGAATAAAATTTAATTACAGAATTAATTATTCAGAGTGCGAATTAAATATTCTTACATTTATTATTAAATATAAGGCGGAAATGAATGTTATAAGTTAGACTAATGTCTCTTATCTTTTAAAAATATAATTTCCATTTCTGTGAAAATTTACAGAAAAACTGCATAAAATTTCAGTTATTTTAATGTTATATTTTTATTATTCAATTATTTTTTAAAAAATTCTGATTTTTTTTAAATATTATTTTAAAGAAAGCTGTTTAAATTTATAATAATAATAATAATAATAATAATAATAATGATAATAATAAAAACCTCAAGTGTACGTAATTAATATCTTGTATCTATCTAATGTGCTACCAAATATTCATAGTCAAAAGCAATTTTTTTTTTCGTTTTTTTTTTTTCTTAGAATAAAGACTATAGTAGCATATGTAGCAGAACAATAATTTATTATTTAAATAAATAATGAAATTTTATTCATGAAATTAACTTTGAAGAAGAAATTCTAAAATATTATTATTTAAATTTATACCAGAAAATATTAGGAATTATTTTGTTATATAAAAAATAAAATTATCGGATTGGCTGAATATGTTTTCGCACAATATACAATCGTGAAAGTCTGTTCTCCGAACGGATAAATGCTAAATGTGAGATATACTACTTTGCCGTCGTGTATAAATTGTTCTAGAGCGCAGTTAGCATCTCCGAATTCTCATTCCAGTAATTTTTTGAATTATTTTCTTCTTTTGTAGTCGCTGTCTTATATTGAGGGGAAATTTTTCTGTAAAAATTCCGGTGCGAGAAAGTGAGTTTGTTTAAAATACATGTTTTTGGGTCAAATTTTCGAACGCGAGATTTTGTTATATTTACACGTTTTGAGGTCCCCTGAATACGAAAATCATGTTTTTAGCAAATGGTCTGTGTGTCTGTCTGTCATCAGCATATCTCAAAAACAAATTATGGCAGAAAGTTCAAACTTGGTATTCTAAATGTGTATCATATAGGGATGTTACACTAAGCTTTTCGTTAATATCAAGCAAATGGTTCGTGTACAGGGACAATCAAGATAATTCTAATACATTACGTCTATGGGGGAAATTGCAGGAAAATAGAGTTTAACGTCTATAGACTGCACTAAACCAAATGAAACAAATATATGTATTTTGTAATAGAGACGGTTAACTGGGGAAAAAAATTGTGTATGTAGGAGCCTCGCCTCCCCCCTGGGGGGGAAGTCCACCCTCGAGGGAAGTAAATTTTCATGATAGGTATCTTTCAAATGAGCTCGCCAATACCTTTAAAACGAATGGTTGAACCATCGATCTGCGATAATTTAAAACAAAGTTATCGATTTTTTTACTTTTAACGAAAAAAAAAAGCTTTTTTTTTTTATTATTGAAAATAAAATGGACTTTTTTGGATATTTGGTGTTATACTACTTCTCTAATATGGAAATCGTCTGCCTTATCATAAAAGACAATTTTTTTAAATAATAATTTTAATAAATTATTTTTTAATAACCAAATAAAATTCTATATAAATGTAGGTGCATTAATGAAACGGGGGGTTGAGGGGGGCTACCGCCCCTCTCACACAGAACTAAGTATCATATAAAATTCTTCAGAAGCTTAATATGAATTGTTTAACATAGGTTTACATAACAGTACTCGTTATCTTACCTATTAATCTGCAACCTGTATTTATAGTATTAAATTTCAGGGTAAGAGAAAGTCGTGTGAGTGACACACCAGATTATTTTAAATAACTACGTATTTTGAGATTCCGTGAATAATTAAACCAAGTTTTTAACAGTTGTTCTTTGTGAGTCTGTTATCAGTGTAACTTTAAAAACTAAATACCGGCAGGGAACTCAAGCGTTATATTTTAAAGTTCATATGAAATTCATACTTGAACAGTTTGATCAATATTGATAAGTTTCAACGAGTGATACGGATTAAAGTTGTCAATAAATGTGATTGAAAGTTATTGTTGAACATAATTTTAAATTTAATATTAGTCGTGAATTCTATAGAAATGTAGATATTAGTTTCAAATGTGGGTTGAGAAGGGTGGTACTCCCCTCCGCCCTTCCCACAGAAAATTATTTGTCAAATTAAATTATTCGTAAAGCTAGCTTAAATTCTTTTTACTATAGAATTTTATACAGTACTTGATATTTTATTCCTCAATCTGAATTTCTCTTTATAAAATTTAAATGTAGGGTACTACTCCGATTCAAAAAATTAGAATAATGAAAAGAAATATGGTCAAGGGAAATGAAAATCGAATTTATCAAATAAATAATCAACAATATCAAATATAAAGTACTATAATATGAATCTGCATATTTTGCAGATTATAAAAATGTAAACACATTACAATGAAATAGAAAATATATTTAAATCAGCTAACAGCAAAAAATTCAAAATATTAGAATACTTTCTAACATGGTTCAAAAAATTAGAATAATGAAAATATATTGAACATAATTTAAACTCTAAGTATTTTTACTTGCTAATCAGTACTTTGTTGCATCACCCTTAGCTTTAATGACAGCTCTTAAACGTTTTGGCATGTTTTTAACTAAAGGTTCACAATCTTTTTTATCCAAATTCGCCCATATGCTCTTTATACTAGAAATAAGTTCTTTTTTGTCTCTAGGCGCAACTTCTTGAAGTCGTTTCTTCATAATTCCCCACAAATTCTCGATAGGATTTAGATCGGGTCAGTTTGCAGGCCAAGGTAGTACAGGTATGTCCTTCTCTTTGAGCCATTTAGTTGTTGATTTGGAAGTGTGGGGAGAAGCTGAATCTTGCTGAAACAAGAAATCGTCATCACATAAATCCTCAGCTGAAGGAATCATGAAATGTTCAAGAATTTCTTGATAGACTTCTGAATTGACTGTTTTGGAAACAATACACAACCTGCCTGGGCCTTCAGCAGTCATGCAGCACCATACCATAACAGAGGTCGCAAATTTAAACGAACGTTTTAAACATTCTTTCTTATAAGCTTCATGTTTGAGTCTCCAGACACGTAGTATATATAACAATCACAAATAAATAATAATAATATTAATAATAATAAACCCCACGCAATTTAATATATATATATATATATATATTACACTGCTGCTATAATTGCTTTTGGCTTTGTATAATGCCTCACATCCATTTGTAATTATTTATTACTGTCTTGCTAATAGAAGTCTTCCATCCTTGTGTTTGATCACTATAATGATGAATTATTATTTTTATGATATACGTACAGTCACCCAAAAAAAAACGCCACCCCCCCACCTAATTTCGCCGTAAATTATCGTAGAAACATGCGACTGGTACCGATCAGTTTGTAATAACGTCTAGTTTATAATGTTATAGTTAGATTTCACTTAGGGGGTCGTCTACATATTAAAACTGACATCAACTTCATTTTTTTCAATGGTAACCCCCCTTTTTTATAATATTTTTGAATTCTTTGGATCAAATCATCACGGAAAATGGTATAGTTTATATATTTCGCTCAATTTTTCATAGAGTTATAAGCTGTCCAAATTTGGGGATGCTAATGTTAAATGAATGTGACAAACATTAAATCATATCTTCCGAAATAATTATGATACTTAAATTCTGTTTTTTTTATTCGTTAGAATGAAGTGACCCAAACATATTCTATGCAAATTTTTGCTAAAAAAACATTTTTTGAATTATGAAAATTTTTAATAAATTCATATTTGAAAAAATTATGAATTATGACCTATGTTAATTTTTACACGAATAGAACGGGCATCATCAAAAACATGGGTTTCCAAATTTACAGCTCGTTCCTAACATTATTTTTTGAGTTACAGTGATATTTCATTTTTTACTGCTGTTAGGGGGGCGTCACTTGTTATAATTTGTATCATCTGCGAGTCAATATTTCTATACATTTTGACGAAAAACTATTTTAATTTACCTTTATGTTATTATAATTGTTTTCTAAGGAACATTTCGATGTTTATTATACAAATTGGCTTATTTTTTATAAAATTATCGCAATGCAGGCAAGAGATTGGGAAAGAATTCCAAAAGAAATGTAGCCCCGCCTCTATATTGCGGAAACAGTATTAAAAAACCTAGTTTGCATACTCGTATATGACACTATATGTGACGCTGGTATGCATAAATGTCAATGGCATTTACTACATTGAATGCTGAAGACAAAATTTAAATGATTTAATTGGAAGTATGTAAAATAATTTTGTTTTATAATGTAAAGTTTTAGAAAAATTCTGTAAAGGCGTGGCTTTCTTTGCAGAAGGGAGTTTACTCGATTCTGAAATGTTAAGTCTTTGTTCTTAAATATTACATAACTTTTTCTAGCTTCTCACTGCTAAAATTCTATTTTATCCCTTTTGTCTTTTGTTTTTAACTTGAATATTCTAGGATTCGTGCACCTCAATTAAGTATCATGACAGTAAAAAAACGCGGTAAGACGAGGAATATTATTTGAAAGAGCAATACGCAGTGAAGAATACTTTTGTTTTTTCCTTTTTTAAAATTAATATAATTGATTTTTATTAATTTTTATCAGAATTTTTAAAACAAATTTTCTGTTTTAATCTTGTGAAATTTTCGCAATTGCTTACTCTACCGTTTATGCTATTTAAATTTTATCGCATGACGTAACATAATAATATATAAAACTTCTATTAAATGTTTTTTTAATACTGAATAATAAAGTGGTATTTTTTTTTCTTTAAGTTTTAAAATCTATTATTGAAACAAAGTGCAATATTATTTATTTTCTATTATTCTAATCACGGCGTAAAACTGTCGTCACATTTATTACGGAAAAAGAATTTAAAACAAAGTAATATGTCTTATTACTTTTAAAGATATAGATTTTACACATTTATAATTAAGAATTCAAGTACAGTAGACGACTGCAGAACGGGGAATATTCGTTCTAGGCAATAGGAAACCGTTTTGTCCATATCCATGTTTATTTTCATATGAATATACACAATGATATGAATATACACTCTTTCTAGTGAAAACATTTGTTTCATACTATTTTGTTTATATAAATATGAATATAAGGAATATTCTTAAGAAATATCGTAACACACAAATTGTGAAAGAAACGCCCACTGGAGGAGTTACAGATTTCCAAATGACGTGAAACTACATCAGCAGTTGCGAAAATATTAAATATCCTTTCTCAGATTTTAGTTTAAATCTTGTTATGTATATTTTTGTATATTATCTATTGTTGGTTTGTACGCCTAAAATTAAATGTAAAACTTTATAATAACACTTTCATGCGAGGCTTACTGTATAAAATAAAAATATACCCAACAAGAAGTAGATAATAATTGTTAGTTAGTAGATTTTAATTGTTTTTATATATATTTTTTGTTTTTTTAATGTATTTTAACTTAAATTTTTGTCTCTTAAATAAAACAGTTTTTGCTTTTCAGAAGTAGATAATTCTTTTTCTGAAATATTAAACACCTTTTTTTTTAACTGCTATTAATATTATTATCATTATTACTACTGTTCTTTTACCTTGGTATTTAGATTTTTGTAATTCAATATTGTAGGGTTCATATCATTCCAGCTATTATTTTTCTTCGTACGAAGTGATGTATTTAACTTTCAATAATAATGTTTAATAAATTGAAACCAATAAAATTCTTTTAATTCATAAGCTAATAAAGAAAGTTCTGCGAATTTGAATCGTTTTTTATTTTATAATAAACATTCCTAAACTTTTTTTCCGGTGTGAAATTTTATAAATAATGAATATTGGGTAGTTGATCACGATTTATTTTTTCTAAATGTATAGACGGTCCCCTAACACATTTTCACGTGTAACTCTGTTTAAAATTGATTTAAAGTCTATAAATAGGTAAGTTTTCCGAACTGCCTTGATCTCAGAAATCTGAATATGAGGTCAAAAATAGGGGTCGTCATTGAAAAAAATGAAGTTTATACGTGTTTTAATATGTAGATGACCCCTTAAGCAAAATATAACTACACCATTAAAAACTAGACGTTATTACAGATCGATAGGTACCAGCCGCATGTTTCTACGATAATTTACGGCGAAATTGGGTGGGGGGGTGGCGTTTTTTTTTTGGGTGACTGTACAATTGTGTTTTGATCCTTATTAAGAGTATATTAATTCTTTACTAGCTTTTTATTTTAACTAAATATTCATTTTCAAAGTCAATGAAAACATATATAAAATATAAAATAAGACAAACACTGGAAAATTCATTAAAATTTTTTTTATTAAAATTATTTTTTAAAAAAGTGCAACATTTCGTACAAATAGTGGACGAAAAAATCATGCTCTAAAAACTATAGTAGTATACGTGTCTGCAGACTCAAACATGAAGCTTATAAGAAAGAATGTTTAAAACGTTCGTTTAAATTTGCGACCTCTGTTATGGTATGGGGCTGCATGACTGCTGAAGGCCCAGGCAGGTTGTGTATTGTTTCCACAACAGTCAATTCAGAAGTCTATCAAGAAATTCTTGAACATTTCATGATTCCTTCAGCTGAGGATTTATGTGATGACGATTTCTTGTTTCAGCAAGATTCAGCTTTTCCCCACACTTCCAAATCAACAACTAAATGGCTCAAAGAGAAGGACATACCTGTACTCCCTTGGCCTGCAAACTCACCCGATCTAAATCCTATCGAGAATTTGTGGGGAATTATGAAGAAACGACTTCAAGAAGTTGCGCCTAGAGACAAAAAAGAACTTATTTCTAGTATAAAGAGCATATGGGCGAATTTGGATAAAAAAGATTGTGAACCTTTAGTTAAAAACATGCCAAAACGTTTAAGAGCTGTCATTAAAGCTAAGGGTGATGCAACAAAGTACTGATTAGCAAGTAAAAATACTTAGAGTTTAAATTATGTTCAATATATTTTCATTATTCTAATTTTTTGAACCATGTTAGAAAGTATTCTAATATTTTGAATTTTTTGTTGTTAGCTGATTTAAATATATTTTCTATTTCATTGTAATGTGTTTACATTTTTATAATCTGCAAAATATGCAGATTCATATTATAGTACTTTATATTTGATATTGTTGATTATTTATTTGATAAATTCGATTTTCATTTCCCTTGACCATATTTCTTTTCATTATTCTAATTTTTTGAATCGGAGTAGTAATAAAAAGTCGTGTGGGTGCCACACCAAATTATATACTTTAAAATAAAATTTATTATTGAAAATCTGCTTAATTTAGTAAAAAGTTTTATATAACTTGTTAAAAAAATTTTTGTATATTGTCAATCGTGGCATTATCAGTAAAATATCAGATTTATGTACAAAGTATTCATATAATATTAGTATTACGCGCAATGAAAAACTATTTAAAATAAAATGTGATCATATATGTCCTATAAATAAGTCTCTGAACGATTGTCTTCTAAATTGTTATGTTACTCACATCCGTAATACAGGTGAAATCTATAATAATAATAATAATATTAAAAAAAAAAAATAACTGAATAAAAAACCACAACGCCTAGACGTATCTTCACCACAGAAATGTAAACATCTTTTCTTCGAAACCACGAACGAGAGGCGTAGCCAGATAAAGGGTGTGTCAAAGAGGAAAATCGGCACAAATTTGTAAAATTTTTGGACTTTCTTTGCAAATTTAATTGATTTAAAATTTTATTAAAATACAGGATTTTTTTCCGCATTGAATTAAACTCTTTGAGATTGAAGCAGCTTTTTTAATTCTGTTTTAAAAAATTGAAAGAGTTTTTTATAAGCCATTTAATGCATCAACCCAAATATTGCAATAAAACAGCTTTCTTAAAAAACAACTGTTATTTTTTCATAAAATCTACAAAAGCTGCGTCAGTTTACGAAATGAGAGTAATCCAATAAAAAAACCGCATCTCAATCAATTAATATGTCACTGTTTTAAGTGCAAAGAAAGTTTTACATAGGATAACATTGGATTTTAGAAAAGGAAATGCTGAGTGAAGAGGGCCCTTGCGGTTGCATTATCGCTTTTAAAATTATTCGGTTATTACTTACAATAAATATCATTTTTGAAAATTATTGGTGGCTATTGAATAATCACATATCTTATACTATTAAGTGAGCAATATTTGTATGTATATTTCACTGTTCTCGAAAACGGTAGTTCGGACAGTCACGAGATTTATCACAAAGGTGCCCCCCGAAGGATCATTGTGCACACCGAAGTCGGAATTTTGAATTTTTGTTTAGTTTTCTTTTAATTAATAAAAATATGAAAAGAATAAGCTAATAATAGCAAAAAAATTAGCCATTTAAATTTTATCCATAATTTAATTGTTGCCAAAAGAAAAAAAAAAACTTATACTATTTAGTGAACAATATTTCTATTTAAATTTTATCCATAATTTAATTGTTGATAGGGAAAAAAAAAAAAACATACTATTAAGTGAGCAATAGAGCATTTCCTCGTGACGTCTGGTGGTTGGCAAAAAAGCGCGCTCGACTTTCCCGCGCCCCGCCCACCATTGATTTTCCGTTGGTAATCCGCCATTGCTATGCTTTTCCCAAGCCTTTTTGCCAACCACTCATAAAAGTTGAGATGTTTGTTTACAAACAAGGAACTGCCCTATATTTGTATATGTATATTTCACTGTTCTCAAAAACGGTAACTCGGACAGTCACGAGATTTAACACAAAGGTGCCCCCAGAAGGAACTGAAGGAAATTCGAAGAAGGAAATTCGAAGGAAATTCGCCCCCAGAAGGAAATTCGAAGTCAGAATTTCGAATTTTTCTTTAATTTTCTTTTAATTAATAAAAATATAAAAATAATAAGCTAATTATAGCAAAAAATTAGCCATTTAAATTTTATCCATAATTTAATTGTTGCCAACAGAAAAAAAAAAAAAAAGAGTTTATTTATTTATTTTTTCAACAGGAAAATAAATACATTTATCTAAACATGAACAATAAAAAAATAAAGTAAAGTAAATAAATAAATTATGCATCTCATAAATATTGATTTCATTTTTAATTTAAAATTTCTTTTACACATTGATAAAGTGCTAATATAGTTTACGATGCTAATATATGTTGTACTAAAATCAGTTTTATTTATAGATCCCCCTGGGTAATTTTAAGGTTGATTTCTTTAGAAATCGACCTATCCGCGATTGTAATGAAATGCTCGCCCTCTGGTGGGCTAAGGTGAAATTACAATTAACATGAATAGCTTTTGGCTTTCATCGGGACGCCACTGCTTGCCGATGTTTAGTTTCACATATATTTATTGAATAGAAATGAATAAATCCGGTAAAAAGATAACACATACTGTTATGTGTCAAAGTGTGACTCCAAAGGATCACGAAATCCAGAATTAAGCTTACATTTATTTTCAAATGACAAATTTAAAATTTCAGTTGCTTTGGCTAATGGAAGTAAAGAATTAATCAGATGATTTGAAACTAATATTTGTTCAGCTTCAGTTAAAAATCAACTTCCGACCGAACTTTGAATAAACTGAAATATTTTTTTCCAAAAACAATCAATTTTTGATTATGTAAAGGCGGAGAAATTATTGCACGAACGATAAGTAGTAACACAAATAGTACAATAATAAATACACGTGGCTGTTATATTTACTAACAAAAAAAGCTGAAAAAGCGCCATCTATAGATCATTACACACGCGGATTGCAATCCGAAATTTGGTACAGAGGTAGAGAATAGTCTGGAATAGAACATCACTATTTATACCGGAAATTTTATTAGATATTTTAAAATTAATTAAAATATGAAAAAAAAAAAAAAAAAAAAAACTGGTAATTGACTCAATATAAGCCATTTAAATTTTTAATTGTTGCCAAAAAAGTTTACGGGGTATTTTTAATTTTTTATTTATTTTATTTTTATTTTATTTTTTCAACATAAAATGAAATATGGTTTCACGCGAAAAATAAAAAATTACTAAATGTTAAATTGGTCGATGAGAAAATGACGCTTTATTATTTTAAAATAAAATAGTAATATTACAAATCGAACATATTTTTTCTGAATTTTATTTCACAGCATTTTTTTATATACCTGAACTTCAGATTTTTTTTTTTTTTTTTTTTTTAAGTACGGCTGATGGAACACGATTGGCATAAAAGCTAATTCAGCATTATATTAAAGGTATTTTCTTATTGATAATTCTGGACATTTTTTTTTTTTTAATTTTGATGCTGAAGTAGATCGGACATTTTTCGCCAAGGGAAAGATAGAAAGAAATACGCAAGCGAAATGATAATGTCACTGGCCGTTCGTGGATGCAAGAAAAATATTTCCTATGTTAAACGCATATTGGATATTTTTAAAAAATTATTAAAAATTGAGGAAAATTATTTCCCGATTTTAATCCCTATATTTAGGTATAGATATGTATTAGTTATCATGTCCATCCGTTAGATTAAGTTATTTTTTATGTAAAATTGACAAAATTTGAATTTTTAATTTTATAGGTGCGTGTAGTTTGCATAAATAAGACTCCAAATAATAAAACTAATATTATTTACATACTATTTGTAATCTATATGATGCAAAGGATGAATTACTTATTGCAGTAGAATGTATAGAAATATAAGCAAGCATTATTACAAATATTCTAGCTCAGAGACAAAATAAACATTGTTCCATGAAAGTTCTCGTTTCTTATCGCTACCTAGGAAACAAAACTGTTTTTTGTTGCCAGATGCGTAAAGTCTTTTTAACTATCGGCAGTGTTGGAAGATGGCTACAATTTCAAAACCAACGAGATATATAAATTGGAGTGCTGATTCAATGGATGAAGGATTAACTTTCCGTGGTTCAAGATGAATCACGTGATATGCTCGAATAGGTTGCTGTGTTTGGCCCTTTATCGCTATTTTGGCATTTAAAATATCAGTTCGACAAATTATCATTATTATTAGGTAACATGACAGTCCTATGACCGAAATAAATTGCTTTTAAAATAATTTTACACATATTTCACATTTTAATAAATAATAAAATACCTTTCTTTTCATCGTTTCTCAACAAACTTTAAAAGTGTTTATAAAACAAAATTTAAACTTTTAAAGAGCTAAATTTAACAACAAATAATAATTTTTCAACTATTTTTAAGCATTTTATCGGTTAAAGTTCAACTACACGAAATAAAAAAGAAGTAAAATCAAAATCAAAATGGTTTAGAACAAAAGAATATTAAACTACGTAAAGTAAACAAAAACATTGAAACCGTTGCCATAGAAATGTACTGAAAATGAGCTGTTACCAAGGAAACCACCGAATACGCATGTGCAAGGAAAGCATGTCACATGACTCATCTTGGACCTTCTCAAGGGTTACCATTTATCACTCTACTTTATATATCTCGTTGTTCAAAACTCTAGAAAAAAAAAAACATGGCAAACTTCCATATTCGATTGGAAACACAAACATTTCATTTCAAAGGTTACAAAGGATGATATTTATACAATAAATATCCAGCTAATATACTAATTAAAAGGGAAATGATAAATATTCTATCATAATTTGAAGTCAAATTTGTTTTCAAATGTCTAAATAAAGTATCTGATATAAGATACTAATATGTTGCAGCGGAATAGATTTCATATCGGTCATCCTTGGCAGAAAAAAAAATATATATCGCCAAATTATTTGGCGAACGTAATTTAATTCCTTTCAAAAATCATGGTTACAGAGTAATGAACATACAGAGTAATGAATAATAATAAACAATATTTCGTACAATGAATATTACGAAAATATACATCTGACATGTATATTTTCGTATGACGTTTTTGATCTCCAAATACAATAAGCGCCAAGAACGACAGAGTTTTGAAATTAAAAATTAAAATTTTGTCAATTTGACAGCAAAATAACTCAATCTAACACATGCACATGATAACTAATCTATACTAATATTAGCTGGCTTTGCCCGCTTCGCTGGACACTATACTTAAATGTGTTGTCAAAATCACATATTATTAATAACGTAAGTTAAAGTTCCCGCTGTGTTCTTTACATGTTCTTCTCGCTCTCAACGTGAGGAGTCCGGGTTTCCACTGCCTTCGGCTGAACTTACCTGCTTTTTACCTCCCCTTCCTCAGCGGGTATGTCCGAAAATTTGCGAAATCCCACCAAAGTACATAATGCGTACACTTAATCAACATCTACACACCAAAATTTGAATTTCTAAGATAATTGAAGGCGAATTCAAGCAGGAAAACGTGTTTTTGCACGTGTTTATTGCCCCCGAACTCAAGGGGATTTAGAGGGGATTTCCTAAAATCCCATAATAATTTTTTAGTTTTACTTACGTCTAGTCTCCTCATGTGCAATTTTTTTACTGTGAAGTAATTTGGAGCCGAGTTATTCTTACAAACATGTTTTTGAATTTTGCCCTCCCCCCAAGAGGGAAAGGGGGCATTCTGAAAAAGTTGATAACTATAATTTTAAGTTGGGTAAGGACTAATATTCCTGCCGAGCGCCGTTGAATTCCGTTTAGCCGTTCTCACGTGATACCCAGACAAAAACAGTGTTATACACATACACTCACGACGACACACACACACACACACACACACAGACAAAATTCTCGAAAATCATTTTTGACTTTCATGATGTGTGAAACGTGAAGATATCGCAAAGTTTTTTGAATCTGACAAAAGTCTGATTTTATTAATATGGATAATATTAAATTGAAACCCTATTTACAATTACCTTATGTATGTAATTATTTTTTTAATTCATAATTTGTTACAAACATCTTGTTTATGAGTTGTCCGAGAGAAGAAAATCTGAAATGGCTTAATCCTCACACAGACAAACTTTTCGTAACACCGCGTGCATTTATCGCGAAATTCGTCAAATAGCGTGGCAGCGTTGTTTAATTTACATTTTTTTTTTTTTATAAGTCTACTATTTTTCCTTTTGTTTTTTTCTTCGGAACAGCTTTAGTACCAGATCCCCAAGCAAAATTTGAAATTTGGCATCGAAGTACCTAGGACATTTCTCGCCAACTTTTTTATATCCGACTCTGCTATAGCCATTATAATTCATTGCCAAAATGGCAAAAATAAAATAAAATAATAAGTTGTCAAGAGGGTCTTATACTAAAACTGTATCTTTTCTTCAATATTCACCTGCATCGACAATCTATTAGAGTTTTCTACATTGAAATTTCGTCAAATGATAGATATATGGCTATATTTGAATTCGGTATCGATATCAGGTGGTGTATATATATAAAGAGAGAGGCCTGTTGTCTAAAACGTAAAGATAACGTATTTTTATTTATGTATTTTTTTTCATTGAAAGCGTTTTACTGACAAAATCGTTATGGTGCATTTTACCCACAATTCAAAAACTAATCAAAATTTTGAAAATTTCTATAGATATAATTTTAAGTTGGGTAAAAACCTAAATTCCTACCTAATGCCGTTGAATTCCGTCCAGCCGTTCTTGAGTGATACCCGGACAAACATAACGACATACAGACACGATGACACACACACACAGGCAAAAATTTCTCATTTTTGGATTTCATACTGTGTGAAACGTGAAGATATCAGAAAATTTTTTGATTCTGACAAATTTAAAGACAAAAGTCTGATTTTATTAATATAAATTATTTTATTTTTATTTATTTATTCTTTTTTTTTTTTTTTTTTTTTTGTGTGTGTGTGTTTATATATACTTCATGCTTAGTTAAGAGTAGTTAGTATATAGCAAAATAAATAAATTAATATGTAAACCTGATCATGGTACAGCCTTAATATAGCTCCCCTTGGCGACTTTTTGTCACCGTTTTAGACCAAAATATAATTTATGCGATTATTGTTCCTATTTCTTTCTATCTTTTCTTTTCTTTCTTTTTTTTAATATTTTATAATTTAGTTATATTTTAGATGCACTACTTGGCTTTAAGTGGCTGTCCTTGGCGAAAATTGTGCGATCTACTTCAGCATCAAAATTTTAAAAAATGTCCAGAATTATCAGTAAGTAAATACCTTTAATATAATGCTGAATTAGCTTTTATGCCAAGCGTGATTCATCAGTGCTAAAAAAAAAATCAAAAGATGAGGTGTATAAAAAAGTGCTATGAAATAAAATTCAGAAGAAACATGTTAGATTTGTATTGTTGCTAGTTTATGTTAAATTTATAAAGACGTCATTTTCTCATCGACCAATTTAACATTTAGTAATTTTTTATTTTTCGCGTGAAAGCATATTTCACTTTATGCGGAATATATAAATAAATAAAAATACCTTGTAAATTTTTTGGCAACAATTAAAAATTTAAATGTCTTATATTAAGGCAATTACCGGTTTATTATTTTCATATTTTAATTAATTTTAGGAAATCTAATCAAATTTCCGGTATAAATAGTAGCCTTATGTTCTATTCCAGACTAAAAAAAAAGAAAAGATTGAAGTTGTGAATCAAAGCATTATTTTAGGGGAAAAAAAGAAGAAAAGCGTATTATAGAGAAAGATTTAAATTAAGCTACAGTTATTATTTTTATTTATTTATTTATTTTTACTGGTTCAATGATAGTTTTTTTTTTTTTTTCTTTTTTTCCTCTCTCTTAAATTAATGGTATTTATAAATGACAATTCTAAAACAAGTGAATGTAAATTCCATATTCAATTACTTTTAAAACTGAAAATATCATCATTTTGAGTAAATTTAAAATGATATTTTGAAATTATAGTCGTTACATCAACTATACTCCAGAGAAATAAACAGACAAATATTTAAGTTTTTAATATAATTAAGATGCATAAATTAATAGATATGAACAAGTATCTAAAAACTACTCATATCCATCAAGTACGAACTAACCGTTAGCTGTCTAAATACACTGTGCTGCAAAAAAAAAAAAAAAAAAAAAAAAAAAAAAAAAAATTTCGAGCCCTGATACCATTCCTGCTGATTCTCATGTAAAATTATCTCCTGAATCCGAAGATGACTCCCCATTTTGCCCAATCACCCACCGTTTTCTCGGGACGCCACCCTTTCTGTTACTGTTGGGCAATTTTATGGCCATAAATTTGATTTGGAGAATGGAAAAGAATTATTTTAGTACTTTAAAATAAAAAAAATATAATTTATAATAAATAATAGTAATAATTGATTAATAAAATATAAAAAATGTAACTTGTAATTTCAGTGGCAAATCCCCCTCCTCCCCCTAAACTTTCCCCTTGCTGCAAATGTTCATGTTTTAGAATTTTTCATTTCTGTAGCCCCTCAAAAGACATTTAACAGTTAAAACAATCCATTCATCCCTTTCAAATCAAACTTATAGCCATAAAAATACCAGAAAATGATAAAAATAGGGGAGCGCCCCCAAATAATGGTGGGTGATAAAGCAAAATGGGCGTCATAATCGTATTCAGGAGGTTCTTTTACATAAGAATTTGCAAAAATGGTGTTGGGGCCGATTTTCATGCAGAGCAGTGCCATTTGTAGATAATCTTTTTTTAAATCATTTTCAGGAAATAAAATAGAAAGGCAGGTTCTAGTCTATGAATATTCTCGGAACCAATCCAAGAAGACTATTATTAGAACCACTAACTTCATGGTAATAGGATTATATACACCACAAAATAAGAATATCGTTTGTTCAGAAATAATATTCTACAGCTTTTTACAGAATCTCTCATAGGCAAATGCATAGCTTAGAGTTCAACAGAATTTGCTCCTGTGCAGATAGTCTACTTTTGCACTCTTTGACAAACAATTAGCTGCGAGAAACAATGCATAATATAGAAAAAATTAACTCCGGTAAAACTGAGAAAGGGTTTGCTGATTTTGGCAATCCTGAACTATTTTCTGCGGAATTTGATCGCTAATCTCGTGATGTCACTAAATTCATCACCAATGTAGATGAAAACTTGTCGCAGAGTGAATTCTTTGGCGACAAATTTGGCAAACTGGTATTAATTTTGGGGGAAAATAGTGGATTAATACTGCCGAAATTTGGAAGCTGGCATGATCTACTGTTTACTTGCGCAGAACTAATTTCATCAAAAGTTCTACAAATCACTAATGAGAATAAAAAAAGGAAAAAGTCATTACTATAATTATTGTTGACAAGAGCCTGTCTATTTCTTTACGTATTACTTTATACACGGTATTACAGTTAAAAGGGAAATAGATGGCAGATTTCTTCACTTCCACGGAAATGGGCATTAGCGGCAAATTTTGCGACTTGGCAAAAGATTTGGCAATTTGGCACCCAATTTTGACGAAAAGTTGTAATTTAGGGTAGCCAAAGTTTAGAAGATCTAACTTCAATAGAAACCCACCTGTAAAATTTTCCAGGTTAATTCATTAGTTTCTATCACGAGTAGAACTATCACGAAAATTCTATAAATCACTAGCAAGACTGGATGAGTTCAGTTTCTGTTTGGACTGCAAGCTGAGCGTACATCTCTAAGAACTTTAAGCATTTGGTCATTGTTCTGAATTAGTAAAATTCCTGTTCTGTGGTGTAGGCTGTTAATGAGTACGAAAAACTGGTCTATTCGATTGCTTCAAGAATAATCATTGATTATTTACTTTTATTCGGGTGTTTCTAGAATATTCATTAAATAAAATGCATTCATCTAGAACCTACAAGTCTTTACGAATTACTTTCTACGTGCAAGAATCTCAACAAATTTTCTAACTATCAATATTCACGCTAATATTAATTTCTGTTAAAATCTGTATGACGGAAAGCTATATATAATTGCAAAAAAATTTGTATTTTCGGTCATCATGGATATAATATTCGTGGATATTCCAAAATGGAAATGCGCACAGAAACACCAAAATGAGAGATGCACAGCAACTGTTGTAACAAACTTAGATGTGAAATTGCAACATTCTACGTCTAATTGTTTTTGAGTTATACGAGATACACACACACACACATACGTACATACAGACGTCACACAAAATCGCATAAATTCGTAAATATCACAAAAGTGGGAGTTCATGTAAAGACCAAAATTGGTAAATAACAATTCCAAATATAAATTTGCAACTCTCTATGACTATTCATTTATGAGCTATGTGATACACAAAATCCATTTCGAAAATTGGTTTCACAATACTTCCTCATTCTTTGAATAAGGAAGTAAAAAGTATAGTAAAAGTACAGACATTGTATTTCATTGTAATATTTATAATTATACATGTTAGGAGGTAGTGGTGGCTTTAGTTGTCATAGTACTTTGATAGGGACTTGCTAAGCCTTGTGAATGATGATAGCTCAACTGAATTATTAACTAGTTATTTTGCATTCTTTTTGCCCTTTTATTTTTAGTGCACTGGATTGTTTTATAACATTATGGTCTTATTTTGGCATACTTATTTTAATATTTTAATAGTCGCACTTTTAATAGTCACGACGGCGCCCTGAGCAAAAAAAAATCTTATTTTGCTTCCTTATGAATCATAATTTCTAAAGAGCCTTCTGAAGTTTAATCACATATACTAGTATTTTCCAACCATTTACTTTTTAAAAACCTTGGTTGAAAGTCAGGGACCACTTGTAAATTACTCTTCTTCGATTGCGAGAATATTTTACCACACTCACTAACCTTAAAGTAATATTGTTAGTCTTGGAGAACACTCTATCCATCATGCTTTTCCTTGTAAATGAATTCTGTTATCTATTAATCTTCTTTCTACTTTTTTTTTCTTTGTCCAAATTGCCCTGACTAAAAGAATTTGACTTTTTTTTTTTTTTTTTTTTTTTTTTTTTTTTAACGTGTAAATAAGGCAACAAACCAGCCTTTTTCGGCGCCCTTCTCCATCTGGCGCCCGGGGCAAATGCCCGCTCGCCCCCCTCTAGTTTCGGCCCTGGGCTTACCAAACAGTCGTACTAGAAGTAGAATTACGGTTAATTGACCTCACTCTAGTTAAATGGCTGTACGACAGTTTTTTTAAGTATGGTCTAAAGAATTTTTCGCAAATTGACAGTGTTTACCTTTTATTTATAAAGCAGTAGAAAGAGAGTAAAATAAAAGGTTAGCAAATCATTATTTTGCGGAAAATATTTAGTGTATACGAGAAGTTTAAGTGTAAAGTAATGAAATCAGAAACATCTTTTTTTTCAAAACTTTGAACCATAAAAATAAACCTTTAAAATCATAGACCAAACGCCAAAATGGAAAAAAAGAACACTTTTTATTTAATAATACTTCACAAAGCACGAAATACATAGCCATTGAATTTCTCAAAAATACACAAGCGTAGCAAAAAGATTTTATTTTGCAGATATTCTTCTCTCAACTGTACAACATAAAAATAGGTGAAAAATCTGAATATATAGAGATAAATATGAAAGATGTATACAGTTTTATCAAAGGCTATGTAAAAATAAACAACAAAAAAACCATCACAGCAACCTTACATGAAAAAATACTATGTACAAGAAAAATTGTAAATAACATATGAATGGACTGGGAGAATTCAACTGCATTTTAGGCAAGGCCTTAAAAAAATTTTTTTAAATAATATAGAAAAGATTACAAGTTTTTATTTTATTTATTATTTTTTTTTTTTCCCGCCAAGATGCGTAAACTTGTTCCGAAATGATAATAAAAACAATTTTAAAAAGCAGAAAAAGATCCAATTAGCAACATTTATTATACAAATATTTTTTAAAACTCTGGATAAAAGCAATGAGTTAAAATATGCCAAATTTTATTTAAATTCAATATTCTTAAGACATTTTTATACGACACAGATATAAAACAATTCTATATTATCCATTTTTAAGGCCTTGCCGTGCATAATATATTTCAAGCTGAAATATTTAAATACTATGGTAAAAAAAAAAAGGAATACACTTGCAGATTTTTCTCCCAAATCTTATAAAATATAATAAAGATAATGTACAATCATACCTATACACTCTTTTCTGTAGAATAACATTTACACTAACCTATACACTATTAAAATCTTTGGAAAAATGTATTTACAAAATACACTTTAATAGATGCAGAATTTTAAGAAAAACTAAATCAATTTTGAAATTTTTGAAATTTTTTTAATTATAAAATTTTGAGAAAATAGTTTCTAATTTTTGATAATTTGAATTTTTTTTTTTTTCTTGTCCTATATAGGAACTGGTGTAGGCAAAAATTTTTTACAGCCTACAGCTGAACATCGATGAAATCATACAAATACACTAAAATACACATAAAAATTTTCGAGAAAGTGACATCAAGTTTAACAAAAGAAAATAAATTTTAAAAAATTAGCAACAAAAACTAATTAATTATTTACAAATGAACATTTACAATAAAACACGAGATTTTGATAAATCCGAATATGCAAATCCCCGATAGAGTATTTTCTAAATTATTGCATATTGCGTGATTTTTCAACGAAATCACGCTTTCCTCACCAAACATTTTAATAGTGTCCCTTTCTCTTTCAAAAGAGCAAGCACTCAATATCCGTGAAAGTCCAGTTCACAGACATTGATTTACGAAAAATCAACTAAAAAATAATATGATTATCACAACAACTTTGAGATCAAAAAATGAAGAAGAGCCACGTTTCTTGCTTGAAACGTTTCACTTGAAAAAGTACAAAAATATATATGCACTGCATTTTTTTTTTTTTTTTTTTTTCAGTGAGCAAATAAAATTGCATGAATATTAATAGCTATGCAGCAACTTTTAAATTTATTGACACGTGTTTGGATTAAAAAAAAGAAAAAATACTAATTATTTGCTTTCGTTGCATTAAGAAAGGCATAGTTTAAAGTTACGTTAAGGATTTAAAATTAACTTTGTTTAAACCATAACCACAAAGTCCTATTTTTCAACAAAAATAGTGTAAAAAGCATATTTTTTTTCTTTATAAAAATTTAATATTCCACAATAATTAGTGTATACTGAAATAGAAAATTTATAAATATATTCTACTTACTGGTTTTTCTCAACAAAAAATACTTTTTTATAAAAAAAGCAGTCAACATGGCAAGAAATAATGAACACACATTTGGCTATTATTTAAAATAATGCTTTAAGAAAAAAATTTTCCATAAAAAAAAACTTAACCTATAATTTCATTAAGTTAAGTATTACACAAAATCTTTTCTCGTTTACTTATATTTTAATATAGAGATGATAATTTTAGTTTTATTGAACGTTTATATAGCTGTAATTATATCAAACATAATATTTATTTATTTTTCGTCTCTTGGTTTACATAAACTTAACTATCTTGTATTGTTTATATATATTAATCTTTTGTTTAATTTAAATATGTATAATAACTTTACCGAACATTTCAATATTATTATTAGTGCCACGTAACTTTTAAAAACACGATTAGAGAATCAAAAATGCCCAGCTCAGCAAATTTTTTAATAAAAAAATTTATTTTAAAACTAACAGTTTGTGAATAAATAAATAAATAAATAAAAAACTCGTTTAAAAATTGCCACATAACCAACAATACTCTTATCAGTCTTCAAAAATATGTATATATATGCAACGCATAAAAAGGAACATCTTTCATATGGCAACAAAAGATATGGCTAATACAGAGAACGTAATCATCAGTAATCTTTAAAAAAAATCCAATAAATCAACTTTTTACTTAGTACTTATTCTTTAAAGCACTTAATAAAATCATTAAAATAACTGTAGACGAAAAACTTTCATCCATTCATCATCATCTGATGATTTTAAATAAAAATTTTAGAAATAGCAACTCAGTTCGAGTTATATACTCTATCCCTAGCCACAAGGAGGTCAGTCTTAATTTAAAGGAAATGCATAAAAAATTTAGTTCATTTTCTTTCTCTTTAAAATATGAACAGGTATATAATCTTACTTTTAAATTTGTAATTTAAAGCACGTTAAAACAATTCGTATCTAAAGTTAGATATTTTAATCTAATTCAATATTTAAAAGATTAATACATTTATTATAAAACACTTCCATTACAAAAGGCAGTTAGAAATATAAAAATTTTAATTACTGCTCAAAGAGTAACCATTAAATCTTAGAACTAGATAAAAACCTTTAAGTTAAAAAAAAATAATAATCTATTATTTGCCGTAAGTCGTAAAATATATAAGATTATTACGTCATCAGTGCCGAATTTTAAAAGTTTAAATATTTTTGCCATTATCTACGAATAGAGCAAAAGCGAAATTTATAAATAATACAGATGCAGCTGATTACGCCGGCGTACAACTGCAGGAAATTAAAACACCTAACTTTTTTTCGCAAATAAATAAATATTACACAGGCGTTCAAAAATTTAAGCAACAACCAGTTTTCTCGTTTTCTTCTTTTACGCATAATTTTTAAACAAATAAACATAAAATTTAGATGGCATGTTCGTTATCATACCATTAATCGAATTTTATATAAATTTAGCATGAGTAATAATTTTTAAACTAATAATTATTATTCCCCCCCCCCACCCTAAAAGTATGATTTGGAAAAAAGGAGAATTTTCAACAATTTTAAAAAAGAAAACTTAATGATAAAGTGGTGTTAAGAATGCATTACAGATAGATGAACTTTTTTTTTTTTTATTATAATAGACTTTTAAAAAATATATATAATTAATAATTTGTAAACTATGAGCATCCCCAGAATAATAAAAATGTCGATAAATAGTTTTATAATGAACACCTTATCCAATTTTAATGTTTGTATGCATATTTTTTTTTTAAAGTTATTCACATGCGAAAAAAAGAAGAAACAGAAAAGTGAATACAGGTAAAAAGATCCGGGTTTAATCTACCACATGGATGCATGTGCATCTTCTCCTATCTGCAATGCATCCTTATGACCATTTTTCATTAAGTTTTCTTTTCTAAAATTGTTGAAATTTTTCATTTTTTTCCAAAGCTTATTTTTGAGAAAAAAGGAATATTTATTATTTTAAAAATTATTACTTATGTTAAAGTTATATAAAATTCGGTTAATGATATGATAACGAACATACCATTTAAATTTTATGTTCATATGTTTAAAAATTATGTGCAAAAGAGGAAAACGATAAAAAGGTTGTTGCTTAAATTTTGAACACCAGTGTACATCGCCAAAATTTTATGAAATTCATTAAAAAATTTCAAAATCATTCTTTCCGAAAAATAAATAAATAATGCATTCAATATTTTAAAAAGAAAGCAGCCAAATCAGTTTTAAATAATTGAAATATTGCAGTTACATGATAAAACCGTTAAAACAATGCAAATTTTAACTGAATAAAATAAGTTATTTCACCCCTTTCAATGAATAATTGCAATTGGTAACGGGCAGTAGCAAAGGAGGATTCAGTTACCCTGTTTGATATCTAATCAATTCGAGTATAAGTAGTACTTAAAATTACAGCATTAGACTTTTTTTCTGTTTGTAATGAAATCACGACGCACAAATACAGAACAGGGATTGATTTGCGATCTGCAAAGTCTGGTGAGCACTTGTTGGGGGGGTATCAGAAATATGAGTTTCATAATTAAAATGTAGCAGTAATAAATTTCGCAATAATTTATAATAAATGGTTACAGTTCACAAAGCAGATTTAGTTGCCAGTATGGTGAATCTTTTTAAGTATATAATATTCAGTAAAACAAAATAGGCAAGACTTATCAATTGAGCATATGATAAATAACATACTTTTAAAATACAGGTAAGGCTATTATATAAAATTACTGTTTGAGAAAACCAAGTTACAAGCACATAATAATAAAGTAATACAGTAATGAGTATGTAAATCAAACAATGCAATAAATATACAAATGGGGGGGAAAAAATGTTAAACTGATACATATGAAAAAAATTATATACATAAAAGAAAAAAAAAGAATCTGGAAGTGAAAACAAATGCGAAAACAATTATAAATAAAAATGTACAAAATGCTATAAATTGAGTTAAAAAAAAAAAAAAAATGTAGAATAGCTAAGTACATGAAGGGGAAAAAATAGTGTAATGCAAAAATAGAAATGTAATACTGGCTACCCACGAACCACGAACCAGTATTTGGCAGTGTGCCAGTACTTTGCCATTCTTCTATTTTATGTTTTAGGTAACGTAGCAATGGAAGTAAAAGGAGAAACCCTAGATTTTTCTAACTTATCTCTGTAGTTGGGTTCCCTAAAACGTAAACGAAAGAATGGAAAGAGTCATGTCACTGTACCAACAGCAGATTCGTTAAACGTGGGTCGACAGTATTAAGCTATTGCTTTAATTCCTATTGATACATATCGCTTTAAAATGAATTAAATCACAGAAATCTTTCTACGTTAGTTTAATCAGCTTATAGATTCTAGTACATACAAAAACTTATAAAATGCGTGTTATAAAAAAAAAAAAAAAAAAAAAATGGATGAAAAATCCTATAAAATACTTTTTAAAATTGAGCAAAAAATATTTCACTCCTTTCTTTGGCAAATACAGAACTTTGGTCACTTTTTCTAAGATGGGATTCAACACAGTTGCCAATGCAGTTTTATTTAGAGTTCTAGGCATTATTTATGCTTATAGATAAAAAAAATTACAAACATAATATAAAATAAACATATCATTTAGCATAAAAGGAAATAAAAACAAATTTTATATGAAAATATATAAATTAGGTATATTTTTAAACAGATATACATTGAATATTTCAGATTATATGTATAAACTTACTGGCCATTCGAAATATCATTTAAAAGTTCGAGCCTACAAAAATTATTAGATTTTGCAATGAAGGCACTCATGCACATTTTTCATCTCAAATAGATTCATCAAAATAAAAATAATTTGCATTCAATTTTACAAAAGCTAAATCATAATCAATGACATTAAAAAATAATTTACACTTAAAAAACTATATATGTATATATGTTTTTTTAATAGTCAGAAAGAAAAAACGAGGACCAACAATTTTTTGAGAAAAATATATAAAAAGAGCAAGATCACTAAAATAAGTCTCACCCCCACAATTCCAATCAATCGAAACCAGACTTATGCTAACTTAGAGCTTTATGAAATCTAATTACAAACTTTTGACTAAAATTAAGTGAATCAGCTTCAAACAGACATTTTTAAATGACCAGCAAATTTTAAACATGTAACGTTTTTAAAACGTCACTACTGTTTGACTAAAAACAAATTTTCTTTTATTTATGACACACACATTTATGCACTAAAAATATCAAAATTACAGGAGCTAGTAAATCTTTTACTTTCAGATATTACCAAAATCTCTTTTTTTCAATAAACAATTTCTAAAATTAAACAACTTACAAAACAAGCATGGATAACAATATAAAGGGGGAAAAAATAGATAATAGCATATAACAAAAAAAAAAAAAAAAAAAAAAAAGCTATAGATGTTCATGTGAAGATGGGTAGTTCAGGATGTACCGCGAAAAACACCATCTTAATGAACACATACAATTATCAATTACATATAATTTTTAACATTTTATTAAAATCAAATATTTTTAACGAAATACAGAAGAAAAGTTAAATGGAAACCATCAAAACAGGTTGTTAAATTGAAATAAAGATGTGTAATAATATTCAATAATTTTTCAATATCCGCTTAACAATATATATATAAATCCAAATGTTTAACATGGGAAGGCAGTTTAATGTTCAGTGCCGGAGTAGAGACGTTGTGCAGAGTATTTCTTTTGAAGAAATCCTTCAGACGTGAAACTTTCAAAGCTCAAGTCCATTTAGAGTTTATTTTTGTTTCTACAAAGTGATGAAAGATGGTTTTTACAACCCACCTGTCCGGCTCCTCCGCAGATGATCACAATCAGACGTCGTTCTGCTCCGTCCCCGCGACATCCTCAACTAAAATAAAGAGAAGAAGAAAAAATCCATTAAAAAACCGAATATGTATATTTTACTCAAAATAAAACTACAGAGATCGACACCTGGTATAATTGACATACTAGATGTTGATCACAGTTTTTGCCCGACGGGACTCGAGAGCCCAGCTTTTGTCATGGAAGTTGATAGATAAGGTTTCAGGTTCGAACTCATATGGCGCCTGTCAGCCTAGTCGTTCAGAGCTTTCCGTGTTTTTCTCTAAAACACACGAGTACATGGGCTGAGTAGCCCTTTAGAAAGACTGCTACAGAGGGCATTTCACCCAGGTTTAAGGCCTATTGCTTACGCGAGAAATCTAACACCCACCCACGAACAACAACACTATTCATTTTTCAAAGACCTGTTTTTGTGAGGGGGGGGGATATTTCATGAAAAAAAAAAGCAAAATATTTGTAAAATTCCCACTTATTTTTGTGGGGTAGTAGTAAAAGTATCGTGTAAATCTTGTAGAAGGATCCTTCTTACAAAATAAAGTTTTGCGAAAGAAAGTTGTTACAAATCTGAATTTTCTGAACGGGAATGAAACAGGAACGTAAGTATCAAGGGGGGGTCCACTTTTATAAACTAGAATTTCGTGAAGGTGTCTATTTTTACAACGCGGAATTTTGTAAAGACGACCTTCTTGTAAAATGATGTTTTTAGATAAACTGGACTGACCCAAGCAAATCTAGGTGTATGTACAATATTAATCGCTTAACTGCCCGGGCGTATATATACGTCTTGCTGAAGTACAATCCCTTGTGTTACGCTGCTACCAGTGAAACTAGTGTCACGGTTTTGGAATGCAATTAAATGACCACGGCAGAGTTTTTGAAAGATTTACTTATTTCAGAGAAGATGGGGGAGTGGGAGGAATCGGAAAGGCAATGTGTCTGGAACAGTAAACACATTACTACACGCGCCTGTGTGAAAAACCGGTGGCACTTGAAAGCTAATCTCGTAATTTTTTGTCGGCAGGTAAGGGGTTAAACAACAATCATTAACTAACAATTTCGAGTGAAAATAGTGGTAACAAAAAATAAATACTTTAGCAGGGTTCCCACGGCCAGAATTTTTTCAAGGACTTTCACACCAGTATTATCTAAAAATAAATTTAATCTTAAATGTGCGCTGTACTATTAAGAAGAAATTCATTTTAAGATAATGCTGGCGGAAGAGTCCTTGAAAAAATTTGGGCAGTGGGAACCCTGTTTAGGGTAATTGGTGGTGAATCCTTCAAACAAATCTGTTCCTAGATAGATGTAATTCTTTCAGAATTAACATCGTTGAACTGAGTTAGTAACATTCTTCCATTTAGAGTGATATGAGAAATTATGCGTTATTTATAAAATTAAATTTAACCGAAGTATCACAAAAAAACCATAAAAATGACTACTGATTAGGTGCGAAATATTTAATCAAATAATAAAAGAAAGGGTTAAATAATATAAAATATAATAGCTGCCAACCTACTAAGAACAAAAATAGGAACACTTTGTGCGAAAGAGTAATTCACATTTTTTTTTCTGGGGGGGGGGGGGCACATTTACGCATTATATAGTATATACATGCACAGGTTTCTCAACACTTAAAATAATTAGATTAGTTATAGTAAAATAATTTTTAATTAATATTAATTGTAATTTCATTTTACCTATAAAAATTATTATTCATTAAACAGTTTTTTTTTTTTTTTTTTTTTTTAAATATTCTTTAAATGGGAAAGGGGAAGGTGTGTCACAACAAAAATTAAATGAGTGAAAGAAATTAGCCAATTCTATATTTTATTGCTTTTATAATCTCGTAAAGCACGTTTAAAATTTTCACTGAGATTTACGTTTCAGATAAAGAAAGATTGGAAATTCCAAGGATTTCGCGGGGCGTTTGATGGCCGACCGTATGGGACCGGGGAGGGGGGTTGGGGGGGGGGGGAGATAAAAAAAAATAGGTAAGCAATATTGAACCATTCTACTTCTATAAGTTTTAGGACAATTTTATAAGTTCTAGGATGTAACAAACTAAATTTAAAAAGAAAATTAACACATATGATGTGGATGGAGAAAGATTGGACATCGCAAGGATTCTGCGAGGTGTTTGATTGCTGATCGTCACCGCGTGGGGAGAGAGAGGGAAGGGGAGAAAAAAATTCTAAATGTGAGAAATATTGAACAATTCTACCTCTTTATAGATTCTAGAATATATAATAAAGCAAGTTTAAAATGAACATTAACACTTATGCTGTGGATTTAGAAAGATTGGAAATCGCAAGGCTTCTGCCTGGCATTTGATCACAGATATTTTCTTTTTTAATGTTATAAAGCTTTGGAAAAAAAAAAAAAAAAAAAAAAAAAAAAAAAAACGACTGTTTTGGTATAAAATCAGATTTCCAGAACAAAACTAAAATAACAGAACAAATATGGGAAAATCTGAATACTTGACAGCTATGAAATAACAGTTTGACATTTTACGTGCTCATTTAAAATTCGTTTTATTTCTTTTTTTTTTTTCATTAATGTTGTTTTTAAATATGTTTAATTATTTGCTGTTTTACCCAATATTACTAACTTTTCATTAACTGAATAATTACTTGTATTTAAAAATATATTTAAAAACTATAAAAAAAAATAAAAAAAAAGCATACCAATAAAGGAATACCGCACGTAAAATTTACGTTCACTAGTATTAATAATTAAATGAAGAGGCTGAATCCGGGTCACAGATTAAACAAAAATTTAAAATAAAATTAACTGAATTAGTGAAATTAGTTTTTTACATGAAGCCTTCAAACCCCCAATGCAACTCACGAGTGCACGTTAATCCAATATACAAACAACAATTATGTCCCAGAGTGGCATTCAAGCAACAATCCTAACAAACAAAAACACAGAAATTAAGACGTAATCGTAACCCCAGTTAAGTAGTCAAAATGCATGTCATCTCCCGAGACAAGTCTTGATTAACGAGCTGAGGAAACCTAAAACCGGCAGCTGCTGATAAGAACAATTTCAGAGACGAAAAACGCAACTTCAGAAACTGACCTCTGGGCCAACGCATCAACGCACAGTTTATTTTGCTAAGACTGATTTTCAAAGTTTTATTTTTACCCTTCGCTGTTAATGTCACATAAAACGGATCTGTTTGGATGTTCAAAATACTTTTTTTTCTTCTAAACTTCCACTGCAAACGACAGTATTTCACAACATTGTTTATTTGGATAGTGATTTCTCTAAAGGCACACACCATCTCACGACGTACATTAAAAGCACTCAAACTTCTCCAAAAAAGAAAAAGTCTTGAAAACGTAGATTAGCGATAAGAAATTACTGACGAGATCAAGATGGGTTTTATACTTTTTTCTTTTTAAAATCATAGCTGAGGTGTTGACAGTGAAATTGGATAAAAGAAGCATGATAGGGCGTTTTCGAGTCATTTAATGGAACGGGAGGATGTTTGACCGAATAGTGCAAAAAACTTAAATTGCTGAAAAATAAACATAAAAGAGGCAGTTAAATATCAGCCATAAACAATTTATTATCTGGGAAAAGGGCCCAATAAATGCAAAAAATGCTTTTTTTCAGATGTAGTAAGGTACAAATGTGATTTTTAATTTCTAATTAAGAATTCGACTATTTTTCTTTTAAATGAGATTTGATAGTGTTCTTTTATATAAGCTGATTCAAATAAAACATTGATTTGTTTGACAGTTGGGTTATAAGTTTTTCCTAAATAAAAAATATTGATATTTTAACCGACCAGTGTGATATCGAAAATCACATATTCTAAATTATGTATTACATTTCTGATAAATTTAATTCTTTCCCAATTCATTTTCTATCTGTATTAAAAGCGAGTTGATATGCGGTTTCATTCTTTATTCCTACTTACAAAAAAGAGCAAGCCATACTATTCTTTTCAGTTAAAAGAAATAATAATAATAAAAGTAAGAGATGATCTTTCACTCGCTTAATTCAGTGGCGAACAATTCGTTTCATCGCAATTAAATAAAACAGAATAAAATGTTTCCTGATGTCATTTTTAACATTGAACAGATTTCGCATCTGTTACTTTTAAATAGAAATCGCGTATTCTTCTTAGACTAGGGTTATGAATAAAAATGTAACGATAAAATTCTTGTGGTTAAGAGTTAAGGTTAGTTTGCCAGTTTCTCACGAACTGATAACGGATTTTTGGCTAAGAAATCAATCGCCAATATATTTTAAAAAGTTGCACTAAATTAGCTGTAACTGAAAAAGTTCGGTGTTGCCTTGGCATAATTTTATGTTGTTTTTGGGTAATGTATCCAGCCAACAATTTCATCACTTCTGCATTTTCTTTGCTGCTGAAAAGACGTCTCTTGATTTGCGTCTCTCCCCGTGTCCATCCCGTTCCATTTTGTGCATTAAATCATTTTGTTAAAAAAGGAACATTGTCTTGATGTTTTCAGAAGGACATTTATGCTGTAACTCTATAATGCTGAAATATTTTATTATAAGCGTTATTGTTTCAAAATGGAGATAAATAAAATATTTTAATGTCAGCAACGAACTATGGATTATTGTTAACAGTGCAATGTGCACGGCCAACCACCTCAATGACTTTGATCCTTTATCACTATTTTACCAGTGAATTGTTTCATAGTAATACGGAAAATTTATGCATTCTCCAAAGTGCTATTATCATTAAGTCGTTTATACAAAATAGTACAACAAACTCTATAGCACAAATTATGGTGCCAATGACAATTTGCTGACTTTATGAAATTAAAATAAATGGACACGGGGAGGAGGAAAAGCCTTCTAGAAACTTTAAAAATTGTCTGTGTGCTACCTTGATGAACATTTTTAATACGCTGCAATCATGAAGGGTGCTGTCTCGCTATGTCTCTCTCGCTTGTTCTGAAAGTGTTTGCTCCTGTCTCTTCAAGTTCGATGCTCGGCGAAAATCATTTCTCTTCACTTGTTTATTGGATGGTATGCAACAGATGTTTCGTATGAGACGACGTCTTCTTCAGAAGAGGTTTCGTTTAGTTTTCCTGTGTTATTGTATGACCCTCAACAGCTGTTTCGTCATGGGAGCTTCTTCAAAGCATTTTTATCGAAAGTCAGTCCGATACTGACTATTCCGTTCGCTTTCGGTATTTTCTTTTTTGCAACAGTGTGGAAAAATTAATTGAAATCGTCAATCGTTAGCCGCTTAAAAAAAAAAAATGATGAATCATCGTATTTTTTTCAAATGCCATTATTTACCAGCTTGAAGACGATCTCTACGAAAAATTATTCAATGTTTTGTGTTGTGACTATCCGATTTGTGAAATAACTTTTTACGAAGTTAGAAATTTTTTTAACTATTAGTGACTACTATTTAAGCAAGAATCACAACAATTAAAATATATACAACAGAAAGGGTATGACGAAATGCAACATATAATATATATATTTAAAAGAAAGTACATAAATATATAAATAAATAAAATAATATACAAATTCGTCGTATATATATATATATATATAAAAGTAAATAAATAAATAAATAAAAATTAATAATAATAAAAATAAAGAAAAGAAATCTTTCTATTCAAGTAAGTAATTTTAATATATTTTTAAGTAAACAGATTTAATTTTAAAATAATAAAGAGTAAATAAGTGAATGAATTGCACTTATGATTATAATTTTATTGCACTTTTTATTGCTCTTCTCTTGCTCTTTATATGAAATTGCTATTAAATTAAATGATTTTTAAATTGCTTAAAAAATAAATATATATATATATAAATTAAAATTAAAATCAGGACATTCTAATATTAATCCTCATCATAAAATATTTCTATCTCCCATGCAGTTACTTAAATATTGATGTTTATGAAATCTTTTATTTATGCTATATTTTCTTTCAGCTAGTTTGTAGTAAATTAATTATTTTGGTACTCATTTTTAATTATTACTACTAACTATTGATTGGATGTGAATAAATATTTAAATATATGGATTGCATATACATATGTTGATTGCTACGTCATGATATAAATATAAAGAAATTTAAAATATTGAGAATTTTGAAGGTAATTTTTTTAAGGTTTTACATTTTGTGATTTATGATGGTTCTACATTTATTGCACAACATATATTTTTATAACAACTAATTTCTGCCATGACTGATCTTATATATATTAAGATCTTATATATATATTTAATATATTTTTGAAAAGGAAGTATTCAAACCAAAATATATTTTGTGCAATCTTTTTTTTAAATTTTATCTTTTAGTAGTGAAAGTTTATATATATATATATAGTACATATTCAATATATAGTATATACACATAGTATTCAGTTTTTTTTTCATTTTGGTAATTAAATTATTTAGTAATAATGGCCACCAATATTATGATTCCAACTTTTGATGGGGATCCAAATTTTCTTAAATTTTTTTTTGATCAGTTAAGATCGTATGCAGAGATCGGTGGTATAAAATCTAAAGAAATCATTTTGATTCTAAAAAGTAAATTGATCGGTCCTGCACAAAAATTTATGTTAGAAAATGAAATTTTATATAATGCAACTGATCTGGAATTTATCGAAAAAGAATTTACTAATTTCTTTGCCTTACCGTCTTCAACATACAATATTAATTCATTTAATAACATCACAATGATGAAATCGGAGTCGCCAAAACATTTTGCACACAGATTAAATTGTGTCGCATCAAAAGCTTTTCCGGATATTTATGATACAGAAGCACTAAACTCACTAAAATTCTCTAAATTTATTTCACGTATACCACCAAACATTAGAATTAAGCTTCAAGAGGAAGGTATTAATAAATACAAAGAAGCTGTTGATAGGGCACAAAAACTATTTGAAATTCATGTGACAGAGGATATGACAACACAGAAAACACAGAAAACACAGACACAAACAGTAACATCATTTTGGAGAAAATCAATTTTTTGACTGAACAAGTTAACAGCTTATCATGTAAACAGGATAATAAAAAAGACTATCATGATAAGCAGAACCATCAATTGCAAAACAAGAGAACAAAATATTCTCCAAAAATGCACAGATTTGCTAATAATCAAACACACTTTAAAAATAAAAGAACTTTCTTCCAAAATAGACAAAGTAGAAACAAATTCAATTCTAGAATTTGCCAAATTTGTGAGAAATATGGACACACTGCTAAATATTGCTTCAGATGGAAGAGACAAAATTTAAGAAAACAAGATTATAGACACTACTCACACCAACAAAATTCGGAAGCAAATTTTCGAGACAATACAAAGTTTAGAGAGGATAGGAATTTAAACTGATGGAGAGATCTATTCCTACTGGTGAGAATATTTCTCAATCTCTACAATCACCAGTATTTTCTACGCTAAATAATGATATACCAAAATTAACAAATCGTAGGCTAGTTAATTCTGTTGCTTCTCAAACAAATTCTGTCATTACGATTTCAAACAATGTAGCTATTCAAACAGAAACGGAGCAAAGAAGTAAATATATTTGTAATGTATATCAAAATGCTTCTTCTTTACCACTTATTAATGCAGTGATGGCTCAATCAAAAGTAAATTTTTTAATTGACACAGGCAGTTCGTTAAGTCTACTTTCACAAAAATTGTTTAATCAAATCAAAACATCTTTGTAATATAAAAGAAAAGGTTCTAATATTACAATTAAGACTGTCAATTCTGAGGTTAATTTCTCATCATGTATAAGTGCATCTTTTAAAATTGAACAAAAGAATTTTCACCATACATTTTATATTGTTGATATCCCTTCATCCTCGTCCTTCCAAGGAATTCTTGGAATTGATTTCATTAAACATAATAACATCCAAATTGATTTTGCTAATGACTTACTAAAAATAAATGATACATCAATTCCATTTTACTCTTGTAATGAAGAGGATGATGGTACTTGTAATCACAATCATACTGACCATGCACATAAAAAAAATTGCATTCCTGCATATTTACATTCTAAATGTATTCTCAACCCATATGAAACAAAAGCAATTAAGGTATTCACCAAATTAAAACCTGATCCTACTGAATTTATGTTTGAGGGAAATGAAGATAAACAGATAAATTTTTACGATTCTCTTATATCATTCAAGGACTTCAAAAAAAGTTACAATAGGAAAAATCATATAAAAGAAATTTATAATTTCCACATTTATGTATCAAATAATTCTGAAAAGAGTGTTCACCTTAATAAAAACATGAATATAGGTAAAATTGCTTTGGTTCAACAAATCAAAAATTTTGATGTAAGTGAAATTATTTTGAATGATGGCAATGACATGGTATCTAAAAACAAAACTGAACACTCTGTTAATTTAATTCAACCACCAGAACAAATTTTAAACAAAAGAAAATCAGATTTAACTCATTCTGACTTCAAACTTGATCACTTATGTAAAGAAGAAAAAGAGCAGTTGCAAAAATTACTATTCGAAAATTTTGCTGTTTTTTCAAAATCTTTAGCAACCTTAGGACATACTGATAAAGTTATTCCAAATTTAAAGCTCACAAATGATTTTCCAATAAAAACTCTTCCTTTCCCAATACCTCAAGCTCTGCAAAACGAAGCTCTCAATCAAATTAGGGAACTTGCAGATGCTAATATCATTGAGCGTAGTTGCTCTGAATGGGCCTGTCCCATCCTTTTGGTAAAAAAGAAACCGGATGGTTCAGGAAAACAAAGATTCAGACTAGCTTTAGATCTAAGAATGCTAAACACGGTAATTCAGGGTTCTTCTTACCCTTTACCAAAAATTCAAACTATTATTTCAAATTTATCATCATATAAATATTTTACGTCATTGGATTTTCAACAAGCATATCATCAAATCGATTTACCGGAAAAATTTCAAGATTATGTTACTTTTACATCAATGTTTGGTTCTTATAAATATAAACGTTTATGTTTTGGTCTTAAAACAGCTAGCTCTATTTTTCAATCACTTATGGATAGTCTTTTAGATGAAATTCAGGAAGATGGAATCTATTCCTATCAAGATGACTTAATTTTAGGGGCTAACTCATTTGAAGAAACAATGTTTAAATTAAGGAAAGTATTCGATGTTTTAAAAAAGTACAATTTAACTTTAACTCCTAACAAATGTTCATTTCACAAAACAGAAGTAGATTATTTAGGTTTTCACATTCAAAATCATACAATTTCTCCGGTGCAGGCTAATATTATTAAAATTAATTCTTTTCCTGTACCCACTACTAAAAAACAGGTGAAAAGATTTTTAGGACTTGCTACTTATTATAAATCATTATTACCAACTTTTTCTCAAATTGTCCAGCCATTAATTGACTTAACCAAACCTAAAGTCACTTTTAAGTGGACTCAGAAACACCAAGAAATTTTTGAAAAATTGCAACAATTATTTTTCAAACCTCCAATTGTTAGATTACCTGATTGGAACAAAAATTTTTTCGTAAACACAGACGCATCAAAAGTTGCAATTTCAGGTGTACTTATGCAAAAATTTGGCGATAGACTTTTGCCCATTGCATATTTTTCAAAATCATTAAAACCCTCTGAACAAAAATATCCTTCATTGAAACTAGAATTAATGGCCATACATAGATCTGTACTTGCATTTAAGTACTATTTATATAATCGAAATTTTGTAATTCTTTCGGACAGTGCACCTTTAAAAAAATATAAGAAAACAACAAATCCTGCAGACATTACCACTAGATGGCTTATGGACCTTTCTGAATATTCTTATTCTTTTGAACATATACCTGGTTCTAGCAATATTTTAGCTGATTATTTGTCGAGATGTAACTTAGATGAAAATCAAGAAAACCTTTCTACTAATCCGAGGATTGTTTTTGAAGAAAATCTTCCTGTCATTCAAATTGATCCTGATAAGGTGAGTACAAATGGTCATGAAAATTATGAAAAAGGTAAAAATAATTATCAATTAAACTTTCTTATTTCTGGCCAAAATGGTAATAAAGATCCCCTCCTGGAAATATCAAATAAAACTTTTGTGTTTGAACAGAAAAAGGATGATAAATTATCTCCTATATATAATGAAATTTTAAGAAAAGGATCATCTAAAAAATTTTCTAATTTTTTTATACATCCTGATACTAAAGTTCTAATGATAAAAAAGTATGACACTTGCAATGACACATATACTTACTGTATTGTTGTGCCAGAAAAATTAAAAGCTAAGACATTAACTATTTCTCATTTATCACACTTCGGATTTACAAAAACTTACGAATTTTTATCGTCTAGATTTTTTTGGAGAGGAATGTACAACGACACATTAAATTTTGTTGCATCTTGTACAAATTGTTTACAATCAAAACATCATCGTATACTTAATGCACCTTTACAGCCAACCTACACACCAAAATTTCCTGGACATACTATATCTACTGATTTGTTAGGTCCTTTCGAAAATGGTCAATCCATATTGACCATAATTGACCATTTCTCAAGACATGCAGAACTTTATCCCTTAACGGATACATCTGCACAAAAAGTTGTTAAATGTTTATTTTCTTACATATCCACACATGGTCGTCCATCTGTAATTCTTTCAGATCTTGGACCCCAATTCACGTCACATGTTTATAACAGTTTCAACGACACACTAGGTATCAAAATTTTACACTCTTCTGTTGCTCATCCACAGAGCAACGCTATTTCTGAAAGAATAAACAAAAGTATAAAATATTCCATAAAAACACTCCTACAAGAAGGACACACATTTGCAAATGCTATCCATATTCATAAATCTTTGTATAATGGATCAAAACATTCGTCTACACAATTTTCACCAAATTTCCTACACTTTGGCAGAGAATTATCGTTAATTTTTGATACATATGATTCTCAGTGCAACCAACCATTCCTTGATAGAAATGTTGATGTTTATAAACTAATGCATGACCTTGATAAAATTTATCATAAAGCTTACAATAATATTAAAATGTCTCAAGAAAGAAGCTATAACTATTATCAAAGAAAAACAAAGTTAAGAAACATTTTCGAAAAAGATATAGTATATTTAAAATCTACTGACAGATTTAGACTTAAATATTATGGTCCTTTTATTGTATTTAAAAAGCATTCACCAGTTGTATTTTCAATAAAAAGAATAAACTACCCTGATGAGTCTGCATTTAAGGTACATGTGGATAGACTGTTGCTAGCTCCTCCCAGAAACACACATTTAGTTGATAACCGTGTTATAAATGATCAAAACGCTTTTCAAAACGTATCAACACCTACACACTCATATAATCTACGTCCAAGACAAAAATGCACACCAAATAATTTCAATGCTATTCCAAAATCTACACACTCATATAATTTGCGTCCAAGGAAAAATAAGACAAATCCTTAAAAAAAAAAAAAAAAAAAAAAAAAGGTGGAACGAGTTACCATTGCAGGGGTACCACTGCAGGGGTACCACTGCAGGGGTAAACTTATTGTCATAAAAATCATATACTCATAAATGACTTTTATACTTTATTTATTTAATATTTATAATTTGAAATTTTATTTTACAATCAATTTATCAGATTTTCAAAAGATATTCTTAACAGCATTTCTATTATATGGTTTAAAAAAAAAAAAAAAAAAGAATATGTAAGCGTTTTTGCTGTGATTCCTATGCGCAAAGGATCTTTGTTGTGCTTACTGCATCATTGCATGCCATTATTGGCGGGCCCACTTTTTGCATGTTCAAGGGTGCAATTAACATAACAGTATTACTATAAAATGTTGCATATTCTTTTATTCAAATCGATATATTTGACATATTTTCTTTAAAAAAAAAAAATAAAAATAAAAAAAAAAGGAATTATGACAAAACAAAATTATAAAAATATACTCTTACGTTATATTTACATTTATTTAAGAACATAAGAATTACAATTTACACACATTTGCATCTTAGACACTTGTCAAAAACTTAAATTACATATTGTTTAGTATTCAAAAATAAATAAATATGTTCATAAATGAAAAAAAAAAAAAAAAAAAATATCTTACGCTATTTCATTGAACACATAATGTTACAATATATCATTTAAAATTTTGAATTTTCCCATTTTTGAATTATTTGAACGTTTTGCTAGCAACATGTATTGCCATAAATGTGTCAATGTGTGAATATTACCGATCGTGACTTTTTATGCTCTCAATTTCTTGGAATGACTTTTTTATGATTTTTGTAGATATCAGGTCATTGAATCTACACCTTTTTTTTTATTTATTTTTTAAATAATTATCCCTCCCTGAGAAGATGATTCGTTCAAAATTATTGCCCCAAGAATCATCAACTCAATTGAGAGCATCCAATTTTGAGAATTCTAGTATGCTATTAAACTAGTAATTCTCTATTTATTCATTTGAAAATCTCCCGTCCCTGTTTTTGAGGAGCTCCCGATCGTACATTTTTCTTAATGGCGTGGTGGAGCTGTTTTTTTACATGCCCTATTCATCTAGAACGAAGGCCCTAAGCCTGAGTCATATACTTGTGTTTCACACAAGAGTAAGGTGGGTTGTTCGTGTTACGGTGGATGCCTTACACAATTGAACAGCTTTCCTGGCTGGAATTGGCCAAAACACATTTTTCTTATATTTTATGGTGTTATTCACACATCATATTTTTTCATATGTTTATCTTGACAATATTTTTTCTGATGTTTCTTACACATCATTTGGTGTATTGTATATTTAGTTTTAGATAATTTTGCTTCTTTATATTTCATTTTTGCATTTATATGTATTATTTTCTATTGTAATGAATACTATTTCCACAAAGTACTATTATGTTTGCAAACAAAGTATAGTTATATGAATCTAGCAGAAGAAATAATTAGAAAAATACATGATATCCAATATTACTGCTTTTTCATTGTGACTGTCAGTGATTCATATAGATATATCAACAAATCGTATATGCAGTGGACTATGAAGTATGTATTTAAGAAAAATAATATGACTGAAAAGATTCTCATTGGACATGAGTGAAAATGTGCACATATTAAAAAAAAAAAATTGTAATGGTAGCTACTCTATATATTTAATACAAAGTTGTACAACTGTTTACATATACATTTCTTTTGATATCTTATACATATATATAATTTTTCTGTTCTATATATAGAATATGTGTTGTATATGATAACCCTGGGCAACACCTCTTTCTTTTTCAGACGAAGGGGAGAAATATGTGATATCGAAAATCACATATTCTAAATTATGTATTACATTTCTGATAAATTTAATTCTTTCCCAATTCATTTTCTATCTGTATTAAAAGCGAGTTGATATGCGGTTTCATTCTTTATTCCTACTTACAAAAAAGAGCAAGCCATACTATTCTTTTCAGTTAAAAGAAATAATAATAATAAAAGTAAGAGATGATCTTTCACTCGCTTAATTCAGTGGCGAACAATTCGTTTCATCGCAATTAAATAAAACAGAATAAAATGTTTCCTGATGTCATTTTTAACATTGAACAGATTTCGCATCTGTTACTTTTAAATAGAAATCGCGTATTCTTCTTAGACTAGGGTTATGAATAAAAATGTAACGATAAAATTCTTGTGGTTAAGAGTTAAGGTTAGTTTGCCAGTTTCTCACGAACTGATAACGGATTTTTGGCTAAGAAATCAATCGCCAATATATTTTAAAAAGTTGCACTAAATTAGCTGTAACTGAAAAAGTTCGGTGTTGCCTTGGCATAATTTTATGTTGTTTTTGGGTAATGTATCCAGCCAACAATTTCATCACTTCTGCATTTTCTTTGCTGCTGAAAAGACGTCTCTTGATTTGCGTCTCTCCCCGTGTCCATCCCGTTCCATTTTGTGCATTAAATCATTTTGTTGAAAAAGGAACATTGTCTTGATGTTTTCAGAAGGACATTTATGCTGTAACTCTATAATGCTGAAATATTTGATTATAAGCGTTATTGTTTCAAAATGGAGATAAATAAAATATTTTAATGTCAGCAACGAACTATGGATTATTGTTAACAGTGCAATGTGCACGGCCAACCACCTCAATGACTTTGATCCTTTATCACTATTTTACCAGTGAATTGTTTCATAGTAATACGGAAAATTTATGCATTCTCCAAAGTGCTATTATCATTAAGTCGTTTATACAAAATAGTACAACAAACTCTATAGCACAACCAGGTTATAATTTTTTTTACGGCACCTTGTCAATGGAATTATCTTGGTTCGCTGGAGACCTGAGTCATGTTAAAACACATAATTTGAAATGAAAAAATCTGAAACACTCTTGAATGCTTCTGCTTTGCAAACTATGAATATTGCAAATAAATAAAATAAATTTTAATTTTCGTCATAAACATACCCACTTTCCAAAAAATGCAGGCATTAACCAAAAAATTCATAACTTTAGAGCAAACTAAGATATTTGAAAAGTTCAAATTGCATAATAAAGTCTAAGAACGGCAATTTTACAGAAAAAATCACGAACTCGATGTATAGGTATTTCTTCTACGCGTGAATACTGAGAAATGAGACTAAAGAAAAATGGCTCGGGTCTATAACCTTAACGGATTAAGGTAATATTTTTAAGTCCATTAGAAAACAAAATATTAATTTGGACAACCACTATCCATATCCGCCATTCACCCATTCAAAAAAATTCACTCTCACTCTCGTACAGGATAGTTTGGCTTAAATGATTTACATTTAAATTTAACAGAAAGTTAATAATATTGATATTTCAGTTACTCTAAGATACTTTTTATCCAAAGTCTATACTTCAATACAGATATGCTAAATGTATTCATAAAGCTCATCAGAAATTCAAGTAAAATATTAGCTTAATTCCACTATCCATAACCACCCTTCAGAGAAATTTACTTCGGCCTGTAATACGGCTACACGGATTTCAAAGGCTAAAAAAAAGTATATCTTATCTCTCTTTCTCTTTAATAATGTAATAAAATATTTTATTCAAAATTTTAAGCATATATATATATATATATATATATATACAAAGCAAAATGTAAACAATATTTTGTAAAATTGTCATTAAAAGTTTTGAAGAAAATCAGCTGGTTCTGTCCTGATTTCTGGAGATCCTACAGAAAAGCAGTGAACACCACAATTTTCTTCATTAAAAAAAAAAAAAACTGATGCACCGATCTATTGAAATTTTGAACATTTTTCTTAAATATCATTAACTAGTTGCTTAAACAAAGGAATTTTTTTTTTTAAATATTTTTAAAATGTTGCTCTTTTTACGTGCTCAAAATTTTAAATAAAAAAAGTTATCTCAAAAAAAAAAAAAAAAAAAAAAAGAAAAAAAGAAAGAAAGGAAGGAAATATGCTTTTTTTTAGCTTTCGAAACCCACGTAACCACTTAAATGATTTATATCCCTATGATAAGGAGCAACAGTGATGCCAGATGGTCGAAAATTATTTCCCCAAACAGGTCTTTAAATTTGCCCAAATCAGGGTTTTTTTTTTTCGTAAATATCCCCAACTTGATTTCTATTTAAAAGGGAAAAAAAAAAAAATCACAATATATATATATATATCAAGCAGATTTTTCTATGATTTGAGCTCAGATTTTTCCCCAAATGAAGGCAATTTTTGAAAAAAATCCCCAAACAACAATAAAGCTATTGAAAGTCTCTAGTCTTAGGGATAAATCATTACGTCGCCAACATTGACAGAAAGTTGAACTCCCCAGATTTGTCCCCAAAAATTTTAGAATTCCCCAAAAATGTCCCCACAAACATTTGGTCCCCCCCAAAAAAAATTGTCATCAGAAGCCTCAAAAATCCCCAATCTGGCATCACTGAGGAGCAAGGCGCGAGCGCCAATATCTTTGCTTACTCTTTGCATATTCCTTATCCTATTGTTATGATAAGCAATCTGCAAAGAATAAACAATGATATTTCTACCGCTTACCCCCAAAATTATGAACATACATTAATTCCTAAAGAAAATTGTCAACAGAAATTTAATGTTATTTCAGTTACACTGAGAAATCGCATTTAATTCATTGAATATATTTCAATAGAGACAAGTTAAACGTATTCAATCTAATTTGTATATACTACAATACAAAAATCACAATTGATAACGAACGTGAATTTTCGTCCTTGTTCCCAAATATTTGCGTGAAAATATTGACCGCCATCTTTTGTTAAAACTGCTCTTGAAACGCGTGGGAAATAAATTCCTCAAAAAAGGCTCAACCCCATCATTCAACAGCAGAGCAGGTGGACGTTACGTTGTATAATGTGTTTTTGGTTCCAAAATCCAAAAGAACACGAAAACTCACTTCTCATGGGTAACTATGCATCAACATTATTTCAACGACGACTTTATTGCCAGATAATATTCGATAAACCTGGTTGAATCTACAGTGTCGGTTGAAAGTAGGAATAAAAGTTCCACTAAATCGAGAGAGATATATAGACCAAACGAATTTATTAAGGCTCCCCCTCTCTCTCTCTTTCTACATTCTACAATTTTTCCGTCTCCAGCTACCAAATCCCAAGTCATTCTACGGTGATATTTATAAGTATTATGACTCATTACCTAAGGTACTTTTAGTGAAAATATCCATGCATTCATTGTGTACTGATGAAATATAACGATAGTACGTACCCTAAAATTTCTGGTAAACTAAGTTTAATTTTTTTTTTCCAATTATTTTACGAAAAGCTTTAAATGATCCCTGCCAACTATATTTTAATTTTCCGCCTCGATTTTACATTATTACAGTACTTTAAGGCTGTACATTAGTCATATAGCTCCCTTTCTCCCTTCCCATGTTGTTCTATGGGGTTTTCGTTGCTTCGTTTTAATAAGACTATGTCATTCAAAAATCAAGTTTTTCGAATTCTGTTGTTTGAATATTACTCTCTGAATAAGTCGAATTTTAGCTTATTGAGCTTTTTTTTTTTTTTTTTAGAAGTAATCTGCTCATTAAGCTAAAATGCGACCGATTCAAAGAGAATTCGACAGAACAACAGAATTCGAAAAACTTCATTTTTGAATGACATAGTTTTATGAAAAGGAAGCAACGAAAATTCCATTCGATAACATGGGAAGAAAGGGGGAATCTTACTCATATATACAGTTCTGGCCAAAAGTACTGTAAGACTGAAAATTCTAATATGGTATTGATGTTATCATAAGGCCAGGAAACTCGCCAGATTGATATCCTGTAGAGAATTTAAAACAGTATTACTGTCAGAAATCTATCCCAAAACAAAACGAGAGCTTCGGAAAACCATAATTAAAGTTTGACAAAATGAAATATCGAAAGAAGCATTGCAAAAACTTGTTGATTCTGTGACTAGAAGAGTAATCAAAGCAAGTTTAACAACACATTAAACAGCTTATAGGTTAAATTGCATTCATTTATTATATATTTTCTGCTCCAAAGAACTTAGGTAAACTCTAAATTATATTAATTATCTTATTTTATTCACGGACACTAAAATGTATTAAATGTTTGGTTGACTAATTTAATACTTACTGCCATTAACAAAATCAAAAAAAAAAAAAAAAAGTTTCCTTTGCTCTCTACCGCTTGGGGGGGGGGGGGGGGGATTAGAATTTTCAATTTTGCAATTCTTTTGGCAAATAGTGCAAACATATTTGGGTATTAATTTTGTCGATGATTGGTATGTTTACTCTAACGTTTGCATGCTAAAAAATGGAATTCAATTTCAGAATTCAAATATCAAATTTATTATTAATTTTATCATTATGAATCTTTGAAAGGATTTTTTTTTACATTCCATGCAGATAATTAAAAAAATATTGAATCAATTTTATATTTAAACACAGAGAGGAAAAAAAAAAAAAAAAAAAAAAAAAAAAAAAAGCAGGAGCGGGAAACTTTATTTTTTAAATATCAGAAATTACATAATTAAAAATAATAAAGACAACTAGTAAATAATGAGAAAAATTTATCGCCAAAAGTTTGCTTTCCATTTGCGTTTTTCAAAGGAAATTTAACACAACTCAAAATCGATAAAAATATCAAAGAGCATCACACTCGCATGACATAAGCGCACAGTTACCCCCCCCCCCCCCTCTACACACCTTTCCAAATCGTATATAAATTAGGGCTCTTTTCTGAAAAAGTACGTTGAAGCATAACAGTCCGAAATCTTAGAGGTACAAAAACTGTTACCTTTCAAAAACCAGGAAGAAAACCCATCACAGCCGATTTGGGGGGCAGGTGTTGCCAGCAGAAAAGAATACAAACGAGGGTTGATCACCCTCCTCCCCCCCACCCAAAAAGCGATCCAGAACAGAAGAGGACAACCAGGTGGGGGAGGAGTATCAGAAATAAAAGAAGCAGCAGAAAAAAAGCGTGGGAATTTTTCGGCATCACTCCCTCACCTGTTTATGAACCTCTGGTTGTGAGTCAGCAATTGACGGTTTCGCAATTCGGGATCACTCTTATAGAGTAGAGTAGTCCAGCCAGGTGGTTTTTGTTTTGGTACGCGAGAAGTCAGAGAATGCGAAAAAGCTGTCGAGTCATTCAGAAAGAAATCGGACAAATGAGAAGAAAATAGAGGAGTGTCGCAATTTTCCCGAATGTCTCATAACAGCATACAGATGTACAAAGTATTTTTATAAAACAGTGTTAAAAGAATTTACGTGTTTCATAGTTATATGTTACGTTTTGAAAATGAAGCATTTAATGTTCATTAATTAACGGTTAAAAAATGAGGGGGGGGGGCGGAAGTCACGTACATGAAAACTGCTAATAGAAGTCACTGAATGAATAACTGAAGTAACTGAAAATGGCTCAACTCGAAAAATGGAAATCAACTTGATAGTAGAAGTATACAGACATGCCAAGTGGCCAGGTCTCTACGGAGCATTCATTGCCACTATTTTTCTGCAACAAAACTTTAAAAAACGTACCTCTCAAAGTTGGCAGCTGTGTGCATGATGCAAACAGTTTGCAAATACAATTGAAATATTCAATAAAGATAATATTTCAATCCATAATCGTATAAATATTATTTATACGATTAATCCATTATTTAAAATATGCCAATATATACATATATATATAGATTATACATATAGACTGTTGCAAAATTTAAATTACTTTTCTTAAAAAATAGGCAAAAGAAAAAAGTGGGTGGAATATTACTTAATCCTCTGTTCTATCTTACATTTAACTCAGACGAAAATTAAAGAAAAAGACGACGAAAATTATCAAACAGGTGTGAACAGAAAACATCCAAACTATAAAATTGCTCCCTTATCCTTACAGCAAACAACGTTATAGCCGACAAGCCGTCGTCCACCCTAATGGAAGAGGCGACAGGTTGCACTTTCGGAATATAAGATGCAGACATGCTTTTACTAAGTAACATCTTTTGCAGATGAAAGAAAACATGTGAAATTGAGCGAAAGATTATTTATTCATTATTATGCTACTACTAACAAGAATATTTGTTAATATAAGCTATACGAGCTCTTAGTACTATAATCAAGAAACAATTTGTTTTCTACACAGTTAAATGTTTGGGTACTAGGTTGAACCAAAATTTGGTACTCCAGTAGGCAGTAGCTGTAACCATGAGATAGTGAAATAAAATATATATGAAGCTTTAAGCATATACATTTTCAGGGTCGTGGAATGAGAACAGTGTAATTTATTTAAATTTAATGCAATTCAAACAATGCGCGTTAAACGCGAGACCTCCTTCCCCTTTGGATGAAAATCACAAATGGATAAAAAAATAAATAAATAAAAATAAAGGATCGCCGTAATTTGCTTCCTATAAAACGTGTTCATTTTGCAGATATATATTTAAAAAAAAAAAAAATCTCTTAATTTAAGGAAAAACTCTTTTTTTTTTTTTTTTACAGCACAGAACCGAAAATTTCTCCAAAATATGCTGACTTTTTTAATATCAAATGCCAGTTTTGGAAGAAGAAAAAAACGAGTTGGATTTAAAGATTTTTTTTTTTTTTAATGCAATTATTTTTTATCCAAAGCATGAATGCAACGTGCTGACAGATTTTTATGCATATCCATAATGGCAGTCATACAACGTTTCCTCTAAGTCTTTTTTATTTTAAAGGAGGTGGGCATAATTTGAGGTAGATTTGCTGCATTATATAATATATATATATATATATATTATTTTCAGGTTTTCGAATTTAAATGTTCTAACCAGATACATTTTAAAAGCGTCACCTTTAAAAATTTTGAAAAAAAAAAAAAAAAAAAAAAAAAAAAAAAGTAAATAAAATAAATAAATAATACCCTTATCTTACATAATAGTTTAAAAAGAACAGGTGGGAGGTGTAAATATTTACGTAAATTTAAACAAAAGTAATATTTTAAATATTATATTGTATTTTTATATTGCAAATATTTTTAAAAATTAAATTTAATCACATAAATTTATTACATATATAATAAATGTATTTTAGTGTGGTTGTTCAATTAACATGCAACTAACTTTCGGGTACGTAAAAAAAGAAAATAAAACCTGTTACGGCAAATAAAACACGTAATAGAAAAACGAAAAATACCTTTATTAATCGCACTATTATGACTTCATTTACGGAAACCACTTGTGTCAAGGTGGGTGCAATTTTTTGCATTTTTCGATTCGCGTAAACGCTGAGTCGGCTCGCGCTGACCTTTCTTTGAGGTAAGATGCTCGCTTTGCAGCCAATGATTCATAAAAGAATGATTCATAATTTTTGTAACGAAGTGATCGGACGATCTCGGATGGTGTGTCATCCTTTACGCTGACTGATAAAAGCCTGCGAGGCATTTACATTTAGAAGGCATCGCACACCGATAAAGGAGAGCACCTTCCAGGTAACACAAAAAAGACAAATATTCGAAATTTAATTTAGGATTAACTGGGCATTAAAAAATATTTAAACCTTTCCGGTTCGAATTCAAATGCACGAATATTAAAAATATAAAATAAACAAAATTATGAATATTTTACATTAAAACGATTTAGTTTTTAAAGGTATTAGTGGTTTAAATTTAAAAGGAAGAAATATGTTTATATTAATTTTACTATGGAAATATAATATTTGTTATGGGGATTATAAATGTTAAATTATACGTAGCGAAAATTTTATCAATATTTTGAAATTTAATATTTTGCAATTAATATGATCTATCTTAAGTATTAAAACAGATTTTTAAAAATAACTGATTGTTTTTCACATTAAGTGAATTTTTACATGTAGGGGGAAATGGTGAGCATTTTTATAATTTCCTGTATGCTTCCTTTTTTAAGATAAAAAATTGGCTTCTATTACAAAAAAAAAAAAAAAAAAAAAAAAAATGAAGCCATTTTTAAATTATATCAGCTATTTCTTAAAGTCAATTGTAACAAAAATTTCTTAATAAAATTTTAACGCTATTTTCACAGCTGGGACCATTAGCCTATGTAAAATGTTAGACATTTTTACACTAACGCATCAAAATAGGGTTTAAACTTAAATAAATTAAATTTTTTCAGTTAAAAAATATAATTACGCTTATAATAAAGATATTTTAAGTAGAAAAAAGTAATGCGGTTCAACAATTTGTTATACATTTTAAACATAAATATATTTTCACCTTCTTGATAGCACTTTAACGCTGCTTTTAGTTAAGGAGGAAAAAAGAAAACAAAACTATATAATTTTACATTTAAGAAAATAAATCATTAAATTTGATCGCTTTTAAGGCATCACAGCAAAAGTGAATGTACTTTTTAATCTATTCCCACTTTATATATATATATATATCATAACATCTGAATATTTCTATGAGTCTCTAAAAATCAAACATCATTGCTAATCATACCCTATCTATAGAAAAAAATGTTTCAGCATCAGAATAATGTATGCTAATTTCATTACAAAAATATATTGTACCGATTTATTAACTTCTCTCATCGACCGTAATGTATCTGAATTCTTTTTGTGAGTCAATACACACAAAGTTGTGTTATTCAATAACACTTTCAACAGGAAACGCGGCATTTTTAATTATAATAATTTATCAGTTTCAAGACATTTTAAAATTAATTTTGAACTTGTTAGAATGTGTTAAAAATATTAACAGCGGTAACGAAGGAAAGTTTAAACAGAAGAAAACATATTTCTCACCCAACAATGCACTTTTTTTTTTTTTTTTTTTTTTTTTTTTAAGGGGGGAGGGGTGTAATTTTGAAGACAGATGGATAGACGTAAAAAGTTTCAATTACTACTGTTAAAATGTAAGAATGTAATAGCAGTTCCTGTGTTTTTTAAAAACGAAACATCTTGAAACAAAACTACTGCCATTTCATGCCCTAACCAATAATAAATTTCAGTGTGTGCATCAGAAAAATGTATATTTATTTCATAATTTTCATGCACTATAAAAATATTAAAATATACTTATAAAATATAATTATGTAATATAATTATAAATTATATGCGGTCTCTTATAGACCGCAATGTATCCGAATTATTTTTGTGAGTCAACGTATGATGATGATTGCACTCCGGAAATTCGCAAGGGGGAGGAGATTCCTTTTGAGAATTAAAAAACTTCCCTTATAATAATGCATTGCATCTACAGGACTCGAAACGTTCCTAACATTTTACATTATTTTTTATTATATTGACATCACTGTTTCAAAACAGGCAAAAATATTATATTATTAAAATCTTCAGCAAAAGTTTTTTTTTTTTTTTTTTTTTTTTTTTAACGTAGTGGTTTTTAAAAATAATGCAATCCCTGTACCAATTACTTCGATTTTACTGTCATGCATATCTTATTTTTAGTATTAAAGCTAAATAATTTACAGATGGAATTTCAGAAATACCTCTAAAGGTGTAAGATAAGATACTTGATCAGTTTAAATAAATGTCGGACTCATAATGCTAAAAAACACATAATCGCGCACTCATTCGTAAATTGGAAACTCATCTATAATTTCTTGACATTAAAAATCACATTTACATTTGCTTTTTAAATGATTCAAAATATTTATAATAGGGGAAAAAATTAGAAGATTCTAGTTTTCATTATTTTTATTTATTTATTTAGAAAAAAAAAAAAAAAATCAGTCTTTAAACATTTTTTAGGTTTTTTTTTTTTTTTTTTTTTTTTTGACTTGCCCAATTTCTGCTTATATTGCAAAACCGCACAATGAAGATAATAAAATTTTAATCATAAAATCCATTTTGTACGAATTTTTAAAGCAGACATAAAAATAATTCATTAAGCCGTTCTAGATTCTGGTGCATATATGATACTTAAAAAAAAAAATACAAATATTTTCTTGAAAGACTATGGTTGCTAAAATGATGTCACTAGGCAATGAGTATTTCAATGAAACCAACAATTGTCTGCCCTGAAAGATAAAACGGCTATTCATGTCAAACACGCTTTCTGAAAGCTATTCACGAATGCCCTCTATTATCAAATTACGCTCACTCTCGCTTATACCCACCACCTATCCACATCAGGTCACAATCTGAAACAACATAAAAGGTTATAAACCCTCAAGTAGGCGTCATCTAACAGTAGAAGCCTCGATCTGAGGGAGAGAAAGCCACCGTCTAACCTTGGAAGAGCCAGGTGGCTAATGTAAACAACAGTCAGCTGTTTCACCCCCTCCTTTCCTCCTCCAGGCTCGCGTTATGAAGCAATCCCATCCTCCCCCCTCCCCCAGGGATTTATAAGAGTTCATCTTAAAATAGAAGACATTTGGAGGGAGATGTAATTGTTAGAGATGGGGAAAATGAGGTTTTACGACTTAAAATTTTTATTGACATCTTTAGATTTTTTTGAAATAGGCTGAACGGTATTTAGCATTATTAATAATATAATTAATAATAGTTAAATTATTTATATTTAATTACACCATTTAAAATTCAAATAAGTTATTCCGTAAAATTCGGACAGTTTGTGGGTGCTATGTGTGTCTCTGAGATGTCCGCGGACCCAGCTCAGAACTAGTTTCTGGCTGGACACCGAGATTCTCGTAAGATTCATGCAAGCACTTCACATTTATTTTCCTGAATTTCAATTATGATAGGAATATATATAGATATACATACATATATATATATATATTATATATATATGTATATATATGCCCCCCCCCTTTTTTTTTTTTTAATTGCGGGACTCTGAGCGGTTTCCTGTGCCCCTTGGGGCGTCCTGCTCAACTCTTAATTCCTTTTTTTTTTGTCCAGGCCGTCTAGTCAACGCACGTAACGGTTTTTCACTGTTATACTTAGGTTTCTTCAAGGAGTTTTTATTATTATTATTAACTCCTGGTGCTTCACTCTGAATAATTTCTGCTAACGCGGAGATTGGTTCAGCGACTCAAAATTCTAAATTTATTCCTTTTTGGCCCTTTCATTTCTGAAAATTATTTTTATGTTCAATTCATTTTTCGTTGGAGGTAAGCATTGGTTGCGACCCATTGCAGGTACTCCGAAGCACATTGCTGACTTCACTTTGTGTTCAAAGAGCTGCAATTTAAAAAAAAACAGTGTACTTATTTCCCATACATAATCCATTAAATCTATAAACAATTGTTGATTCATTCTTGAGAATCATTCGCATAAGACCCTAGAGCAATGTTGCAAAACGAGTGCAAAATGGAAGAAATATTTATTTTAATTTATAATATGCTATTTTGACTTTTTGACCTTAAAAGGAATCTTTAATTATGTTACAAAGCCCAAAATGTGATATAAAAAAATCAATAGTGATTAAATTATTTTGAAAATTCATTTAAATTTAGTGACCAGCGAAGCGGGCGTAGCCTGTTAGTATAATTTTTTGGTATTTTGTGTAATATTGCTTACCAAGAACAGAAACCTTGCGTTTCTATGCTCAATGCTTTAGGGACGGCTCCTGAAGAAAGTCCTACGGCACTTTGAGCTATTTTATTTAATATTCTATCCATTTTTTGTAATAGGGTCCAAAAAATTTTGCTAACCTAGACTTTTGTGGTTCATTTCGTTATTGTAAGCTCGATTTTTAAAAGATCCTCCTTTTATATGTTTTCAACAAGCTTTGTAATCTAACTAGTTTTGAATTTTCGTAAGTAATTTTATTGATTTTCTAATAAAATTAAATTAATATAACTATTCAAAATACATTAAAATTATTAAACCCATTTAAGTTAACCAGTTACCTAATTGGCCTTTGTGGGTTTTTGTGATGAATTATTCAACTGTTTACTTTTCGTTCTCATTCTTTTCCTTATACTCATGAAAAATTATATATATATGCAAGGAAAATTTTAAGTGATTTTTCCTCCCTTCCGGTACATAAATTTATATTTATTTTAAGAATAACTCTTACCAAAATGCCTTCTTCAAAGAATAAAATATTTAAAATATAAAAATAATTCTGAAAATTCAAAAATGTTTAAAGCTTCTTTAAAATGTACAATTGGTGAGAAAAAAAAAAAATAAATAAATACCTTTTTATTTATTTATTTATTTATTTATTTATTTATTTTTTTTTTGCGCGATATCTAAAAACTGTCGTCGAAAAATAATGCACATTTTACAAAACACAAACGTTAGAAACATTATTATACTAATATTTTAGTTATTTTATAACATACTGAGGGGCAAAAAAAAGTTTTTTCCCCCTTGGTTTTATTATTATTTATTTATTTATTTGTTGAATTCTGCGGGCGTTAAGTTACTGTATTTAAACGACAAATAACAGCATAGTACGGAATTCGACAGGTGGAAAGCTTACGAAGAAATAAACGCTGACTGAAAACTAATTTAACGTGCTCAGCATTAAAATTCTCCGGTGGTAGGGAGGAGAGAAACTAAGAAAAGAAACCGCAACTTTTCCCTTCATAATGAAACCCCAGCAGTGAAAACCGTTCTACAGGCAACCCCGATACATGCACGCCGCTTTGCAAATGCAGTCAACTTGACAAGTCGGAGCAGAAAGTTGCTTATAAAAATTGGAGGGGGGGGGGGGAATAAAAAAGGCGTATAACAATTTTGCTCCTCAATTCTGATTTTCTTATCAGCATATTAGCGGTATACTCAAGTAGCAACATTCATTATGATTCACCTTTGAAACGTTCTCCCACTGTTAAAAGTAAAAAAGAAAAATAGTCAACAGGTGCTACCGTACAACTTTGGCGGGTAAGTAGATTTCCGTACATTAAATAGAAGACCGATCACGAATTTCCGTAGGTATTCAGGCAACGGAACCGTACCGCATGAGTCATCGTACTTCGTTTACAAAAAAAGGGGGTGGGTGAGGGGAGTCAGGAGATGAAGAGAAAGGCAAGAGACAATAGATCAAGGAACCTGCTATGGACTTTCCATTATAAGAGGGCAGAAAGGATCGGTATTAATATTCTTGGCTTACGACTAAGGAAATTAAAAACAAATAACTCGCCAATGGTTTGATATGATGGGAGAAATGAGTGATGATGCCAATAAAACATGTATTTATTTTTACAAGGAAAAGTAAAATTTTTTCAGGGTTGAGTTTCTTCCAGGACAGTGGAAGAAAGTGGAAAAAACAGGAAGAAACCAACAAAAAGACAAAACAGATGCTCAAAATTGAAGTACATTAAATATATATTAACTCAAAGCATAATATAGTGTCAAATCAAAACTACAATCCAACTAATATTAAAAATATTATTTTTCGAAAAATAATTTTAAATATATACAGGTGATGTGTTCTTACTACTTTATGGATAGGGTGGGTTTTTTAACAATTTCTACCATTTCTGTAAAAAAGAAATGCCTACAAGTTTTTTAAGTATAAATATGCATAATTTTATAGGTGAAGGTTACTGTGTAACATATTAAATTAAAAAAAGAAAATGTAATTAATTAAACATTAGCTATTTTTTAAATGTACTAGCATTCATATTTCAATGCTAATTTTTAAAGCCTAATATTTTTAGAACGTTTTGCACAGATACTATCTCATATTATTATATATTATATGTTCAAGTAGTACAAGTGATAATAGTTATGGAATTTAGACAAAACATTTATTCACTTAAAAATTCTTTGTAAGGCCTCTAAGCTAAGGTTACCTAAGCTAAGGTAACCAATGAACTGTATCAATACATCAAAATACTTTTAAACTTCCCTGCAAATTCTCCAGGATAAAAAAAAAAAAAGTCCATATCTTGTATTCATACTGTTCTAAGTTATGAAACAGATTGCAGTATTGAACTGTTAAAAAACTTTTCATTTGTTATACTGTATATATGGCAATAAAGAAAATGAGGTTTTTGATGACATTTTGTGATACAATTAATTATTGCATACCTGTTCCCTTAATTAACTGAATGTTAATTAAAAGCTCTTTTATCAGAAAGTAAGCAAGTGATCCTTACTAAAAAAAAATAAAGGTAAAATAAATCTTTTACTAAAAAAAATAAAATTGTTTAAATTATAAAACTTTATACTGATTAAATTGAAATTGATTTCTTCAATATATTTTAAGTATTTTAGAGAGTGATCAGATCTTGGCTAAAAATCTCATGTAATTATGAGTTTAGTATATATAATTAATAATTAAATTTTTATAGGCATAATAAAGTTTGCTTTAGGTTGTTCATAACAAAAAAGCATCCATTGTATCTTACAAAGCTGCAACTTATTAGTATATATATATATATATATATATATATATATATATATATATATATATTTAAGAAAATCAGTTTCTTCAATTTCTGCCACTTGGAAAAAACTTGCCAACCCTGATTTTTTTTTTTTTTTTCCCTCTCTCTCTTCTCGATACACAAATTTATATTTAAGAATAACACTTGTTTACCAAAATACTTTCCTTAAAGGACAATTATAAAATATTTAAAATACATAATATAATTATGAAAATTCTTACAGAAAAGATGCAGAGAAATTGTTATTACGTAAATTTTAGGCAGTGGAAAAAAATTACCAAAAACTTCACTACACTATTATGTTTATTCCTTCACCATACTTTTTAATCCTCCCAACATATCCTAAATGCAGGGATGGATTAATTTAACAGTTAAAAAAAAAAAAAAATGCTGAGCATTAAAAAAAAAATAACGAAATTTAAGTCTATAGATTACTATTTATATATATATATATATATGTATCCAAATTTTGCTTTTTTTTTTTTTTTTTTTTTTGAGTTGACATTACTTTTTACAACAACAAAAATGGTCCGACATTCTGAGATCTCAGATAACTTTTGGTTTGCCGCAGAATTGTATGAAAAATTCTGCGGCAAGGCAAATACATACGCGTAACTGCTATTCTGTCGCTTACAATATTATATTGCTGGCTAGTATGAACTCCCGACTATCTCTAAGATTTTAAATCAAAGATAGGGAGAGAATAAGAAGTGATTATAGAATTAAGAAATAATTTAATAAAAGTTCATGTATTCCATTCCACGCCATATTAATTTGTTTAGTAATTTTCTTTTAACTTTCACGTTACTTTAATATTGTACGTATATATATTCACAGTGCAGTACCGTTTTCACATTATGTGTGATATAGATCGTAATTTTGTAGATTAAAAATTAAAGTATAACATTAAAATTAAAACTTTAAAATATTGACTAGAACCTGGCATGAATCATCCCCCCCCCCCCCCAATGAAATAAAGGAAAGAAATGATATTAATAATCTTAAGTGGTTTACAATGCGACTAATTGAGTTATTATTATTATAATTATTTAAAAAAGAGAGAGAGAGAGAGTTCAAAAGTTATTATAGAATATAAAGTTATACGCCACAGTCAATTTAATTTGCTTTGTAAATTTCTTTAAGATTTAAAATCATATAATTTTTGTATTTACGGTACCTGTAGATTTTTTTCCCCCCACATTATGTATAATATTAGATAAGATAGCGTAATTAAAAAAATTAAAAATAAAAGAAGATAAAAATATTATTAAAAATGAGTTAGAAGGAAGAAACTGATATTCTAACACGCCAGTTAAGTTATACGAGTGGTCATACACATTGTGATTTAAGCAATTTACGAACATTTGAAGATTTTGAAAAGGGGAGAGGGGAAATGCGAAGCACGATAAATAAATCTAATAACTTAAAGCTTTGTTCCATTAATTCTATTATGCAATGCAATATTTATAATTTTATTATATTTTTAAAAATAAAATGTCGTTAAAAAAAATCTTTGAAATATAAAAATTTGAAATGTTGCCAATTCTATAATGGAAAAAAAACCTCTACTTTTATTCCGCTTAAGTATTGCAGAATTTTACTGACGCAATCTCGTTAACTAGAAAAAAAGAAATCTTCAATATTCTCCAAATTTGATTTTCGAAGGAATAGAGGAAGCAATAAATAGATCCATAATGCAATAACGTTCAGAACAAGGTTTTAGTGAACATAGTTATTAAAACTAATGTCCACTCAATGAATATGCATATTCTAAGTAAAAAAGTCATTTTAATCTCTAACTCTTTGCGGTTTAAATAAATCACGAGCAAGAGTGACCTTCTCCTGTACAACAAAAAGAATAAATAGCATGACAGTTGCTATTAGTTCATTGTTCCACATTGGCGATTTACAACTTCCACGTGATCCAACAGAACGAATAAGTTCCCCGATAAATAAAAATCAAGAAACGGCGCTTTGCACCCAGATAAGCCAAATGCAATTATAATCGCAGGAGCGCTGCATCTCAGAATAACTAAATTAAAATCAAAGTTTGAAAATTGGTTGTTGAGTCATACTATTTTCTCTCCCCCCTCCCCCCCCCCCCTGGTTATCTTCCATCGAGCTTATATATCCTTGCTTCTATTTTATTTTGAAAACCGCAGAACGGTTACACGTGACTGAGTAGAACCGTAGACTAGCTTGCAAACTTTTTTTCTTACTGTTTTTCTAAGGTGAGGGAACGATTTTCTTCAGTTATATTCTTTAGGCGAGAGCCACAGCGCACGCACCTCCCCCGTCGTCAAATGTTTCGTGAGTTTTTCATGTGGGTCCTGGAGGTGGAGGGGGGGGGGTATTAAATGTTACCGTTGTTACGGGTCGTTTAAAGAGCTCAAGGACTGCCTGATTGCTGAAGCCAACACAAGATAAATAATTCATTTTCCTTATTCCCTCCTTCCAATCTCCTCTAAATAACCTCAAGGTGAAATGGACATGAACTCCCCTCCCCCCCTCCTCCAGAAAAGTAAATAAATAACTCATAATATAAAGGTGAATACGCAAAGTTCCCTTATGAGTTTAAAATGATTTTTAAGATAATGTATTTGTCACCTAACCTCCCTCCCTCTCCCTCCACCAAAAATAAAATATAAATGAAAATTTTTTAAATAAGTAGTTAGGAAAAATATGAGAAAATCAAATTCAAAACTGATTAAAATGTGTGGAACACAGAACTAATTTATTGATTGCACAACCTTGAAGTCCTCGAATTAATTAGAAAGAGGCTTTTAATTTTCTTGAATTGTAAATTAGTTATTAAAAGTAAAGAGGAAAAGTTTATGCTTTTTACATAGCAATGTCATTATATAACTGTGACGTCATTATAATTCACCCATCTATTAGAATTTAGAATAGCACAACTATGAAGAGAAAAAAGTAGGAAAATGTACAAAACGAAGATGGTATATATTATTTTAAGCTGCAAATGATCGTGAACATATATTTTCTATAGCGAGATAAAATTTGATTTTGTGTAAATCTTGTAATCTAGGTTAGGTTTGTGTCAAGTAGGTTCAATATATTAAACCTCCTTGGTTGGTGTTATGTCGGAGATGAATATTTCGTCCGGAAAGATAGCTTATGCTTTTCTGCCTCCCCTTCCTCTATTCGCATGGTAGGTGAGAAACTAAGTTGGCAGCATTGTGTATTTAACAGCTTATTAGTAACATATTACTGCTGTAATACGTTCTAGTTTATTCATAGTATTATGTCAGGGAATAACACACATCTTTACCTCAACCACTTTGTTTTTACAGCATGCAACAAAAATATAAAATGCCACAAAACCCTCCTCCCGTCCAAGCAGAAGTATGAAGTTCAGAAATGAAATGGAGATGAAAACATCAGTCAGAGACTAAAACTAGAGCAGGATCAAGAGGAAGGCTATTCCAAGCTTTTGCATCGATACACTTTTTGTTTTTTAGGAAAATGGATATCGCCGAGTCATTCAATGAACACACGACCATTGAAGAGGCACTAGAAGAAAAAGAAAAGCACGTTACGGCCACTGCTTATGTTCGCTTCGGCAATCGAGAGTGGTTTAAATGGGCCGGCATTTATCTTGTCAGTTGTATTTAATAGCTGATCGAGGGGTGGAAACCTCTAGGGGGCTGTTTCAAGGAGAAGCTCCGGTGAATCACAGAAACCGCAGGAAAGACTCAAACCATCGATTTAAATAGAATTTCTGCTTCTAGAGAAAGGACGATAGAAGTTCTGAAAGCATTACAATTGGAAAATGACGAGCGTGCAAATCAAATTTTCAAAGGTATTCCTCCAAGACAACGTGGGTCACCGATAGATTAAAAAAAAAAAAAGTATCAGATTAAAAATAAATAAATAAAAACAGAAAAAGAAAGGGAAAATATTCTTTACAGCTATCGTTCTTTAAAAATATGTTGCAGTAGGTATACTCTGTTCTATTGTATCTTGGTAATTGGCTCTCCTCATAAATGTCTAGTATAGGTTACATTATATTGAAAAGGGCAAGGATTTCGACACTTTTTGGGCTTTACTGTAAGACAACAGTTTTGATAAACTTACGAATTTTACTCGTGTACTATGTGTTGACTTCGAACCTTATTGCTTGTGTGCTTTCATACATTATGAAATAAATCTTTATTTCATCGTCTAACCTTAACCATAACAAAATAATTCATACAAAATGAAATACAATTACAAAAAAATTTCGATTTTATTTAGTATTTTAGCATGATTTTGCTGTACTGAAGGAACAGGACAGAAACGCCTTCACAAACATGGACCTCAGTCATTGCTACTTTGCTCTTGATATTCTAATTAATGGGAACAGGGCGCTTACCCAGCTATAGTCCATTGCAGGACCCATCATCAAAGATTTAAATAATCAATCTACTGCCCCCTCCCCCCCCCCCACACACACATTGGAGTTCCATAACTGTCAACCTTTCTAATTTTTAAATGAGATTGATCACCACTATTTTTAAAAAGAAATCTGCCATTTCTATTAAATTCCCCTTGAAAATCGAGAGGCTAGGCATCTGCGGAGGCTTGCAGTGGATTAAAAAAAATTATGAACATCCATTCGTCGACCAGAATTCGAACCCTGCGCCTCATCAGTAAAATAATTACAGAATAAAAATTCGCAAACGTATTCACCTCACTGAAGAGATCCGACATCCTACGTAGTCGGCGTCCAACATCTTGTAGAAGATCTGGATCAGGTGGTAGATTGACAGACATGGATCGGGTTCGCCTTCCTGTGTCCGTGGACACCAGGACGAGATCGGGAAGAGGAACGCTGCTGATTGTCATCATCGTCGAATAAGAAGGAGGTGGTTCCCTCGACGGAGTATCTGGAAGAAAAAAAAGACTAGAGTTATATATTAGAGTATAAAATATATCCAAATATTTAGACAAATATGTGAGATATATTATCATCCCATATTTTTAACTGTGATTATAACCTTATTATTGCTGTAATTATTATTATTCATTGTGTCCAACTTTACACTGGTTACACCACCACTGTTTTCGAGTGAATTTGAGACTAGAGATAATAGCAACATATGTCGTTCAGTTATTTATTTCGTTAAATAAATATGTATATATATATATATATAGACTGACTATTCTTCGTTCTCATTCTCTTCTATTATTATCAAATGGATTATATATATATAGTTTCTCCTACGTTCAAGATAAAAGGGAGGTTTGGGGGGAACTATCTTAAAGTCTAAGAAAAATCGAATTGTGTTTCATTTTGCTAAATGTATTTAAAAACTGGCTCAAATATTAAGATAATTTTCTAATGAACCAATCTATTTTATCTCCACCACTTCTCTTCTACGCCAATCGGGTAATTTTGCTGATTTTTCGCGTATCGATGAAGAAGCTTCACTGACGTATCCGAAAAAAAAAAAGTACATCTTCTCTGGAAAAAAAAAATAATAATAATTAAATATTTATGTTCCAATTCTCACGTTCTACACATAAAAAATAAAATTTGCAGACTAAACAATTTTCATTGTTATTTGAATTGTTTTAGCTTCGCCAAGCAGTTTGTGCAAGATCCATATGGCTGATATTCAGTTTCATTAAGTATACAAGAGTTAAAATAAAATGAATCAAGACGCATTGCAAGAAATTTTAAACAATTAAATATTGTGAAACCTTTTTAAACATTAAATATTTGACACCAAAATGTTTAATTATGCATTTCAAAATATTATAAACCGAAGTTATTGTAAATCAATTTTGCCTTCTCTGTATTTTTCATGAAATTGACATAAAAATTAATGACGTTAAACCACAAAGTATTTTTTTTTTTTTTTCCTCTTTCTACAATAGCTTATTTTTTTTTAAATCATGCACAGTAAAATATTTTAAATTCAAATACGTGATTTTAACTACCATTTAGAAAATAAAAGTGCCCTGTACCTTCCTTTTTAGAAATATGTGATTTTTTTTTTTTTTTTTTAAATAAACTACTAACCTTGACTCCATTCAGATTTTTTGCTTTTTCGGAACATAAATATAAAATAACATGGAATACAGTCGGCAGCAAAAGTATCCGAGCCCTAGCAAAAATTCCTATATTAAAAAAGTACACTTAATACTGTTTTGTTAAATAAATCCTTGTCGAATCATGTTCTTAGACTGACTAAGAACAGGATTCGAGAAGGATTTATTTAACAAAACTGTATTAAGTGTACTTTTTTTTATATAGGAATTTTTACTAGTGCTCGGATACTTTTGCTGCCGACGGTAGAATAAAATTAAATGCAGGTACAAAGACAGGTTTTAAACTCGTGCATCTTACACATATCAATAAAAGTTAGAAGAAGGTTGGGGATCGGTCAGTTTTGGACATTAAGGCTCATTAGATCGGGCCCTACGGTTTGAAAGGGCTTCCGACCCACCACGAACATGCATGTCTGAACCAATATTCGAACCTAGCATGTGAAGTCTAAAGTGCTAAGTATTTCACCACTAGATAGTCAGAAACATTTAGAAAAAAATCTGTAACTGACATCTAGAATCTAAGTTGTGGCTCTAGAAAAAATAGTTCTATGTCACCCTTATAAATTCTAGTCCTCTTGAAAAGCGAGTTCTAGAAGCCCCCATTAGAATTCTAGAGCGTTTGCCTACATTCTCGAGGGCAAAGTTATTTAAAAATCTCTGCAAATAAATGAGACTACAAGAGGCGGGTTTCTGCAACTATAATCTTGGTTTATTACCCAATTCTAGAAAATCAAAGCGAGAATTTCTCGCAATACAAATGATTCAGAATATTTAGAGTATTCAGAATATTGTTTCACCATCTAAAAATGTGTACACTAGAAATTCTCGATCATTTCGTCAATTCAGTTTATTGGCGTGCCTTACGCGCATAGCTCAAAAATCTATATTTCTAGTTAAGGGATTTAGAAAATGGCCACTTATTCATTCTAGAGGAAGGCGGTATATTTTTTTTCTCAGTGAAGGGAGAAGAAATACTAACGAATGCTAGATCCAAAATTTAAGCGCTAAAAAACGAAATTATCAATTTCGCAATAATACTATACAAAATTAGGTCATTATTAATTATGAAGAAAAATATATGTATCACTTCGCACAACAAATTATTACCACATTAATACGATTCAAAACATTAAAGATCTTTTATATAGCATGCCATTTCCACAGTTCGTTCATTAGTAGACACCATACTCATAGGCATGACATAAAACGCCGCGATGACAATGGCAGCATAAAAATAACATAAAAAGCCAAAGGATGGCAACGAGAAGATGGCGAGCCATTAAAAACGGCACGAATGGAGCGATCCAGCGATGGTATCTTTGAATGGGCTGCAATTAATAACGGCGCAGAGCGGCGTAATGATGGCCATGCGACCAAATTAATGCGGCGTGACGCAGGCATTTATTTCTGCTTAAAAAGAAGAGGAAGGGGTTGTCGGAGCCAGTGTCTCAATGCCTACATGATATCCAATAGTGAGGAAGACTGATAAATTCATTCACACCATTTTTGTTTTCCGTTGGATTTAACTTAAAAAACGAAGAAAAATCATATGGTACAATACTTATGCCCGTTATATTGTTTAACTTTCAACGTACACCTCATTGTTTGTTTTAAATTAACAATAATGAAATTTTTTCGAAAAAAAAAAAAAAAAAACTTATAATAGTAATATGAGTAGAGCAATGAAATTCAATATTTTGAATTACACATTTAAATATATATTTAAATAAGAAGAGAAAATGCAATTTGGAATTGAATATAATAGCTTTTACATGGACTTAATGTATAAGTTGATACTATGACTTCTCCACGGGAAGTACTATAATCATTTTCCAACTATCTCAATTTTCAGAGTACTGTAATCATTTTCAAGCAATCTCAATTTTCAGGTTTTTTTTTTTTTTTTTTTATGTGCGCGTTTCTTACTAAAAGCACAATCTAGCAAACATTTTATTTTAATAAAATTTGTTTAACAAGCGAATCCTATGAAATATTACATGGAAAATGGGGTTACATTAAACAAAGTGTGAACGAACTAATGCTAACTATAATGATGCTTGTTAAATAGAACTACTGGTTCAGTATAAATATATTTCTTTTCGGACATCCAGAAAAATATGACCTATTTCATTAAGATTAGATTGAGGAAGTAAAGTCAAAAATAAAGACTAATAGAAGTCATTTTAATAAACTTCTATATACAAGGTAAAAACAAATGCTTAGAGAGAGAAATAATTCTTTCGAATTACCCAGAAAAAGAAAATACGTACATTTAATTTAAATGAAACTGAAAAAGTAAGGGCAGAGGCAATAGATAAAAGAAGTAATAAATAACAACAGGCATTACATTTTAATAGAATACTGAATTATAGGCAGAAACTATAAACTGATTTACCCTCTCTATTAATGGTTCGCGAAATAATCAAAGAGTGCCTTCTGTCCGACAGATATTAAGTGAAAAGGGGAGTTTTATATTTATTTTGCCGGTTTGGCATACCAGTGACGATCATTTTCGACGGATTCGCAGCCATTTCAGATTTTATTGCGGGAACAGTGGGTGATGAACTTTGTTCTTTTATGTAAGGCTGATTCTTTTATCATGTCGTATAAGAAGAAAAAAAAGAGACCAAACTGACGATTGTAATAAAATTATTTTCTATATAGAAAATGTGCAAAAGAAAAGCTATTTTAATACAGATTTCTAAAATCAAGCATTTTGGTTAGAGTAACATAAATTAGAAATTACTATAATACGAGAGTAATATAGTTAACAATTTTTAACAAGGTAATTAATTCTTAACATTAACACTTTCTATCAAGTCGAAAGGTGCCCATTAAATCGGAACGGCTGTCTGCGCATGCTATCATTTTTATATGTGTATTTTACCATGTTTCTATTAACTTCTATTCTTGTTTGTTTGTTTGTCCGGTACAAATCTTGCAATCGAATTTTAACTAACTTCCCTACTAGCTAGACATTTGAAACTTTCACAGTAGCTCAGAACCCGGTGACAACACAATACTTCGAAGTCCGATTTTCGAATTTTCGAATAGTTTTCTTATAATTAATTAAAATATAAAAATAATAATATCCTAATAGCGTTAAAATTGCCATTAAAATATTAGCTATAATTTAATTGTTGCCAAAAAAAATATACGAGTTCATTTTCTTTCGACATAAAAATAAATACATTTATTAAACGTGAACGTTAAAAAAAATTATAAAAAGTTAAATTATGCATCTCACAAAAATTGACGTCATTATCATTTTTAAAAACTTATGCACATTGATAAGAGCTCTATGATTCATCAGAAAATTTAAAACATGGTATATAAAAAGTTTTCTTTTTTTTTTTTTTTATCTTATAATTATTTATAATAACGTTACGCAACTTATGAGTTCACTCTTTAAATAAAAAATACACGAAAAATATTAGTAGTCATACACAATTATTTATTTATATATGTATATTCATTTGAAACAATCATATATAAAGAATTTGTTTTAATATTAAAAAACTTTTAAACATTGATTATTCTAATACAAGTTATTTTTTCCTTTTTAAACAAAATACTTTCAGGATGAGATGGAAAGGTTAAAAAAAAAAAAAAAAAAAAAACCCTTAACATAACTGAAAATGCACTTGAAGCAATTTCTACCTATATCCTGTAATGTAGTTGAATAATTTTGTGCGGCTTTGTAAAATAATCATTAACTTTAATCTTACGATATTCTATAAAAAAAAAAAAAAAAAACATGCTTTTACGTATTTGAGTAATGTAAATTTTGTTACGTTCTATGAAATAAAATTAAAATATGCTTTAAAAAATACTTCTCATAGATCCATAATGTGTACGAATTCCTTTGTCAGTTCATGTACACAAACCAGAATTATACCATTTTCAATAGAAAACATGTTGTAGTAACACTAAATAATATAAACTAGTTTCAAAGCATTCTAAAATTATTTACAAATATGCTAATTCAGGCAGACAGTACGAATTCATAAACATTTTTCAATTTTATCGCAAAAATGTTGAAAAGAGACGAAATATCAAACTTGCATTCTAAGTCATCGCCATAAATTCAAACAAGATGAGTTTTTAGAAATATTTTAAAAACAACGCGTCTATTTTAAAAGACCCCATTCAAATATCCCATTTTACACATCACAAAAAACATCAATGGCATTTTATTTCCTCGAAAACAAAAGCAGCGCAAGGCACAAACACCGTATAAAATGCCCATAGTATGTCTCTATAAAAAGGACAGTACACTGGAATTCTATAACCGGTATATTTATATGCAAAGCAGAGCGGCCCTATAGTGGTCATGAATTTCGCGAACGGATCAAAAAATCAGTGGGGTGGTGCGGTTTTCATTCGCCTCATATTTACAGCTGCCCCCACTGTTTGATACACTGCAACAGATCAAGTGTGTGTTTTATGATCGGGAACCCTCCGAGTGAAGAATGGAACCACGGTATGGTTTCTAAACAAAGTGCCACCGAGCTAGCTTTTACAACCATTTCCTTCAAGTCTAGTATTCGTGTAGCAAAAACCATAAAGACTGTACGAGGTTTTATGGAATTTTGGTATAGGAAAAATGCGCTCTACATGTATGTCCTATATTTTTTACACCAACAAAATTTTGACGTGCCATAAAAATCGTAAGGGAGCACAGCGATATTTCGATGTGCCGAAGTGAAATATCAGCCAGCGGTAGCGGTATCATACGGAAAATTTGACACTTTCCGGATAGGGTATAAGTTCATAAATGACATAGTGGTGAGTCAAAGGTTTGCAATATAGCGCAAGTTCATATCTTTAAAGTAGAATCTGGACAGTTTTTTTTTTGTTTGATTCAACTATATTTACAGCTTCAGGCAAAAATGATATGAGTTGATATGTATTTCATCAAAAAGTGAAATCATTTTATTTTAAAGCATAACTATAAAAAAAAAAAAAAAAAAAAAAAAAAAATGTAAGTGCATCGACTATGAAGCAAGAAGAAAGAATTAAGATGTATTTGCAAAAAATATATACACTGATTAAATCAACTGAAACAAGCTTTTAATATTTTATGTTATCAATGGAGATACGTGATGTTAAAAGAATAGCTAAAAAGTAGAACCAAAATACTTGTGTGAAAATGACACTCCCAAATCCTAATTTAAATGAACAAGTCAACATACTTATTTAAAAGTCTGACGGTTTACCCAAGTTTTGGCCACTGATTATTTTCTTATGCCCACTATCTGCAACTCTATAAATCAAAATTTTCTTTTTCGACCTTATTTTCGGAGCACCTCTAACAAGGAGAGGTCACGACATGGAAAATTCAGATCGGGACGAAACTCCGCAGGATTGTAGTATACTATGAGGGTAACAACATATTAAAGCAGTAGGACCCACTATACACAAAATTCCGAGAAAAAAGCATTTAAAGTTTCAGTAATCTTTAAATACAAGTTATTTCACAAGCGAGCAAGAGCCCCAGTGGTGTGATTCTAAAGTGCGAGTCTGCTAGCCAGACGACTTGGGTTCAAGGCTACCTCGAGAGTACTTTTTTTTTTTTTTTCCTTTAACTTTTTATGTAATCTAAACTTTTTATTTATTTTTACTTTATTTTATAATTCAATTCAAAATTTGAAAATTTTAATAAAATATTATTTAATTTTTTTGAATACAAAATAAATAAATTTTTCTATTTTTAATATTTATAACTTAAAAATACAATAAATTTCTATAACTTAAAAAATAAATTTTAGTTTTATTTTAACTGTAAGATAATGTAAAACTAAAGAAACTGTTTTTGATTATTTATCGAAATATATTTTATTTTAGGCTTATTTTAACATTTTGTTTTTTAAATTTAAAAAAATAAAAATAATACAGAGAAATGATCATTTTTATTGCATATATAATTACTATCCAAATTAAATAATTACTTCTCCAATCAATACAGTTTCTTGAAAAATTATAGTATAGGATTACAATGCTATTAAATTATTACAGGTAAAGAAATGTTATCTTTAAATGTAGATTTTAAATGTTAATGAATATCGTTTCTTTATAACGACTTCCTTTTTTTTATTCTTCCTTGCACAAAATAAAATTCCACCTGACCTTTATTATTAACAAGCTAGAAGCGTTTACGTAATTTATACACATTCAAACAAAATCAGGAAGCTTCAACCAAGATTTAAGTAACACCTACTAACTATTTTAGACTTTGTTTACAGCTTGCTTATTTTTTAATTATTTAAATATTTGTCTGTTTTCCTTTGTTTCTTATTTAGGGTTTTGTAAAACTAAACTTTATTTTTTAAGTTATAGAAATTTATTGTATTTTTAAGTTATAAATATTAAAAATAGAAAAAGTTATTTTATACTCAAGAAAATTAAATAATTTATTAAAATTTTCAAATTTTGAATTGAATTGTAAAATAAAGTAAAAATAAATAAAAAGTTTAGATTACATAAAAAGTTAAAGAAAAACAAAATTTGTCTCGAGGTAGCCTCGAACCCAAGTCGCCTGGCTAGCAGACTCGCGCTTTAAGATCACACCACTGGGGCGCTTGCTCGCTTACGAAATAACTTGTATTTAAAGATTACTGAAACTTTAAATGCTTTTTCTCGAAATTTTGTGGATAGTGGGTCCTACTGCTTTAATATGTTGTTACCCTCATAGTATACTACAATCCTGCGCAATTTCGTCCCGATTTGAATTTTCCATGTCGTGACCTCTCCTTGTAAGTTTAAAAATCTTGGGAGAAATCATGCTGCTGGTTTGCCAAACAATTATTTTATTTATTTATTTATTATTTTAAAAGCGTGAAATTGGCATCCCCAATTTATTAAATGGGTGATACATGTGTAACGATTGTCTAAGTTTTATGCACTCATTAATTCTTTTTGCCTACCTTCTATAACACTATAAAACAGAGCTTATTCACATTTGCAACTTACAAAAATTAAAACTGATTGAAGAAAACTAACTTAAACAAAAGTAAAGAAATTACAGTTAATATTTATCTGCAAGTTTTAAAATTACTCTCAATCCCAAATTATATATTCTTGATTCGCAGATAACTTTAAATTGCTATGAAAAGTCCCAATAAATATTTTTCGTCTTTGCATGAATCCTTTAATCCCAACAATTAGAACTTTTCCGCAGTCACACTACAGACGATTTCAAAAGCGACTAGCAAGTGCGGAGGAATCCGATGCTTCGGCAGGGACAAGAAGACATTCAAAAAGTCCTGAACTGTATCCTTTGCTAAAACGTTTATAAAAATGAAAATAATTTTTTAAAGAATAGTCGAATAGACAATACAAAGAATGTTTCAGATTGAAATACAAACTTAGATAACAGTTAACATATTTCAAACGTTAAATTATTAGTGCATAAGCATAGCCTCCTTAACTAGATGCCTGTCGAGTACCTCGGAAACTAGGCAACAGTTGAAGCGGTAGACAGCGCCACCTACTACAGATTGTGGGACATTTTTATTCAACTGTCATCAATAATTTAAAGAAGTGATACATGATATATATAATCGATCTGTACCAGATGGCGCTGTCTACCGCTTCAACTGTTGCCTAGTTTCCGAGCTACACGACAGGCATCTAGTTAAGGAAGCTATGGCATAAGCAAAGCAATTCTAAAAGGTTCATACTGGCTTGGAAGTAAAAGACAAATAAAAGTTTGTAAAAGTCGCAAACTGCAAAGATAAGATTTGCCAGGAAACTTTCATTTAAAGCGTATTTTCCAAGTACAAACTGACTTGAAAGTGAAAGACACTAAAAGTCTATAAACGTATAGCAAACTGAAAAGTTTACTTTAAGAATAAAATTTGGTCATTCTAACTTTTATTTGGAGTCAATTTTCCAAATCCCAAACTTAAAATTTCACGATTGGAAAATAGCTTTAAAATCACTATGAAACACGTCCGACAAATATTTTCCCGATTTCGTATAAATCCTTTAATCTCGACGATTAGAACTTCCCGCTATCACTACAAAGAGCAGACGATTTCAAACGAGTCTAGCTCATTAGAAAAGCAAGTGTGGAGGAATTCGGCAGGGTCAAGAAGAATTATTAAAAGTCCTAAACCGCATCATTTGCTAAACAAACAAGGAATAGCCGACTAGATTATACAAAGAATGCTCCGGTAAAGGAGGAGATTCCCTCCTTTTAATAGCATCGAAATGATTTTTGGAGATGAAAACGGAAGAGGCTTGAACAAATAAAGAGAAACGAAATCGAGGTCTGAGCAAACACACAAACGGTGTCAACAGAATGGTTAAATATATATATGTTACGACTTTTAAATGGATTTTCGGAGTGTTTGTTATTTCTCTGAGCTCGCTGCAGAGAATTTCAAAGTGTATATACCTTCTACATATTCGTATCTATATATTACATAATTATACATATATATTTATATAAATTTTAAAAATTATATATATAATGCAAAATTAAAGTTTTTGATAATTTTTAGTGCAGACTTAGAATGTGAATTATTAATAAACTGCTTTAGTATAAAATGAAAATAATATGTATAATTTTAAGATTGATTCTAAACGTTTGTTAAGTACGGCAGATCATTCACAGCATCTATGATAGGAAGAGAAAAAAAAGACTACTCCTGCGCGTTATCTTACAAAATTAGTTTTCACTTTCCCTTTCTTTTGTTTGTGTGCGGTGGAGGAGGGAAGGGCAGGGGGGTATAGGTGGAGTTAAAGTCAGTTGATTACACGAGAGTCCTATCTAGTCGAACGTGGACTATTCTCCGCAGGTCTTCCAAAGCGATCCGCTAATATTCACCCCAGTTTCGGAGAAAACCACAAAAAACTCCAAACGACTAGGCGGATGCGCGCGACTTTCATATGAACCTAAATAATTCAATAGTTCACTGAATCATTAGAATATTATACAGAGAGAGAGACTTGAGTTGTATATTGCTTGAATTAGCTATACAGCGATTCGAAATCTTGCATCATGCTGACAGAGATGCAAGTTTCCTGATTGGTGATCATTTCTGGTTTTCAGCATTTAAAATTCTATTTTTCATTTCATGAATTCTCTTTTCTTTTAACAGATCCTTTTGGTTAATTTATCTCTTTCCATTTTTATTATTTGATGAATGTTTCTATTGGATTAATGGATTATGCAAATTATCTCATCGTTAGGCTTATGTGTGTCATTTCTCTTCTGCGTAAGTACTTTAACGTGTTTTTACTACTCAGTGTACCTAAATTATCATCGTGACTCGTGACAATAATTTTATTCAAAATAGATCTCATTTAAAATTTCATATGTTGGTATTTTCATCTATCTTTCATTTGCTGAGTGTTGTAAAGGAATTAAATTATTCAAATTATATATATATATATATATATATTGAAAAAAAAAAGGCGGTTAAGGGGGGGGGGGGGGGTTAATGATGCACGTATGCATTTATTATTTTTCAATAGTGTTCAGCGACACATTTAACTCTGTCATACTTTTTTTTTTTTTTTTTTTTTTAAATGTAATCAATAATTAAAAAATAAAAATACTTATTACATTGTAGCGGTTATGGGAAAAGACTTGAATTTCAACTAACATTTATGGAATATTCAATTTCAAAGCATTAATCAAAATGCCTTACACCAAAATTGCTTACATAAACATTAAAAAGGTAAAGCTTTTACATCATTATATATAGTTTCCAAAAATTGGTAACAGACTGAAGACAATAAAACAAATCTTATCAAAATTTGGATTGGATTGCGGGTATTAAGGCGGTTTGGCTGCACTAAGGTCCTAGACCTGACGGGAAGTGCCCTCCTTGGGGGTCTTTTTAAGGGGGGTCTTAGCCCATATTTACGCACAAAATGAACACAGAATTTTAAAACAGCTTATAAAAAGTAGCGAAGGATTTAAAGTCTGAATTTTGAAATTTCAATATCTTTGAATTTCATACATTTGTTTTTTTCTTTTTAATGTTGTGATTACATTGATAAGTTAATTAGCAGATCAGTTTCCTCAACTCATACGAACTTAATAATATTAAAGAAAAAGAAAGAATAACAAAATTGAATAGCAATTGATATATGAATACGAGTATTACGCCATTTAAAGAATTTTAACCTCGAAACCAATATTTTGAAACTGAAGGGATTGAAAAAGCATGTAAATGTCTATAAATTGTTGGTATTTTTTTTTTTATTATTATTATACGCTTAGTACAATCTATTTATTTTTCCATTTTGTGATACAGTCACATTCGTAATTCTTGATGCATAAATTTCCATTCTTAGCTTTTCACAACAAATGAATGTTTTTTTATCCTTGCCATTTAAGATCTGAATTTCGGTATTTCTCTAATTAACAAAATTAACTAAATATTGCTTCATACTAATGCAGTAAAAAGTATACTATTTTAAATTAGTAAAAATAGCTTTAAAAAGAATATTAAGTTTTTTTCAGATATTCTACAACTGAATTTTCTCCGAACGAGATGTTACAAGTACCTTTTTATCAATATCGAATAAATATTTAAATTTATTATAAAAGTAAAATAGGCTCCATTTTTTCAGTAAATGTCGTATTTTCCAGCGTATAATCCGTAGGTCACATAAATCAGTTTTACATATGAAATTTTGATAGACAAAGCTATTTTTAACACTTTGATTGCAAGCCAAAATTGCAAATGTTTACCACGGTGCCAGAAAATTCTTTTGTGTAATTTGCATTTTTTTTAAACGTAAAATTATATATAAAAAAAATATTTTTCAATCTGATTCATTTTGCAATACATGGGGAGATTCTCATCCTCCAACAATCAAACTCCAGAACAATTTTCATGTGACTGATATGGTTTTTATAGCCAAGGATTGAAGTGTTAAAAAACTGGCTATCCTATCCGATAGCCAGTGCCCCCAACGGAAACATCAATGGCTATCATATATGATAGCCATGGCAGTCAAAGAGTTAAACGAGATGTTGTCTCGTACAACTTTATATGTACGAGGCAAAACCTCGTACAGACTGCTGGTAACTTGTTGGTGTGGTGTAAATGTTTTGTTTGGTTGGTTTTTTATAGTGCAAGATCCAGTTTCAGATATACTGCGACATGAAAAAATTATTATTTACTTTGAGAAAGTTAGGAAAATATGGCAACTGGATTTGATTTCCCATCCAGATCTTCCTGGTGTAAACTGGTTTATCTGACTTACGGGTAAAAACCTACCTACTATTAAAACACATTTTGTAGATTCTACAGCCGAAGCTTAAGTATAAATGTATATTTGGTGAAATACTAATAAAAATCAATTGTTACTCTGCTAATAAAATGCATTAATATGCTTTTAAAAAATAAAATATATAAATGCACTTAAAAAAAAAGAAAAAAAAAACATTAATGTGCTTTTAAAAAATAAAATGAATTGAACACACGAACTCTCTAATGCATCTAAGAAAAGGGTAGAAAAGCAGCTTTTTATCCTAAAAAAAAAGTATCGTTTCAACTTTCTCCATCTTCAACAATCATCAACATCGAAGTGGAATACATTATCAGAGACTTCCTGTACTTCAACGGATCCGCATCTGCAAAAGCAACATCTTGAACCCGATGCATCAAACCTCAACCAAACAATAGCATTTCTCTGCAACGGGGCCCACACTAATGTAAACGCGCTCTTTCTCCCCTTTCGACAATACCAATCCTTCAATAGATTTACAAGGAGCGGGCATGCAAATTGTGACATTGCTTTAAAGGTTCTATATTCTCGACATAATGCTCTCTACATACATATCCAAATATATAACTCCGTATATAAATCTTTCCAAACCACGGCGCGTATAAATACATAACCATCATTTTCCATACACACATCCATCAAGGATGCACTTCTAAATGGGCCACCATACGTCGGCAAGCATGGGGTAATCTATTAGTCTGCAGCAGTTTGTGGCTTACCCGCGTACATCCAGAGAAATCTGCATACGAATATGCCCTCGATAACAAAGAGGGAAAACGGGGATATTAAATGCGGCTCTGTTGCGTCGATATGGGATTATTAATCATTATTTAAATATTGCCGACTATTGGAACGGCAAACCATACATGCACTATATACATGTAACCCTTTATCGATGTTGGCGAATGCAATAATGTCGTAAGTATTAGATTGATCACTTTGATGAAAAGGCGAAAAATTAAAAAAAAAATCACAACGTCGAAAGGCTTGGAAATTATAGAGCACATTTAAATTTATTAGTCTAGTCATAATATAGAAATTTCGAAAATGAGGTACAAAGTATGAAAAGCTTTGTTTTCAATTTGGAAAAGAGATATCCGCACGCGCTATCTCTTAAAAATAATGGATAGTCGAAAAGGCTGAATGAAATTCCATTCTGAATTTTCAATTTAATGATCACTAAGTCATCCGAAATATAAATTATTATGTTTACGTAAGTAATTTTGATGGCTTGTACGTAAACGGAATGCCTTCCATAACATTTGTGATTTTATGTCTATTTGTGTTTAGAGGTTTAGGCTGATTTAGTGTAAAATATAACGTGTCACATTCCCTCCAGCTTCGCGGAGTTCACTTTTGATTCGACAATTTCAAATAAGATAACTCTGTTAGGATAATAAATGTGTAACGCTCATGTTGCACTCAAGAAGGTCTAATTACTTATATATATATATATATATATTAATAATCATATACATATATTTTTCCAAATTCACAATTATTTATTTATTTTAGATTATTGCATTTATAATTACACTAAATTGATATTTGTAAAATAATATTAATAAAAATAAAGTCAAATCCATATATATCATAGTCCATACATATGGACCATACATAGTCCATACATATGTCAAGTCCATACATACTATGCAAAGAATGAAAATTTTAAAAAGTTATATTCGTTTTATTTAAATAATTATTTAAAGTAGAATTAAAATATTTTTTTAAATACATAAACATTAATTTGATAGATTATCATAAAATCTGCCTGCAATGGCCTGGAAAAATTTCGTCCTTGTACGGGTTAGGACATTGGACACCATTCTAATATTTTTATATAATACTGTAAAATATCACAACAAATATTTTTAAGTTAATTTCTTTACTCCCCTCTATAAGCATTACGAAAGCAAACAATACTTTAAGAGATAAATGAATAAAATGTCCTTTATCAAATTAGTTAACTCATATTTTGAGGGCTGCATATCCTGTAATAGCAAGTTCAGTTTAGAATTGTTCGGTGTAAAATAAGCATTTATGGGAATAACTCACATAAACTGTGTTACTCTATGATTTACAGGTTTAATAACTTCATCATTCCTTCACGGTTAAAGGTTGCCTGCATAACGCACTTCCTTTCTTTTATCAGCCGAAGGATGTCGGCACAAGTTCCCGAACAAGCTCGGACAGATCCTGAAACGTTTCATCGGAGAGCAAAGATCTCCTCCAAAGAAAACAAAACAAAAATTAAAAAGTCGTGAGGAAAGCCCGATTCTAGTCGTGTGAAAACCGATAGGATAGGCTAACAGTAGCACTACCGTCAATGTACGCGAAATGACTAGCAGGTGCACCCAGTTAAAGGAGATAATTTTTTATTAACAGTTAGTTGGCTTCTATTATCTTTAAAATGCATATAAAAAGCATATTCAGAGGCGTTATTAGAAAAGCTTAAATTACTCTTTATTTTATTTATTTTTTTAATGATCTATTGAATGATATTTTTAATTCTTCGAACAAAAACATGCACGTAAAATTTAAATAGGCTAAAAATTTAATGTCTAAGGCCGTTTTTAAATTCAAACTGCTTCATTTCTAACTACATTTAGGTACTTTTATCCTTAAAAATGTAAAATAGGAGATCATTTAAATTTCGATATTTTAAAATCGAGGGGCGTTTTCCGTATTTCTACATTAAAAAACATATATAAATCATGTTGAATATGAACTGTCTACTTTCACACTTTTGGCCACCTCCTTCATCCCACCGTGCATGCAAAACATCAACAAGCATTGCAATTTTAAGGCTCTGAAAAATCTAACGACATTTTCTTATTTTCTGACTAAGACAAATATGTTTTCAAACATGGCATCTTGAGTGGATATTTGCCGGTTTTATGTGTGAATGATATAGAATCAAACTGCAATCTATTCTAATTACATTTTTCAGTTCCTAATACGTAATTTCAATTCAATAATATTTGTCCAAAAAATATTCGGTTAGTGATCAGATGATTATGCGAAGCAGTCTATGTAGTTTCCTTTTTCTTATATTTCTATATACAGAGCTTCGAGCTCCACTGCACCGTGTGTCATATCTGGCACAAAACAATTTTATTTTCCAACAGATCTTAAATTTTTCTGATGCAAGTTCTGTGCCATCATATATACCATCATATATATCATATACGTTTTCAAATATTTATTATTCACTAAATGACAGTAGGTTCATTATTTTATTATTATTTGTATTAAAAAAAAAAAAAAAGAAAGAAAGAAAAAGAAAAATAATCGACCTTGCATTCACGGACAATGGTAGAATTTGCTTCAGTTTTAGATTGATTTCTTTAGAAATAGACCTTTTTTTTTTTTTTTTTTCCTCTCCTGAAATCATTATGATGCAAGAAAAAAAAAAAAAAGAAAATTAAAATGCATTCAATATTTTTATTTGGTTGCTTAAAAACTGAAAGTTACATGAGTTTAAGACCTTATGTAACACAATTCATCATTATACAAAAATAAAATGAAGCTAGAATTTTTTTCAATATTTTCCCTGTAATTAGGACTGTCAAAAGAATTAAATTATTCTTTTCATAATGAAAGGAAAAACCGAGCAGTGAAGAACCAAATTTTAAATTATATAGAAATTACACTTCCTCAGGCGTATGCTTTGTTTTGAAAACAAAAAAATTGACGCATGTTCTAAAATGAATGCATGATTCACAAATTCAATAATATTGCTTTCAAGATACATATCTGACCAATATTATCCTAAGCACTGTTCAATTCAAACATTCGCAATTATCTAGATGGCATGATAGTAATTATTTATTACTCTTTAAACGGTTCTAAAAATCGCATATTAATAATAACTCCTAAAATGGATAATCATATTATATGTGATTTTAGATAATTAAATTTTTTTAAGAAATATATCTGTACTGGTAAGTATAAAGGATTTAAGTCCATATTCTTGATTTTTCAGGAGAGGAAAAATAAATTTAAACTAACTAAAAACTAATCAGCAGAATCGATTAGGAAAAAGGGATTATGTTGGTTTATACGCTTTATACCATTCAGTGATTGTCAATCTTCATTTAATAAAGAGAAAATATTGAATTAAATACTTATACCAAAGATTAATGCTAAATTTCTGATTTGAATCTTTTTTTACCAATGGATTTTCTCAAAGACTCAATGACATGGATTTAAATCCTTTATACCAATCGATAGAGAATTCTTTTCTGAGTCTGACTATATACTTAACTCAAAATCGACATTTTTGGACTTAAATCCTTTATACTTATCAGTACAGATGTTTGGATACCGATGCCTTCAAAAAATGAGTGTCGTTTTTACATTGTCTTCTCAATTCTTAATAATCAATTTTTCAGTAAAAAAAAAAAAAAAAAAAAATGAATAAATAAATAGTTATTTTTCAACATTTTCTGAATTAGAATATATGTATATATATACACATACATACATACATACATACATACATACATACATACATAAACAGTTTTGTTGTTAATCGCTAAACAATTCGTTTCAATTTTATATATTGGACTAAAATAATATTACAACTAAAGAATTCGATTAAGTTTTTTAAAATAGCAATAGATGGCGCGACCAGTAAAGAAGAAAAATCGAAACAAACTAGAGAAGAAGATCAACACGTGAAAGGCGGGGGAATCAAAGTAATACACACAAAAACCTGTCATTTCGAAAGTTTATTTTATAATTGAACACGAGTGCGTAATGCAGACGTTAAAATAAGTTGAGATTTCTTTTCCTTCCGCAGTATCAATTGAAAAGTGCTTGGCTTTAATATAAGGGAAATAAATACTTTAAGTAAATTAATATTTTTCAATGTAAACAATATATTAGTGATAGCAAGCCTTTAAGAAATGGGTCATTTTTTTTGCATTTTTTAAATACTACCTATCAGTTAGTGTAAAAAAAATATATATATAATATTAGTTTTTCAGCGTTATTTGCAAAAATGGGAGGGGATGATAGAAAGATAATCCTTAATTAGGAAACTGAAATTTTGTAGCAAAAACAATTCATATTTGATATTTTTATATGTGTGTGGAGCAGAATATAAAGGTTGGTGTCAGAAAACTGATTTACTTCTTCATAGCTTCGTAGTATAAGAGAAATTAAGGCTCATTCATAAAACATGGAAGTAACGTTGGGAGCGATTTGATTGGACCACTTAAGTAGATTAATATTGCTTATTTTTAAAATAAATTAAAGCAAGAAATTTTCATTACAAAATAATAAACGTAAGCTTCAGTCATTTATACAAAGATCTTTATTAAAGAATGGTAATTATAAGCACAAGATGACGCGGTGCTTGGTTAAATACGTGGAACAAAAACATTAATTTGTACGTTAGTCTCTTTAACCTATTTCAGTGGCCTCACAGCGACCGGAAGACTCGAAACTGATAAACGGGAGGTCGAACTCGTCGGCTTAGCTGGTCGGAGTTTTCCGCGGTTTTTCCCAAAACTCGTGTGAGTACAGGCTAAGACCTCTTAGAAAGACCCCGTTCCCATGAAGGTCGCTTCATCTGGCCTAGGATCCTTCGGTAACCATTCAGTCTTAATACCTAAAACAGCATATTTCAGAAATTTACATTCATATTATTGTACAAAAGCATACCGTAAAATACTATTCAAGCGCACCATCAATCTTCAAAGAAAATCGGGATATAGTATTTAGCAGGGGGTGGATAAACGGTAAAAATTGAAAAAATATAGAAATCAACAGATATTTTCTTGGTAAAACAAAGCGACAAAAAAATCATTTTAAAACAATGGGGCGTTTAATGGATGGGGGTGCTTTTGCGGTATTATACGTCAGACAATGTTTAAAATTTCCGAAAAGTGAATAATAGATAGATTCAAGTAGAATAGAAAAAATCATTACAATAACAACTCCCCAACACGCTATTTCTGTCACCGCTAATGCTCTACAAATGCCACTCAAAAACGAACATTTAAAATAAAAATCGAGGGGTTATAATCCTCGGATTAATTGCACAAACTGTCCATAAATCGATATCTTTCATTCCCTTTACGCATGGAACGTACGTTTCACACATCGTCCTGGGAGAGGAAAACTTGCTCGAAGGCAACAGCTACCGCCGAAAGCCACGGGTGACCACGGAGATGCACGTGCTGCAGGAAAAATCCTTATTAAAAATCAGAAGATGATTTCGCTGGTCACCCCAAGGGAGAACTTTATTTTATTTTCGTGCACCAAAAAAGAGGAAGGTGCATCGTGCAGAGTATTATCAGTTGTGATAGCGATCGCTGAGGATTTGCATACGTTAATCAGCAAAAATACCCCCCGCGGGGTGTTTTACGAGGTTTTTGGCTTAAAGTATATTTTAATATAAAAAGCTATTTTCAATAACCCGTGCTGAATACGAGAAAAAAAAATGTTTAAACACAAATAACATAAAAGTTTATATAGACGTTATACAAGTGTAAACCCAACACTGTAATTAGCAGAACACGGAGTGTTAGAGGTTATGGTCGGTTGATTGCATTGAGGTCCTAGGTCTGAGTTCGCCCGGGTCATTTTAAAGGGTCTTGTATTGTATTTACACTAGTTTCGTAGAAATCCATGGGAAAACTCCAAACGGTTAGGTTGACGAGCACGACCTGGGATCGAACACGAAGCTTCCACCAGAACATGGGGAATTTTTACATATACAGTAAAACCTCTCTAAGTTGGACACCTGCGGTTCCAAGGAAAAGTGTCCAACTTAGAGAGGTGTCCAACTTATAGGGGTTAGACATAATGTTAATGGATACATTCCGTTCCCAGAAAAAACGTCCAACTTAGAGGGGTGTCCAACTTGAGAGGTTTCACTGTATATACAGTCGAACCTCGTTAACGCGAATGTCAAGAGGAATAATGTTATCAGTATTTCATGCTATCAGCAACTCAGAAATTAATCTTCATTTTGACGGAGATTACAGAAACAGTTCGTTAAGTATGTTCACAGTAACGAGGTTCGATTGCATATTATAACAACTAATCTTCAGTTATATAAATTGGTAAACACTTGCTTTTTTCCAAATATATAGAGCGACATCGTGATACATTATTTTACCGACTATAGTTCGCGCTTTAATACGTTTATAAAATAGAAAAACTCCTGCTTCCGAACATCTTTAAATTTACGTTTTTCGATATATCCCCGCACTTTTAACGCTTTTTAAAATATTACTCAACTTTTTACAATATTACAAATATTTGAGTTGTTCATACAAAAGACAATCAAAACAAGATTCATTAGAGTCTTACATAATTATAAAGTAAAATTAATAAAATTTAGACGTGCCAACTACATCCCGATTCAATTGCGTGCTTACCTGATTTATTTGTATTTCTTTATATTTCAATAAACTACCTACCCCTCTCTCTTGCATTACGAAAAAATCGAATGCAATGCAAATTTTCAGTCGAATCATCCATTTTCATAGAAAAGCTCTTAAGAACTTAGAGGTAAAGGTATTTGAAATAAGTGTGGGGAGGGAAGTCATTCTTTTGACCAAAATTTTATTTTAATAAGTTAGTTCAAATATCATCAGACAGCTGCTTTCTAGTCGAATTTAAACTTTTACAAAACAAAATTCTTGTTCGTATTCTGAAACAGTTGTTACTAGGGACGTATGAGGGGAGAAAAGCAAATTTAAACCAGGTTTTTGGGAAAAGATGTTGACGAAACATGGAAAGTTTGGGGGAATTTATAGTTTTTTTTTTTTTTTTAAATATATAAAATCATTTGAATGGGTCGGCAAAACTTACTGCTATGAATAACGTAAAGATTTTCCTTTTTGAAGTTTTCTGTAACAAAAGGTTACGTAATTTACAATTTGATTTTAATAGAAGTATTACACTGACATTATTTGTATACAAGAGAAATTAAATGTCAAAGCTCCCCCCCCCCCCGCTCAAAATAAGAAGAAAAATACTACTAGGAATTTTATCTATTTTTTTTTTAATCCCCATCTGAGAATGGGTAAATATCCACAATTCCGAACAGTAGCAAAGTGTGCAATCACTACTTTGAATTTACACTTGACCCCCATCCACTATTCTTCTGAACTTGATGAATTAACCTGCATACAACTCCGAGTTCACCTTATTACGAAAGTGCAGACCAAATTAATTTGGGCCTCAGAATCTACTTTCGCCTCCCGTCGAGCCAAAGAAAAAGAAGTCCTAAAAGATGTCTACTAATTATTATATTCGGAAACACACCTAAGGCAGTGCCTAGTTCCGATCCCTGGAGGTTGAAGTTCAACAAACCCTAGAAGCTTCATTAGATGGAGTTTGCAGGAGATCAAAACTGGCAATAAAGTGGAGACCGAGATGCATCGAGTTGATAAGGGTGAAGAGGGGGGGAATGCAGAATAACACAATCGGGGTTTTTATGCACGTCAACTCCGCGAAGGTCAACGTATGCGAATGTTTGGTCAATAATTGTCTTTTGAAAGTAATTAAAACGTTGTTCTCTGGTATGCATGCAAAATAGTTCCTGGATTCATACCAGAAGTGTATAAACTGTAATAAGAATAAGGTACTCAGGAATGTACGCTAACTCTGAATCTCGATCGTCACTTGTCATAAGTGTGTTGTTGTTGCTGCAGATCCCAGAAATGATCTAACAAATTAGACCCTTACTCTTCGCTATAAGTGTGAATTTATATTATTGAATTTGTTAAACAATGAAGAAATGTAAAAGGATTAATACAGGATTGTATAAAAGGAAGGGGAAGAAGGAGAAAAAAAAAAAGGCTGACTGAATTCATTTTCAAAAAATGAACACAATTCCATTTACACCAAAAATCCTAATCCGCCCTCAAGAATACGAATTTTACTCGAGAATTTTTACTCAAAACCATGATTTAAAAAAAAAAAAAGAAAAAAAAAAAAAAAATGTAACAGTATCTTTAACGACTTATCTTATTTTTGTCAGTATATTTTTAAATAAAAGACATCTCAGTCTGCATGAATAGAAGCAATTACATCCAACGTTTTTGTAGGGTCATATTTTAATAATGGTTAACACATATATAAACACAACAATTACATCTTTTGAAAATGGTACAATATCTTTCCCTAAAATTGTGAGCAAACTTAGTTTAGCTTAGTAAGAGCAGTCGTATATTTTAGAACGAGTAAGTGGATATCAACTAGATTTACCTCTCCCTTCCTCCCCCCCTCTCTCTCTCTCACACGCACAAAGTGATAATAATAAAATATAGTTATAATGTGCTTTTAATTAAAAACATAGAATTTCACACAATTACAAGAATAAAATAAGTAATTAGAAACAGGGGTGAAACTACCTAGTATGCAAAAACCCTGAAAACTGATATTTGCATGCAGATAGGTAAGATTTAATATGGCTACCTGTATTAAATGATATTTGGAGAGTTCTTAATACATTATAAGGCAAATTAAACATTCAAAATAAGAAATTTCTGTAAAAACAAAATTTACATGAAAATCAGGAACAGCAAAAATTTCAAAAACCCTTAATTCAGGGGTAGCCCCTGAAAATTTTTACCGCTGTAGAAGGTAGGTTCGATAATAAATGAATTTTTCCCCTTAATTTTTTTTTTTTTTTTTCTTAAGGGGGGTGATAGAACAAGAAAGAAAAATCAACACTGTTTTTATGTTTTTAAAATATATTTTCATTAATGTTAAAAATTGCTTTATAAGTTAAATACAGAGTATATAAAATAGTCAGAAAAGAAGCAAAACTAAACAGGATGGAACATGAAAATTATTTTTCGAGGTATATTACTGAAAATGGAGAAATTCTTAAATATAACTTAAAACCAGTTTGCACAAAATTGTTATTACTCTTGTTCATTTTTAAAATAAATTCTGCATGTTTTGATTTCATATACGTAAAAATCAATACATTTATGGGAGGGCGATAAACTTGATCACCTCATTTCAGTCGAAAGAATAAAAAGCGATGGTTAAACAATTTAGTAAATGTAACATTCATAAAATATGCATGCATCAACTAAATATATATAAAGTAAAAATTTACCATTACATATAAATGCAAGATATACAATTACATATAACAAACTTAAAACAGACTTGGAATGTCAAAATTTTAGAACAAGAAGGACTATACCTGTACAATCATAAGATGACAAATCCTTATCACTGGCCATCGCCGCAAGCTTGCTTTAATTAAAAATTTAAATTAATAAATGATTAATTGTTGAATATTATGTCCAAAATGCCACTAGCAAATTTCATTAAGCTGATTCAACAAACAATAGTCTTTTTTAAAAAAACACCCATATTCTAAAATTAGTTTTCAAGTCTTGTAAAATGGTAACTACGAATTTACAATTTTCGAAGCAACAATAATCATATTTTTAAAAACACACTAAACTGCTTTAAATATAGATAAAAATTTCCACAGCGTCAGCGTATTGCACATAACTATCGAACTTTTAAGATAACGCTGCAGAACATATTACACACGAATAAAATAAAAGTTTACGCAAATAAAATTCACACATGTTATTGAACATCTATTAGTTCATAAAAAAAGATAATTCAACAATCAATAAACTCTATGACCACGCACAGCATGATCAAAACAAACTTAAAACTATTCAATCAAACCAGTCCAGAAAGAATCACATGGACCGAAATGCACTGCAGATTGGTTGGTTGATGGGTTGTAAAAACCACGTGAGTAATAAAAAGCAGAATGCATGGTTGCGATATTGAAAAGTGACGTTATCTAAAATAACAATTATTGCCATGACAACAGTACTCTTTGGGCTGAATTGAGTTGAGTGGGTTTTCCGTCACACTAGTACCATGCTACGGGCAACGGGTAACGGACTGACTCACTCCTAAGGCTGGTCCGGATGGATGGTTGGGTTTTACGTCGCACTAGTGCTGCGTAGATGGGCAATTGGCGGCGGTCTGGGACACAGCCCTAGAGGTGGTCCGGAGACATGCCATCACAATTTTGATCCTCCACGGAAGGGATGGCTCTCCCGCTTCGGTAACCCTCAGAGGTATAATTTTTGATGGGAACATGGAGGACATTGCGTCCACGACAGATTTTGCGTGCACCAGCCACCATTAGTGTACACGGCGGTCTTTGGCCGGCTCGAGACTGAACCCGCAATCTTCCAATTACGAGGCCAGCGCTCTACCGACTGGGCTACCGCAGCCCAAGGGTGGTCCGGAGACATGTTATCACAATTTTTACCCTAACGGAGGGGAAGGTAACGTTTTCGGATGGGTATCAAAGAAATAACGGCAGTGATCAAAGCGTAAAACATAAGGCAATATTCAATATTCATATAAAATTTAAAATTTTATGAAAATATATTAAACAATCAGAGCCTTGTACTTTTTGACGCTTAGCAAAAAAATTCTGGGGAGGGGAAAATTTTTTTAAACTGTGAAAATTTCTGACACATTTACGAAGTTTTTTTTTTTTTCTTCTTCTGTCTCTCCAGAAAAACGGAAAGTTTGCAGATATTACTCTAAAACAGTCTAAGTATCAAACAGTTTGTTTTTTTCCTGACAATATAATTTTGAATTGCATCAATTTACTTCGAGGTAAAACTTAAATTTGACAGTTAGATCCAAAAAATACTACTTCCAAGTTGTGAACTTTCACGGGATTTTTTGGGTTGGATTAGTCTGATTAATAACGTACTAGAGCTGCCTAGTGGACTATGCATACGATTTTTGATGAATTCAGCAGCTTTTTAATTAATGGCGGCAGGTACACGTAAAATCTGTCGTGACTCCTATGTACTCCATGAGCCTTGAAAGTAATATCTCTGAGAGTTATCGAAGCGGGAAAGCCGTCTCCTCCAAGGAGGATCAAAACTGAGATGGCATGTTTCCGGGCTATCCCTATGAATATCCTAAATCGTCGCCAAGCTCATCGCGTAGCTCGAGTGATACGCTAAAATGCACTCGACACAAATTTTGGTTGTATAGAAAGACACACTAATTCTAATTTCTAGTAATGAGATTTAGAATGCCTGTAAATTGCCCGCTGGTTGAGTACAAAGGAAATGAAATTCAAAATATCATTTCACATAGTACGTCGAGGCTGTTAATAAATTTAAATTAGCTAATAGTTCAGGTTGACGCTGAATGGGTTAATGTCGAACTAAAGCTATGCAATAGGTAAATGGCGACGGTCTGGGATCTACTTCTATGGGGCCGACTACTTATAATAGCAATGAGAACATCATATGAGGTTCAGCAAATTCTATACGTCAAAATATTATTCTTTGATTATCTTTGTTCTACTAATATTTTGGACATAAAAATTAAACGATAGGATTCATAGTCAGATCTGCCGTAAATTGAATAGGATCACTATCATCTACATACACCTCTACCCTATTTAAAACATCCCGCAAATATACCCCCCCCCACCCTTTTTTTCCCCCCATTTTCAGTTATTTTAGAATACTCAGCTATGTTTACGAAATTCATACAAAGAGAAATATTTTTCGAAAACAACATGAGGCTATAATTAAAAATATCTGCATGAATATTCGAATCTAGATAAATATTTGGATACGGTTGAATTAAACTTGATATCACACCTATCAGGTTTACATGAAAATAGATATGTTGGTGGATGATTTTTCTAAAAAAATATTTAAGAAGTAGTAGTTTTTTTTCACCAACAGTTTATAACAAACAATACAATTGTATAAGATTTTCTTTTTTCGGTTTCCTTATGTGCGCCCCTATCCATCAGCTGACAAGCTTGGCGCCATCCAAATTCCCCTAAATACCTGCTTCAGCATGTCTAGAACTCTCCTTCCACCAGCACCTGTTGCCTGGGAGCAGTTTCGAAAGTTCCCACGGTTCTTCTACCTCACTTCCCCTCCTTCTTGGGGATGCCCTTGTAGCAGATCAGCTGATCCATCCCGAAACAAGAAGGGGAAGAGGAGAAGGTTCTTTATTTACAAACATGGTCGGGAGACAGCTGATTTCATGAACCCACAGTTCCTTTTTCACCTCTGCACGTGTGCCTGACGTGTTCATACACGAAAGTAAACGATTAAAAATAAAATATTTATTATTTTTATTTTTTTTAATGGGATGATATTTTTTATATCAGGTGGCATTGCAATGGATATTCTATTTTTATCAAAACCTGACTATCGAGCAGGCAAATGTCTCAAAGACCCTAAATATGAGGACCAAAATTCAAGCATTTTTCTCTTTCTAATTGAGAGAAGAAAAAAAAAAGATTTTCTTTATTATAGTGAAATAGTATTAAATATAAATAGTATACAAAATTTAACTATTGCGCATGCGTATACGTACAGATAAAAACAAAATAAGGCAAAATTTTCTGTACTCAAACCAATTTAAAGATTAAAAGCATTCATTGATGACTATATCCTACTATACAGTCGGTAGCAAAAGTGTCCAAACACTAGCAAAAATTCCTATGTAAAAAAAGTACACTTCATACGGTTTTGTTAAATAAATCCTTGTCGAATCCTGTTCTTAGTCAGTGTAAGAGCATGAATCGATAAGGATTTATTTAACAAAACCGTATGAAGTGTACTTTTTTTACATAGGAATTTTTGCTAGTGTTCGGACACTTTTGTTACCTACTGTACAATGACATTCTTTGTCATCAATGAATACTTTTGATCTTTTAATTGGTTTGAGTACAGAAAAATGTTGTCTTATTTACTACTTTTTAGGACGCTGATAAAAAAGCATTCTTTTTACAAATCATTTTATTATTATTATTATTATTTTAATTAAAACTAAAAAACCGAAATTAAAATTTAAAACCGAAATGAAGCAAGACGCAAAGGTTTGAAATCCTTCAAATACTGTAAAATATTCTGATATTCTGAGTTACTTATGGTTCCACTCACTAATCACCCAGGGTTCACTCACTGGTTACTCACAGGTCACTCATATTCATAGGGATGACCCTTGAGTCAAAATATAGCAGAAAAGTAGCTCGATGACAGACAGAATGACAAACAACCAGGGTGAACAAAAAAACATTCTAAAAAGAGTGGGTTACTATTTATTTTATTTTTATTTATTTATTAAAAAAAAAAAAGAAGAAGAATATGAGGGGAAGTAACAATAGGCACAATCGTATTAGAAAATGCACGTACAGTCGGTAACAAAAGTGTCCGAACACTAGCAAAAATTCCTATGTAAAAAAAAGTACACTTCATTCGGTTCTGTTAAATAAATCCTTATCGAATCATGTTCCTAGACTGACTAAGAAAAAGATTCGATAAGGATTTATTTAACAAAACAGTATTAACTCTACTTTTTTTACATAGGAATTTTTGCTAGTGTTCGGACACTTTTGTTACCGACTGTATTATTTTTCCTGCATTATAAATGCATGAAATTAAAACATTTCATCAAAACTCAAAGTAAAATACTGAATTTATTTCTCTCACTCTTTTAGAATAATTTTTTAAGTATGCTTACACGTTATAACTTTAGGATATATTAAAGGGTGGGTATTTAATATGAAACATACTAACTTAATTTTAGCGAACAAAACAATGTCTAAGGCTTTCCTTTAAAAAAAAATAATAATAAAATAAAATAAATAAATGAAGTTATGTTTTCTTTATTTTTTTCCAAAATAAAAGGCACGTTTTTCTTAACAAGAGAATAGAAGGAGAATAAGTCGGAAACCTACGGCGTAATTCAGCGAAAATGAAAGATTAAACACGAAATTTTATAATGCAAATAATTCCCTTTTAGGTAAAAATCATATCTCCACCAAAAGCCTAGAACTAAAAATTGCTAAAACATACAAAAACGGCGCAGTTTAAAAATCTTTTATAAAAAAGAAAAAAAAAACTTTCATCTTCGCAATTTTGAACCCGCACACGCATCTAAAACTTGCAAAAAACTTTAAATAATTCATCTCGACCGGAGCAAACTTCTTGAAACAGTAAATTTCAAAATGCCGTGACAGTGAAAAATGGTTTTCCGATGAACGGGACGGGATGGTGAAAAAAAAGGGATTTTTTTTTTCCATTTTATTCCCCATTCAGTTTTAATTTCAGGAAGAAAGTAACGTCTCTAGTCGAGATAGAAGAAAACAATCGCGTGCTAAATAAAAACGGTATTCTCTTGAAAATCACAAAGCATGTATTAAAAAGGAAGAAAAGAAATTGAAGCATGCATAATTAGTTTTTCTGTCCCTATCAGTAATACAATAAAGCTCATGCATAATTAATGTTATAAATTGCTTTTTAATTTAGGCATGAAAATAGCGATGATTTATTAAGAGGGTTTTTATCCGGTGGGAACAATTTTTTTCAAAAAGGGGGGGGGGGGGGGAAATTATACAAAAGATGAAAATATTTCTTTACAAGACATTAAAAATAAATAACAAGATAATAATGAAAAAATATTTGTGTAAAAAAAAAAAAAAAAAAAAAAAAGAAAATAATAATATTTATTTTTAATAATTATATTTTTAAATAAAGAACTAAATTTAAGATAAATAAATTTAAAGGCTCTTATTCAATAAGCCTTATATACACACGACCACAATACTACAATAAGTTAAATGAAAATTTTAATTTGACAATTATTTAAAAGAGAAAAAAATAAACATTTTCCGCAAACAAGTGGGGGAAGAGACACTAATCTTATCAAAACATAAAACATTTTCTTTTATTATGGAACAATTTTTTTAATAACAATAAGTAGTAACAATAGTAATAACATAATAGTAACAATAGTAATAACAATAAGCTAGTATGTTGTAGCCATTAAAAAAAAAAAAAAAAAAAAAAAAAAAAAAAACTTTTTTTTTAGCTTGATTTTCCTATTGAATTCACTCATTGCAAATAATTTATTAAAATTATTATTGACTAAATTTACCTTTCATGATAAATGTAGACATTTTTCATTCCTACGAAGTCTAACACTGAATATCCAAAGAAAATAAATTTAATCGCTGATTTTTTTTTATTTAATTATTTATTTAATTATTTATTATTATTATTATTATTTTGGTAAAAAAATAATAATAATTGTATTTTAAATTATCACATAGATCGATAGTTTAATCATTCGTTTTAAAGGTACTGTACTGATAAGTTTTTTATTTTTATTTTTATTTTTTTTTTACAGAAAACCCTACTAATATTTTCTCCTTCATGAAACAAGCAATATCCTAGATATACAGGTCAAATTTTGTCGCATAAATTAAGATAAAGATGAATGGCCACACCACTTGTTATGCCACCTGCCATTTTCACCAAAATTTGATAGACACTCATTTAAGTTAAGGAGCAACTACATATCAATTTATATAAAACTCTGTGCAATAGTTCCTGAGATACAGTTGCTACAAAATTTTGTCACACACAGAGAGAGAGAGAGATTTTTTGAAAATGGTCATATAGTGTTGTAGACATCCCCAAAAGAGTAAATCCAATGAAAACCCGAAGTCGAAAACTTTTACGAAACCAATACTTTCTCCTACTGAATATAGAAGAAAGTAAAAAATACCGTCATTATTTTGAAATATTCAACCAGTCTCTTTCTAAGGCTTGTAACAGATATTTTTCTTCTTTGAGTTTTTCTCCGAGAACTATACAAATCACAATAAAAGTTGATTATTGTCACAATAAAAAGGAGAATTCAAGCCTAAAATATAAAGTTATATTTCATCATCGATACCCAAATTTATCTATTAAAAACAACAGTACAAATTTAAAAATAATCAATACACTATCAGAGATTTAATATATATATATATATATATATATATATATATATTTATTTATAGTTTTATAGAAGCAGAGGTAATTTAACAATAATTTAACTTTATTTTTTTACTATTTTAAACTACTTTAACTTTTAACTTATTTTCCTTAAAAATGCTCCCCCCACCCCACAAAAAAGGAGCTTTATTTTTTCTGCGGAATTTTTAATTATTTATTAATATTTTAAGGAAGGAAAAGTTATCTTTTTTTTTCCAAATACTAAAAAAAAAAAAAAAAAAACGGAACCATCTATTTCTAATTCATACACACAGGTACCGAAAATACAAATTTTGACTACGATTCTTTTTTTTTTTTTTTTTTTTTTTTAAGCTAGTCATTCAAACAAGTAGCAGTTGAGTTAGTAAATCAACCGTTTAAAGAAATCTTAGACATATAAATCAAACATGTCCCAAAACAAAAAAAGAAAAAGAAAAGAAAAATGAAATTAAAAATACCTTTTTAGATTTTTTTTCTTTTAATTTCCTAAACAGAATTTTCAACCTTGTCGATCACAAAATTAATTTTTTTTTTTTTTTTTTTTTTATTTATTTATTCTTTAATAAATCACTTAAAAAGATTATAAAAAATACAAACAAGTATCAGCTTATAAAAAAAAAAAAAAAACACAAAATCTTTTTTCATAACTATGACATTTAAAATAGCATGAAACAATTAATCATGGGTCTTCAAACCCCTTAAAAACGGAAATTCAAATAACGCATTCGGTTCCCTTTTTTTTTTTTTTTTTTTTTTTTTTTTTTTTTCGGATGTAAAAGAGTTTTTTTTGTTTTTGTTTTTTAAATAAAAACTATAGAAAGAGCAATACTATGAGCATTATTTACAAAACAAACCCTTCTCTTGGGATACTGAAGATTAACATTGATTTAAAACTTGTGTTATTATTTTTAATTACGAGGGGTCGATCTAGAATTTCATTATTACAAACAATTTTTGTAAAAAAATTAATATTTTTGTAAGAAAGACAAAACATATTTTTAAATTATCGTATAAAATCTTCAATTTTAGCGATAATTTTACATAAAGTTTAACATGAAGTTATTAGTGTTTTATTAAATCATATATAAGCACACACACACGCACGCACAGTCATTTGAAATAATGCTGAAAACGTCAAAAAAATTTATAAAAGGACCATTTTTTAAATAATAATAATAATAAAGAACTGTAAAAGGGCCAGATTTTATAAATTGGAATTTTGTGAAATTGACTGTATTTTAATGATTTAAATTTTGTTTAGATGAAATGTAATTTTGTGGAAGGGTAGTTAAACGGTCCTAATTTTCGCCTAGATCGATTCCCGATTCATATGAATAATTAAATACTAAATCATTTAATTACATAAACCATCAGTCAGATTGAAATACAAATCTAATAGGCAGAAAAATAAATAAGTAAGTAAAACGAGATGCACACAGAACTATCTATACAGTGGCGGATTTAAGGCGCCCCCCCCCCCCAAAAAAAAAAAAAAAAAAAAAAAAAGTTAAGTTCTGGATTCGCCACTGCATCTACAATGTGCAGTGAAAAGGCATAACGTCGAAAAAGACGCACTACTTTTACAGGTTGATATATGATTTTCTAAACATACACATTGGAAAACATCTTTAGAAAAATATTAAATACTAAATCTACTTACACAATAGTCTGTGAAATTCCTGAAACTTAACAATGAATGCAATAATTCATATGTGTGAAATAAATAAATAATTAACTTAAGATCTCAAAAGAGGAAAAGCAACTGTCAGATTGAAATCCAAAACTATATCGCGACATACACATACACATGCACACAAAATAAAAAAGAAGAGAATAAAAGACACGCACATAGGATCGACCGTCTGTAAATGCTCAGTAAAAACGTGAAGGATAAAAAAAATAAATAAATAAATAAAATAAAAATTCCACGGTCTGATGATGCTAGGAGGGTTGCAAACTTTGTCAGAGATTCCACGTGTATTAAGGCAAGTTACGACTTGCTCAATGCTAAATAAGACCCCCCCCCCCCGGAGAACTAAATAGGTTTTTCTTCTTCTTCTTCTTCTTCTTCTTTTCTTTTATCATTTTTAGACAATTAAACAAAACTAGCATGCTGTGGTCATCACAACTTTCTTCTGAATTTTTTTCCTATACAAATTCACGCAATACAATTTATTAAAATTATTATTTATAAAAAATATTTTCCGTGATGAATGCAGACGATTTACCTCAATAAAGTCAATTTCGTGGTCTACAAATAGATCGCAAATAAACAAATGCATTGATTTAAATTTAATGAGAAAAAAAAAAAAAGGGGGGGGGATAAATTTGTATTAAATTATCACAGATGTATGGTTCCACCATAACACCTCCACCGTTTGAGATACTGTTCTCCAGTATAATCAGCACCAGTTTAGATCAAGGTCCAACGAAATATTAAGTTTGGTTAAATTTCATTTATTGGTTCATGATATGCAGCGTCCAAAAATGTTTTGATACACACAGACAGGCATTTTCTACAAAGGGTTCAGAACAACTCAAAACGCATAAATCCATCATTTTCGGAATTCAATACTTTCGTCTGATATATACAGAAGAAAGTAAAAAAAAAAAAAAAAAAAAAATCATAGATTAATCTATATTATTCAAAGGATTAAATAAAACGAAAATTTAACCAATGTTTTGGCAGATCCAAATTCAAAAACGCATACAAAAAAAAAAAAAAAACTTTAATATAAGTAAATGAACCTACTTACCCAACAATCTACAAATTACCCGAAACATAACAATCAATTGAGGAATGTCATGCGTGTGATGTAAAGAAGAAAACTGGGAAGATACAACTATAACTGTCAGATTGAAATTCAAAACTAATAGCGCATCATAACTCCCGCAGCACAAAAACCTTAAACTTTAGTCTATAATGCTCAGTGAAAACTTATAAGATCGAAAAAGAAAAAAGAAAAAAAAAAAAAAAGCACTTTCACGGGCTGATGAGGTTAGGAGGGCTGCAAAGTGCAAAGCTTCGTCACAAGTTCCACGTGGATCAGGACAAGCTACAACCTGCTCCATACTAAACGGAACCCCAAGGCGAATTAAGCAGAGTTTTTATTTATTTATTCATTTTTTTTTTTTTTTTTTAAGACAAATTCTGTCACGGGTTTCAGTTTCCGTTGTGCTCTCGCATGAAAAGGTATAAATGCATGCCTAATATTTTTTTTTTTTTTCTCTCCAAGTTCCAAGATAAGCGGAAACTAGTTTCCTGTAATAAGGGACGAAAAACCTTTAGATATACAGGATGCTCGAAAACCGTTTTAAGTACGTTTTGAATACGTGCATAAATCTTCAAATCATACTCTGGTCCACTATAATGAATCATGGGAAAACTATGCTCAATTCTTAGTAAAGGTTTGGGGTTGCCGCTCGACGATTTTATTTTTTTTCTCTCTCATTGGGGCACAATAGACCGTGACCTACTGCTTAATGTGAATTCTGAAACCCCTACGAAGATCCACGTATCAGGGATTCGAACCTGGCACTTGGTGGCTAACCATTCGGTTACCAGATGGGCGATTCTTAGTAAGGAAACGCCACACTCCGTTAACCAACAGTAGGTCTATTTAGCACTTCATGCATCACGTGCACGTTTCCTAGAATGGAAATATTGCTTTAAATTACCAAGAATACAAAGTAATAGTGCAAAGCATCAGTAAAATGCCTATAGTAAAAAATAGTAATTCAAAAATATATATTAGACTTTATTATATTAGTTCGCTGAATTTTATTTTAATCACTCCAATTTTTTTTATGGGCACACGAAACTTTCAAACTAATTATTTTTGCTTCACATTCTGTTGCTTCTGAAATCAAGTACTGTCATAAAATCATTTGTATGCATAAAGTGTGTTTTAAATGATAAAAAATATTTTTCAGATGAAAAGGTATCTTTTATGGGAATAATAATAGAAAATAATGCAAAATACTTTTTTTTTTTTTTATAACTTTATGTCTTTTGCATTGCTGAATTGATCTGTGCGTTGAATTTTTTAGATCTCTATTCCAACATTAGTTTAAAAAAAAAAAAAAAAAAAAAAAAAAAAATGAAATATTTATAAATTTTTATCATGCGACTGGATAGCAATAGTAATAATAGTAATAGTTCACATTAACACAAAATTTTAAGTGAATTGGATGATTTTATAATTAAATCTATTAAAAAAAAAATATTTTGACAGAAAGCACTTTTTTTTTTTTTTTTTCTAGAACATTAGATTGGAAAATAAAAGGCAGGAGTCGATCTAGATTTTAATTTTTAGGACCTATTTTTATGAAAGAGAAAATATTTTTCTAAAGGAACAAAATATTTTATTTATTTTTGCAAACAATATATTATCGCGTAAAATACTCCATTTTAGCGAACACTCTGTATAACGTTTAATATACAGTTAGTTAATAGTGTTTCACATTCAACAGAGTATAGAAAACCATTTGAAATAATACAGAAAATATGGGAAAAAATTTAAAAAGGTTTACTTTTATAAAATGAAATTCGTGAAAAAGTCTTTTTTATAAATTTGAAACTTTGAGAAGGAGCCCATTTCATGGATTTCAACTTTGAGACTGGGTCTATATTTTATAAAATAGAATTTTGTAAAGGAGCATCAAAAAGTGTTCTAATTTTTGCTTGGATCAGCTCCTGAACGGGTGCGATTCCTTTTTAAAACAGTTTTTTTTAATTGCGTGTCACACCTTTTATTTTGAAATGATCCAATTTTACAAAGCTCACAGTTAAACGCTATCTCAAAAATTAATATAGTATTCAAGTTTTTAAAAATACAATATAAGTAATACGAAAAGTAAATCCAAATAATATGTAAAGTAAACCCTGAGAAAAGGGTTGGAAAAAAACATTTTTTTTTTTTTCCAGATTTTTCCAGGATTTTGTCAGATATTTATTATAACATGAAGTATATTATTAAAAAAATTAAATGTTAATAATTAATTAAAATCAAAAATTTATTTAATTTTAAAAATTTTAAAGTTTTTTAATGATTAAATTATACGAAATTTTTTTAAAAGTTGAAAAAAAAAAAAGAGAGGGAGAGAGAAGCTGCGTTTTATTCTAAAATTACGTTTATCTGTCCTCTGCAACAAAACACTGGATTTAAATAATTATTTAGTGTTGTTTTATTACATTTTTCGTATTCAATAAATTTTCATGAAACGTTTTGATGCATTGTCCCTCCATTAATTCGCAGTATTTCCCTATTGAAAATTTCAGACATTTTTTAAAATTTGATTCTTATTCATTTATAGTTTACATTCCTTAAGTCCCACAATCTTCTTTATTTTGACAAATAATTCTGTTTTTGATTGGTTTTATTTGTTTAATTTCATTTATTTATTTTTTGTGTGCTTTATATATATATATATATATATATATATACAGTGGCGGATCCAGAACTTGACTTTTGGGGGGGGCTAAGATTTTTCAAAGTGTTATTCTAGACCAATAAAAAATTTACAATTGCAAATTTCAATTATGAATTACAGTGTTTTTGGGGGGGGCTTCAGCCCCCTAGCCCCCCCCTTAAATCCGCCACTGTATATATATATATATATATATATATATTTTCAACGGTTCTTTTGAGCAAATTGAGCTCTTCCAGTATTTTTGAAAAATTTTTGTCCATGTTAGAATAATGTTTATAACATACTCGTATATTATATTTATATTTTCATAGTATATTAGATAAAAGCTCAATTTTAAATAAGTATTTTATTATTATTATTATTATTTATTTAATAAGTTTGAAAGAATAAGTTTTATGCGGGTTTTTTCGGGTCGGGGAAATTAAGCGAACCTTTTCTATGAAATTCTCTTTAAAATGATTCAAAAACATTCAATTAACTACACACACTGACCCATTGCCGAAAACCACTTTTTTGGACGGGGGACCTTAAAACATGTAAATCAGGCGAAACCTCGATATCGAATTTTTTGACCGAATACAATAGTTTCATTACCTACGGTAGTCGGGTGATGGAAGTAAAAACTAAAATACGTCAATAAAGGGGGAAATTTTTTTTAAATATTTTCTCAAATTCACAATTTTATTGCAATAAATTTAGTTGGGTTATGACCATTTATCGGACCAAGCGACACAGACCTGCGGGTAGTGTGGGGAGGATTGCTTCAATCGAGGAGAAAGGGAGAAATTACAGAAAAGTGCAAATGGCTAGACATGCACTATCTCGATTCGAATTTCGCTTCGAAACTTCGGGAACCCTAAACTGGTATATTTCCCCAAATTTAGTCGCCATGTCGCCAAGTTTGTCGCCAAGACAGACTTCACTGACAATGAATTGACTGCCTCTTTCTTTTCACTTCGCCTGTAAAACTACTTTCTCCGCAATAGAATAATTCAGGCGGGGAAAAGACAATCCGTTGTAACAATATTTATTCCTTAACTTCTAAAATAAGAAAAAAAGTATAGTTGAAGACTCTTTGAGAACTCACATCTAAATATTTTGCACATACGAATTACAACAGATGTTACAGGGACGTGTTACAAGATACTGCATAACAAAATAATAATAATTTAAATTTAAATAAATAATAATAATTAAAAATGCAAATAATCACTTTTTAAGTAAAATAAAAATTTCCATTAAACCAAATAAATGTTCGAACACAAAAACTTCTTTACACACCATAAAATAAAGGGAAGCACTACCAGTTTCGAAAGGACGTGGCCTTCCTTCTTCAGGTACAAAAAACACGTGCTACTACCTTGGAGGCAAATGTAAAACAGTCTTGCTTTTGCCTCCAAAATCTCACGTTTTTTTTTTTTTTTTTTTTTTTTGCTCCTGAAGAAAGGTCAAGTCCTTTCGAAAACGGTAGTGTTATATGATGTGTAAAGAAGTTTTTATGTTTGAATATTTATGTCTTGCTTTTGCGTCAAAGATAATAGCATCTGTTTTTTGGAATTGAAAAAGAAGGCCCTCGCCCTTTCGAAACTGGAAGTGCTTCCCTTTATGGTGTGTAAAGAAATTTTTATGTTTAAATATTTATTGTACAGCAGTTCTTTAATTTATAATCAAACAAATGTTATTTAAAAATAGTTTTTAAAGTGTGTTAAACTTTAAAGTTTATAAAAATTCCTATGAAAAGGCACAACGACCCTCTATCGAACACACATAAAAAACAAATTAAATAAATTAAGTTAAAGATAAAATGAAACCAAATAAGCAGTGCACGCCTTTCTCGAGAAAAGTAAATTAAAGTGCCATAAATTTAATTTGCCCTTGTTTCCATAAATTTGAATTGCCCTTGAGAGCGAGCGATCTGACATTCAATACATTGAATGCCAAGGAAGAAATTTATAATGATTATCATTTATCACAAACAAATGAAAAATAAAATAAAATAAATAATAATAATAATAATAATTGAATTAACTTTCTAGAAAAATTAATTTTATTATCATTGCTCAAACTCTGCTTTTAAGAAGTAGAGAAATTACATAAAATCAATTATTATTCTTATTATTTAAAATACATGTTTGAAAGTGAGGATATTCCGTGAAACATATATTGTTTAATTTTTTTTCTCATAAATGTAATGCTAATGGCACTAAATATTCTGGTTAAATGCACTTCTCATACAAACAATAAAAATAGAATTAAAATTTGTTATCACTCGTAAATTAATCCGTTTACTTTGAATAATTGTACTAGCAATGAAATAAAAAAAAAAAAAAAAACAGGTAAAATAGACGAAACGATGAAATGATAATTATGAGAAATTAATTAATAACGACAAATCAATGAGATTAAATTAAAATTTAATTATATTAACATTTAAATAAGAAATATAATAAATATTTTAGTTTTTTATGTTATAAACTAATCCATGAAATATCACTTAAAAGGAGGAAAGAGAAAAACATAGGGTACCCCTACGGCCGGATATCCAGTATACGATTAAATTAACATTCGTTTTAGTTGATATCTGTTAAGGGGACTCTCTACCTATCGTCTCCGAAAACCAAAGCCAATGTTATTCTATGGGAAATTTTGCCCCATTATAATTCATTAACTAATACATATTTTTAAATTCCGTTTTCACTTTCCGAAAATTCCCGACTATTAAACAATTTATCGCTTTCTAAAAATTGATTTTTTTTTTTTATTTTTAATATTTCATTTTTAAGCTCAAAAAATGAAAAATTTCACATTGTGAAAATCCGTATTTTACAACCTCAAAATAAAATATTAAAATTTTTTAAAAATAATTTTTAGAAAGCGATAAATTGTTTAGTAGTTGTGAAGTTTCTGAATGTGAAAAAGGAATTTAAATATATATATTAGTTAATAAATTATAATGGGGCGAAATTCGCCATAGAATAACATTGGCTCTGGCTTCTGGGGACGATAAGTGGAGAGGCCTCTTAATCTAATAAGTCACAATTTAAAAATGATTAACAATATTTAAGTTACATAAAAAAAAAAAAAAAAAAAAAAAACTTACCTCTTTGAATAGAATTGTACATCAATATCACTGCTCGAATGACAGACGAAATGATCCACCTGATCATTGATAAATCCTAAAATAAATGAGTTTCGAAGAGAGGAGGAAAAAACAACACCGGGTACTAAATGCGCACTCGATGCCGGGGAGGCATGACTCAACAAGTAACACTTGATAAGAACATCATAATAAAATAATCACCGATACACTACGACAAAAGCGTCAAAGGTTAATTTTTTTTTCATTTCATTAGATCCACAAAAATGACAGTCTGCCGAAATGCGTCTTCGCTTATCACTTCACGAGGGGAGACTAAACGCTGTTTTAATCGTTCGATGATTTATACCCAAATGAAGAGTTTATCTTTTTTTGTCTCAATAAAGTACACATCCTGATACAAAAATTTCGTCTTAGAGAAAGGTAGGTAAAGGCTGTTACGATATCCACTGCATGTTTACAATATTGACTACAAAAAGATAAAGCATCAGAGCCGTTGAAAAAAAATAATATAACACTTTATAGTTATCGATGAATTATAAGTTATAAACATACAATGAGTGAAGAGTTTATTTTCGATAAAGGATTACGCCAATAGAAGTTTAATAATAATAATAATAATAAACTTCCTGGTGTTTATCTTTTTGGCATACATTTGTTAAGGAAGCTCGAATAACCGTTTTTCACATATTTGGGGAAAACTATTGCAACTATCAGGTACGAAACTGATAGTTAAATGAGTTTCACTATTTAACCGAAAATAAGATTTTGGAAAACCCTTAACGAATGTGGGGAACATTTGAAATTTTTTCTGCATTTTAACATCGAACCAGATTGTTTTAATGGGTCAATGTTGTCAAACGTACGTTTTGCAGACTTTTCTAAAAAATGTAATAAAAAAAATTACCCTTTTACTGAACTATGTAGTACTACAAACATTTTTATACACATGGTGTGCAGTCTATATATATCTGCTGTATAATTATTTTCCTGCGAAAAAAACATTAATGTTCTATGATATTTTTAATTTTTTTCTATATTTAATAGAAGGAAGGATTAGGTTCGTAAAAATTTTTAAACTCCTGTTTTTGATGAATTTTTACGTTTTTCAGAGATCTACAACATCATTTGACAATTTTTAGAAAATGTCTGGGTGTGACAAAATTTTTGTGACAATTCTAGCTCATGAACTTATGCACAAACGCTCATAAAAATTTATATTTAGTTGCACTTAGAAATAAATGGATGCCTATTAAGTTTTGTTGCAAATCGCCCGACAGGTAATACTGCCCTGCTGCGATTTCTCCCATTCACAAGAAGGCTTTATTGAGTATAACTGCACAAAATTTGATATATCAGTGGCTTATTATGAAACACTATGCTTATTTAATTTGGATGCAAATCAGCCGATAGGTGGCGTTGCAATACCGCAATTTATATCATTTACGGGAAGGCTATATCTCAGTTTCCGCAGCGTATAAACACACAAAACTTTATACGTGTTATGGTCGTTACGAAAAATAACTCTGGCTTAATATACGTGTATATTCGCTAGAAGGTGGCGCTGCCATTACTCACTTCCAGCGAATTCCCCCCCCCCACCCACCCAACCTCATGTGTCTATATCTGAACATTTATTTATTGAAATTATACAACAAAATGCACAGGCAAAATCTTTATTGTAAGAAGCTAGGATTAAATATTTGTTCATGTTAACAAGTAGATAGCATCGAATGTTCTGTGACAGCCACAACACGCACTAGTTTTTAATATGAAGGAGTTAGAAAATGCCTCATGATACATATTTAAAGAAAGTAATATAAAAAACCTCTAGGAAAAAAAGTGCGGTATTGTATAAAAATCTTTTTTTTTTTTTACCAAGTTGTTTTATGACATCATAAATTGACGGCTGGGAGACAAGCTCCATTGATTAAAAAAAAGAATAATAATGAAAAAAAAAAGGCTTCAGAAAACCCCTTAACATGGATAATGGCAATAGCATGAAACCCATAACGCAACCGCCAACCCTTTCATACTAATTAGTTCTTTAGATTCTCTTCAAATCCCTCACCTCCCCTTCACTTTCGAATCTTCAAACTAATTTAGTCATACAACTCTTTCTCTCCCTTTATCAGCCACTGACATTTCCTAGACATCCCCTCCACTCATTATTATAGATCTTGGGAACTCGTCCACGTATATAATTTCGAAAATGGCAGAAAATGAAGTTCAGATTTTTATTACCCAGAATGAAATTTAGATTTAATAAGCAGATAAATTCTTTCCCACTAAGCTACCCTAATTTAAAACGAAAGCATTAGCATTTAATAAAATATATTAGTTTGAATTATGAATAAAAAAATAAATAAAAAGTTATTATACACATTTAGAAATTATTAACAGACTTTAATTTTTCGATTAATTTCATATGTACTTATGATTATTACTTATTTTTTATTACCACATTATAAATTAATCCCTTTAAAAAATAACGTATGATTAAAACATTCATTTTATTTAAAAAAAGAAAAAAAGTACATTTCTCCCCCTTTTTGTAATTTTTTATTTTTATCTATTAAATCCATGTAATATTAAATGCAAAATTGTTTTCAATGCATGGTTATTATGAATATTAAAGACGGTTTTGCATACTGATTAAATTATAATCTCAATGACTTGAGATTCCCCCTTCCTCTAGGAATAGCCGAGAAGTTCTGCTCCAAAAGCTGGTAGATAGGAGATGCCTGATTCAAACCCAGGTTATGCTCGTCAGCATAGGTAATTTTCAAATTTTTTATTTATTTATTTTTTCCCCAAAGATCACGCCAATTACGGATAGGGCATCTTTAAAAAATAAGTAAATAAATAACGGTGGGTATTAAGCAGGCCTATCACCTATCATAGGCAGCCAAAACCCATGTCACTGTATGAGGATTCAACAAAATTACTCATTACATAATATAATATAATTTAATAAAACTGAAACACACAGATTTTTAAAGTTTAAAATGCAGATAAAGTAGCAGTGCAGGGTTTAATCCAGTTTTTTTTTTTTTTTTTTTTTTTTTTTTAATGGTGCCCCATTTGTGAATTTATAAAATAATTTGTGAAAAAAATCAAGTAAGTTTGTAAAATTTGCGTAAAGCAGTTTTAATTTTAAAATACATTTAAAAACGGAACAGTTATAAAATAAATGTATATATAGGTGAATTGTTTCTTATGTGTAAGATGAGAAAGTGTTTACTTAGATATTTAATACTATCTCCAGTAAATATCCAAACTGAGGGTATTTTTATGTGTTCGATAGAGTGAAACTTGTAAGAATTTTTAGTCTGCCATTATACTGCTAAGAGAAATGCTTTTGTAAAGCTGCCTTTTTGCTGATAATTGATTTTGTGAAGGTACCTCACTGCTAAAAGTTGACTTTGTGAAAGTGCCTCGGTGCGGCACTAAATTTGTTCTGAATAAGCCTCTGCAGTGTCTGTGTGTGTGTTTTTTTTTTTTTTTTTTTCTTTTTCCCTAAAAGCATAGATATGTGCTGCGTAGTTATTAATCTATAGTGTGTGCATCTGTATATGTATTTGTCCACAATTTAATATTTTCCGACCAAGCACTCAATCAAAACCTTGGCGGTCCTTCTGGACCACTAAATTTTCATTACAGGTGTGAATCCTAACTATAACTATGAAATTAGAATTCCATTGTTCGTTTCTGCATACATATCTTCACTTCCTTAAAATATCAGTTTCGCAAATTTGAAGCCAGCTATAACTACTTTGATATGCAGAGAGGTTGGCTCGACACACGTGACTATCCCATTGCCAGGCCAATTACACGAGGTAACGTCCGGCTAATAAGTGACAGACGAAAAAAAAAAAGTGTGCAAAGGATGGATTATTAACTCCCCCCTCCCCCCCCCCTCCTACCCCAGTGTTTCTAAACAACACCGAAGTTGTGTTGCACTGGCCGCCGATCTAACCAGAGATTTCATGCTCGAGTGATTTCTGGTGAACGTTCTGTGCTGTTTCCATACCTTTCTTTCTGATGAACTTGATAACACGAGAATTATGCCTGTAATGTTAATAATTATTCCATCTAGTTTCGATCTCTCAATAGCTTCTAAAAATCTGTTTCACGCAATCTGACAAAGAATGGCAATGACGTTTAAAAATTAATTCTGCGAATGGAATTTATTTAATTAAACATTCCATCCATACGGAAGAGGTTGAATTGCAGAAACGATTTTATAATTAAATTCGTCCACGAAACTGACAGAAAATATCGCACAAATAAAGATTGCGAACCTCACAATATTCGTTCTCTTTATAATGATATTACACCACACTCGTACACAGGACGTCTGAGAAACCTACTCTGACATAATTCGATAGCTAATACTGATATGAAGTATATACAAACAATGCCAAATGTAAATTACAAACAATGCCTGAAAATTAGTATGTTGCGGCCATCAAAAACATTTTTTATATATATACCATCATATATATAACCATTATTATACATATACCATTATTTATAGATATATATCATTCCATAAACAACGCTACTTAACATGAACGAAATTCAATCACCCTATCTTCTCACAATAGACTTTACAAATGCAGTTTAATGCAATTTAAATCAATGAGTGCTGAGATATAGTCACATCATCCATCATTTATTCGCCCACAAACAAATCAAAATCAAATATATTTAAAACACTTTAAACACACGTAAATATAAATTTATTTAAAAGATGTTAATTTTTTTTTATCCAAAGCTTTTCGCTTTAATATTAAAGCATCATCAGGGATTTATGATTCGTTTCCATTGCGCAGTTTTCATCATAATCATAAATCCCTGATGATGCTTTAATATTAAAGCGAAAAGCTTTGGATAAAAAAAAATTAACATCTTTAAAATAAATTTATATTTACGTGTGTTTAAAGTGTTTTAAATATATTTAACACAAATGACACGTGTTCAATTTAACTCTTTATTTTTTAGAGATTATTTATAAATCAAAATCAAATAACTTTGTACGTAAATTCTTTGGTAAAATTTACCAAACATTATTAATGGGAGGGGAGAGGGGGGAAGGGGGAGGGGCACATTTCAAAGGATTTACTCAAAACGCAAAATATAAAAACTTCAGTAATTTTTACCGTTTCTCACCGAATCGAACGGCAAGCGTTGCTAACGCAACAGATAGATGCGTTAACTGAGTCACTCACTCTTGAGTTTTGGCGGGAAGATTTATCTCTCTGAACAATTCTTCGCGTTGGGCTCTTCCACGAGTGCAATCTATTATTAAAGCTCCCTGTCTTTGGATTTGAAAGCGTGCTGAAGTAAATTACGGTTTGTTTTATTGAATCTACGGTTTCAAGGAGTCGTGAATTATTTGCTTTATCGGCGAAATGCCGAGAAGAGGGAAGCGTGTTTTAGTCTTTAAAACGATTATTATCCTTTCTTACTTTTATTTTTCAATCCGTTGCGATCCAATAATTTCTAACGAAGTTATTCTTCTTATTATTTTTTCTTTTTTTTTCGGTCAATTGCTACCGAAAGCTACTTTTTCTACAGCTACCAAATAATTATGAAACTTTTTTTTTTTCAATTAACTGCTATCAAATATATAAATATGTATATATTTTTAATCCAGGTCTATCACATATTCATTAACAAATTTATTCTTACTCCCCCCCCCCTCCCACTTCGATCTAGTGCTAGCAAATACAGGGTGGCTAAAAGTAGAACTTTTAAAAATTCGTGACTTTTCCATGACTGTTTTTCATCATTTTCACTCATCATCACTCTTTTATAAAATCTAGTGTACTATCAAACAATTATTAACAATAACCATAAATATATATATATATACTAGCAGACCCGGCCACGCGTTGCTGTGACTAAGTTATACGTTGAATTATACGGCTGTAAACTATTTAGTACAGTCAAATTATTATTTACGAACAAAGACGAAAACGTTGTAGCCGATGTAAAAACCCACAGGGTTGAGATTTGAAACTTAGGTCAAAATTTGGAAGCGATTGATAAAAATTTTCGTAGTGTTGATATTAAGCACAAATTAATTTTATTGTAGGGTCCTATAAATTTTAATGGAGAAGTGATATATATTATTTCTAATGCTACTTTGGATAAAATTGCTAAAATGACTAATATATAAATTAAATTCTATTAAAATAAAAGTATAAAAGAAACAGACGATTTTAAAATCATTTTTTATGGAGGAGTGAAATATAATATATGCTATAATGGATAATTTTACTATAAAATGACCTCATCATTTTAAATATTTTAAAGAGGGCAACAGCTGTAGTTATAAAAAGGAAAACAATAAGGCTAAACCAGAAAAATAAGTAAATTTGATAAATATTTTAAAACTTTAAGATTGGAAATCTTATGAAATATTGGACATTTAAAGTAAATACATGTATCATTTTAAATAGAAAAAGATTTTGGAAAAGTTTAGTGTATTTTAACGAAGTGATGAGAAGTTTTTGAGTATGTTAAAATTTTAATAGTAAATTCAAGTTAATAAAGATGGGAAACATTGAGGATTAAGATAAGAATAATTATAAGATAAAAAAAAAAAAAAAAAACTTTTAATATACCATGCTTTTAAATTTTAATATACTAATAATATACTAATTAACAGGAAAACGATAAATATTCTATCATAGTTTGAAGTCAAATTTGTTTTCAAATGTCTAAATAAAATATCTGATGTAAGATACTAATATTTTGCAGCGGAATAGATTTCATTTCTGTCATCCTTGGCGAAAAAAAAAAGAATATCGCCAAATTATCTGGCGAAAATATTTAATTCCTTTCAAAAATCATGGTTATTTTAACAACTTATATTAAAAGAGTAATGAATAATATGAAACAATATTTCGTACAATACATATTACATATCATAAATACGTACAATGAATAATACATATTACATTTGGTACAATGTATACATCTGGCATGTATATTTTCGTGATACGCTTTTGATCGCCAAATAATAATAATAATAATAAAAAAAGCCAAGGGCGACAGAGTTTTGAAATTTAAAATTAAAATTTTGTCAATTTGACAGCAAAATAATTCAATCTAACACCCGCGATAACTAATACATATCTATACCCAAATATAAGGATTAAAATCGGGAAATAAATTTCCTCGATTTTTAATAATTTCTTACAAAAAATCCAGTGGGCAATTAACATAGGAAATCTTTTTCTTGGCTGCACAGACGGTCAGTGAGTCACACTTCGCTTGCGTATAGAACTCATAGATATAATATAGCATATACAGAATAGAGTGATCATTGGGGAGAAAAAAGTTATTCCTTTTCATTTAGGAAAAGACGACGTTTTTACCAAAATATGGCCGTCTTTCCCCGAGTGAATACACACGGGAATACATACTAATATTTTAGCAAATAAAATTTATGAATAATTTATTTGCTAAAGGGGAATAGAAGACTCCAGATACAGTTTCAAATTCATATTTCTTTCTTTCTTTTCTTTCTTTCTTTTTTTTCTTTTTTTTTTCCAATACCACTTAATGGCTGTTTCCAAAGCTTTTTTTTTTTTTTCGGCATCAAAAATCTTTGTACGATAACATGGAGATGAGAGATCTATATATATTACTATATCTATGATAGAACTACATTAGCACTTTATCAATGTGTATAAAATCTTTAAATTGATTATGACGTCAATTTTCGTGAGATGCATAATTTAACTTTTTATAATTTTTTAACGTTCACGTTTGATTAAATGTATTTATTTTTATGTCGAAAGAAAATGAACTCGTATTTTTTTTTTTTTTTTTGGCAACAATTAAATTAATGGAACTCACAGATATTTTGGAGCAACTTTAATAAAGGTCTATAATTAACAAATAATTGCAATAAAACAATATTGTGACAATAAATTGAGATAAAAACTATCCTATCTCTCAAGTTGGACCAAACTGCACACAGTGTGCAAAATTTCATTAAAATCGGTTCCTTAGTTTAGGAGTTTACCCCGGACAAACATCGTGACACGTAATTTATATATATATACAGATTATTAACAATTTATTGTTCTTTCCTTTCCTTTTTCTTTTTTTTATTCCCTTTCTAAATTCTATTGCTATCAAATTATTATTAACTAGTTTATTCTAACATTTTCTTTTTAAAACCTATTCCTTAATGACTTAACATAACTTGAAAAAAATTAGAATTTTTACTGTACCTTTCTAAGAGCTGAAAATTTACAAAACAATACAACACAGGGTAAGTAAATAACTGAGAAATTAAATTTACATAATTTTTTAACAATTATTTTATAAAGCTTGTTTTATAGTCATTAATAAAGTATTTGCTTTAATACTACGCTAAAATAATTAAACATTATTTGTAACTAGCCGCCTTCGGCCACCAGCTGGTTCGCGATCCCTAAAAAATCCGACTTTACGAAACTCCCGCTAAGTGGCGCCTGCGGCGCCTTTTTCCCGTTTCAGGTCTAATAACAGCTTATTGATATATCGTGAAAATAGCTTATTGAAATCGCAGTAAATTCCCGCTCGGTAGCGCCTTCGGCGCCCTCTTCCCTTTTCAATATCTGAAACAGCCTGTTCGCTCACCATGTTATGATCTTTTAAATTTCTGACTTTAGCTAAGTCCCGCTCGGTGGCGCCTGCGGCGCCTTATCCTCGTTTTAGAGCTTACAACACCTTCCTCGCTCATTAGAATTTGAAATATTGAAATTTTAAAATATTACAGCGCCATCTGGCGGTATAAATTTCTGTAATATATTGTTCGATTCCAAATCAACAAAGCTTTCAAATGATGTATTACTTATGAAATTATTTTAATTAGTAGCTGAGATACAAAAGAAAACCTAATCAGGAAACCTTAAAACGTGTAAATCAGGTGAAATCTCGAATTCCACTTTCGATTTGATAATATAAAAGTATTTCAAAATGTCTTTCGAATGAAGTATTAAAAATAATTTAATCATAATTAGAATTTGAAATACACGTATTAGAATATTAGAATAAAATTTTATTTGCAATTAAATGTAAATTAAAATGTATTTTTTTTTCTTTTATTCTGCGAAATTTCTTTCAGTAATCCCCAAAACTTGCATAATTCCGGGCTATATAACGTTAAAATCCTTAGTACGGTATGTGAGCAGAAATTCGAATTCGAAACTCTGCTAAATATTAAAGAATAAAGGTGTTCTGGGTATTCCGTTGTTTTCTCCGAAACTCCCGTTCCTTTTCTACATCTTTGCCCCCTCGCTCTCCCCCCCCCCTTTCCGCCGATAATAATAATTTTACACTCGAAAATATTCGCATTCGATTTACCTTGCCTTAAAATCTAAATATACCAACCAATTTCAAACGCAGTAACTCTTTTTTTTTTAAATTTTCGCCCCTTTTCCCCCTTCCTCAAGCCCTCCCTAATAATCGTACTCTTTCAAAAATATTCACAATCGAATTATTGGGCATTAAATCCAAATACGACGAAATTTCAACAGCATATCTCAATTTAAAATACTGCAAAGTATAAAAGAAAACTTAATCTTTTTCCAATAAATACGTCATTTTTTTATTTATTCATATATTTTCATGAAAATTGAACAGTAGCTTTATAATATGCTGTCTAGGGCAAATTTTAATTCAAATGTAACGTGAATGAAAATTTGAAAAAGGTTGAAAATTGAAATTTTTATCCCCACTATGAAGCACGTGATATCTTAATTGGTTACATTCATTTCCTTTTTTATCGCAGATCGTTGTCTCCATGTGTTTTGTTTCCGATCGAGACAGCTTAGAAAATCGTCTGCTGATAGAAAGTTTCTTTTTCTCGGTCATTTTTCCATCGACATGGGTCGACATTTTAATTAATATCGCAACTAATTAAAATTTTTAAATTCTGTTTTCACTATCAACTCGGGAAGGCTTCTGAGCACACGTATGTCAAATTTTATACTTCTGCGTTCAGTAGGGGCTGAACGTATAGATGCTCAGAGAGACAGACAGACAGACAGACAGACAGACATCTTCTTTTATTATTATAGATATAATGTCATATTAAAATGGAGAGCCACACGTTAAATGATTAGCTACGTGCAGTCAGTGAACCAAGTGGTGATTTTGGTACCTCGAGATGTTACAGCATTCACGCGAAGGTCAGCCATCCTTAGACTTACATCTTAAAAAACCTAACTTCAGACGCACAACCTAACAACTATAGCAAGTAGCCGTTCGGGTTCGCCTGAGATGAGACTGACTGAATATTACCTTTCGCGGGAGCGATCACGTGATGCTGAGAGTTCTCTAATTGGCTTAGGGGAGTCATACGATACCAAGGAGGGGTCTGAACTCAGAATATTCTGGATTACATTTGCATTGCGCAATATAATAAATAACAGTTTTGTTTCATCGGAAAATAAAATAAAAATACCTTTAAGAATTGAGAACAAGTTAAAGAATTCGTAATTAATGAAATACTTTAGAAAATGAATTAATAAAGAATTAATTAGGGCGCTATCAGTGGATTAGTGGGAGGTAAAGACATTTAAGTTTGAAAAATAAAGCTATAATTTTAAGGGGGCTTTAAATTATATTTCATATATATATATATATAAATCGAGCAAAGCAATGTAAAAGAAATTATCTATTACAACATCATTTTGTAAGTGATAAAGTACAAAAAGGAAAGAAAGAAAAAACTGCAAATTTTGTCAACGCAAAAACTTTAAAAATAGCTCGTATTTTCTCTTCAAGAAGTGAACAATTGAAGCTTAATGAACATTCAGAACAATATTCTTTTGTGTACATAAAAATAGCCCATTTGAGAGATATTCACAGCTCGCAATCACGTAATCCAAGCTAAAAATCTCTCAAATAAAACAAAGTTAATTGGGTAAAAACGCTCGCCGAGCAGTTATTTTTAATTGATCTCAATAACGCATATCGGGTTACGATACAACGAAAGGAAAAACTAGACGTTTTGATCTTCTCCCTAATTGTATTTAAGTGTTAGATCTGGTTTTTAAAACTTGTTTTTCATTTTGCAGTAGTATGGGGCAATCCCCCTGCCGTCAATTTTTTTGCCTATTTGTTATTCTTCAGTCCACGCGAGTAGGGTTGCAGTGATGAGATGAGATTGGATAGACGATGGAGAAACGCGCCAAGATTCATGCCAAGCTCCATGTTTACATTGTGAAAAGCATGCTTGGAAAGAGCGCGGTGGTTATCTTTGCTGCATCCATTACACGCGAAGATGATCATTGGAGATTTATTTAGAGTTGTTTTTACAAAATATATATTTTCGAATAAAACATGTTAATTTTTATTTGTGTAGTACGGTTTTCTCTAGTATTGATTTGTTCCACCACCCATTATTATTTTCCATATAAAAAACGTAAACGTACCAGAAACATCACTGGTATGCAATCTAAAGAAGAGAAGAAACATTCTTTTAATTTTTAAATTTTCCGGATAAAAAAAAAAAAAAAAAAAAAAAAAAAAGTGCATTAAATTGTTAACGGCAAAAACAAAAGGCCAAATTAAAGAAGACGACTTTTACTCAAAATAATAATATGAAGGGGAAAAAAAAGTAAAATACATTAAAAATTTTGTCAAAGAAAGAATTTAGTTTAGTACGGAGAACTAACTATTCATTTCAATCTGTAAAAATTTATTTTTTATTTTATTTTTTGACCGTAAAACTGGGCTACGTACTTTTTAAAATGACTGAAATGAATTAAAATGAAATGTTGCCACCTAAATTTCATATTTTAGTTAATAAGAAAAAAAAAATGATTGTGTCGAAAAGCTGTTTGCACCCCGGGATTCAGAAAAATCACCCGTTTCATTGGGTACCGAAATTGTAACGATAGGACGGATATTTCTAATTTATTTTGGTGCTACACAAAACTGGTTTACAAAAAATCCAAATTTAAACTAATAGTCCTCTGTCCCCCCCCCCCAAAAAAAAAACTTTAATATTAATTTGTATAATGACTAAAGGCCGATTTTCGACTCGAGGGATAAAGAGACTGTCTTTTTTAAAGCGCCACCTAAATTGTATTCACACTAATTAAGGAGAAAACCACAAAAAATCCGAACGGCTAAACCGACTAACGCGACTTCGGTTCGGACTCCGGTCTGTATAATAGACACTAAAAACAATATTTAGGTAGATTTTACTGCAAATAAAAACTACTTTCTAACAGCACATGCCTCCGATTTTTTTTTTTTTTTTTTTTTTTTTTTTAAGACAAAGCAAAACACAAAATAAAGCACAATTTTAAAATGTGGAATGTTTCCAAACGAGCCTGAATATAAACAATATTCCACTTAAAAATTTGATTCTTCATAACTTTCCTTCCGGCAGGCAAGCATATTATATTGAAACTCTTCAAAGTTACGGAGAGAGGAGGGAGGGGGGGGGGAGGCGTTACATTATCTATGGAAGAAAAGGTTAATAATAAAAAAAAAATCAAGTTGAATCAGATCTTTTTAGTTCTTTGGGGGCTACGGAAGGGAACATGGAGTATGACGTAGATCTTGAACTGCAAAGCGAGAGGAGGGGGGGGGGGGAGCTCCAGAAAAAGAGAGAGGGAGAGAGAGGTTATAAGACCCGGGGAAATAAATAAAAAAACAAGTGAGCTATAAGATGAGAGATTGACCCCGAAGGCACCATTTTGCGCGACGCACGCACTATGTTAGATAGTGAAATTGTGGTGGTTGGGGGGGAGGGGGACGCAAGTCTTGGCAATGCGCCAACTCGGTTCAGAGGTATAAAAGCAAGATAAAAGATATATATGTGTATACACAACTAAGAAGAAAAAAAAAAGAACAAGCAAAATGCAAAAAAGAGGCTGCAACGATTTATAAAACTGTGACCACGGCCAAGGTAAAATAGGAAAAGAAAAAAGAAAATGAAAATGAGTGAAAAGAAAATGATTCTTATGCGTTTAACTCCTCGTGCAAATAATTATTTTGCAAAAACAGAGGGAAGGGTTAAAAGTGATTTTGTTTTATTTCAAAAGAAAATTACAGAAAGAGAGAGAGAGCGGATTAGTATATTTTTTCTTTTCATTTTCCTATCAAGCACAAATTTAAAACATACATCTTTTTTTTTTCTTTTTTTTCATGGCTCGTTCATGCCAATGTGAGACTCAGGTTGAATGCAGTTTAATGCCACACTCCCTCCCGTAGTCTACCTGTAAATATGCAAAAAATATTTTATAATTGTTGGAAATATACAGCAGTTTTTCTTTGAAAAAAAAAACAGAAGAAGAAGAAGAAAAAAATGTTAACGTGATTTTATATGCGTTGTTCATTTAGTTCTGGTGTAATTTTGGGAGCCCCCTGCTCACGTTCATAGCAAACAATTGTATAAGTAATCATAATCTCATAATAATGCATAAAAGGCAGCTAAATTTTTTCCGACCTGAACCCCTAAATGTAGTTTTCTACTTCTTGATGACTCTTTATTTTTTAATTTTTTTTTTTCCCCGATTCCCACACGCCACACACGATTCATTTACAGATACACCGCTTCCATCCCCCCCCCCCCACACACACACACAAACACCTTTTCCAAATTCTGTCCCACTTAGGGACTTTGCAAGTAATTTAATTTTATTACTGATTTAATATTTGTATTTCTGGTGTTTCTCTTTGAATAAATTCTGCATATTCTACTATGGTGAAGTTTTCTCATTTGAAAGTTAAAAATTTAAATCTATCTTTTTTTTCGGCTTATTATTATTATTATTATTTATTTATATATATATATTTTTTTTCGTGTTTTTGTCATTTTTGATGGATGTCAGCACACCTGACAATATTTCTAATTTATTCCGTAGCTTTGTGAGTAGCCGGCTTTCTCTCTTTTTTTCACACCACTTTAGAAATTTTTTTTTTCTTATTTAACCATGCTTACATATTTGAGAAAATTACTCTTTAAAGAAAAGTAATGCAAAAAAAAAAAAGTATTAACAATGCTACGGAGATGTTGGCAGATAAAGAAGTTAGCATTGGTTGTGACTCCATATAGGTACTCCCAGGCACTTGGGTTAACTTGTTTACTCAAGTTTCATTTCCGTTGTAAATTGGTAATACGTCGACTGTTCTCATTGAAATGATTTATAAATCCCAAAATTATTTGCGTAAATGTGGGCTAGGACCCCTTAGAAAGTCCCCTCACGGAGGGAATTTCCCCCAGGCTTTGTACCCTAGTGCAGTCAATCGGCTTTAATCCTTACAACCAACCATCCAACCAAAATTATTAAGATTAAAATAATATGGAAACTCATGGAAATTCGTCGAAGGTAAATAGAATTTTTAAGAATAAACCAATTTTGGACCCATTTGCACCATACTGGCAACGCTTTTTAAAAGGCTATCAAAGAATAAGGAAAAATAATGACATTTCACATAGAAAAGAAGATGAAGATACATTTTTATCTGGACGCTGATCTTCATTAGCTTCTAATCATACATTTTTTTTTTTTTTTTTTTCGCTCTTTACCTTTTCTAAACAGCTGTTTATTATTTATACATATTTTAATTTAAAGACCGCAATATATGAATATAAAATAGCGTTTTAAGGCTGAAATTCACCTCCAATGAAGTCAACTCAACTCGATTTATAATACTCGCAGCTCGCAGACAATCAGAACTTGTGACGACAGAGTTATTTATAATTAAATAACTATTTGCATGAACCACAAATCGTTTAATAACTAGTACTCAATATGTGTAATGCATTTATATTAGGACTTGTTACAAGTGTTAAGGCCGACTAACTACGCAAGAGTTCTAGGCGTAGGTGGAGTGCTAGTTAGAGTCCGTGAAGGTGTGTGTGGGGGGGGGGGGGAGTTTCTAAAGAATCCTAAGTGCAGAAAATGTTCAGAACTCGGAAATTTCCCCCAAACGCAGTATAAATTTCCCTCAATAACACAAAAATCTACTTTGCTATACAAAGTCATTTGTTCTACGTAATAAATCTTTAAGAGAATAAGTATACAGTGTAACATAAAAATATGGCTGTTAGTGTATATTATAAGTACTTCAAAGTAGCAGATTGTTATTTTTTATTTAAATTTTTTATTTTCTCTGAAAATAAATAAATAAATAAAAATACGGGCCGCGGTAGCCCAGTCGGTAGAGCGCCGGGCTCCTGATTGGAAGATTGCGGGTTCGGTAGTCGAGCCGGCCAAAGACCGCCGTGTACACTAATGGTGGCTGGTGCACGTAAAATTTGTCGTGGCCTCAATGTCCTTTTCACGTTCCCATCAAAATTATACCTCTGGGGGTCACCGAAGAGGGAGAGCCATCCTTTCCGTGGAGGATTAAAATTATGATGGCATGTCTCCGGATCACCTCTAGGGATGAGTCACAGACCGTCGCCAATTGCTCATTGCACAGCACTAGTGCGACGTAAAACCCAACTAACCAACCAACTTAAAAAAATATTTAAAATTTAGCCCGAACCTCGTTCGGACATATTCTTTCACCCCTGCGGCTAAGTAACGAACGCAACTTGAGTTCAAACCAGGCACCTCCCGCCTGCTAGCTTCGAGAGCAGATCCTCTCGGTCTCTGGTACAGTGGTATATACTTAGTGGTAGTACTCGAACGAGGCAATCATAATTAAAACTTAAGGTAAATGAATTTTTCTTCCTTTTTTGTTAAATGCTTTACTTAAAAGAATTTTTATTTCAGTTGAAAAATTAGTATGAAATAATAAAACTAACGTTATCTTATAAACAGAAAAAAATAATACTTTTATATAGCATTTGCAGTAGAAGTCAAAGTTGATTCTTTAAATTTTGATTGTCGAATAAAGCGTTATATTTTGCATTTTAATACCAATCACAATTTACAGTGCAACCTACGGCACTTTCACATTCAATGTTTACATAATCCCCGAGCCATCGTCCCAAAACCGCAACCAAGTCAGTCAGTGTTTACAGTCGAAAGAAAACGAGGGTCCCGACCCGAGCCCATGACCTGTCGCAGATCCTAGGTATATGCTCGCTGCAGCCGATATGAGGTAGGAAGGAGAAGGAGGGGAGGGGGAGAACCTCTAAAAGAAGTCCCTGGATATTCCCCGGGGCCTACTTTCGGAGCTGCTGAACCAGTTTCGGTTCAACACGCGACTGAGAGATACGGGTTGCAATATTTGGCGAGATAATTGCTTAGAGATCAAGGAGAGAAATCACCTTTTATTTCTTTATCTTAGATTCGAGGAGGCTTCCCCACCCCTCTCTCTTATTGCCTAATATAAGTGTTTCGATGAAAGAAGATGCGGTAAATTCTTCGCTAAATTGCATCACTTTTTTAATGATATGGAGACGTTTGTTTCTTTTAGAATTTGTTATTATGTTATATCTATATAAAAAGTCAGTGTAACATATCTATAATAGAAACGGGTTTTTGGTATTATTAATCTACGGCCATTTTTTCATATTAAGGCTCATTAGAATTGAGGGGCTCATTAGGATTAGACCAGCTATTTATCAGTTGTTTGCACGATGGACCAAGGTATGTTTAAATTGCATGAAAACATGAAACAGTAACTTATCAAACAAAATCTGGTCAAACTGTGTAATAGATTAATTTTAAAACAAAGAAACGCTGAGGAAAAACGTAAGCACAAATGAGAAATTTATTAGTTAGTTTTTTTGAGGGGAAATAATAAAAAAAAAATGTATGTCTATGCAAAAATTTGAGAGAGGAAAGAAAAAAAAGAAGAAAAAGAAAAAAGAAAGAAAGGCATTACTTAAATATTTGTAGACGTTTTAGTACTTTGAAGATCATGAATTCATGAAAAAATGCAAAATGAGAAAACGTAATTTAACGATTTCAAATTTGTAAAAAATATAGGGAAAGAACACAATAATTGTTGCCTCAATATTTTATTGAACAATCCAATATATTTAATTTATAAATATTAAATAGAAATGCAGTAAAGCACCGTTACGTAAAGGGACTCGAAATTTTAATACTAACAATTTAATTATTGCAAATTTAATGACACTTAAACAAAATTTATATGAAAATACAAATTAATAAAATTTCTTAAGTTAGTAAATGTATATTATACTTTTTTTAAGACACTACTAATTAATTAAAAAAAATTATTATAAAAATGAGAAAAATCCTACTATTAATGCATGACTGGACATTAATTACATATATCATATATTAAGTATTATATTACATTTCTTAAGAAGTATATGAACATATTTTAAATATTAATTATATAGATTGCGTATCTTTAATAATACGCATACGATTTATGTCCATACAGATAGTTATTCAATAACATTAAAAATCTTTAATATTCGTCTGATTTGCTGCTTATCTATGAGCATTAAAAATTCTACTGTGAATTCAATTGATTCTTTGATCAGTATTCTTCGATCTTTCCTGTGTTCCCCCATTTAAGATGCTTTCTAGGAAAAATCCGTCTTATTTAGAATGGAAAATAATGACCGGTGCAGAAATTTTGCGAATTTTAGTAAAGTAGAAAAGACGTATAACCGATATTAGCGGCTTATACAGGGTTTAATCCATTTTTTTAAAAATGGTACCCCATTTGTGAATTTATAAAATAATTTGTGAAAAAAATCAAGTAAGTTTGTGAAAATTGCGTAAAGCAGTTTTAATTTTAAAATACATTTAAAAAGTGGAACAGTTATAAAATATATATAGGTGAATTGTTTCTTATGTGTAAGATGAGAAAGTGCTTACTTAGATATTTACCACTATCTCCAGTAAATATCCAAACTGAGGGTATTTTTATGTGTTCGATAGAGTGAAACTTGTAAAAAATTTTAGTGTACCATTATACTGCTAAGAGAACTGATTTTGTAAAGCTGCCTTTTTGCTGATAATTGATTTTGTGAAGGTACCTCATTGCCAAAAGTTGACTTTGTGAAAGTGCCTCGGTGCGGCACTAAATTTGTTTTGGATTAACCTCTGAGAAACGAACAATTTTTGCATTAAAATAAATACGAACGAATCTTAGACTTCACTAAAAGAACGTATAAATGTAAAAGACGTATAAACGTTGCTTTACTGCGTATAAGCTTTTATACGAAATCTTCAGTGGCGCCAAGTACTCTTAAAAACAGTTCTTAGACTGAGAACCCAAAATTAGTACGCGTAGCGTATTTTTAAATAACACTTATTTGAAAAGCGTTTGTGACTTCCGTTTAACTATATATTCGTACTCTGAATTTTGTAAATATTTTTCGAAAGCCTTGAAAAAAGATATATGTTATTACGGTTCAGCACTATAACACGTTTTCTTACTGAAAATGGTACATATTGGTTTTTACGTAAGGGCAAGCAAAAGAATTCTAAAACATAACGGACTATGAAAAGCATTTCTTTATTTAAAAAAAAAAAAAACTGCTATAATACACAAAATCGAATGAAATGACCATGCATTATTGGTAGGCAAAAAAATGTTTCCTGCAAAATATCGCATTATGAGCATAGTTTACACACAGAGCCACACAAAAATATTCAGATACATCAGGGGATATAAGTGAAAATTTGCTCGAAATACATTTTTATGGGTGTGATGCATTTCTATTTTCGAGCTAAGTTGAAAAGTGTTTATAACTTTAGTTCTGTTTGTTAAATACAGTTGGCAAATGCTTTTATAATATTTGCAAGCAGAATATATATATATATTTTTTTTTCACATTCTTTTATATTTAACAGAAGAAAATATTGGATTCGTAAAAGTTTTTGTTGTCTTGTTTTCGACGAATTTATACATTTCCAGTTGACCTAAAAATGGTCCGAGTGTCTGCTTAAGTGTGCGTGGTAAAAATTTTCTGCCAACTCTAACGCGAAAACTAATGCACAGAATTTCATACAAATTTATATGTAGTTCCACTTAGATATCATAGCATGCCTATGAACTTTCGGTTCAAATCTAGCAGCAGATGGCTCGAAATTATAGAACTACGTATCAAATTATCATAGATCTTTATCTATAATAATTTGAAACATTTTTGTTTTTCATAAAAAAAAAAAAAAAAAAAAAAAAAAAAAAGCATTTTTTAAAAACAACAGATACTGTCTATAGGGCAGGAAATTGACTTTCGAATGAAAAATCGCCCGCATTCATCATGAAAAATAATTTGCGTGAATTTGCATAGGAAAATACAGATAAAAGTTTTGTGATAGGCACAACACGCCAGTTCGTTTTATAAATACATAAGCAAATAAATAAATAAATAAAAGAGTTGAAATATATTTAGCGACATAAAATTATTTTAGTTCAATTAATAGTTTCATAGAAAACTCTAAATGAACAGATCTTTAAAAAAAGGAAAAGAAAAGAAATATCACACGAACAATAAGAATATCACATTAATAAAGCTCTACTCGATTGTCTGAGGAGAGAAAGGGCGAAAAGTGAAGATGGAAATTAGCGAACCATAACGGTCTCGCCAAAAGATTTGGCATGCCCAGAAAGGGCGATTAAAATCGACATCGAAAGGAGAGAAAGAGAGAGAAAAAAAATCATTCTGTTCGGCAACCTCCCCGCTACTCACTACTCTTGTAGTAGCTGGAGCGTGGCTGGATGAACATCTTCCAGAATATAAACGTAAAGGGGGGGGGACTGGGGGGGTTGACTGGGGGCATGAGGTCCTACGGGCAATGACGTTCGAGTTCCACGCCGTGCAGCCAACTAACATCACGCTGCAGTGTTGACTTTTTTTATGCTTTTCAAGAGAAAAAAAAATCGCATCTTCTCTGACGAACACTGCAGCTGTAAGGGTAGAATAATATAGAGTGACCTTGAAAAACAAAACACGAGAAAGCAATATTAATGAGTCAACCAGATTCGAAAAACAAGCTACAAAAAGTAATTTTCAGTTTCAATAAGGAAACCTAAAATTATTAATAGGAAATGTCATCTTTACAATATTTAAAATTTGCCGCTGAAGCAATTGTTTAAACCCTTTTAACTTTCACTACGTATTTTCTTTTCTAAAATAGCTGAACCAATTTCAAAAATGGCTATTTGATACACAGTGGACCACAAATATGTAAAATGAAAAATGTTAGCATTTCTAATTTTAGAGAAATGTTTGGCTTGAAACATTCATATGTTAACTTTATTAAATTAAAATAATAATTAATTTAATTAATAAATAACTGTGTAAGTAAACATTATAAAATTATGAAAACTAGCAACATTTGTTTTAGATCAAAAAGTTGCACGGTTGAAAATGAGGTGACAAAACGAGGCACGAGTGTATTATCAAAATAGCAAGGTGCGTCCTGATTAGGGAAATTTCGGAGTAGCTCTGCTATCTAACAAATTAAAAAAGAAAAAAAAAAAAAAAAGAATTTGATAAACTTTATTAAAAAATGAAATATCCCTACAAAGCAACGAAAATCTCACAGTGCAATTATACGGGAGGAATTCACGGCTCTCTTCGCTTACCGTCGCCGGAAGCCCGAGCCAATGTTATTCTATGGGGAAATTTTCTTTACAAATAACTTATTAACTAATACATATTTTTAAATTCTGTTTTCACATTCAGAAAATCCCCAACCGTTAAATTAACGGACGTTTTTTAAAAATGTATTTTTCTAATTTTTAATATTTTATTTTGAAATTGCAGAATGAAAAAATTTCACATATTGAAAATTCGTATTTTGCAGCTTCAAAATAAAATCTAAAAAAAATAAAAAATATATTTTTTTTTAAAAAAGCCTGTCAATTTAACAGCTGGAAATTTTCAGAATGTGAAAAAAGAATTTAAAAATATGTATTAGTTAATAAGTTATTTGTAAAGAAAAATTTCCCATAGAATAACATTAGCTTCGGCTACCGGCGGCGATGAGTGAAGCCCCTTAACGGTAAATCTGACTTTCTGACTAATGCGCAGATTAGGCATATAAATGAAAACTGTGCGCAAAAGCTATAAATTGCGATAATCCGCATCATTTGTTTCAGATCGAAATTATTAAATAAGATTCTTATTTTCATGAGGCAGAAAGAAGCAAGTATGAGTACGCTGCACTCCCATCCACCTTCCCGTTCGATGAAGTGTTGCGGACAATTAATTCGTCCGGAAAAAATTCCTGTCATCATGTGAGAAGAGATGGGGGAGGGTTTTTTTTGGATGAATATCAAATTGTATAAAACTCTAACATATTTCAAATGTATTTTTTTTCCCCCTATGACTCTTTCTTTCTTTTTCCACTATTCCTTATGTGAAATAAGCGAGAACTTGGATGAATCAAATCTGGATAAACTGCATGCGATTCATTACAATTAAATTATAAACCAAAAATAGGGGCAAAAAATACCGATATTGGTTATTTTATAATGAACACTTCACAAAATTGTCACAGAGCGGGAGAGAGAGCACAAAAGAAGCAGAGAGAAATTTAAAATTACTGTCCAACTGAACTGCTTATAGACCATTCTACAATCGTCAGAATTTATCAACTATTATCACAGCTATAAATTAATACAAAATTCTTATGAGTCAACTGTTACTTTTAGCAATTCATTAAAATCAATTTAAAACGATTAATGGGCTCTTCCCACCTGACGTCAGAGGTCACGTGATAGAGGAAAAACAAATAGCAGACGAAGTCTTGTTTATCTATAGCGATTGCTGAAATAACGTATTTTCTATTCTTATTTTTGATCAATCGTATTTAATCTGTTATTATTATTATTTTTTTTTTATACATCATCATTTTTAATCATTTTTAAACCATTATATCGTCATCTTTTGTTTGCTGTATACATTTACAATCATCATTTAGTTTATATTTGTAATTGATGTTCATGAAGAATATGTTAAATACTCTGATTTTCGGTACTTAAATCAGTGACGGTGCAATATCGTACTGTGTAAATCCATTTAGACCAGTAACTAAGTTAATTAACTTGTTGTAACACCTTTATGCAATTAAATTAAATGAAAACATTTTAAAATTTCAAATTATAATCCACAAACATTCCACAAGAACAAGCTATTATTTATTGCTAAATCAGTTAATGTTACAGTTACACTGGAACATACAAAAATCGATTCTTACAGTTGAAAATAAATAAACACATAACGTGCTTTTAAGAAATTCTTAAATTTACAAGTACAACTATTCTACTGCTTACAAATGCACAATATTACTTTTATTTTATTTTATAGTAAATATTAACATTTTTGTTCTTAAGAAGAATATTTAATTGAATTCGATTATTCATTTTCCTCTATCACATGATTGAGCATACGAAACTGGGAAGAGTCTATTAAAATCTAAAAACAAACGCATCACAAAAGGGTAGCACGATATATATATTAATAAAATAAATAAATAACCATAAAAAAAAAAAAAAAAATCAAGTAAATACAGATTTAAAATTTCCATAATATATATATTTTTTAATCAGCTTACATGAGAATGTAAATTGTCAGTTGTATTAAACAGACAAAAATCCATACGATTTAAAATAATAATAATAATAACAATAAGAAACTGTTTATTTAAAAAACAGCACAAATGCGTCACCTGAGAACGTAAAATCTCATTAAAAAGTTCTGTTTCGAAACTATGAAATGAATCGCGTTCACGTAAAAAGATTAACTAATAAATAAAAGTTTTTTAAAAGCCAGTTCGTCGATGTCTTCCTTGGGAGGCAACGCTCCTTGCTGCAAAACCACATTGACAGGGGGAAAAGAAATGCGTTATCTCGTACTCGGAAACGTTTTGTCAAAGTCGACGAAGGATTTTTGCATAAACAAGAACAATCATTTGAGGGTCAAGGGATGGATTAAAAAATGCATTTGCTTTTAAAGTGATTTATTTTGTTTAGTAGGAGTAGCGTTTGATTTGAGAAAACACTTTTAAAAAAAGTTATAAGAAAAGTAAAAAATATTCATTATTATTAATGTTAATCAGAAAATATATAACGCACAATAGAAACTCGATTTATAATTTTTTTTATTACTATTATTTTTTATTTATGTAAGTTGAAAGCCTATATGTAACCTTTATTAAGAATTATATAAAGATTAAAATTTATTTGCAAAATTGTATATATTAACAAATGTTTTAATTTCAAATTAAAATTTAATGATAAATTTTGTACAATCGCACTCTCTCTATATATATCTATTTATATATATAGATAATACTATAATTTCAATACATTTTCAAATTTAAATTTCATTTTTCAGTATACCTCACTTTGAAATAAAATATATTTAGGGATTCTTTTTTTTTTTTTTTTTTTTTTTTTTTAATTAAAACTTAATTAAAATTTAATCAAATGTTAAAATAAGTAATTTTCAACCGAATTTAAAGATTTCTTTGGACTGTCAATTCGTAATCAATATTTATAGCCATATATTTTAATTTTTTTTTTAATTTTTTCTTATATTTCAATACAAAAAACGCGTAACTTATCATCTAACATGAGTTGGGAGATGAAAGACTGCAATGATATTTTTAACTATGTGAGCTATCAAAGTAAAACAATCTAAATAATAATAATAATAGTAAAATCATCTTTTATTTATTTATATTTTTTTAAAATGATCAAATCGATTTTATCAAACATGCTAAGAACAATCCCGATTAATTCAGAGTTCTAATGAAAAAATAATTAAATAAATAAAAGAAAGAAAGAAAAAAAAAACGATCTACTCATTTCGAAGCTACACTGCCACAGATAAACAAAGGCTTCAAATTTACAACCTCCTACTTTTTTTTTTTTTGGGGGGGGGGGGGGGGGCATGGGGGAGGATAAAAAAAAGATTTAATTACAATATAATAAGCATGAAATAATAAACTACGCCAGTCTTTTGAAATATGTATAAACGATGCTTTTCTGTACAAATTTCAAAGTATGAAAATATTTATCAAGGAAATAATAATAATAATAATAATGCACCATACTACCAAAAGAGGAAGCACAGCTCAACAAAATCCTCTGATTTAAAAAAAAAAAAAAAAAATGTTTCAGTGACGTTTTCGATAAAAATCGAAATATGTTTTACTAGAGGCCAAAAAAAAAGGGGGGGGGGGGGGTCGGCGGGGAGGCACACACAGAAGGGTGACAAATGGCACAGAGAGTGACAAATAATCCAAATACTTCATTAATTCCATTCCCCAAACGACCACCGGGCACCCACCGCCCTCTGCAAGTATCACACTCCCATCAGATAATGAAGATACGCTGACCTTATTATCCAGAGAATCTCCTAAGCTTGAAGACCGTGAAAACAAAAGAGAAAGGGAAAATGAATTTGAGGAGAGCCATCAGATAAAACATTTGAGAGGGCCTATATACGGTAGCCGAATCCCTGGGCGGAACTGATCGCTGCGATAGTAAAGCCAGAATTGAAGAAATTTGAGCGGTGTGGCGCCAGAATAAGAGTTAAAAAACAAACCAAGATTGCAGACAATCCTGTTTTTTTAGCGACAAAAACAATGAAAGCGAAGAAAATTCGCATTTTCAGATGGAAAGAAAGGGATATGCTTTCCGCGTAATGGTCGTCTAAATATACTGACTTTCCTAAGCGTTTCACTTTTGTTTAGGACCATGGTTGTATCTTTTCCAATCTGCAAATTTACGCCGTCTCCTATTTTTATAGACCATACGGAATAATTTTATTTTTTTCTCTTTGGCATCAACTGAAATTGAACGATTTATAATCAATTTCAAGAAGGGAAACTTTATGTAATGTCCTTTCCCTATGTATTTTTTATTTTAATATTTATTTTCTGAAAGAGAATACAGTTACATCAAATGAATGAAAATGACGTCATTCTAACAAAACCATAGAGAAAGTGGACAAGGATATCTTTTCGTTCCTTTTCCATCAGTATAAAATGAACTATTTTGGAACCGATTTCAGAATGCGGGAGATAATGAACTTAGGCAACGCCGCATTTCTTCTTAAATATTTATTCTCATTGCAAGAGGTTGGTTGGATGGGTTTTACGTCGCACTAGCCACGCGCACAATGGGCAATTGGCGACGGTCAGGGACTCACCCCTAGACGTGGTCCGGACACATGCCATCATAATTTTGATCCTCCACGGAAGGGATGGCACATCCGCTTCGGTGACCCCCAGTGGTATAATTTTGATGGGAACATGGAGGACATTGCGGCCACGACAGATTTTACGTGCACCAGCCACCATTAGTGCACACGACGATCTTTGGCCGGCTCGAGTACCGAACCCGCAATCTTCCAATTACTAGCCCGGCGCTGTACCGACTGGGCTACCCCTCATTGGAAGAAGATAATTGTATCCGATGTGTGAAAATGACGTCACTTTGCACAATCGGAGACAAAAAAAATAATTATTGGATGAATGAAACAATTTACTTTTTAGCATCACAAGCCTTTTTCTCTCAGTCTGCAAATTTACACGATTACCAATTATTTTCGTATTATCTAAGGATATAATCTTATTGAAAAATAGTGTTCGAATTTTGTTTTTTTGAATTCCGCTCTTTGAACATGTTAAAGAGCAATTAATACATTCATAAATTAAAATATTTTATTTCATAAAGTTAACTCAGGTCTCCAATTTTTAATCTCGAAATGATTTTTTTTTTTTTTTTTTTTAAATAAATAAAGCTCAAAAAGAAAAAGAAAAAAAAAAAAAAAAAGAAAAGAAAAGAAAAAAGAGGCATGTTCAAAAAGTGAAATGCACTGGAAATTAGGTCTCTAATCTTCAAACTCTAAAAGAAATATTTTTTTATTATTTATTTATTTATTTTGAAAAAATAAATTAATAGATAAAAATGCTCACTAAAATAAAACATGACATGTACAAAGCATGGAATATATTTTTCAAAGTCTGGTTTTTTAGAATTCCACTTTTTGAACATGTCGCCTATTATCTAAGTGAGATATATATGTATATATATATATATATATATATATATATATATTCAATAAATTTAAATATTTTATTTCATAAAAATAATTCAGGTCTCTAAACTTTCAATCTCGAAAAGAAATATTTATTTAAATAATAATAAATAAATAAATAAAAATGCTTACTAAGATAAAATAGGATATGTTCGAAGAATAAAATTAAAAAAAGCAGATTTTTCACTTTTTATTTTTATTTTATTTATTTATTTATTTTATTTTTTTTTTATTTTTTTTTTTTTTTTTTTTGGGGGGGGGGGGGGACAAAGAAAAATATTTTTGAATGAAATACACTTAAAATACAAAAGGGGGGGGGGGATCCCATGGGATTACATGGGAAATGAGAAAAAGGGAATCTGACTGATATACAGGAGCTTTAACCTTGGTAGTGGCCCTCCATGTTCCAACAAGCTGTATAAGTAAGTAACTCTTGCCACTAAAAAATGGTGTACTTTTTTTTAAAAAGCTTTCGCAAGCATAGTTTTTAGAGAATAAATTTTATAAGATTGGTTGTACAAAATTTTATACGTATAACCTAGGTAGGCGAAAAAACTCGCACGATTAAAAAGTTTTTAAATAATTATAAAATGTCCAGTAGAAATCAATAATTTTAATGTAAAACCAGCCACTTGAAAATGTTTTGAAACCAATTACAATTATTCCAATTCATTTCATAGACACTCGATTGAAATGTGCACTTAAAAACTGACATCCACTTACTTTAAACTATTAAAAAGTAATTCGGGGGAAAAGTTAAAGAGAAAAACGACAGTAAGTAAAATAAAATTAAAAAACATTAAAAACTGTATTAGAAGTATTTTACGAAAATTCGAGAAGCAGTAACAAAAATACCAATTTCCTAAACATTTTGAAAATAAATAAATAAAATAAAATAAAAAATTTTTATTAAATTTCTACAGTACAAAAATATGAAAAGCAAATAAACAAAAAATCGCCTTTCACTACAATCATAAATTATTACTTCTACACTTCTATTGCCACTACCTATCTACAATCGGAATATCATCCTGTTACATACATAATTGTAACTGCAAAAAAAAAAAAAAAAAAAATGTGCAATAGAAGTTCCAAGTTTTGCTCATTGGTGAACATCCTCGATGATTCATAACCACAACTGCTTCTAATTGGACGCAATATCCTTCAAAAATAAACGCATGAAAACATGACCTAGATTTCTAACGGTCATCTTAAATAAACATTCAAAAATGTAATTCCAATGAAAAAACCAGTGATGCCAGATTGGGGATTTTGTCCCCATTTTGGGGATTTTTGAGGCTTCTGGGGACAATTTTGGGGACCAAATGTTTGTGGGGATTTTTTTGGGGAATTCTAAAATTTTTGGGGACAAATCTGGGGAGTTCTGCAACTTTCTGTTAATGTTGGCAACGTAATGATTTATCCATACGACCAAGGATTTTCAATAGCTTTATTGTTATTTGGGGATTTTTTTCAAAAATTGCTTTCATTTGGGGAAAAATCTGAGCTTAAATGCACTTAAATCTGCTTGATATTTTTTTCTGAAAAAAAATTTTATTTTCCCTTTTTAGTAGAAATCCAGTTGGGGATTTTTTAGAAAGGAACCCCTGATTTGGGGAAATTTGAAGACCTGTTTGGGGAAATAATTTTCGACCATCTGGCATCACTGGAAAAAACATCAATTTAAAGATGAAACAGGACAAATAAAGTAAAATCTTGCTACAACGTGAGGAGAATTCTGCATATTGCAATATGTATAAGGCTCATAAGATAGATCTAGAACAAAACACATCTAAAGGGAATTTCATCTAAAAAACCCATACATAACTGAATGAGTTGTACAAAAAGACAATTATTATTTGACCCTGTAATTTAATAAATTGTAATATCAATTTATTACGTTTAACAAGATATACAGACTATACCGCCCAAAACAGTATCTATAAGTTTTTTTTTTTTTTTTTTTTTTTTAATTTTTGCAAACTTTAATTTTTATAGTGCTTAAATATGGTTTCCGTTAAAAAGGTAACTTTTTTTTTTTTTTTTTTTTTTTTTTTTTTTGTGGGGGCGGGGGGACATTGGCACGCATTTGGTTCCAGAGCTGCCAACCTAATCCAGCAAATTGTTTGTAACGCCTCTTTTTCTACACCACTTAATTTTTAGAGTACTTGTTTTCTTAATTCATCGTAAATATATTTGAAGAGAATTACTCTAAAAATTAAGTGGTGTAGAAAAAGGGGCGGTTACTAACAATTTGCCCAATTAGGTTGGCAGCTCTGTGGTTCCCATACATCCTCAAACGCGGTTCTTCAGAAATTTGCAAAATCCATTTTCTGTAGGAACTTGCCATATTAACCTCTGCTCTTAAGTATACTCAAACTTGCCAGAGCAGTGTACACTCAATAAAACTGCATCTAAAAAATTTCCTAGAAAGCGTCAGACATACACACCCACACGTTTTATTATAGGTAGAGAAGGCTAATTTTCATAAATGTACACAAAGCATAATTTAATGTTTTGAAAAGTAAAGAATTAGAGACTCACTCACCACATCCCACATCAAAAGAAAACCACTGAAAAGTGGCTCTAATGGGGAGCCAAACCACTCCGTAAAAATTCACGGGTTCGGATTCTTCCACGAGTCACCGAACAACGGAATCATTACACCATCGTGAGTCAAAAATACCGCGCAGGTGCCATTTGTCACCGCCACTCAATAACCGTCCTGAGCTTTTGTATACACGGTAGTACAGGATGCTGTCACACTTGCCTGCCTATGACAGGAGTGATTAACTGTCTCAGGCCGAAACCAGTAATTTGATAGCATTTCTTTCTTTCTTTTTGAGTAAGGTGCGCGAATGATTAAGTAGTATACAGAGTTAATGCAAAATTAACTTCTGTTCGTTTTCAATTATGCGTTGATTGAAAACGGAAACGGATTGTGCGGGAGCAAAATAATGACCGGAAAAAAGCTCCAAAGCCTATTCGGATTAATCAAATAGAAGAACATTACAATGTCATCGGATGCTGAACACATTTCTTCGCTTGTAATCGACACTCCCTCACCCTCTTTTCTACCTCTGCACAACTTAAATGACACTCGATATTTAATTGGCTGCCCTATATCTATACGTATTTCACTCGTTTTCGAGTTACATGATCCAAGACCCATTACGACCCCTTTACCCATTATTTAATTTTTCTACCTTATATTTAACATAAGACAGCTGATTATGCATGATCGCGTTGTTTTGTACAATTTTAAAAATCGCTTAGGGTAGGTGCTGCAGTAATTGACATACTTCAGTAATTTTTAAATGGAACTGAATTTTCAAGACTTCGCAAAACAGCAAAAATGTAACTTACAGATTCACTTAACATTTAGACAAAGAAGTGATAACAGGGACTGTGATTTTAGAACAATCTTGAACGTTACGTTAGTGATCGCACTCATTTTGGTTTTCTTTTGCAGATACGCTTGGTAAAGTTTTTCTTGGTGTCCTAAATTAATAGGCAGGCGCATCACTAGAGGTACTGATGCGTGCTGCTGTTACAACATAGGTTTCAAACTCACTATAGTAAACAACCACCTGATGACAACTTGATCAGATCTGAAGTTGATAAAATTTTGCATGAAAATTTCTTTAGAAATCAAAATACGCAAAGATTAAAAAATTTTGAAACTTCACATGCAAGTGGTTGTTTACCATATCAAATTCGAAACTTCCATTGTGTCGTTTTCATGACCTAACATTGAAAATCTTACAGTGGAAGCAACATTCCAGTTTTGCCTTTTTTCATGGTAGTAAAAAAAAACTACTGATGCACCTCTACCTATTAAATTCGTACATCAAAGAAAACATTATGACTCTCACAACGTATCAGCAAAAGAAAATCAAAATTCACTGTACTTAATAAAGAGGAAAAACATTGCATAGCTGCCAACCTTTTTAAATTTTTATTTAAATTCGTCACCACTATCTCTAAAAATGAATATGTTAGATATATTTTCGGCAATTAAATAAACTGAAAACCATTTTACCGTTTATGAAGTCTCCCATGAAGAATCAAGTGATCATTTGTGTTCAGCCTGTATCTGTATAAAAACTAAAGTATGTGTACATAATCGTTCAAAATAAATAAAAAAGAAGGAGAGAAAGAGCTTAACCACATCGCACCCCGCAAGAAGTAACAAAAGTAAAAAAAAAAAAAAAAAAAAAAAAAGAAGAAGAAGAAGCAATTTTGAGATTATGTAATTGAAAAATGTGTATGAAATGTCACAACGTGCACGAAAAGCGTCACATTTCTTGATCACAAATTATTCGCCTTAGAGGCAACTGCGCCAGTTTTGTTCTACGTAGGCAAGATCATGTTTTATCGTATTCTTTAAAATTATTTTTCTCAAATATTATATTTTTGAGATTGGTCACTTTTCTGTCCGCGGTACGACATGCATTACACACGTTTTGATAAAAGAATGCCGAGCTAATTTTAGGAAGAGCAAAAAGAGCAGACGTGAATTCGAGTCCGAGTTTCTTTGGCTGCGAAACTGCAAAGAACGGGTAACCAATAACGAGCGTTACACTTTTTGCATAACGCGAATTTTAAATAGTATCCCAATTCAAAAAACATATCCATTAAAAAAAGAATGAAATGAAATGCAATAAATGTACTCTCCCAGTTGATCCGGAAGGACATGTTTGATAATGAAATAAATGTCAGAAATCAGCCGAGAACCACGACAGAAAACACGAACCTATCCCCCAACGGGGCTGTTTAGGATGACCCATCTTAATTGACCAATAGGACGACAGGTCTCAATTCACGACAATCTAAAATTAAAGAAAGAGAGCGAGTCGTTCTGCAGCCAATAGATGAGGTAATTCGACAGGTCAATGGTCTGACCTTGGAGAAAGAAATCGCGCGATGGCTTCCATTTTTTTTTTTTTTTTTTTTTATGCGGCCAGTTTGTTGTTCCACCACAGAACAGTTTCATCATTTTTACATTTGTTATTTTTATTGTTTTTACTACAAACCTTTTGAAACTTTTAAGTTTAAGAAATTAGTGAAATACTGCACATATTAAGTAATCATAAAAATGTTTGTAAAAATGAAGGTAAATTATCAGTATTTAATAGAAATAATTATCAAATGACACCATTTTAAAAATGTCGTGAGATATAACGCAATTTTTCTTTCTATCAATGGTTAATGTTTTGTAGGGTTTGGATTATAACGGGGTCGAATGATTCCACTGGACAGGCTAGCTCATTCATCTGTTATCTTGTTCCAGAATTTTGGCACACCAGCGGTTCTGCACTCAACTCGGTTCTGAGCTGCGCTCAAAAGGTAGACGTGGGGGGGGGCGATTTCGATCACAGGGCGCGCTCGTCGGCCTAGCCGTTCGGAGTTTTCCACAGATTTCTCCGAAACTTGCGTAAATAAGGACTAGGACTCCTTAGAAAGACCATCACGGAGGGCCTTCCCCTCCGGCCTAGGACCCTAGTGCAGTCAATCGGCTTTAATACCCATAATCCAACCTTCAAAATTTTGGACATTGAAATGTAACTCAGTATAATTGAATTTTATTAAAACATCTTTTCTGGATGTAAGAATTGTAATTTTTTCACAATATAGGGTGAAGATATTATAGAAAAAATAAAATTTTGTGAAAAAATATATAACTGTATGAAACTGTTCAACTACTTCGTGATTTCCTTTTTATTATAAAATATGTATATTTTTTTAAGTAGTTTATTCGCTACTAACTTATAAAAATCTGGTGTGCACCAACCGACACGATTTCTATTTACTCATTACTACTACATATTATGGACTTTTTTTTTTTTTTTTTTTGGAGATTGTGTAATTCAGAAGGATTAATTAAAATTTGTCTGACAATCAGGTCGCGTACCAATCTTCCTGCAGTAAACAGCGATTAGATGCATGAGAAGAACATTTAAAAGGGGATTTATGTTCATGTAGTAAATTTTTAAGAAAATTAGATAAGCCTTCTTTTTTTTTTTTTTTTTTTTTTTTTTTTTTTGAGACGCTCACTGCAGAGACCTAAAATTAACCTACGTAATAAGGACGCTTATCCATTTCCCTGTGGTAAGTACCTAATGTATATGAATGGACATCTACAAAGAGGTTTCTAATAACGAATTTCAAGAAAAACATTAGAATCGTTTTTGAGATACCGACTTTCTGTCTTTTTTCTGTTTTTTTTATTTTCATCAAAATTTGGTACAGTCAATGATCTGCTTTAGTTGTAAAGTGTCGTTGTTCCACATTTTTCATTTTGGAGACATGACTATCATAAGATTGATTGCTTTTTTTTGAAGGGTTCGTTTTAAGACAGTAAATAAATCTACTTTTCAAACATGAAAAAGGAAAAAAGAAAAACTTACTGAACACATCTTCTGGCCCTTCTTCGTCTTCCGATGAACCAAAAGAGGACGCGTCGCTGTCAATGATTTGACGTCTGCTTATCACAGGACGATTTATTCGCACAATGTTCATATAATTGTTCCTGTTTACTGGATCTCTCCTTGGTAAGAAAAAGTTCCTTAAAGGAGAAACAATTGAAGGCCACGAGAAAGGAACAAACTGTTCCTGTATAAAAAAAGGCCTGGGGCGTGGACTGAAACTCGCTGGTTGGGACCTACTTGAAGAATTGTCAACAAGTGAACCTACTACAGTTCGGCTGGAAGTGGTCCTGCGAGAAGGCATGTTAGGAATTTGGATAGGCTGGCTCTGCTGTCTAGTAGACAGGTCGCTGGAATTACATCTACTGTTATCACAATTGGTAGTGGAGGAATCGGTTCTACTGCAACTCAGAGGAGAGCTGCTGCAGTCTTGGCATGTATCATATTCGTCGAGATCAGAGTCTGAGTCCGAGAACTGTATGGGATAAAAATATTCGCTATTATCGTATTCGTCCTCAGAGTTCAGAGATTCGCGAATTCCCGACTGCCGCGTGGCATTGGATTGTTCTCCAAAAAACCTTTGATTGTCCGCAATACTGGATGGCGATGCTTCATATCCAGAGTCTGGCTCTTGGAGAACAGATAAAGAACGGGAGCTGCTACTAGAAAGGGACAAGTTGTTTGCCTCCTGACTATTGGCATTGGACGCTATAGTCTGTGCTGAACTTGTATTAAGGGCAAAGTTGTCTGAAGAAGATAAAGAGTCAGTAGGAGGTTCTCCAGTACTTGACAAACTTTCAGCATATGGATTGAACATTTTGAAACCTAGAAAGAAAAAAAGAAATCTGTACATATTACTTAAAGCAAAATTTATTATAATAGTTTTTTACTCGTTGTACGCTCAAGTAAAAAGAAAAGAAATAAAAAAAGTATGTAATCGTACTTTATTCATTTATTAAGATTCTAACAAACATTTTCTGTTCGACCATCCCTGAATCCATTTTGACTAGTTCTGTCCAGATGTCGGATCCAGTTATGTCACTGAAACGGTTAGCACCCTGCTTTCAGCTAACAGTTATTGTTTAAAACGTTTGTGGTAAATTGAACCAAAACTTCGTACTACAATAGCTGCAGTACAGAATTGCGAAAACCTTCTGCCTTGATTTGGCGCCTAGATTCGGAACAAAACTTTATAATATAATAGCTGCAACACTGAATAGTGTAAACTTTCTGCCATGATTTTGTTCTTGGGTGAAACAAAACTTCGTACCACAGTAGCTGTAACACAAAATAGTAAAAACTTTCTATCCTGATATGGTGCTTGGATGAAAACTTGGTGCCACAGTAGTTTCAACACAGAATATTGAAAAAAAAATTTCGACGATTTGGTGTTTGTATGAAATAAAATTTTGTACTACAGTAATTGTAACACAGAATAGTATAAACTTTCTGCCATGATTTTGATTCTCAGGTGAAACAAAACTTGGTACCACAGTAGTTCAGACACAGAATAGTGAAAACCTTCTGCCATGATTGGGTGCTTGATTGTAACTATACTTGGTACTACAGTAGCAGGAACCATAAGATGATGAAACCATTTTGTCGTAATTTAAGATTTTTTTTAGCAAAAAGCACCACCATATCACGGTAGAAAGTTTCTCCGTGGTTATTGCTGTCGCTACTATAGTACTAAATGCTGCCTAGCATGTTCCAGCTACAGTAGTACCAAGATTTGGTTCCACTTAACACCGAAATGTTTAACAGTGCAGTTCAAGTCCTGGTTCACGTATGAATAGTAGTGGTTAGGATCGAAATCCATTAATTAGCCCTAGTACGCAAAATTGAGTGCAGAATGATAAACCAAACCAGCCAAATGTCTCTACTTACTGTGCGTCTCGAATAACTCAAAGACGGTTAGCACAGCAGTAGAATGTTTTGTATTTGCGATTGCAATAACGTATAGTTGTGCACCTGTCTTTTTCATCACTCTATAATCTGCTGATTTAAAGGTAAAACATATTTTAGTTTTTAAAAATATGCATTATGTTTATTCATACTCTAAGAGACACTCAATAAAGTCAAGGGGTGCCCGCATCAGATATTTTAAGAATCAAACACTGATTCTTTCGTAAGAGAAAAAAATCTTCACTAAAAAAAAAAAGTAGCAACCGTAATAAACCTGTTAAATTATTTCAAAATGTTATCTAAACCTCTAATGATTAAAAAGAACATTAATGAAAATAGATGATACTGCAGATAGTATAAGAAATATTTAAACGTAAAATATGCATTGCTACAAACAAACACACTATTCATGGATCGTAAAGTAAATCGAATTTTTTTACGACTCTCTGCACACAAACTAAAATGTTATTTATATCCACTTTTAAAAGAGAAGTAGATCTCTATAATATATATCTGAATCTGTTTCAAGGTATTCAAAAAAAATATTTACGTAAATGTGAACGCGGAAAGACAGAGAGACAGACGAACCAAAATCAAACACATTTGAAATTTGCTAGATTTTTTTTTTTTTTTTTAACTTTCTCCAATGAACTTCATTTAATCGTACCCTATAACGTGAAAATCTATTTTTATGAGTATTAAAGTAGGTCAAAGAAAGTGATGAAAGTAAAAGTAGCCAAACCACACTTTGCACTTGAAACCTGTTTTGGCAGACAGGCTCGAAAAACAAAACTATTACATTTAAATAAAAACGAGACAGTCCGGTGCAGTGGAGTGTTTTTAATAACCAAACGTAGCAACAATTTATATTAACATTAAAATATACTTCCAGTGAAGATAAAAATATGAAAATAACCCGCAGTCATTTGCGTTAAAAATTTCCAAAAAAGAGGTTGACAACTGACATTGAATGACAATTATAGAAAGATAGCTAACTACTTTTAAGATTTTCCTTTATCGAAAAATCAAAGGAAAAAATAAATAAATAAATAACCGTAAAAAAGAGCAAAATAAACGGAAAGAAAATAAATGTTTTTCTTACACAAATTTTTATGACATTAATATTAAAAATAACATCATGCTTGCCAACCATCTCATTATGAAGCGTAGTACTTTTAGTCATCGCCTTTTTTTGTACACCAGTAATTTTTTAGAATAATTTCATTCTTATTTAATCCTAACACTATTTGGAGAGAATTGCTCTAAATATAAAGTGGTGTGGGAAAAGGGGCGTTAACAAGTCTACGCTTATTAATGAGATGGTTGGCAGTCCTGTAACATAATCACAATCAGGGTTTCGGATCCGCCCAGAAACCCCAAAAAACCGGGCGGGTTTTTGGGGGGTTACCCACTTAAAAAAGCCCAATAAAACCAACACTCAAGTGGGTTTTATTTTATTTTATTTTATTTTATTTTTTTTAATCTAATAAAGGTTTTCACTTTAAAAAAATAATTTATTATTTTTTTACTTATATTTTCTTACTTGACATATAAATATTATGTAGGATAATAATTATATGTATAAGCATAATTATTATATTATATATATAATTATTATTATATCTGCATAACATATCATATTAGTGATATAATATATGCCAGTTTGAAATTATGTAATTATTTTTCAACTTTGTTAGAAAAATTCCTTTCATTTCAACCATCTATCTACAATATCTCTTTTGAACAGAACAGTTTTAAAAAATGAAAGATGTGCAAAAATGAACAATATTGCAAGCCATTTTTGTATTTGTAAGTCATGATGAAAAAATAAAAACTAGTACGTTGTGGCCACCACAAGACTTTCTTCTATATTTTCCTATACAAATTCATTCAGTAACAATGTTAAACCAATCAGTAACAATATTAAAAAAAAAAAAACTACGATTTTTTTTCTAAGTTGTTTTTTTTTTTTTTTTTTTTTGTTAAAAGTAATACATATTCAATCAGTAACAATAAAAAAAAAAAAAAAAAAAAACGATAACTTTGTTTTAAGTTATCACAGATTTATAGTTCAACCATTCATTTTAAAGGTATTGACGAGATCTTTCGAAAGATACCTATCTTCAAAATTTACCCCCCCCCCGGGGAGGGGGGTACTTCCCCCCCATGCACAAAAATTTTTTCCTACTTAAATACTGCTATTATCAATAATTCATATTAATTTTACAATCACAAGTTTAAAATAACTCTTATTATGCACATTTATGCGAAATTTTGTCCAACATAGTGCACCTAAATATAATCCTATAGTATACGGCACAACCTGAAATACACTTTCATCAATTTTCATCTATTGTCGCACTATAATCTAGTTATTTTGTGTAGCCCTGTAAATGAACAGTGAATGATTTCCCTGCCATATTCTACATGAGGCATGTTTTTATGCATATAAAAAAGATATCTTCATTTCATTTGATTTAGTGCAGTCTATAGATGTTAAAATCTACTTACCTGCAATTTCCCCCATAGACGTAATGTATTTGAATACTCTTGAGTGACCCTGTACACGAACCATTTGCTCCGTCTCAACGAAAAGCTGAGTGTAGAATCCCTACATGATACACATTTATAATACCAAGTTTGGAATCACTGCTGCGATTTGTTCTTGACATATGGTGATAACAGACAGACACACATCTATAGACTGCACTTAACAAAATGAAATAAATATCTATAAATTAATTTGAAACATGTTTTTGTCTGTCTCTACTATATTGAGAGAACTACTTGGTGTAAAAATTTGGTTGAGGTGTCTAAAAAAAGGTCTTGGTCTGTAGATGTGCTATGAGAAGAGAAATATATAAAAAAGTCGAACGGTTTCCGGGGGTTGGGAAACGGGTTAAAAACACATTTAACTAAGCTTCAAATTACTTCACGGTGAAGAAATTGTACATATGGGGACTAGAGTCGAATACTAAGAAATCACTTTCTGTTGCATACAATATAGTGCGACCCCTGGTGGTGAAAAATGCAACTAGATGATTTTGCTGCAGACCCTATCATGTTACATCTTATTTTAAAGGTCTTGGTATTTCCTGACCGTTGATGAAGTTCGTACAGAACACACTGCGCCCCTGGCGGTGGAAAGTGCAACTAAAGGATTTTGCAGCTGACACCACCATGTAACACCTTATTTAAAAGGTCTTGGAAATTCAAGGCGGTTGTTGATAAAGGTCTTGAAATTTCATGTTGATTGGGGATGTTTGTATATAATATAGGGCGCCCCCTGGTGGTGAAAAGTGGAACTAAGTGATTTTGTAGTGGGCCCTATCATGTTGCACCTTATTTTAAAGGCCTTGGTATTTCTTGACCGTTGGTGATGTTCCTATAGTGATCCACTGTGCCCCCTAGTGGTGGAAAGTGCAACTAAAGGATTTTGCAGTTGACACCACCATGTGACACCTTATTTGAAAGGTCTTGGAAATACAAGGCGATTGGTGATGTTCGTATACAACATACTGCGCTCCCTAGTGGAGGAAAGTATATTTTGCAGCGCCTGCGTAACATACCTACTATACGGTGCCGCAGCCACAGGCAGCGGTAACACGAGTCAGAGGTTCGTTCGGATTAAGGTTAATTTTTGAGAATTTTTTCATGGTATTAGCGGCTTGCATCTACGTGCTGCAGGCACTGGGTCACGAACTCGAGTTCCGTTCTGTTTAAGTTTTTTTTTTTTTTTTTACAGATGATTATTTTTTTCGTGATGTTTTCATTTTAAAACAGAAATTCAAACAAAATCGAGTTAAAGGTATAAAATAATACATATTTAAGGTTCATTTAAGGTATCATGGGCCCGGGCAACACCGGACGGGTCAGCTAACATATAGTCTTAGTATTAAACGAAATAGACAATAAAAGATAGCATCTGTTTATTTGAAGTCTGTTTGACGTCACATTGACAGTACTTTGTAGAAAGTGATGTCATATACAGTATTCCTATTTATAAGCATTTTTCCGACTTTCTTTTTTTAAGTGAAACGTCGTAAATTATATTAGATGTTTTATCCTGAAACATATTTAAAAAGTTTTTTGACGGTTTTTTTTACGGTCAATAAAGTGATCATCGAATTCGACGGGTTCCAGCTAGTATATTTTTTATATGCAAGGATGCATGTCTCATGTAGAATATGGTAGGGAAACCCTTCACTGTTCGTTTACAGGGCTACATAAAAGAACTAGATTATAGTAGGACAATAGCTGAAAATTGATGGAAATGTATTTCAGGTTGTGCCGTGTATTACACTATACGATTATATTTAGGTGCACCATGTGGTCTGTACATAATCTTCAAATAATATACAGGGCTGCAAATATTTAAGCGATAACATTCTTTTTTATTGTTAGTGGAAGTTCTTTTCTACAATATTTTACCATTTCCATCAAAGCTGCTCAGGAATGGAAATGAATTCCTCATAGACATTTGGTAAATAATGTATGCTTTTAAGCTAAATATGCATCGCTTGTTTTTTGTACATTTACACGTTTTGAGGCTTCCTGATTACTTAAGTCAAGTGTTTTAACATTTGATCTTTGTTTGTGTCTTTTAGAGTAACTTAAAAACGAATAATTTCAGGAGATCAAAAGCTGTATTTTCAAGTTATTATAAGTTTGTTGCTGGAAAAGTTTGATTAAGACTGAAATGTTTCAAGGAATGTTGCGTGTGAAAGTTGTTTATATGATTTTAAGTGAACTTTTAATTTTAATAGCAGATTTGAATTCTATATAAATGTAGTTGCATTAATGAAAGGGGGGTTGAGGTAGGCGGTAACCCCCTCACACAGAACTAATTATCATATAAAACTCTTCCGAAGCCTAAATTAAATTGTTTAAAAATAGGTTTATATAACAGTAATCGTTGTCTTACCTCTTAATCTCCAACCTGTATTTATGGTATTAAATTTTAGGGTAAGAGAAAGTCGTGTGAATGACAATCAGATTATTATTATTATTATTAAGTGTCTTTTGACAGACTGAGATGAAATTTCAGACTAAATTTATTTTCTGTTTTGCTTGCAGTGTGTTTTGCAGCGTTGGTTGGTAAGCTCACAAAATTTTTATGTGAAACAGAGACAGACAGACATTTTCTAAAAATCTCCAAGTCGCGTCTAGATATCTCAGCGTGTGAATTCGTCGAAAATTCTTACAAATCCTAAGCAGATAGAAGGAAGTGACTATATATATACTCCATCTATAGAGATTGCAAAGTAATTTACATTATTCAAACGTAAATCGACACACAGCACTTTTTTTTAACACTCCGTCTTTGATATAAATAAAAATATCGTCATTTTTCATACTTTCCAACAAAATTAAATATGTTTATAAATTTGGCCTGTCTGTCTGTCGTATTTCAAAAAATATTTTTAGAATGCCTTTTAACTGATACATGTTATTCAGGTTCACTACACCATGTTTCCGAATGACCATGGTATAAATAACACTGCTTGGTGTACAGACAATCACAAAAGGATAGGGACACATTACTGCCTTTAGGCATTTCATTGATGCCTATTTTTATATTTTTATAATAATAATAAAATAATAAAAAATAAAAAAATAATAATACTTATTATTCAGATGCACGCGCAAGTTTCTTTGAATATGGTATAATTAGCACTAATGGTTATTTGACAGGGTCGTATAAATGTGCTCAGATGTATTGCTCGAAGTACATTTGCAATGGTAACAGACAACCTATATTTTGTCGTCAATAAAAGACGCTGAAATTAAATGAAGTAAGGGATAAGTAGAGTTAGAAAGTGGTTTTTGGGGTAGGTCTTGACAAAAAATTGGCTTGACAAAAAATTATTTAGCTGCCTGTTTACAAAATCTAAATTTGTAAAATGGTCCCTTTCACAAAATTCAAATTTATAAAAATTCAAAATTTCGTTAAATATGATCCTTATTCTTTAATAAATTTTCCCCCACCCTTTTTTTTTTTTTTCAGTATTATTTCTAGTTATTGCCTATACTTGGTTTTATTAAGGATTATTAATTCGATAATAATCGTTACACACGATATTTTATTTATTTTATTCATTTATTTAATCAGTTTTTATTTTTAATTCATTTATTTATTTATTTATTTATTTACAGAAATAAATAAATTTTCAAAAGTGGGTACAAAAAGTACCTTGATCGATCCAGTTGTTTTATAACCTATGCGAAAAGTATGGTTTTTCATTTTCGTTAATATTATATAAATTTATTTATTTATTTATTTATTTATTTTCAAAAAGTGCTTGACTTTTGTCATCCAGCAACGTGATCAGATTCCAATAAAGCTGCTTTGCACTTTTTTTTTTTTTTTTTTTTTTTCTGATAAAGGAAAACGTTTGATTGACGGAGTGTAAATATTACATCACAAGAAGAGGCTTTATCGCCCCACTACAATTCGTCATTTTAAAACAATAGATAAAGTTAGAAAGCAACAGCTTTCGAAAACGCGCTTCGACCAGACTGCATGGTGCCGAATGCTACCGCTACAGTTACAGATTGTTTGCACCGCGTTGTGCAACTCTGTGATAAAGTATTTTTGAATGCAACTAAAACAAGAGCTAGAGAGATATCAAGAATTTCTCTTTACTTTAATAACATTTTAAATAATGACGTACTACTTTGTGCTTAACGATACGTTCTCTCTTTCTTTAATTTCGAAAAAAAAGTTCGAAAATGAAAATTTGACGCACAATTTGTAACTTTCTCTTTCTTGTGGACCTTACCAGTGCTTTTCTAGGAGTGGCCTATAAGTTCTGCCATAGCCTCCTTAACTAGATGCCTGTCGCGTGGCTCTTTAGCTTGGCAACAGTTCAAGCGGTAGACAGCGCCACCTGGTACAGATCGCGCGACTTTTTTATTCAACTGTCACCAAAAAAATTTTAAAAGTTGGATTTGAAACATATAAAAAGGGCGAATAGAATCAAGGAAACGTCGATTATATAAATATTATACATCACTTCTTAAAATTATTGGTGACAGTTATGGTTCTGCTCTCGAAGCAGTTAAATGGAAGGTGTCGGGTTCAATTCCATGTCGCGCTTGTCGGCTTAATTTAATAAATTTGGTGGACAGGGATTTTCACTAAGTTCTCGTCAGTTTCATAAATATATTTGATTTGTTAATCTAAAATCACTGCAGCAGCTAAGAATAATTGTTAGCAAAATTTTTCAAGCATTTGCCATGTTTTCAAAACAGTGACTTAACAACGATAACAAATCGTTCCGAATTTACTGACAGGTATTACAGTAATCTAACGTAAATTCAAACATAAGATTATTTTAAAATAAAATAAGTAAGTGTTCATCTGCAATTTTCACGATAAAACACAACATTTCTAAAACTATTTCTGTTTATTTGTTTACAAATAAGACAATGATAAAATTTCGGACCGTCTGCTGATCTACATTTGCACAAAAGAATTTCACGAGAAACAGACAGATTGTCGCATTTTTTTTTTTTTTTTTTTTTTTTTAATGCTCGCTAAAAATAGGTCACACCTAGTCCCTAAAGGTAACAGAAATAACAGTTAACAATTATTCCTCCGAATCGGACATCACGTAGATAGAAATAGGTTTGCTAAATAAACTATTACTAACTGTGATAGTTTGTTGTCTTATAACAAGCAAACAAAGGTATTCTTAAAAACACTGTGAAAAATGGTCCCAGTGAGGCGTAATAACTATTATTTTTTGCGACTAACTATTACTCCACAAACCAGACATCACGTAGTTAGAAGTAGATTTACTACACTAACAAGTATTACTAACCGTATTAGCGACGAAAAAAGAAAGAACGACCACTGAGAGTGCCAATGGATTATTAGGTAATACACTTTAAAAAATGAGACAATGCGGGACCTTGAATGTATGCATGAGCTGTCAGGGAAAACGCGGAAGTGTCTTCGCCAGTCTAAAAACCTCACACAGGTGCTAATACACCCTCTTCCAATAACCTCCAAACGCAAAGTGAAAATCGTGATGAAAAAAAGGGATAAAGGAGGCTCTCATTAAAATGCACAACTGCGATCTGGAAAAGTGGCCTATTATGTTACGCAACAAAATGGAGGATAAAATAAACTCTTGTTTACTTTTTAAAAGCACAGCACTTTCTCTAATAAGGATATATCAAAATTTAATGATGGGCACGCTTCTTACGAATTATCGTAAAGACGGAATGCTAGTTCACTATATATGAAATTACAGATATTTACATTGATATCGGTAAAACTTTTATACAATACGTAGCGTATGTACTCGATGCTTGCATTTTTACTTCATAAGCATGTATAATAAAAAGTAAGGAAAAAAATAGACTATGAGACTCTCGTGAAAAAATTAGACTATGAGATTTTGGGAAGTGTAGAAATTAAGTCCAACTAACCGCTCAAGAGTCCCAAGTCTAGTTGGAATGCCCTCCATGGGATGGAGGGGCTTTATATGGAATCGTAGCTGGTATTCAGGCGGAGTTTCTGGGGAAAAAAAAAAAAAAAACACGAAAAACTCCGAACATGTAGGTTGTTGAGTGTGACTTGGTTTCGAAGAGCGAAAAGTCCCAACCACTGATGAGGCATGAGATTTTGGGTATATACCGGGTGATCCAAAAGTCAGAGAAAAAATATAAAAATTAATTATTCAAAAAGTACTGACAATACAGCTCTATGCGGTTTTCACTAAAATGTACAGAGAAACATGGGATTATATATATATATATATATATATAAGGAAAAATATTAATTACATTTTTCACTAACATATCGCGCTGTATTCATATTATCCTCTCACATTTTAAACACGTCTGATTTGAATGACGCCCTATTGCGAATTCTGCAGCTTTTTAGCCGAATTTCCGATTGCGTAAGGTCTGACGGTTAAAATTATAATGAATGACGGACGTCACATCCACATGAAACATTTATAGTCTTAGCTAGGTTGTTGATGTTGAAGGTACTGCACCACTGTAAAAAAGTAATTTTACGATTAAAGCGTCACCTGATGAAGGATATTGAAACTGAATTTTTAATAAATTTTTTCTTACCTAAAAAAATCCCATGTATTTTTGTGCATTTCAGTGAAACCCGCATAATGCTACGACCAATACTTTTTGAATAATATATATATATATATTTTTTATGTTACTTTTGGATCACCCTGTATGTTTTGAAATACGGTATCCTCAATTCATTATTGTTATTTTTATTGGGATATATGCATCTATGTATGCATCTGAGTGAATACGACAGCGTCCAAACGTTGCATTCGACTGAGCTCAAATTAGGTAGGTACGTACAGATCGTGGCCTACAGATCACAGCTGCAAGATCTGTAAAAATTTTAATAAGTGTAAGATTAACATAGTTATTTTAGAAAGATATGGGGGGAGGGAATATGGTATATATGTATGTGTGTATTTATACTATTAATATTATTAGATTATTTAAAAGAGAACAAAATATATATTATATTGCTTTTGTGAAATTTGTTATTATAGAATTGGGCACGGAAAATTTTTATAGATTTTTCACAGAGAAACATAAGGCAATTAACCTACATCTGATTGTCTGAAATTGATTGAAATATTTATAGATCAAATAAATGTTTCAGATTTTTGTTTCATTACTGGTCATTACTGGTCACTGTGTGCTGATTATTTATAATCATTTTAGACGGAGACTTATTTTTTTAAATTTTTGTTTTTGATATTGTCCACTAACAAACATAAGAATTTTCAGAAGAAATATTATCCTTTTCCCTTTCGTTAATTTACTAAATTATTCACAGATTCAAATGTTTAGAAGCCTGGTAATGACTCGACGTCCAGAAAGTCAAATGGTGACATACCAGAGATATGCATATGTATATTTTAAAAATATTTATACTTCATAGTTATTTTTTGTTTTCAATCATTATTTTATTATTATTATTATTAGATTTCATATTTTTATGTACTCTGATACCTTTATCATTAATGTACAATTAAGTAAGAGATTTGCATATTAATACTCCATTTTTTATATATATACTCAATTTATACATTGTTAAAATTTTATATCCTTTAAACTTCCAAAAATGTTCAAATTTCAATACGGCTACAGACGAATGCATATAAATACGGGTTAAATGATTCAAGTTATAGAATACATCACTGAAATATTATACACCCACACATTTTATCTCAAGAAAATAATTATAACAGTAACTTCTCAAACTCATTTTATAGTTTGTCAACTCGTGCAACAAACACAGCTTACGTTACATTTCACAAAGTTTAATTTAAACCCAGGTTACTATACTCCCCCCATCCCTGGCCCCCAAATGATTCGATCTGATATTTCACAGTAATGAACTGCCCGGTATACAACTAAATTTAAACTATCCTTGATGTTTTTTCTCCGCCATTATTTAGAGGTAAGGAGAGATTAAAACTTTGGAAAACCGGATGCTTTTCAAATAATAATCCCAAGTATTTAAAAGTCTTCTCGAAATTTTAATTAGAGGATTTAAGCATATTTTACAATGTTGTATCTGGATCCTTTTCCATCCGAGGGAGCATTTGGGATTTCAAATCAGCCATGAAAAAGAACACCCAACCTAACCTATAGAAACATCAACCGTAATTCGAAGCTGAAAGTAAGAATATCAGTTTTCCGGAATTTTCGCTGTTAATGAAAACCTGAAGGAATCAAATCGAAAAATTAACAGACGACGGAGCTGCACTTTTGATATATCACCAAAATTTTACAGTTTAATGATGCTTATTTTCATAATTAACGATTCAACAGCACAATTAGAACGCTGATACCACTTTTTAATTCCCGAGTCTATACTATTTAAGGAAAACATTGGGATCATTAAAAAGCCCAACAACGATGAGATTTTGATGCGCTTAGAGATTTTCCTCGATTCACTTTTTGTTATATTTACGACGCTGTATGTATACCTGTGTGTGAGAAAACACGAATGCATAAACGCTGGCGTTCGATCGAGCTGAAAATTAGATCGGCATTTTATATAAGTGAACAGCGCACGAACTGTATAGTTCTTTTGCAGGGATACAAAATTTTGTTATACATTACAACCTATCGACTCAAGTTATTTAAAAGTGCGTTCTAGTAGTGTTAAATTGTTAAAAAACACTGAATAGTTGTATATTATATTTCTTTGTTAATGTACGTTTATTATGGGATTGAATTGGATTAGAGTGTGGGGATCAAGGCTGATTGACTGCACTAGGGTCCTAGGCCTGAGGGGGAGTGCCCTCTCTATGGTGGGTCTTAGCTCGTATTCACGCAAGTTTCGGATAAAACCATGGAAAACTCCGAACGTCTAGGCCAACGAGTACGACCTGGGATAGAACCCGGCACCTCACGTTTACTAGTTTTGAGCACAAAACCGCTCGGCCGCTGGTGGGCACGTTTCTTATGGGAAATAGACGTAACACTTCTTATACTTCATTTAAAGGAAAAACCCGAAAACACTATATTGTTTATGCACATAATATGTTATATATATATATATATATATATATATATATATATACTTTATTATACACAACCATTTCTTCATGAAAATCATTATTAATACATTTAATAGAAAAAAACAATGAAGCAATATAAATGAAATAAAATAAATAAATCCTTTAAGATATAGCACAAGTTATTAAACAGCGTCATTTTGTTTCAAATTTTGATGAAGTTAAATCTATAGGCATTATGAAAACAAATTAACCACAAGGTCTTCATTAAAATAGACAACATTTGTATGTAGAGCATAATTAATCTAAGGTCCCAAATCGGAATGAATAAATTGTAAAAGCATGAACGGAAAGCATTTCAGAAAACTAACAAACTCACAAGTATCACTAAAATTAATAAACATATTGCATAAGCAGTCATAACTTATTAAAACAAATTTATTAGTTAAAATCGATGACTAAAAAAATAAAAAGAGCTCACGAAACATTGGTTCTTAATGATATGAAGAAACACCATAAATTGCAAGAGTACGCAAAAGTTGTTTTGTGTCGAAATAATTATGTACAACCCTTCATCTGGGGGAAAAGGAGCCACGAGATATGCTTTGCCGTGGCGTAAAATTTTACGACCGAATGTCTGCTCTGGAGACCAAGGCCAGAGGATGGAATGTCCTCAGAAGGGTTTTTCTAGCCCATATTCCCGCTAGTTGGCCGATTACATTAATAAAATTTTACAACCGATTGTCTGCTCGTGTGAGCCAAGCCTGGATGGGATGCCTTCCGTGGTGGTATTTCTAGGAAGTCCTAGCCCCTATTCAAGGCCGTTTTGAAGACAACAATAAAAAACTAACTTTAGAAGCAAACGTCATAAATTGCAAAAGCACACAATTGTTTCGAGAGGAAAAATTCAAGAACGAACCTACATCAATCTAAAAACAGAGTCATGCTCAATTGTGCCTCATTATTTTCGTCTGATGAAAGATCGTGATTAGTAATTTCGACTCGAAACAGTTGTTGCATGTTTTAGCAAAGTAAAGCAACTAAGATTTAGTTTTCTTAAATGCGAAATATCAATAGAATAGAGAAATGATCTATATTTTAAACACAATAAATAAAACACAACTTACCCGAAATCACTGCGAATCAAACAATAGCCTTGATTGTATTAATCTCACATGAGTCATTGAACAAATACAAGAGGGACCAAGGCCTGGGGTTTTAGGATGGATAAAGAGACATTTTAGCACCAAAACTAGACTCCAAGTCAGACAGTGTCTGGACCTTGAATGGACCGCATGAATCGGCTGGAAAACGCGGAAGTCGAGAGAAGTTTTTCGATTTTTCTTTTTAGAAAAATGCACAAGGGGTTATGCTGTTTACGCAACACTCTGTAGTATTAGTTATCAGCAGCTATAATAACTAGAGGTGTCCAAGGCTAAATAGGCGGAAGGATGGAGCTAAGCCTAGATGCAAAGAAGTTTAGGCAACGGGCCAACAGATAACCAGTCTTTTTTAACTAACTTTTGCGACCTGTAACACGAAGAAAAACAACAGAAGGTACGCAATGAACAGCGTAACGATAAAAAGACAATTCCGGGGGGAGAATTGTGAAACAATACAGGTGCAGATCAAAGTCGGTGAATTCGCAATTAAAAACAAATTGGTAGCATTTCCACAAAACTGGAAGACGCAGGAAGATTTTTTTTTTTTTTTTTTGTTGTTGTTGTTGTTTGGAGAGTCAATATGCTATAAAGTAAAATTAATGGATAGCGCAAATAATTGTTTCAACTACAATCTACGATGATTCAACAGCTGTTTTATTCGAGTTTTGTAATTATTGAAAAACAGAGACAAACGTAACAGTTATTTATTTATTTTTCTACGCAGGAAAAGTAGTATTCGTAATCGCAGTTTTATTTTTATTTAGTTATTTTATTATTTACTACGGTCTTTTAGGGAAATATTCATTTTGACTTTTGTACGTATGTATGTACGCGTATCATATGACTGAAAAACGATTAGCCATATATTTGCAGATAGGCCAACAATTTATAATTTATTCAAAGCATTGGAAGTGCATCCCCTTTTATTAATCCCACCACTTTTTTAATTTATCTTGCCTATAAGGTAGAGAAAGTATTGTTTTAGGGTCAAATTTTCGAACGTGAGTTTTTGTTATACTTACACGTTTTGAGATTCCCTGAATACGAAAATCATGTTTTTAGAGAATGGCCTGTGTGTGTGTGTATTATCAGCATAGCTGAGGAACAAATAGTAGCAGAAATTCTAAACTTGGTATTCTAAATGTGTATGATATAGGGATACTATACTAAGTTTTTCTTTGAGAAGAAGCAAATGGTTCGTGTACAGAGACACCCAAGAGAATTAAAATACATTACGTCTATGGGGGAAATTGCAGGTAAGTCGAGTTTAATATCTATTGACTGCACTCAGCCAAATGAAACGAATATATATTATTTATATGCGTAAAAACATGTCTCATGTAAAATATGGTAGGAAAATTATTCGCTGTTCGTTTACAGGGTTACACAAAAGAACTAGATAAATGTGCGACAATAGTTGCAAATTGATGGAAGTGTATTTCAGGCTGGGTCATGTATTATTACTATAGGTTTTTATTTAGGTACACCATGTGGTCTGTATATAATCTTCGAAAGGTATACAGGGCTACAAATATTTAAGCGATAACATTCTTTTTTGTTGTTAGCGGATATGCTTTACTAATAATATTTTACCATTTCCAGGAAAGCTGTTCGGCAATTGAAATGAATTCCTCATAGAGATATGGTAAATAATGTATGTTTTTAAGCTAAACATTCATCGCTTGTTTTTTGTATATTTACACGTTTTGAGGCTTCCTGATTACCGTAGTCAAGTTTTTTAACGTTCTATATTTGTCTGTGTCTCTTCGAGTGACTTAAAAACGAATAATTTTAGGAGATCCAAATGTAGTATTTTGAAGTTAATATAAGTTTGTTGCTGGAAAAAATTGACCAAGATTGATAAGTTTCAAGGAATGTTGCGTGTGAAAATTGTCTGAATAATTTTAAGTGAACTTTTAATAACAGATTTAAATTCCATATGCATGTAGGTGCATTAATGAAACGGGGGGTTCCTCACACAGAACTAATATGAAACTCTTCCGAAGCCTAATTTGAATTGTTTAACATAGGTTTACATAACAGTGCTCGATATCATAACAGTACTCGTTATCTTACTTCATAATCTCCAACCTGTATTTATAGTATTAAATTTCAGGGTAAGAGAAAGTCGTGTGAGTGACACACCAGATTATTGCTTTTATATATATATATATATATATATATATATATATATATTTTAAGAGTATTTTTTTTTTCAATCATCACTACATATCGGTATTGCATTTACATACAATCGTAATTACGTTACGATTGCATAGCTCGTATCTAAAAACGGGTGAGAAGCAGAATGTTGAAAAATCGTCCCTTGTTACCATCCCTTATTATCCCTTCCCACTATGTGACTTGACGTTTTAAACTAAAAATTAATTTAAAAAAAATCTTTTCTTTAAATATATATGTATTGTTTAAGAGGCGTACGAGAAAGTTATGTGGTGTCTACATTAGATATTTTTATTTAAAGGTAATCTTAAAATAATCTAATATGGACATATATATATCTATTATGCTTTTAATCCTATTTTTAAATTACATACCAAAGTATGCCCATCCCAAGATCGTTAATTCACTATATATCAACTAATACATTTTTATATAAAATTATAAATACTAAAAAAGTGATAACAAAAAAATGATTCTCATACATAACAAAGGCAGCGTGATCATTATTTCATTTCCTCGGAACACGTTTCTGATTGCCAACGAAACCTGTTGATGAGTGTGTATAGATATCATAATTAGAGACCTATTACCTTTCATTTAGAGTATCCAATTTTCTGACGCTCTAATTAGATGCTACACATATTTCATCTCGTTTCGCCCAATTAGTAGAAAATAAGACACCTGATATTGAATCCACGTTAACATCCTGGAATTAGCACGTGGCTTATGATTTGATTACAATAGAAAGGATGTGTGCATTAAAAAGATTCGCACTATTTAATATACTCGTCGATAATAAAGCGACAGGTGGGGTGGGACACTTCCACAGTCCATCATTAACACTTTACCTTAATAAGTCAGGACTGCTTTATTTTACCATTTTAATAATAGCTAAAATATGTTTATATACAGCTGTCATCATACAGCATACATCATCCGGCTGTATGTGAAAGATATGATTTAATTTGCATAGTGTCGTGAATACTGAATGGCTCATTAATATGTGATATGGGATGAAAGCCGATTAACTACATTAGGGTCTTAGGACTGGGTAGATTAGGCCTCCATAGGGACGGTCTTTCTTGGAAGCCCTAGTCCTTATTCACGCGAATTTTGGAGAAAACTACAGAAAACTGCGAATGGCTAGGCCGATGAACGCAACCTGGGACAGAACCTGACGTTCAGCTTGGAGAGCATCACCTCTCGGCAGTCACCTAAATAATTCATAAGTCAACTGAACATGTCTAGGGCATATTCTATTAATTTACTCTAGTTGAGGAAAATCATATACTAATTGACTTCTTTTCCTCTTGACTATAATTCAGTAAAATTTAAAAAGATTTCTCTCCAAACTACAAAACCAGACAATTTAAAATTAAAAACTGAAATCAAAATTTTAAGTTTCTATAAAATTCCCAAATTTTCGTTTATTTATTTATTTAATTTATTTATTTATTTATTTATTTATTTATTTATTTTTTAAAATAATATTTTTTTTATATTTCCTATATTTTAATAATAGATTTTTCAAATTACGTAAGTTTTCCAGGTTTTCCTTGAATTTCGGATACCACAGTGATCAAGGCGGATTGTAGTGAACCCGAATAACACGTATCAGTTTCAAGGTATTCTAACAAATATTTAAGTGAGAGCGCAGACAGACACACTTTTCAACTTTGTAGGAAAATGCATCCACTAAATCATACGAGCTTGTAATAAATCTCAAAATGTTCACCTTTTCCAGATCGTTTTCCACAGAACTTCCCGTTGGAAATGTCACAGTGTATAAAACTACGCATCATTCTATACGATTCTTGATTTCCGGGGTGGAGGGGGAAAAAAAATACGTAAATGTAAAAGGAATGAAAACTATACTCGGAATCACTCTAGATGTTTTGACGGGAGTTCACATCTAGAGTAGAATGATGCAAGAAAGTGACATCATTCTCAAAATACGATACAAAGGAAATCGTCGCTACGGATTTCAGAAGTCTGTTTCGCTCCTGTCCGTATTTTTTTTTTTTTTTTTCGAGATCTATCTTATTCATATACTATATACTATATACATATATAATTGTGACAAAATATATATATTAGATTATTTAGCCACTTCATATATATATATATATATATATATATATATATATATATATATAATTCTTTTCTTTAATTCTTTTATATATAATATATATATATATATATATATATATATATATATAAAAGAAATATTACTGTCCGAGAAATATATGTGTACCCCAGAGGTAAAGGGCATCCTGTTCAAAAATGTAATGTTTCAGTCGAGCTCCTTTTTAATTTTTTACAACTTTTTTGTACGTTTGTTCGCTTTATGATACATTATTGACACAGTATTAATAACATTATGTATTAAAAGAAAATAGTGTTTTTAATAAATAAGACAATATGTCGCTAACTCTCCTTTCACAAAAAAATAAATAAATAAATAAATAAATAAATAAATAAATAAAAAAAAAAAAAAAAAAAAAAAAAATGGGCATAGTGTCCTTTATCTTCCGGGTATGTTTCTCGGATAATAATAAAAAAAAATTTTATTCCTCGATAACGATTAAAAAACTGCACATCCTCATTTCACTTCTAATCGACATATTAGAAGTTTTTCAAAGCTTACTCCTGAAATAGGCAGTTATTTTTTTAACCCTTTCGCTACCACTGGGACTTATATGTCCCAAGCTTAAATTAAAATATAATATGAAATTTTTTTTCTGAATGTTTTCTGTTCTTGTTTTTTAGACCTGTAACTACCATGAATAGGTGGATAGAAATGTCAGTTGAAAAAATTCACTGTCTATTAAATGGACCACTTCAGATAAATTATTTAATACTTATTTTATTTTTCTCAGAAAAAAAATATATTGGTAGTGAAAGGGTTAAAGCTAAAAATAAATCTGTCATTTCTGGTAAGCCATAAGTACGGAGTAGTTCTATCCCTGATTGATATGATTCACGTTTAATCGCAAATAATAAATGACCTCACACGCAAATACTGGTTTTTCTTTTTTCTAACTTAGCATGACTGATAAAATATATATATTAAAAAACACTGGTATAACTTTAATTCAATTGTCGTTGAACAAACATTTATATAAAAAATAACTACCACAAAATTAAAAACATGAAAAGCGTTAAAGTAAAATCATTAACAAGTTTTTTTTTTTTTTTTTTTTTTTTTTTGAGTTAGAAATATAAATGGGAAGAAGAAATAATTATTTCGCAAAAGATCTTTTGAAATAAGTTAATGGATTTGTAGCACGTGCAAATCTTACATGTCACTGTCGCTGCGAGCGAAAAGGCTGAAGGCTACCGGAGACGCTTCATTAGAGAAATACATGTTATTGGAGGCAATTAAGATGATACATACACAAGTCACCTCCGCAGAAAACTAATCAAAACCTTCCAATATACACAAACGGATCGACTCACTTAATCCAGCCCACAAAAAATTTTCCTGTTCTCGATAATCCAAAGCGAAAATTTTAAGAACAATATTTTTACTGTTACTTTTTTTCTATGTTAAAAAAGGTCAAAATTTTCGACTTCCAGACTTTCACTGATTGACACTTTTCAAGAGATCCTTAACACGATTTGACCATTTTTAGAAAATGTCCACCTGTCTCTGTGAGAGTAGCGAAAATTTCGTGGCAGCTCTAGCTCAAGAACTAATGCATAGGCGTCCATAAAAAATTACATATACTTGCACCTTGACATACGTGGGTGCCTATCAATTTGTGGTACAAATTCCTTATGTGGTGTTTGCATCAATTTTTTCATAATTTTTAAAATGGATGTATAGAATAAAATTTCGTATAAGTGCACACAATAAAAATTATTTTTAACCAATCAACGTGAAACAGAAAAATTGATAATGATAATTGTTATAGCTAACCAGGAAAAGTTTTGTGTATAGAGGAGCATCGTTTCCGCTGTTAACCTTTGTGGGAAGAGTATGAATTTTCAGTATGAGCATTTTTCAAAACAACTCGTCAATACCTTTAAAAGGATGAATAGAGGAACCCCGTACCTGTGATAATTAAAATAATAATAATAATAATAAATAAATAAATAAAACACATTTTCTGAGATGCCGTCCAAAGAACACAGAACCATCCTCCCTTTTTTTTTTTTTTTGACAATTAATGTTATACTTCCCTGAGACGAAAATCGTCAGTCTTTATCATGGAAAATAGTTTTAATTGATAATTTGCACTACATGAATTTGTATTCTCGAATTTAAAAGAAAATTTTGTGATAGCCACGACATCTGGCCATAAATGGAGACAATGAATTTTGAAATTACCAAAGGATTGACAAATAAAACATATTACATTTTTGAAGCATTATATTTAACTTCAAAGTAGAATAAATTAAATAAAATTAGAAGTTTATCAGTTTTGAAAGAATAATTTTCTTTTATAAGTGCAAATAAAAATAATACTTTTTTTTTTTCCTCAAAACGACTATTTTATTTATTTATTTCCCCCCTAAAACGTTCCCCTCGTCTTAATTTTTGACGAAATTCTATAAAAAGTTACTGTTCAGACTCATAGGCATTGAAATAAATATGTATAACCAGTTTTGTTTCCTTCTTAATTGGCGGATTCAAATTCCGGCTCCGTCATGGACGTTGCTTCAATGAGCGAGAAATGTCTGTAGTGCGACATCCCCGAATCCGTCTTAATTTAGATTTTAAAACACAATGTAAGTTTTTAAAAACCTCAATTTAACATTAAATTCCAACATTCAAATATAAAAGTATTTCTTAAAAAATAATTTGCCAGTGAAATCGCAAAGTAATACATACGTACATGTATTTAGAATACATTGTTAAATTTTAATAATGTAAAATGGAGAGAAAAAAAATTACAAATTAGTTAACATGGAGAACTTAAAAAAAAATAATAATAATAATTTGGTATATTATATTTAAATTTTAAATAGTTAAAAAAAAATAATACACTTAATATCGTTGTATTTCTATGGATGTAAAATTTCCTAACTTTAAGACAACAATAACATATATATATATATATATGTGTGTGTGTGTGTGTGTGTGTGTTATGTTCATGACGTCCACGCATCTTAATAAAGTAAAGGTCATATTGCCATCTATATTGCATCTGAAAGAAATTTTATGCCATTTTTTAAAAGGGAGGAGGCGATTTAGATTTAATATATATATATATATAAATATATTCTCTTGAACAGATTTTAATTTGAATATTCATAAAAAATCGTCAAAGTTTTTTTCAAAAGATAATTAAAAGTTCAAAAACATCACTTGACAGACATTCCAAAGATAGAAAAATAAATGAATAAAATAATATATACAATTAAAAATCCACTGCAAGCAATTATCACTTATACCATAGTGAATTCAAATATTTTTGTATGGCTTTGGTGTTAAGGACTACTGAGTACAGGAGCGGGCATTGGTAGTTTCCCAACATGTCCTTTCTAAGGACTCTAATGAGTATTTTTTGAGAAAGTCACGGAAAATTCCGAAAAGGCTAGGTCGAAGGCCGCAACCTGGGATTGTGTGGCTATGTAAACAAATCATTAATGCAAATTGCGCCATATTCGATAAGAATTTCCTACGCTTTTATAAAATCTAAAAAAATAAAAAATAAAAAAAATAAATGCATTATGTTTAGCGCAATGTAAAGAGAAGGAATGTAGCTTTCAGAAACACTTCTTCATACTCACAAGACCGTAACATCCACATGGCAGTCGTACTATGACTTTTAAAAAATCAAATCAGAATGACATGTATCATTTCGTAATATTCTAAATTATTTAAAGAAACAGTGGAGAGCTATATGAAGCTCATAAATAATTTTTAACATAGTTAAAAACAGATAAAATAAAAATATATTTTTCTCCCCCTTTCAAGAGAGAAAAATATTAAAATATTCAAACAATATTCAAACATAAAACAAAAAAACAGTTAATATCTAAGCACTAAAATGATTATGTGTCATAGTAAATTGCGTAGAATATGAAAATGCATCAAAATAAAAACACAAATAGGAAATAACATTTTTTAAGATCTTTTACAATAAGTTCAAAAAATTATATTTGTTAAGCAAACTATAGAGTAAAATACGCTATATTTGTTTTTGGAAAATAAATTTGCTGTTTTTAGAAATACTAATAAAGGATAAAAGCAAATATCTTTTTTATACTGCAAAATACTTAATGAAGTTAAAAACTGTGCTTTGTTTGATCCACTCTAAAGTTGAGTCCCATTAGATGTCCCTTCACGAAATTCCACTTCGTAAAAAGGGCCCTTTTACAAAATTAAAACCCATAAAATCTGCCACTTAATATGTATATATTCCGACAAGAAGATATAAAAACTAGTATGTTCTAGCCACCACATGACTTTCTTCTATATTTTCCAATACAAATTCCCTCAGTAAATGTAATTTATTAAAATTATTATTTAAAAAAATTATCTTCCATGATAATGCAGACTATTTCCATATTAGAGAAGTAGTATAACACTAAATGTCCAAAAAAAGTAAATTTTATAGTCAATATTACTTTTTTTTTTTTTTTTGGGGGGGGGGGGGGTTAAAAATGAAAAAACATCGATAACTTCATTTTAAATTATTGCAAATCTGGTTCAACCATTCGCTTTTAAGGTACTGGCGAGCTCTTTTGAAAGATACCCATCATGAAAATTTACTCCTCTCGAGGGGGGGACTCCCCCCCCTAGGCAAAGATCCTATACATACAAAAAAAAAATTCCCAGTTGACTATCTCTATTATAAATAATTCTTCTAAATTTCATAATGATTACTAACAAATAATTCTCTTTATGCGCATTTATACAAAATTTTGTCCTATATCACCATGTTAAAAATTTAGAAAAAGCAGAATGGCAACGCAACCTGTAAGACAATTTTTACCAAAAGTTGATAGGCACTAATTTATGTCAAGGTGCAACTACATACCAAATTGTATGAAATTCTGTGCAGTAGTTCCTGAGATACAGTTGCCACAAAATTTTGTCACACAAACTGACAGACAGACAGACATTTTCTAAAAATGGTCAAATCGTGTTCTACAGCTCTCAAAACGTGTAAATCCATCAAAAACCCGAGGTCGAAAATTTTTACGAATCCAATACTTTCTATCCAATATCACAAAAAAAAAAAAAATGTTTATCTTTTAAAAAATGGGACCTAAAAATTAAAATCTGAATCAACCCTTGCTATGTGAATGATCTACTAAATTATACACATATGTTATTTCTTTATATTAAAGGGAGAAATATATATATATTATTTTATTATTATTGAATAATTTATTTAAAAATAAATCACTAACATGAAAATTTAAATACTTCTTAACTGCATTGAAGAAAAAAAAAGAAAGAAAAAAGAAATACCAGGGTAAATTATGCAGAGATTATAAAAGAAAATAATCCTTAAAAAAAAAAAAAATGTGACTTGAAGTGGCAAAGCAGTGTTTTATATATATATATATATGTATATATAAAGAATTTTACACAATTTGAGTATTATACATATAAATAAATAGCAATGGTGACTCAAAAAAAAAAAAAAAAAAAGTAATAATAATAATAATAATAACTTGTCATATTCAATTCATTAAACAAAAACTCCAAATTACAAACTTATGTGATAAGAACTTATGTGATTGTCATTTCAACGTAAATAAATAAATAAACAGATAACAACGTTGATTCAAAATTAAACGACGTGAATACACCGCATTCTACTATTCAGAACTTAAAATATAAATTATAAATATTATTTTAATCTATACCGCAAAATTAGCAATACTTTATGTTGAATTGAAAAAATTATAAATAACCACAATGGTTAACCTCCCCCCTTTCTTTTTCAAAATTTTGTTATAAAACGAATTTAACAACAATTGATTATGATTATACTATGATTAAAAACTCTCAAGTTAATTTAAGCATCCGATATATATGTAAATTAAAAATTAAGCTCTAATTATTTTAATTAAAAAAACACCTCGTAAGATATTGACTTGCGTAATTTTTCTGCTAAAATATGATATACAACACATCCAATAAAAAAGAAAAAACTTTGAAACAGACATCTAATGAAATCTAATAAGATCTTAATTTCTAACAAATTTATTCGTAAATATATATTTTTAATAAATTCGTGAATTAAAAAATAGACGAATGTCTAAAAGTCTAAATTTCCTGGAACAGCCATTCAGCCGGAACAAATAGTTGAACATCAACAAACGGTCACGTGATTTTTGTTTTGCTTTCGCTTCCCTACATGAAAACATTGACATGTCATAACATGACAGGATCAGCAGCGCCGACTTTGAAAAATTTCTGGGGGGGCTCGAACCAAGGCCGTAGCCAGGATTATTTTTTGAGGGTGGGGGGCATCACATTTCTAATACAAGGTCATCAAATATGGTGTAATAATGTACACACGCTTACCCAAGGAAAAGAACATATGCACACACAAACAACGGCCTGATTAACACAGGGGCACGTGCCAGGGGCTCTGAGTAGCAAAGGGCCCCCAAACTGGACCTGAAAATGCCATCATAATCTTTGCCATTTAGTTTATGTAAATCGAATTTATATGGCAGTAACTTTTGTAAAAATAGTTATATTACTTTGCATCGATGTTTCTGAAAACTTTTGCTCCTCATGCACAAACCATAAGTGTAGCACAGTAAAGGTACTCATCTTCCTCTGAACTCACCCCGCGCCCCATACAGAGACTTTCAGCCTCTCTTGTTTTTCTTTCTTTTTTTCTTAGTCGATTTATGTCCATTTTCAATTGCAACAACCTTACTTTACAGCTATGATTTTGGTAAAAAACTAAATAAGAAATAGAGGAAAGAATTTCTTGTTTAATAGAGAATCAGTATTCAAAATTTCTGGGGGGGCTGATCCCTTACAGAAAATTTTCTGGGGGGGGCTCGAGCCCTCAAGCCCCCACATAGTCGGCGCCACTGGACAGGATCATAATTCACTCGTACATGCATGCATATTTTTACTTGAATAACCGTTATTAATTTAGAATCGCGAACAAAAATTATTGAATAGATGATATTTTTAAAAAGTTTTTAAACAATTTAGTTTATCAACCAAAAAAAAAAAATGATTTTATAAACACCAACAACATGCAAAAAAATGCTGTAAAGAACACAATAATAAAAATCCAGACAACTTAAAAACTTCATAAAATCTATAATCAATATATTTAGAAGGAAACAATTACTACAGATTAATGTTTATCTGAAAAAAAAAAAAAATATATATATATATATATATTTTTTTTTACTTTTATTTTCGCTTTAGAAAATTATTAATCATAGAATGCACAAATAATAAAGAGATGTTTTAGACACAAGGAAAAATGTTACTTACTTTTACGTAGAAAGATGAAAAATAATTTAATCGTGTACTAAAACACAGAATAAATACTGTTACACTGATCAAAACAAATGACCTACACTCATCGAATGATACTATCAAACTAACTCACGATGGAACAGTCAACTTTCAATAGTTCATCGCCGCTCTAGCATCAAAATAAAGGGTTGCTGAAATAAAGTGCTGCCGTCATGTGGAAATCTCGCCAAGTAGTATCCGCTTTTTGCGCCTCCAATGCCTGGAGCATTGATTGAAATTTAATGGTGTATTTTATTCCTATAATTTTATTTTTTAATTAATCAAAGAAAAAGTCATTCTGATCGTATATTTTTAGACAATTTTATAGCAATTGAAATAATTAAGCTTTTAACAAAATATTGATATAAAGATTAAATGTTTCATAAATACATGACTACATGACATACATTTTTTGTAAATTCACGATTTTATTATTTTTAATACAAAATGAGAGATTATAATTCATCAGATAGAATATATTTATTTATTTTATTATTAGTATTATTATTATTATTTTATAAAAATTGAAACGAAATGGCATGATTTTCAAATACTACTATTGAATACTACAGATTAATCACATTTTAATTCTTAATTTTATAGAACCAAAATTGAGTTTAATGCCAATCTGGTAACCCAGGTCTAATTTGACGTCACGACTGGGTTCGCGGGAAAATCAACCAATGGTTGGCAGGAGGACTCTACAGGTTCGAATGAGATGATTGGATAGAAGTCGCGCGATAAACACGTGGCGACTTTTTTCTGTTTTTGTTTGTTATTTCCACCTTTTCGTTTTGTTATGGAGTTAGTTTTTCGCATGGTTTTTCGGAGTTATGGGATAGCGCGCAGTTACAATAAAAGAAGCTTGGAGAAAGAGATTTTTTACTCACAAGGCGCGCGGTTTAAAATGACATTTTTTTTTTCTTTTTTCACTAAGATTGTTGGTTATTAATTACCGAGAAGTTCACGTTTTCTGATTAATAATTAAAAGACTCTTTTTAAATAAATATTTTTGTGTTTTGTTTATTCATGGTTGGAATGTAATAGCAATATAAACAATTATGCATATATATAGAGATATACTAGTATTTAATAAATCATTTTTTATTAAAAATAACGAAAAAAATGTTATAATTGACAACTCTTCCCTTTTTATAAAAAAATATCTGACAACACTTTTTTTGAATAATAATTTTAACTTATTTAATAGAAAAAATATTACTAAAAACTTCTATTCGAAAATAGTAGTAAAAAACGTTCCGCATATAAAACTTAACACTTCGCAGCCATGAAATATTATATTACAAAAAAATCACTAATAAAAAATATATTAATGCGGGTAGTTTCTGGTAACCGAATGAATACCTTCGAAAATTTATTTATTTTTATTTTACTTATTTATTTATTTTTTAAAGCATTGCTTGTTTCTTTCCTTTCTGCTATAAAATATTTAAAATAACAAAATAAATTCACACTTGAGTTAATTTTTGCTTTTTTTATGATGATGTATGTATGTGCAATTGGTATGTATGTTATATTTTACTGTAGCACCATCCCTATTGATTTTGGTGAATCTAATACTTATAGTTTTTTTTTTTTTTTTTTACAGGAACACAAAGAAAAAATCTTTATTATTTCTATATCCCATGGACTTAAAGTACAATAGCGTCTAAACACCTTATTCGAATGAACTGAAAATTTATATACGTGTTATAGGTCACGGTGGCACAAACTATATACATTTTGGTTATTTTAGCACTTCTAGCTTTTTTTTTTTTTTTTTTTTACAGGAACACAAAGAAAAATTTTTTAACATTATGGCCTATGAGCTCAAATTATTTAAAGTGCGATAACATCTAAACGCCTTATTCGTATGAACTGAAAATTTATATACATATTTTACATCACTGTAATGCGAACTGCATATATTTTGGTAAATCTAGAACTTAGTTTTTTTTTTTTTTTTTTTTTTTACCGGGATACAACGAAATGTTTTTTCTCATTATGGCTTATGAGCTCAAATTATTCAAGGTGCGATAGCGTCTAAGTGCCTTATCTGACTAAGCTGAGAATTTATACACATTTTATAGGTCAACATCGCACGAGTTGTATAAATTTTGGTGACTCAAGCATTTATAGATTTTTACAGGGACATAACAAAAAATTCTTTATCATTGTGATGTTTTACGATCTTATATTATTTGAAGTGCAATAGCGTTACGATATACAACATACTATATGGAGAAAAATACTGAAACATCCTCTTGTAATTTTCTAAATTGTTTATTTAAAGACTTCTCTCATTTTTATTTATTTGTCGAACCGTTAATTATTTAATGTTCGGAAAATCGAGTGAAGTCACTCCAGGTTTTTTTTCCTACAAAAATGAGAGAAACCCATCAAAAATAAATTCTGTCGCAAAACCAGACAAATTAGTTTCAAATGAAGATATTTTAATTCTGTAAGTTTTCTTACCGTCATTATTTCTAACTTGAGTATTTAAAGAAATATAAAAATTTTAACAAAGTAAATATATGCATCCCAAATCCAGAAACACAAAAAAATAATGCACCTAGTGTTCTGAGTGTTAGTTAACCTTTACTACCCTTTTCAAAGCTTGTATGAAACATTTCTTAACACATGTGTAACACACGCATTTCTATAATATTTAGTGATAAAGTTAGTTTAGCTATGTAGTTTGTTATAATGTTTTGCATAAATGCATAGTGTTATATATGGAATTTTATATACGGAAACGTTAAAAGTAAAAATTAACTTTGTATAAAATGTAAAATATTAATACATTGTAATATTGGAAAGATATAATTCTAGCTCTATATAAGATAGAAACAAAATTCAAGCACGTTTAAGAAGATAAAGAATTAAAGATTTATATATATATATAAAAGAAGAAGAAAGAAAAAAAGAAAAAACATATAGATATTTTGACAGAAAAACGATTTTGAAAATATTCAGATACTTTATAGAGTTCGAGAGGGGGAAGGATCTATCTAAGAGTCGAAACAAAAACTTTACTTATACACGAAGTTAATTTATAACATTGAAATTTTTTAATTTTTCCGACTGAGGGAAAATAATGCCTGGACCGGGACATCATTTTCACTCAGTCGAAAAAATTAAAAAATTTCAATAAATATGATTTTCTTCCACAGTTGATTGTGTGATTTATTAAAAATTTATAACATTGCTTCTGTAAATGACGCAGATGTGAAAACACAGTAATATAAATGAAAATCATACGGTTCGCATACATTATTAACACTTTCCAATTATACGCGTCCTTTACATTTTTTAACCAGCAATGTACTTTAGTTACATGATAACACAACGAACAAACCACAGGATAGAAAGACAGACAGACTGACTGTATTCATAATCACTCTTAAACATTATTTGAAAGTGTTAAAACTTTTAACAAATAAAATGCATTTTCAGATTGCAGCCCATAATGTATCTGAATATTTTAGTGTAGTCTTGTAAATCACAACGCTAAACAGACCCTATTCCATTAAAAACTCCTTTGTTAATATGTGAACAAGAAATTTCAATTTCGTTATGAATTGTGCAGTACATAAAGTTATTTAAATATGATATATATAAAAATTCCTCTCATAAAATGTAATTCGTTGGCTTTTTTTTTTTTTTTTTTTTTTTGGTATGTCTTTATACACAAACTAGTTGTGCTACTTATACCATTTTATATAAGAAGTAGGCAATAGTGAACTTGAATAACATATAATATCTGAAAATAATTACGGATGCCAGAGGCAGACATATAGACGGACGGACGGCCAGTCAAGTAAACCAGTTGACTAATTCAGATCATAATCACACTTCAACATTGTTAGAAAGTGTTAAAAACTTTTAATCAAAACTAATATGCCATTTTAGTAATTTATAATTATAGCCCTTAATGCATTGAAATATTTTACTTTTGCCTTGAAAATCTTAATTGTTAATCAGGCAACTATTGTATAGAATAAAAAAAAAAAACTATGCGTGTGAATAATAAATATAGATTTCATTATAATTTGTGGAAAATGAAGTTTTTAAAATGGAATTTTTAGAAATACTCCTCACAGAACGAAATGCTTTGGAATTCTTTCGGGTATCCCTGTACATACAAGTTTGATAGACGCAATAAAATAAATAAATAAATAAATATCTCAGGTTTTAACGAGCATTTCAAAGGGACCGTTGTATGGAATCCGCAGAGTGTAAAATATTAAAAATTGAAAAAGAAAAATTCTTGGGGTTTGATAGGTCTATCACTAAAAAGGAATGGGAACTACCTTAGAATTTTTGCAGAAAAATGCATTTTCTAAAAATGTGAATATTATTATTATTAATTACCTACTTGAATTTGAAATATCTTTTCTCAGGAAGAACTGCACATGGGCATGTAACATTTATATGATATGTTTCTCATATTCCTTGATGTTGACTGAAATAAACTTTTATTCAAAAAATAAATGAAAAAGTAAAAAAAAAAAAAAAAAAAAAAAAAAAATACAATTGGATTTTTTTTTTTTTTTTTCCAAAAAAGTTTTTGTATTTTTCTACGCCTAATGAAATACTTAAGAAACTGCTACAAATTTTGCCTCAGTTCAGTACAATGAAAAAGATGTAATTTAATTACTCAAAAAATTCTGAACATTCATTCGTGATAGTTCTTGAGAAAAAGATTTATTCAAAAAGGCTAATTTATCATTTCCATGCAGCAGGTTCTGACACCATTAAACATGAATTATCTTGTTTATATATATATATATATATAAGCATGAAATTGTAGCGTTTACTATTTATTATATTTTTATTTTAATTAAATTATTAATATTCTTTTGCGATCATTTTACAACTTGTATCATTTTTCTTCCCTCAAAATTTGCTTAAATTCGATTAACCGGATTTTCGAAAAAGACATTTACAAACGACCCACGCTATCCTATTACAAGGATATATCATTCAAAAATAAAGTTTTTCAAATTCCACTTGTTGAACATTTTAGTTTAGTGAGCATTTGAACATTTTAGTGTTGAACATTTTAGTTTAGTGAGCATTTGAGCATTTTAGTGTTGAACATTTTAGTTTAGTGAGCATTTGAACATTTTAGTGTTGAACATTTTAGTTTATTCATTTAATTTATTTTATTTTAATTTAAATTTTATTGAAAATTAAGTTTAAATATTTCTTATCGGAATAGGAATTAAAAATTACAATCCTGATTTTAGCTAATGAAATAATCTATTCGAATTTATTTTTTCAAAAAATTGCTCGATTAGATAAAAGGCGACATGTTCAAAAAGTGAAAAAAAAAAAAAAAAAAAAAAAAAAAAAACAGGACTCTAAAAACTTCATTATTGAATGAGATGTTCTTATAATATACGAAACGACAATAAAATCTCATAGGATTACACGAGAAGGAAGGATGAATAGGATTGATGTGCAGCTATAATCGAGAACCTACTGTGCATAGATGCAAAAGTAGCTGGAAAAATACTAAAAACCCCGTTGTATTACTTAATTATTAAAAGCTCTCGTCTTCATCCACTGTTCAATGCGTGATAGCACCATAGCAACCAAAGATCAGGGAGGACGAAGAGCGCTTTTCTTGCTCTTCCCCCCACGCCCTCCCATCCAGAAGGGATTTCAGACTTGACCTTGAAAGAGCTGGCGACATATAGAGCTTGAGATAGGAGGGACGGCAGACACTTGCCACTAAATCCATCGAGATGTTTTTCGACTGGCTTGGTCATCTCCTGCTTCATCCACAACAGGTTGAATAAAGGGCCTAGCCATTATAATATTGCCTTTCTTCTATCTCTCTCTCTCTTTCTCCCCCCCCCCCCAAATAAACAAGAAGATGTAATTGCCAAATGGTGAGAGTAGATCAGATCAGACGAGAGTATGATGATGGGCGTTGATTTTCCTAGTGAACTTTGCAGTGATGCCAGATTGGGGATTTTGTCCCCATTTTGGGGAGTTTTGAGACTTCTGGGGACAATTTTGGGAACTTTTTTGGGGAATTCTAAAATTTTCGGGGACAAATCTCGGTAGTTCTTCAGCTTTCTGTCAATGTTGGCAACGTAATGATTTATCCCTACGACAGGGATTTTATTGCCTTCATTCGACAAATATTGCCTTCATTTGGGGGAAAATCTGAGCTTAAATCCACTTAAATCTGCTTGAATTTTTTTTTTTTTTTTTTTTTTTTTGAAAAATTTTTTATTTTCCCTTTTTAGTAGAAATCAAGTTGGGGATTTTTTCGGAAAAAAAAAAAAAAAAAAAAAAAACCTGATTTGGGGAAATTTGAAGACCTGTTTGGGGAAATAATTTTCGACCCTCTGGCATCACTGGAATTTTGTTACGATATTCACTTTACTGTTGGATAAATTCGGAGGTTGATGAGATGATACTGCCATAAAGATGGAGTCATTCTTGAATACTGAATAATAAAATAATAATAATAATAATCGTAAGAGAGTATTAGTTTATATTTTTACATTGATCATGATAAAAGAGTGAATATTTGTATGCATAAATTGTATTTTCGAGCTAAACCCAAAGCTGCCTAGGCCTGTTGGTCTCGCAAGTACAAAAGAAAAAGAAAAAAAAAAATTGTAAGGCCCTTTAATCAGTGAGCGTCAAGTTCATTCAAACCAAAGCTTCCTAGATCTACTATCAAGCCTGAAGGTATCACTGCGGACAGCGTGTGACGTCACAACCCGGGTCCCTTATCTGTAAGAAACTGATGTCCATCGGGTCCGTTTATTGTGTTTTACTATCTTATTTTCTGCTTGGAATACATGTAGCAAACAATGTTTATCCTCACCTCACACCTCACATACATTTAAATTACATTTTTCATGAATGAATTTTTAGATTTTCCATCATTTAATATACATCAATTGAGATGATTTTCATTTACATTACATGCAGAATATGAGGAAAATTTTTTGAAATCTGAAAATCAATGTTTTCTATTATGTGATTTGTCTAAAGAAAAACTATTGGATGACGGATTAGAATTTGAAGGAATTTGTAATTGTGGTAAATCACTAACTCAGTTAATTAATGAATGTATAAAAACAATGTGTAACATTCTTTTGAATAATTATGCGAAGACAAGAAATGATTAATTTCATAGTAGATCCTCCAGAAAATTAGATATTAAAAAAATTAACTCCTTAAAAAAATAAACTCCTTAAAAAAATTAAATATTTCTTTAGAAATGATAGAAATTACGTAAAAATTCTTTAAAAATTACGAAAGTCTCTCATCAGTGGTCAAAAGGTTCTGCTCTCAAAGACATTAGGTGCTGGGTACGATCCTAGGTGACGCATGTTAACCTATCCTTTCGGAGTTCTCCCTGTTTTCCCCCGAGACGTTTAAATATAGGGCTAGGACCCCGTAAAATGACCCCCACGGAGGCACTTTCTCCAAATGAAAAAAAAAAAACACAACTTTGTTTTAATTATCACAGATCGTTGCTCAATCATTCGTTTTAAAGGTATTGACGAGTTCTTTTAAAAGATATCCATATTGAAAATTTTCACACTCACCCACGCAAGGTTGACATCCTGATTGACTGTTACTGTTATGAATAATTCTTTCTTAATTTTACAATAATTCATTAAAAATTATTCTCATTTATACGAAACTTTGTCCTATACGGGTACATTAAATATTATGAAAAGGGGAATGGCAACACCACTCGTTAAAAGATTTTAATTTTCAAATTTTTGTTTCATTTTTATTTATTTTTCTCTTTCTTCTGAATTGAATAGAAAAATGTCTTGGATTCGTAAAGATTTTCTATTTCTGGTTTTCGATGGATTTACACGTTTTGAAAGGGACAAAACACTATCTGATCAGTTTTAGAAAATGTCAATATATCTGTGTGTGTGTGAGTGACAAAATATTGTGGTATCTGTATCTCAGGAACTAATGAACAGAATTTCATAAAAGTTTAAGTTGCTTCTTGATTTATAAATGTCCTTCAACTTTTGGTGAAAATCGCCAATAGGTGAAGAACCATAACGTTTTATGATAATTATTAATATGACAGTATAGGAGAAAATTTTGTATAAATGAGCACAATTACGATTATTTTTAACGAATCATCGTGAACTAAAAAGAAATATTTATAGGTTGAGTTGGGTTGTGAGTACTGCACTAGGATCTTAGGCCTGAGGGGAATGCCCTCTGTGCGCGTGTGTGTAGGGGGGGGGAGGTTCTAAGGGTTCCTATCCCGTATTCACACAATTTTGGAGAAAAACACGGAAAATTCCGAACGGCTAGGCCGACGAGTGTGACCTGGGATTGAACCCGGCACTTCACGTGTACCAGCTTTGAGCGCAGAACCGCTCGGCCGATGGTGGGCCAAAGTACTTATAGGAAAAATTTGTATATATAGGAGCATCTTTGCATCCTTGGAAGAAAATCCTCCCGAATGTTGTAAACTTTCTATATAAATATTTTTAAAAAGAAATAATAAATACCTTTAAAATTAATAGTTGAGCCGTGTATCTTCAATAATTTAAAACGAAGTTATTGATTTTTTTTTTCCCATTTAAAAAAAAAAAAAAAAAAAAAAAAGAAAGAAAGAAACACTTCCTACAATCTCGAATGTAGAGCATAAAATTATTTTTTTTTTTTCGAAATTTACTATTGTACTTCTCTAATATGAAAGTTGTCTCTATTCACTGTGGAAATTAATTTTGATAAGTAGTTTGTATTGCGTGAATTTGTTTAGGAATTATAAATTTATCTGAAACAGATTTTTAAATATTGTTTTAATTTTTTTTTCGGCCCATGTAATTTTAAATTGAATGATCCAAAATTTTCTTATATATTAATCTGAAATATTTTTTAAACATCTTATATTTTTGAATTCAAATTGTTTACTTTAAATGTTTGCAAAGCAATTATAATAACTCAAATGATGTATTTATGCTTTATGAAGTAATCTTCGAAAGCCATCAATAAAAATTTCGTAAAATATGTATGTAAAACATTTTTAGTTATTGTGCTTTGCAAATAGGGGATAATTTTAAATATAAATTTTTAGTGTTCTTAAAATATAAATTTAACATTCAAATTTCGATCTTCATATGTTAAAAATTAGAAATTTAAAAGTACTGTATGTATGTATGCATGTTAAAAATCCATTATTCTTTTGGCAAACATTATTTCAAATTTATTCGATATTACCTATAAACTGAATGATTTTAATTTTACCCAATACAGACTAATTTGAAATATCAATTCAAAAATCTGGTATTTCTTAGAACTCGAAATTTTTTTCAAAATTTACAAATCAGCATTTACTAAAGAGTTGTTGTATCTACATTTCAGAAAATAAACTTTCAAATTTATGTATAAAAATTATGAAAAATGTGCATACTTAACATTTTCAAATATGTTACCTAGCCAAAAATAGAGGATTTAAAATATATATATATATATATATTTTTTTTTTTTTTTTTTTTTTTTTTTACTTTTAAAGATTGAATTTAAATTCATATTTCAGTTTTTATCAGTCACAGTTTGGAAATTTAGAAAGTGTGAATGCATGTATATCTAAAAATTATTAATACTTATTTTTTAAATATTAATTTAATACTCTTTGTACAAAACTTCGAAGTTGAATGATCTTAATGAAATTCTGAATATATCATAATACTTTTTTAAATAATGTAAAAATATACAAAGCTTGATTTACTGCATTATCTATTTGGTTTTAAAATACACTTATGTATGTGAATATAATTTAAAATAAAATAAATAAAAATTTTTAAAATAAGTATAATAAAGATTTTCATTTATATTAATTTTCAAATGAGCAATATTAAATATCATTTTTGTTGTTTTAACTCAAATTTAAATATATGCTAAAATTTGGAAATTTAAAATTAAAGAACGTGTGTCAAAATTTATTATTATTAATATTTAAATATTTTAATTTCCTTGGTGTAATAGTTATAAAATAAATTATTTCAATAGAATTCGGTGTATTTCCCTCGTTTATTAAAATAACACGTACAATCTTAGTTTTATAGCATCAAATATTTGATTTAAAAAAAAAACTTAATGATGGAAACACGTATAAACATAAATGAAAGGGGAGATATATCTATTTTAGCTGAAACTATGGGGGTGAGGGGGGGGGGAACATACATATACTTATATATATATATATCATAAAAAGGGTAGATAAATGCCTAATAATATTTTTTAACGGAATATTAATGAGAAATCTGTTTTTATGAAGAAGAAATGAAGCTTTAAGAGAAGATCTTAAGAGGTTTCAGGCGAAAGTAAACGATGCGGAAGGACCCCGGTTGTGACGTCACGAAGGGGACCTTCAGGCTAGATAGTAGATCTAGGAAGCTTTGATTCAAACCCTATACTAGTCAGTGGAGGAAATTTTCCCTATTATTATTCATTATATAATCCATATTTTTAAATTCCGTTTTCGCATTTGGAAAATTTATAACCGTTAAATCAATCCTTGTTATTATTATTATTATTTTTTTTTTCTAATTTATTTTGAAAAAGTTATTTTGAATTATTATAAATTTCAAAATGGTTTCATTCTGTTTACACATTCAAAAATTTCATGACTCATAAATTTTCTGAATGTAAAAAAAAAAGGGGGGGGGGGGTAGGGAATTAAAAAATATGTATTATGTAATGAATAATAATGGGATGGGGGTTATTTTACCACAGGCTAACATTGGGTTTTGGTTGTCTTTGATGTCCACTGATAGAGAGCTTTAACGAGGGCAATGTAAGAAACAGGTTATGAATACGAGTAGTTCATGCCACGCTCTTGGTCTACATTATTATTATTACTAGCAGGCTACGCCCGCTTCGCTGGTCACTATTTTTAAATGAATCACAAAAATTAATGAATTCTCAAAATTGCATTAATTTTTATCATGTGATAAAAAAAGAGAAAAAAAATTCTGATCAGGAAAAATGTCGCACCGGGTCCCCACTGCCTTCGGCAGCGTAGACCCGTGCGCTGCGCGCACGTATTCCTTCACCATCCTTATGACTTCTCAAAATTCCATGTTATTACTCATAAACTTTCATTCTTAAGAAAAGGAATTAAAAAATATATCATTTAGCATCGGGTAAAAACTCACACCGGGACGCCACTGCCGTCGGCAGCGCAGACCAATGCGCGCTGTGCGCGCACGTTTGAGGATATACGTGCGCTGTACACGCATATTCCTTCTCAACTCAAACTTTTATTATTAAGAAAATAAAATTTAAAAAAAAATCTTTTATCAACGGGTAAAAACTCGCACCGGGTCCCAAACCCATGCGCGACTATTCCTTCCCCACCGTTCCAGCCCCTCCTAATTAACTTGCATATACCAATTTTGAACGGTCTTACTCAATTAACTGAGATGCAAAAGAAAACCTGATCAGGACACTTTAAATTGTAAACCAGGTGAAATCTCGAATTCCACTTTCGATAATGTAAAAGAACTTTAAAATATCTTTCTAATGATGTATTAGAAATAATTTAATCATAATTAGAATATGAAATATTGAAATTTAAAAATATTACAGCGCCATCTGGCTGTAGAAATTTCTGTAATCTATTGCTCCATTCCAGATCAACATAGCTTTCAAATGATGTATTACTCATGAAATTATTTTAATTAGTAGATGAGATACAAAAGAAAACCTAATCAGGAGACCTCAAAACGTGTAAATCGGGTGAAATCTCCAATTCCCTTTTCGATAATGTAAATGTACTTTAAAATGTGTATCAACTAAAATAAGCTTTCAAATGATGTTTTACTTATGAACTTTTTTTAATTAATAACTGAGATACAAAAAAAAAAAAAAAAAAACTGATTCAGGACACCTCAAAACGTGTAAATCTGGTGAAAACTTTCGATAATTTAAAAAACTTTAAAATATCTTTCGAATGATGTATTACAAATAATTTAATGATAATTAGAAATTGAAATATTGAAATTTTAAAATGTTACAGCGCCATCTGGCGGTACAAATTTCTGTATTCCACTGTTCGATTCCAAATCAAAAAAGCTTTCTAATGATGTATTACGAAATTATTTTAATTAGTAGCTGAGATACAAAAGAAAACTAATTCAGGAGACCTCAAAACGTGTAAATCTGGTGAAAACTGTCGATAATATAAAAGAACTTTAAAATATCTTTCGAATGATGCATTAAAAATAATTTAATCATAATTAGAAATTCAAATATTGAAATTTGAAAATATTACAGCGCCATCTGGCGGTAGAAATTTCTGTAATCCACTGTTCGATTCCAAATCAAAAAAGCTTTCTAATGATGTATTACTTATGAAATTATTTTAATTAGTAGCTGAGATACAAAAGAAAACCTAATTAGGAGACCTCAAAACGTGTAAATCGGGTGAAATCTCGAATTCCATTTTCGATTATGTAAAAGTACTTTAAAATGTGTATCAAGTCAACAAAGCTTTCAAATGATGTATTACTTATGAAATTTTTTTAATTAATAACTGAGATATAAAAGAAAACTGATTCAGGACAGCTCAAAACGTGTAAATCTGGTGAAAACTTTCGATAATTTAAAAGAACTTTAAAATATCTTTCGAATGATGTATTAAAAATAATTTTATCATAATTAGAAATTGAAATATTGAAATTTGAAAATATTACAGCGCCATCTGGCGGTACAAATTTCAGTATTCCACTGTTCGATTCCAAATCAAAAAAGCTTTCGAATGATGTATTACTTATGAAATTATTTTAATTAGTAGCTGAGATACAAAAAAAAACTAATTCAGGAGACCTCAAAACGTGTAAATCTGGTGAAAACTGTCGATAATATAAAAGAACTTTAAAATATCTTTCGAATGATGCATTAAAAATAATTTAATCATAATTAGAAATTGAAATATTGAAAGTTAAAAAAATTACAGCGCCATCTGGCGGTAGAAATTTCTGTAATCTATTGTTCCATTCCAGATAAACAAAGCTTTCAAATGATGCATCACTCATGAAATTATTTTAATTAGTAGATGAGATGCAAAAGAAAACCTAATCAGGACACCTCAAAACGTGTAAATCGGGTGAAATCTCGAATTTCATTTTCGATAATGTAAAAGTACTTTAAAATGTGTATCAACTAAAATAAGCTTTCAAATGATGTATTACTTATGAACTTTTTTTAATTAATAACTGAGATACAAAAAAAAACTGATTCAGGACACCTCAAAACATGTAAATCTGGTGAAAACTTTCGATAATTTAAAAGAACTTTAAAATATCTTTCAATTGATATATTAAAAATAATTTAATCATAATTAGAAATTGAAATATTGAAATTTTAAAATATTATAGCGCCATCTGGCGGTACAAATTTCTGTATTCCACTGTTCGATTCCAAATCAACAAATCTTTCAAATGATGTATTACTTATGAAATTATTTTAATTAGTACCTGAGATACAAAAGAAAACCGATTCAGGAGACCTCAAAACGTGTAAATTAGGTGAAATCTCGAATCCCACTTTCGATAGTATAAAAGTACTTTAAAATATCTTTCGAATGATGTATTAAAAATAATTTAATCATATTCAGAATTCGAAATATTGAAATTTAAAAATATTACAGCGCCATCTGGCGGTAGAAAATTCTGTAATCTACTGTTCAATTCTAAATCAATAAAGCTTTCAAATAATGTATTACTTATAAAATTATTTTAATTAGTAGCTGAGATACAAAAGAAAACCTAATCAGGAAACCTTAAAACGTGTAAATCACGTGAAATCTCAAATTCCATTACTTATGATAGTCGGTTAATGGAAGGTGACAGAAATTTGTGGCGTCTACTCTTGAAATTCCATTCAAATAAGTTTCAAAATGACATATTACTTTTGAAATTATGCTAATTAGAAGCTGAGATACAAAAATGATATAAACACTATTATAAAACGATTTATGTCTGACTTTTTCGTGGTTTTCTCCGAAACTTGGGTAATTCCGGGCTAAATACTGTTCAAAATCCATAGTATGAAATGTGAAAGGAGTATCAGAATTCGAAATTCTGCAAAATATAAAAGAATAAAGGCGTTCTGGGTTTTCCGTTGTTTTCTCCGAAACAACCGTTCCTTTTTTACGTTTTTGCCCCTCCCCCCCTTTCCGTCCCTTCTAATAATTTTACACTTGAAAATATCCGCAATAGATTTATCTTTCCTTGAAACCTAATAATAACAATTTCAAACGCTGTAACTCTTTTTATTTATTTATTTTTATTCATTTATTTATTTGTTTACTTATTTTTTTTTTTTTCTGGCCGTTTGCTTGCCCCCCCCCCCCTCCCCTTCAAGCCCTTCCTAATAATTCTACACTTTCAAAAATATTCAGAATCGAAATATCGGGCGTTAAAAACACCAATATTACGAAATTTCAACGGCATATCTCAATTTAAAATAGTTGAAAATATAATACGAAATTTAATCTCATTTTTTTTGTTTATCCACATATTTTCATGAAAATTGAACAGTAGCTTTATAATATGCTGTCTAGGCCGAATATGAATTCAAATGTAACGTGAATTAAAATTTGAAAAAAATTGAAAATTGCAATATTTTTCCCTACTACAAAACACGTGACATCTTGATCGGTTGCAATCATTTCCTTTTTCATGACAGACGATGGGTCTTCATTACTGGCATTTGAAATGATGTTGCCACAGAAAATTCATACTTTAGTTAATTTTAAAAAATCTAATTGTTGTACCGATAAACCACTTGCACACTTAGATTCAGAAAAAATGCCCCTTTCATTTGGTATCGAAATTGTAACGATCGGACAAATATTTCTAATTTATTTTCCACTTTTTCTGCTTTGAGATCGCTTTTAGATTAGACATGAGTGGACATTTTAATTAATATCTCCACAACTAATTAAAATTTTTAAATTCTGTTTCGAGGAAAACATCGGAAAGGCTCCAGAGCTTCCGTATGTCAATTTTTGTACTTCTGCGTTCAATAGGGGCTGAACGTATAAAAGAACAGACAGACAGACAGACAGACAGACAGACAGACAGACAGACAGACAGACAAACCTTTCCTTTTATTATTATAGATTATCACTTGCTGAAAGGTTATGCGTAAAAAATTAACTTTAAACAATTGTTGTATGTCTTTGACATTTAAGGTATTTTCTTACAAATATTTTATTTATCCTATATCAGCTATTGACTTACTGCAATTTGCGCACTCACGGACCCATTAAATTTGTAAATGGAACAGTTTTTTTTAGCTGCTAGTGACGCTGGGACTTTTTTGCTGGTGTAATTATTGATTGGTTTAGAAGACCTCACAAAAATATTCATATATGGATGAAAATTGCATTTTCCTTATCCTTCCCTTGTCGGACACCAGTTTCATGTAAATGTAAAAACTGATCGTAAACATTGTATAATCTATGCAGCTTGCATGCTTCCTTCTCTTTTTTTAATTAAAAATAACTTTATAACCAAACGGAGCAAGCGCTTTTAAATTATCACAGATTCAGTTCAAGATTTAGTCCTGTTCAGTTATTCGGAATAGGTTTATCAAGCAATAATTGCTGTATAGCTAGACAGAATGAATGAGAAAATGTAATTCTTTTTGAACAAATTAAACTCTGATTTCATAACATCTATTAAAAAAAAAAAAAAATTTTTTTTTAGTTTTTTCTAAATACCCAAGAAGAAAGTATTGAATTGGGGACAATTTTTTACTTCCAGTTTTCGATGGATCGACACGTTTTCAGATGGCCTGAATACGGTTTGACCAATTTTAGAAAAGATTTTTTTTTTTTTTTTTTTTTTTTTTTTTTCAGTCTCTGTGTATGTTTTATCAAAATCCTATGGATGCTGTATCTTACGAAACAATGAACAAAAATCAACGAAACTTAAAACAGGAATAAACTACTACGTCAGAAACGCCAAAGAAAAATTATTGAGGTGCATACAGCTGTTTCGGTAGCCTAAAGCGTACCGTCATCAGCGCAAAAAAATTATTTTTTTGCGCTGATGACGGTACGCTTTAGGCTACCGAAACAGCTGTATGCACCTCAATAATTTTTCTTTGGCGTTTCTGACGTAGTAGTTTATTCCTGTTTTAATATTCCAACGCCAAGTCTCCTGCTATTAAAAATCAACGAAATTCGACATTAAGTTAAAAAACTTGAAATAAATTGTTGTTGATAATATTTTAGGATAAACTGTCCGACGGGTCGCGCTGCTGTACTGCGATTTCTCTCACTCACGGAAAGGCTATATCACAGCTTCTATAACATATAAGAGCGAAAAAAATTGATATGTATGAGGACCATAATGAAAAAATATGTAGGTGCATGTCGGATGACAGAGGGTACTGCTACGCTGCAATTTAATCTCGTTTATGGAAAGGCAGTATCTCAGCTTCTATAATATATAAATGCACTGAATCTGGTATGTACAATAGATATCAAAAACTATGCTGGTTCAGTTTGGGTGCACGCTCAGACGACAGGTGACGCTACTGTGCTGCAATATTACCCGTTTACGGGAAGGCTACATCTCAGCTTTTATGATACATAAATGCAACAATCTTGGTATGTGAGATAGAAAAATATGATTATGTTATTTGGATGTATATCAAACCACAGAAAATATGTAAGTGCTGTGCTTATTCCACTTCTGCAACTTTTTAACTGGCGATATCTAAAATTACACTCTGGTAAAAATTCTTATTGTGAAAAGCTATGATAATTACATTTTATACATATCAACAAATAGGTGCTTTTATATTAAACGATATAGAAAAAAGTTTTAGATGGCCACAGCATATTACTTTTTATTGCAACGCCAGTGAAAAATAGTTTTAAGCCAATTAAAAACCTTCCCTTCAATTCAGGAGATGAACATGGGAAAGTGTTTCATAATTTATGAGTATGCATGATTTTATTGCGTGCGTGTGTATTTCTGTAAAATTTTTCCTTAAAGATTTCAGTAGTTTTGTCCACAATTCTTTCTCTACAAATCAGAGTAAGTATTGCATAATTTATGAGTGATTTTTCTTTCTTGTTATTTACTCCAATACGGATGAGTGTTACACACACGTGTCAATATCCCTAATAAATGGAACTTTTTTCTCGTTCTCTTTTTGTATCTCCATCCCGTAGTATAGGAATGCTTGTTCATCCTACTTAGGGGGCTACGAAAATAGGACAATGCTTTAATGGGCGATTAAAAGCAAAGCCCTTTGTAGACAATAAAAAAACATTGTAAGCAAAATACCATAAATTTGTAAACAAGGCGCACTGCAAATACAGGCTTACAAAGTTTTTTATTTAATGCATTTCAATAAGAATATTTCGGTGCAGGTTTTACTGCAATTTGTGTCTAAAAGTATATTTCACACACAATGAAATGTTTTTAAAGTATTTGTATCCGGGTGAAATAAGTGTAGCTAAAGCTTTTAGAAAACTTATTATTATTAATTATTATTTATTTAACCACTTTATTATTATTATTATTATTATTTTATTATATATATATAAGAGAAAAGTTGCGAAGCAAAAAGATGTTATATCTGTTTCAATAGCATTATTTGGTCTTGAAATGAGTTTTTTTTTTTTTTTTTTTTTTTTTTTTTTTGTCCGAGACAGGACATGCCTTAGATAGAGTGACGTTACGTAGGTTTCAATTACCTGCAGTTCTCCTTTTTTTCTTTTTAATGCAAAAAGGCCTGTCTCATTCAACCTGCAATTTTGTGTCGTGTCGAATTTTATAGGTTATTTATATATTGTTCATTTTAATAGTTACTTTCCGCACAGGAGAATAGTTGCACTAATTGAGTATGAATAACATTAGTAGGACGCAATCATGGAGAAAATTTAGGCAATGATTTCTTTTCTCTCTCTTACGCTTAAGGGCCCTCTTCACTCACCGCCGCCGGAAGCTGAAGCTAATGTTATTCTATGGGAATTTTTTCTTTACAAATAACTTATTAACTAATACATATTTTTAAATTCTGTTTTCACATTCTGAAAATTCCCAGCTGTTGAATTGACGGACCTTTTTTAAAAGATTATTTTTTCAATTTTACTTTGAAGCTGCAAAATACGAATTTTCAATATGTGAAATTTTTTCATGTTTCAATTTCAAAATAAAATATTAAAAATTAAAAAAATACATTTTTTAAAAAAGGTCCGTCCATTTGACAGTTGGGAATTTTCTGAATGTGAAAACAGAATTTAAAAATATGTATTAGTTAATAAGTTATTTGTAAAGAAAATTTCCCCATAGAATAACATTGGCTCGGGCTTTCGGCGACGGTAAGTGAAGAGGGCCGTTAATATATGAAACTAAAGTAATAAAAATAATAAAATAAATAAATAAAATAAATATTTCAAGGAGTGCAACATTTTTTTTTTCTTTCAATTTAAATTTTGTTAATTTAAATTTTGGTAACTTTTGTTCAATTTCAAACAAAATAAATGAAGCCTAAATAACAGAAAAAAGAAAGAATAGGTTATTATGTAGTGCGTTTGAATATTTCGTTCTAAGTTCATGTTTGTACAACGGAGCGTAATGATTCTGAATTCTTTGTGCTTCCTTGTAAAAGAACTAAAATATGACAGTGTTTAGATGATATCATGCTGATTCACATACACACACATACACATAGATCAGTGTGAACAAAGCCAAAACTGAATTAAAAGGTGAACCCAAACATATAAATAACAAAATTTCATAATCGATTTTTACTTTGTATGTACATTATTGGTCACCGTTGAACTATTTGTATAGATTTTAATGAGTGTATAACTTACAGTTCTTTTACAGGGACGCAAAGAAAAATGCTTTATGATTATGATCGGTGGGCTCAAACTATTTTAAGTTCGATAGCGTATAAACATCTCATGTGATTAAAATAAAAATTGATAGGTACGTTATAGATCACTGCTGCACGATTTCTATAGATTTTTATAGGTGTAGGACTTCATACTTCATTTACAGGAACACAGAATTTCGTTATGATGATGAACTATAGACTCGAATTATTTGAATTTTGCTAGTGTGTAAACTCTAAATAATTGTATAGATTTATATCTAGTACATCGATTAAGATATAAATTGGGTGACGTGTTAGAGGCTATCATTGACAGATTTACATAAATGTACGATTTAGAGGGGTTTTTTTCCCTACTTTCTAGTGGTATACAAAATTGAATTTTTATACATTGATGTCTATAAAATCAAATATTTTAAAGTTTTCTTAAATATTATTAAATTGTTTAAAACATAAAAAAGTAGATAAATATTTGACATATTTGACTTTTATATTTCTTTCACAAAGACGCGCAAAAGAATTCGGATACATTACAACCTATTAAATGACATACAATTTGCTGAGAAATATTCAAAGAAACTACTATGATTTTTTTTTTTTTTTTGGTTTATTTAATTACGTCTCTTATTTAAATTAATTTAAACAACCATTTATTATTAAACGTTCGGAAAGTCGAGTAGAAGCGCTCCAGATTTTTTTTTTTTTTTTTTTTTTTTTTATTACAATTCTCACCTTGCATATTAATTAATTTTCTGGGGAAGAAATGTTCCTGAAATTAATTCGACTACAGAATTTGCAAAACTCGAAGCGAATTCATCCAATATCTTTAAAATAAGTGAATAAAGAAATCAATTAAAATTTATATTCTTCCCATTTTTCCTGAAAGTAATCCCGTTTATGTAGTTTTATTTGAAACCTTTTACTGTTTATGCTAATGAGCAGATTAATGGAAGCAGTTTAGCAAACATCTGGCTATCCATATGAGTATTGAATTACAGAGTGACAAAGCGGAATTAGATGCTCATATGTAACAGGCTGCGACATGTCTGAGTATGAAATGGTAGGGTAAAAAAAATCCTTTTTTACTACGTATGAAAATTTGTTTTTTGTATCTGTTTGCATTTGTGTAATATGCATTTTTAACAACCTTCTTTACCTTATGCAATTCCTGTATCGTCAGCAACCAACCCCCATGTTATTCTTTGAAGTAATCTGTTCATAGAGAGTTTCACAACCTAATATTTATATTTTTAAAATTACAATCAGTTTCGGTTTTTACAAAATTTGATTTTTACATTTTAATATCTCAGTTTGAAGTTATAAAGTGCAAAAAAAAAAAAAAATGCACTTTAGATCTTTTCTCGCAAGTTATAGCTTCAAAATGAAATGTTAAAAAAGTACAAGATTAATTTTTGGAAAACAAGAACAAATATAACGGGGTGTGAACTTTCTGAATGGGAAAACAGAATAATATACATATATATATATATACATATAATTTGAATTATTTAGTACCATCGTAACACTCAGCAGACAAAAGATAGATGAAGATACCAACATTATATATATGTTAGGTAATGAGTAATTTTTATAACAAATTTAGCTGCTTGCGACAATAGATGTAGCGCCCACTTGAGGGGATTATCGCTTTAGGGGAAAGTTTTTGGAATTCCATTTTAATCTATTAATAAACTAATATTACTTCCAGATAGCCTGAATTTAAAAGTTCTAATACCATTTTTATTTAAATCAGATAAAAAATAAACATTTATTTAATCATTACTCATTGACTAATTCCTTGACTCATCATTTGACTCATTCTCATTCTTGTTATATCCCGTAATAAAACAAAAAATATTTCATTTTTTCATGAGTGACACATGATTTTACTTTCTTGTTTTTAAAATGAAAGTCGCTCAATCATTCTCACTTTTGCTATAATTATGTACCGTAAATGAGAAAACTTATCATAATTTATGAAGAATGCATAACTTTACTTTCTTGTTTTCTTATTCATGTTTATTACAACTATATCTTGAAATATGGGAAAATGTGTTAAAAACTGTTATGAATGATGATGTTTTTTAGTATACTAATTTGTTTTCAACACGTGTCAATATCCATAATTAAAATCTTCCTTGTTCACTTTCTCTGATTCTATTCCGTAATATGGGAAAGCGTTTCATTCTATCTTATTCAAGGTGGTTCATTGCAAATAAACGATTTTTTTTTTTTTTTAAGAAGCAGTTTTCAAAAGCAGTTTCAAGATTCAAAAGCAGTTTTTTTTGTAAGCTCAAAAAAAAAAAAAAAAAACTCACAAAGAATATAAATTGATATCGAAAGGATAAAATAAATGATACATTCAAACAATTAAAATAATTTTCGATAGAAGTACTGTACTCTGTGTGTAGGGAAAAAGTGAATCGCAATTAGTTTTTGATATAGCGTTAAATTTAAAAATGTGGAAATCTCTACAAGCACCCGACCATTTGAAATGGAGAAGAATGGGGTTCTGTGCTCATACTGAAATTCCTCTCCCAGTGCATGATTTAGAAAATCCTGACTATATTTCTGAAAATTCAACTATAGACACAACATGGCTGATGGGTCCCCATTTAATATAGGGTTCATTAAATATAGGTTTCGGGAAAAGTGAAAAAAACGAAAGAAAAAAGGCGGGCTTTGTTTGTAAATGTAAAACGCAGAATATACTTCAGGAAGGTACCACAAAATGGCACTAAATTTACTTTGTACTGAAACATAATCTTAGCATCTATGTACAACAAACTTAGATCCCTCCATAAAACGTGAAACGTTAAAAAACAATCCTCCACAAACTTTCCCGTATATCGATAATTTTCGAACAGATTCTTTTAAATGAAAACCATCTAGGTCTCAAAAACTGTCAAAATTGTCAAAACAATTATAATATACACTATATGCACTCATCACATTGAGAGATGCAGAATGCAAATTGATAAATTTGCAAGATTTCAATTTTGAAATTGTTTTAGAAAGTTAGAATGGATGTAGGGGATGTTATGAAGATTATATTTTCTGGAAGAAATTACTTAAAAAATTATATACAGTAGAGCATCGATTATCCTCGAGCGGATTATCCGTGGTGCGGATTAACTGCGAGTGCGAGGGCCTCGAAAAAAAATTTAAATTACTAACCTCCAAAAAACCCAATTTTAATTCAAGCTAACAACAAGGAAAATACAATAGGTTCTACAGTGCGATGGTCGAAAATTACCAACATGTTTACTGTGTATCGTAATGCTATAGGCCTACTTGGAATTTGTTTGACGGTTTTAGGAGGAAATGGATTTTTTTACTTTAGAAAAAAAGGGTTATACTATTCTACCGCGTATTTGTTTTCAGGTCTGCACCCCATTTTACTCTGTTTTTCGGGTTATCCTCGATTGCCACCCAATTTCACGGATAATCGGTGCCATTACCTACAGTTTAGATTCGAAGGTTTTTTTTTTTTTTTTCCCTTTCAAAATGGCCGTGAAGAAACACGCTTGTATGACAATTCAAAAATGTTTTTTATTTAGCAGTCAAAAGTTGCATGCTGTGTGACAGTATCAGGAAAAATATAGTGGCATCATAATCAAATTTAAAGAATAGTACATTTTGTTCTGGGACTGCAAGGGATGAGAGAGCGACGAAGATTAGCGTATATCCTCTACGACGATGATCTGGAGCAGTTCTGTATTCCATTCCTTAGAACAGATCATGGATGTCTGAACTAAAAAGCCAACATTCAGGGAAAAAAAAAAAAACAGCCCAAATTTTAGTGCCAAATACTTTTCTTTGTTTCTCGAATAAAATGATATAAATATTTTGAATTCAAAAGTTTGTTATTAAAACTTACAGTCAATTATTTCGCCAACAAAATAACTAATAAGAATAAAAACAGTTGCATCTAACGATTGCACTATAATTGTAAATTAAAAACTAAATCAGTTTTTAATGATATTAACAGACAGGGATTTCTAAATTTAGCTATAATGAAATAAACTTGTGCAATATTATTTGACGTTGAGTTTTCTAAAAGAGTAATTTATTTAATAAATAATACTTTGAACTGTCAGTTAGTTCACTTCTGATGGGTAATCGAAGAAGTTATTTATTAACCGGAAAAGATTTAAATTGTATCCGTTAATGATATTTATTGGACAAACAAGTTAATGAATCTACAATTGATTATTTAAGCTTTAGACAGCGTTCTTAACACAAATTGTGCTCTTCCAATAAGTCTTTCTTATAATATTAATAGAAAGTTTGCATTATTCAGTTAAATGAATTGAATGAATGATATTATTTAGCTGATAATTTGGTACTTAATAAATTTAAAATAAAATTAGATGTATATAAATAATATGTGAGTAATTTCCTCACAAGGGGAATAAAACAGATGTTAAAGAAAAGTAACATTTTTAACAAAATTTTAAATAAATAAAAATAAATAAACAAATAATAAAGTTAAGAAACAAATTTTAGGGGTCTCTTGAAAGAAGTAGCCCGTAGGTGCGGACCTGCTGAGCCTAATGGGCTTGCTCTTTCCAATTAGCAGAAGGATACGAACAGATATCTTTTTTCCATAAACTTTTTACAAACCAGTATAGAATAATGCCATACTTTATAGTTTCATTATCACGAATAATAACGGTAATAATAAAAAGTAGAGCTTTTCTTACTCCGGAAATGCTTGCTACGAAACAATTCCTCTGGAAATTTTACTTTCCCTCTTCTGCTCTGAAAACGTGAATCATTCGTCTGAGTTTCCAGGTGAATGGTCAACGTTCTTTTAAATTTTCAGACGAGTGAATAATGATTCATAACCATGGCACAACTTTTACCAGTGTTTGTAAACATCTCCATCGATGAATACGTCAATGAAAGGAGGAATTAAAAATGATGTGGCATATCCTGTTGAGACGGTAAAAAATGCTGCTAGTAATCCTACCAGGTATACCGCAAGTTACGAACTTTAGATAGAACAGGATGTCAAGGTTGCTAAGATATAGTGTAAAATGTTGCTCACAATTTTAATCCATCTTCTATTCTTTAAAACGTCGGTTAAAGAAAAGCTAAAGTTGAATTCCGTTCGGACATAAACAAATAGTGTTCAGGACGTCAAAACTTCCTTTTGTGGTTTCTTGTGGGTTTTCGGATGGATAAAAATTGCTTTGTCGTATTCGGGTCAGTTAAAACCAGATCCACTCAGAAATGTTGAGATATAATGTCACAATAAATGTGTTTTTCTTTATAATAAACAATTTATTTGACTAAATTAATCTAATACATTAATGACCTGTGATGGAAATATTTTTTTATGTGAATTCTAAAACAGTAGGTAATATATACCATATCCTTTCTTTTACTAGTAAAAAGCTTTTTTGGCTTCATTTTTACTTTCTCTTACCCATATATTGGTAGAGAAAATGTTGTCTTTGGGTGAAATTTTTAAAGTTGAGTTTTTGCTATTGGGAAGCGTTTTGAGGTCTCCCGAGTCCAAAAATCTACTTTCGATTGGTCTATGTATGAATGAATCCGTTATAAACATACTATAAGAATAAATATTAGCAAGATGTCCAAACTTGATATTCTAAATCTGTAGCGTAGAGAATGCTACTCGGAAACTTTTTATTGAATTCAAATTACAGGGACATCCAAGAGGACAAAAGAATTACTAAATTTAGTCGCCATGTTACCAGATTCATCACCAAGTTTTTATCCAATTTTTACCTTAACGAAAGTGAAGGGACCGTCGATTATTTCTACTATCACTGTAAATCTACTTTTACTGCAATAGCACATTGGATGCAGAAAAGAGGATTAATCATTTGCAATAATAATACGATTATCCAAATCAGAGTCTTGCATCGGGTCGGATACCCGTGGGTTACCCGCATTGCGGGTCGAGCACAGGTCAGATTTAGATTAATTTTTGACCTGTGGGTTGCCCGCATTCGAAAAATTTGTTACGCAATTTTTTTTATGAATCTATCTTTATTGAATGCAAAGATTGGATGGCATACCCTTCCTATATGGTAATTTAAAGCAACATGACTCCTAACATAGCGAAAGTTATTTTTAATGCATATTTGCTTCCTGATTTTGCTTATTACTTTCCGAACACTATAGTGAGGAAAGTATTGTAATCATGTCGAAAATCCAAATTTGATGTTTCTATACGTTTCGAGGTCCCCTGAGTCCGTTTTCCCTATTTTTACGATGATATATGTATGTGTGTGTGTGTGTGTATGTGTGTGTGTGTGTGTATGTCTGTGAGTGAACACGCTAGCGTCTAAACGCTTTCTTCGAATAAGCTGAAAGTTGGTAAGTATATTGTAAGTCACCTACAATTCACGAACCCTATTGATTTTGGTGAATCTAGCACTTCTAGTTTTTTTACAGGGACACCAGGAAAATTTTTTTTATCATTACGGCCTATGGGGCCAAATTTTTAAAAGTGCGATAGCGTCTAAACGCTTTATTAATATGAGCAAAAAATTTGTACACATGTTATAGCTCACAGTTGCACGAACTGTATAGATTTTGGTGAATTTAGCACTTACAGTTTTTTTACAGGGACACAAAGAAAAATTCTTTATCATGGGACCAAATTTTTTAAAGTGCGATAGCATCTGAGCGCTTTATTCAATTGAGCTGAAAATTTATATGAATATTATAAATCACTGTTGCACTAACTATAAGCATTTTGGTGAATCTAGCATTTATAGGTTTTTACAGGGACACAACGAAATATTCTTTATCATTATGATCTAGGGGCTCAAAGTTCAGTAGCGTTAAAAGAAACATAGTGTAATATATGGAGAAAAATACTCAAACACTCTATTATGGTCTTCTCTCTTTTGTTTGTTTAACAATTCCTCTTTCTTTACTTTATCTACAAAACTGTTAATTACTCAATGTTCGGAAAGTCGAGTGAAGTCACTCCAGATTTTTTTTTTAATACTACAATGAAAATGTTTGGAACCATGGTTCAGTTTCTTATATAACATATATTTAGTAATATTTTATTGTGGGTTGCGAGTTTGAAGCTGCGGGATCGGTCAGATACGGTGTCAAGTTTACTCGACTCGCGCAAGATTCTAATACAAATTATTCCAGTAGTAAAGTAAACTTTTATATATGCCACCCCAAATATAGGCTGCTACTATTTAACGGACACTTCTTCTATCTCCAGTGTAAATTCCTCGGATTCTTATGGATTATTAATTTTCCTTTCTTCCCCTTTCTAACACTTTCTATCAAAGTTGAAAAGTGTTTATGACTTTAGTTTGTCTGTCTGTCCGCGCTCTAACTCACGTAAATTTCATAGAGATTTTTTGGAAAAATATATATGTTATTCAATTTCACTATGGAATGTTTTCGATTGGAAATAGAGAAAATACTACGACTAGTTTGTATGCATGGACAACCAAAAGAATTCTAAAGCGTTGCGCTCTATGAGAACTATTTTTATAAATTATATTTTAATACCTTTATTTTGCACAAATCATAAGGAATTTATTATTCATGCGCATAGAAAAAAAAAGTTTTCTATAGAATATAGTATTTTTAGCATTAAAATTTACAGGGCCACACAAAACTATTCAGATTCAGATACATGAAGGGCTTTAATTGGAAATTACTGCAATAACATTTTCGTTTTTATAAAGCGTTTTTTAACACTTTCTAAAAAAATTTAAGAGTGATTATGATTTGAGTTAGTCAATTTGTCTGTGTTTCTTTATGTTTGACTCTTCGACTCTCACTCAGCCTCTAGAGTCGATAAATATTTTCAAATTTCTTCAAAATGATATATGATATTCAAGTTCAGTATGGCATGTTCCCTATATTTAAAATGGTATAAATAGTACAACTGTGTTATTTGTATACGGGGACATCTAAAAGAAGGTCAATGGGCTGCGTTCTATAAGACGAATTAAAAAAATATATATATTTAAAGAACTTTGCACTGCACAATTCATGGTGAAATTATCATTCATACGCTAAAAAACATTTTTTTTTTTTTTTTTTTAAATAGAATACAGTATGTTTAGCATTACAATTTATAGGGCTACACTATAATATTCAAATACATCAAAGACTAAAAATGGAAATTGATCTTTCATTTGTGTTTAACATTTTTACTACTTTCCAACAATATTTAAAAGTGATTATGAATTCGATTAAACTATTTATCTGTCTTTCTGTCATGGTAGGGTGTATAGCATGATCTCAATGCTGGTGATAGCTGCTGCAGTTGAGGTTGAGTGGGTTTAATCTCAGAGTAGATCTACACAGTGATCAACTGGCAACAGATTGGGATTCATTATTATGGATATTCCGGAGACATGCCATCACAATTTTGATTATACTATAGCAGCTGTTATACAAGCTTTCAAGCCATTCGTGGTCATTGGTGTGAGAGACACACACACCCGATCCTTGACGAACATGAACTATTAGATAATTAAAAAAATGTGTATATGTTGTGATCATCAGAAAACTTTCTTCGGTATTTTCCTAAACAAATTCATTAGGCCCAGGATCCTAGCGTAGTCGATTGGCCTTAACGAAATAACCAACCAATTAAATAAATTCGCACAGTTCAAATTAACTATTACAATTATTTTCCATTCTGAATACAGACGATTTTCAGCTCAGAGAACTATAACATGAAATGCCGAAAGAAAGTCAATTCTGTGCCCTAAAGACGCCACCTGAGGATTATTTTTCTTTTAATGAAAAAATCAACAAAATTATTTTAAATTATCAGAAATCATTTTTATACACAATTTTTGTTAAATGTACTGGCGAATTCTTTCGAAAAATACATACATGGAAAATTCACACTCTTCAAGGGTACTTCACCCCCAGGAAGGGAGAAGGGGAGAAAACGATGCTTTTACACATACAAAAAATTTTTCCTGGTTGGCTATTACTATTATGAATAATTCTTTTTAATCTCATAATTCGTTAAAAATGTTTTTTATTGGGCCCATTTATGCGAAATTTTTCCTATACTGTCACATTAAACTTATGAAAAAACATTATAGCAACACATTTTGCAGTAAAAGTTGAGAGGCACTACTTTATGTCAAGTTGCAACTATATATAAATTTGCATAAAAGTGTGTGCGTTAGTTTTTGAGTTAGAGCTGTCAGGAAATTTGTGTGAAACACACTCACATATATACTGACAAACGTTTTCTATAAAATGTTAAATCGTATTTCTGGTTCTCTCAGAACGTGTAAATCTATCAAAAACCAGAATTAAAAATATTTTACAAAACGGATACTTTGAAAATAGAAGTTATGTGTAACTCGACTCCTATTACCTTCTATAGAGTATATCTTTTGAATAAATACATTAATTATATTTTGCGTTGTAAACCCTTGAAATTCCGGTATTCATTTTGTCTTAACACTATATTTATTAGTCTCTAGTTTTTAATTTATTTATTTATATTTTCCCCAGTTAGAACATTTTTATCCCATTCTCAATTCACAAACAAGCCTTTCATCTTCAAAAGATACGATTATGACCAATACTCGCCAAATTTGAAGTTATTAACAAGAAATCGTTGCATCGTTAAATTTTTTTCCCTCTTTCATTTATAATGGAGCTTTTTGCATTTCTATTTCACAGTTTGTGATAAAACAATAATTTGTATTATTATTACTATAGTTATATTTTTTACACTATAATACACTGAAAGAAAAAATATAGAATCTTTTAATATATAGCCTTTAGTTATTCTCTATTAGTGGTACATCATACGAACATAATTGACCGTTCCTAATAAAATCTTATCAATAACAAAATAGTTATTCCTCCCCAGTTTTATTTTATTTTATTTTTATTTTTTACACCCAGACAGCAGTCACATCTTTATTCTACTCTCTTTTATTAAACAAGCACCCTCTTTCCTTTATTTGATTCTGATCTACATCGCAAGCCTTTTAAAAGAAATCATTACGCGATTATTATTTTTTTTTTACGTGTACAAAGTTTTCGTAACGACTTGCCACTAGTCCTAACTAGTAATAGTAGCATTGCGAGAAAGTGTAATAATGTGAAAGTAGCTCGATATACAAATTCGATCATTAACTCCAACTCGGAAAGTTTTTGGAAATTGACCTTCAATATTTCTAGGATCATCCCCTCCCCGTTTTTTATACAAGTGAATACTTGCATAGAAAAGTGCTTTTTTTTTTTTTTTTTTTCTTTTTCTTCTTTAGATAACAAAAGTAAATAAATTATATACATATATATATATATATATATATATATATATATATATATTCACGTTTTAGATGAAGTCATTAACGTGTTATTTCAACGAAATCTGAAATTCAAAGATATATGAGTGCGATGATGATTAGATGGGATTTAGAGAATTTAATTACAGCTATCAAGTCAGCAACTATAATAACACCCTTTTCTAAAAATGATGTTTAAATTTGCTGTTTCTATAAGATTTCTTTTTTAAATTCATCTTTATTACATTTTGTTATTATATGAGTCTTTTCTTCTTCTTCTTCTTCTTTCTTTTTTTAGAGACATGCACTTTTTATCTGTAATTTTCCATTGTCTTCAATTCTATAAACGACATGGAAGCTTTTTTTTTTTTTTTTTTTTTTTTCTTTTTCTTTTTTTTGACATCAAGTTTTAATAGATTTTTTTTTAGTACTGGAGAAGAATTATATTGAATCAGTAAAAATTATTTAATTTGAAGTAACCATAAAGAAACGAAATTAAAAAAATAATAATAATTTCTCTTTTTTTTTAACACTATTCAACAAAGTTGAAGAGTGTTTATGCCTTCGATTTGTCTGTCTGATCATCTTTCCTCGTTCTGACTCCTGTAAATATTAATGGAATTCCTTAAAACTGATATATGTTATTCAAGTTGATTATCAGACTTTTCCTATAGAAAATAGAGTAAATATCACCACTAGTTTGACGTCCGAAAATATTCCAAAGCATTGCCTTCTATGAGAGGTATTTCTAACAACCATATTTCAATAACGTTACTTTGCACAAATCTTAATGGAATTGACATCTATTACTCATATGCACAAAAAAAAAAAAAAAAAAAAAAAAAAAAAAAAAAAACTTTTATGGTATATAATACAATTAGTATTAACATTCACAGGGGCACAGAAAAGTATTCAGATAAAATTAGGACTATAATTGAAAAATGCATCACGTTGTTAGAAAGAGTTGAAAATGTTTATTAAAACATTTTTAACATTTTCTAAGAATGTTTAAGAGTGATTATTAATTAATTAGTCTACCTGTCTTTCCTACTGTCCGCCTGTCTGCCTCTAGTCTTCGTAACTATTTTCAGGATTTGTTTAAAGGGATAATTGTTGTTAAAGTTTCCCATAGAATGTTCCCTATTTAAAATGGCATTAACAACACAATTGGTTTGTGTGTCAAAATAACCCCCCCCCCCCCCAAAAAAAAAAAAAAAGAAAAAAAAAAAAAGCGAATGCATTTCGTTTTTTTTTTTAGATATATTTTTATATATCATATTTAAATAACTTTTACCGCAAAAATCATAATAAAATTGACGTTTATTTTTAGTGTGCTAAAAAACTTATTTTTTATATAACGTGGTATGTTTAGCGTTCAGATTTCCAGGGCTATATTAAAATATTCAGATACATTAAGGACTGTAAATGGAAATTTCTTAAATTGCATTTCCGTTTGTGTTAAGCGTTTTAAACTCTTCCAACAATATTCAAGAGCGATTACGAATTAAAATAGTCTGTCTTTCTGCTCATCAGTTAGTCCTTTGTGGGTTAATGTAGACGAAGAAGTTTGATGGTTAAAAAATGGAACGAATTCATACAGTTGGAAAGTGTTAATAATCAATGCTAAAAGCACGATTTTTCGTTCCTTGTTATATGGTTTTAATGGCCGGATATATTTACGTATGTTTAAAGGTAATTTGAAAAATACAACTTGTGAGAGTACACGCGAAGTACTCCAATAACTCAGGAAATATTAAAAAAATTAAGCATTATTCAATCTGCAGTTTACTTTAATTTTATTTAAATATTTTTAAAAATATTAAACATCAGTAGTGACCATATAGGTGAGTACAAAAATTAATAAATTTTCAAAGTTATTACATAAGGGAGGAGGGAGTAAAAATTTTTAGCTTTTGAACCATGTATTTTATAGTCTTTACACTATATTAGTTTTGATTCCGACCAATATAATAAATAAAGAGTAGATTTTCTTTTAAAAGGAATTAAATACATAAAAACAAATAAATTTTAATTAAACTTAAATTTTAATTAGTTTAATCTTTTCTATTATATACTACCATTTTATTTTTCTCCGATAAATACAAAAAAAAAAAAAAAAAAAGAAGAAGAAGAAAAAGAATTCAAAGGAAATAATTAAAAATTAAATAAAAATAAAATAAAAAGGTTTTATACTATAAAAATTGTACATAAACGTAACTGTTATAAATAAGTTTTTGAATTTAAAATTTAATATACATAATTTTTTCTACTGCATTACCACTTGATTTTCAATAAATATAATAAATTAAAAAAAAAAAAAAAAAAAAATTCTTCAAATGAATGAATTAAATAAATAAAAAATAAATAGCGTAATTGCTAAGATACGCAAACGATTAAAATGAAAGAATAAAATTAAGAAAAATGAAACATAGAAGCCAGTATTTACCAGGTTATTATTTTCATATTTTAATTAATTTAAAAAAATCTAATCAAAAATTCGAAAATCAGGCTTCGAGGTGAATTAGAACAGGTCATAATGAACCATCATGCAAATTTATGTAGCTCTACGATCATCCGTTTTCTTAAAAAGCTACGGATATATACACACATACACACACATCTTGTTTTATTATACATATATAGATTAAATCATTAATATTATTATTCCTTAAATCATTAAAATTAGTATTTATTAAATCATTAAAATTAGTATTTATTAAATCATTAAAATGTATATTTATCAAAATATTAATATTATTTTTGTCTAAATTATTAAAATTGTTATTTATCAAAAGAATAAAATTTATATTCATCAAACCATTAAAAATTATTATTCATTAACACATTAAAATCATTACTATCCTTTAAATCGTTAAAGAATCTATTAATTCATCAAAATTATTATTCCTCAAAACAATGAAAATTATCACTCATTAAAACATAAATTGTTATTATTATTTAATTTATTAAAGTTAGAATTCATTAAATCATTAAAGTTATTATTCATCAAATCAATAAAAATTATTATTCATTAAATAATTAGAAATCTTATTATCATTTAAATCATTAAAGAATCCATTAATGCATTAGAATTATTATTATTCTTTAAATAATTAAAATTAGAATTTATTAAATCATAAAAATTATTATTTATGAAAACATTAAAATTGTTTTTCTCTAAATTACTAAAATTATTATTTATCAAAAGAAAAAGTCTATTAATCATGCAAAATCCATTAATACATTAGAATTATTATTATTGTTTAAATCCTTAAATTTAGAATTTATTAAATCAATAAAATTATTATTTATCAAAATATAACAAAATTAATATAATAAATATAATCAGCATATATATTTACCCTCGTCCGTGGCTGATTCTGTCACAACTTGGGCTTGAGAGATAGGCTTAAGAGATTTCCTTGAACTCAGTCTCCTAATTTTCATACTTTACTTAACGGCCCTCTTCACTTACCGTCGCCGGAAGCCCGAGTCAATGTTATTCTATGGGGAAATTTTCTTTACAAATAACTTATTAACTAATAAATATTTTTAAATTCCGTTTTCACATTCGGATAATTTCCAACTGTTAAATTGACGGACCTTTTTTTTAAAAATTTTTTTTTTTTTTTTTAATTTTTAATATTTTATTTTGAAATTGCAAAATGAAAAAATTTCATATATTGAAAATTCGTATTTTGCAGCTTCAAAATAAAATATAAAAAATTAAAATTATATGTTTTTTAAAAAGGTCCGTCAGTTTAACAGCTGGGAATTTTCAGAATGTGAAAACAGAATTTAAAAATATGTATATTATGTATATATATATATATTATAAAAATATGTATGTAAAAATATGTAGTTAATAAGTTATTTGTAAAGAAAAATTTCCCACAGAATAACATTCGCTTCGGCTTCCGACGGTGGTGAGTGAAGAGGGCCCTTAATTAAAAAAAAAAAAATAATAATGTAATTGTCCGATCGATAAGCTGTTTGAACAGACGTATTCAGAAAAATTGCGCCTTTCATTTGGTACATTATATGTAACGAATATATAATTACACTTTTTAAAACTAATTAAAATATGAAAATAAAATCTTAAAATTGAGATTTAAATTTTTAATTGTTGCCTTTTTTTTTTCCCAGCATAAAATTAAATATGCTTTCCCGTAAAAATAAAATAAAATAAAAATAAATTTGCTCATGCATATGAAAAAAATGACATCTATAAAATAATAATTTTAAAGGTAACAAAGAGATAAACAAAGTGAGAAATTTCGCACAGGCTTGCTAGCAAATAAATTATTTAAAGCGAGAAACAAATAAAATGAAACGACTATTTTTCAACGGGCGCCGTAGTCGCCCTACAAAAAACTAGTAATGATATAATAATATATCGTTATATATTTATAGTAATATAATAATAAAATAATATAATATAATTTTATAATATAGATATAATATATATATATACAGTCGGTAACAAGAGTGTCCGAACACTAGCAAAAATTCCTATGTAAAAAAAGTGCACTTCGTACGGTTTTGTTAAATAAATCCTTATCGAATCATGTTCTGACACTGACTAAGAACAGGATTCGACAAGGATTTATTTAACAAAACCGTATAAAGTGTGCTTTTTTTACATAGGAATTTTTGCTAGTGTTCGGACACTTTTGTTACCGACTGTAGATATAATAATATAATAATGATAAATAAAATGTTTATTCATCAAACCATTTAAAATTGTCATTCATAAACGCATTTGAATTGTTATTATCCTTTAAATCGTTAAAGAATATATTAATTCATTAAAATTATTATTCCTCAAGACATAAAAATTATTTCTCAAAACATTAAAAGTATCAATCATTAAACCATTAGAATTATTATTATTATTTAAATAATTAAAGTTATTATTCTTCAAATCATTAAAAATTATTATTCATTAAATCATTTAAAATTATTGTTATCTTTTAAATCAGTAAAGAACCCATTAATGTATTAAAATTATTATTCATTAAATCATTAGAATTATTATTAATCTTTAAATCATCAACCTTTGCCGATCCTATTTAATTTCACATCTCTGGTTCAAACGAGCTGATTTCTTTTTCAAGCAATGAAATTCGCTTTTTTTTTTTTTTTTTTTTTTTTCTTTTTACGTTAACGGTATCCAGTACTCACACTGGAGAAAAATTCTTATTTAAGTATATACATATTAACAAATAGTCTGTTTACACGATTTCAAGGTAAAATTCCGCCCATTTTAAATTACAATAGCTTCTGTCCCAAAACATATATTATAATTAAGATGTAAATGAATGCATAAATTAGTATTATGGTACAAGTAAAATATGTAATTACGATATATTGAATAAATAAGATATACATTTATGATCACAATTATTGCCTAGAATAAATTACTACAGTGAAGAGAAGATGATATGAAGAGTGAAGACTCTTATCGAGTAAAAACTCCGTACAAATATGTGTCCTGCCTATAATTTGTTAAATGTACATGTAGATGTAGCAGAAAGTATATTCCCTCACCGGAAAAATCATAACAATTAAATTATAACAGATAGACCACTTTTTTTTTTTTCACTTAAAAACAAAATTCTTAATTTTTTTCAAATCGTTGTTGCTTAATACATTAACTGAGATTGCAACATGAGAGTTTTAGAGCGTTTAGGCTGGCAGAGATAATTTATCCTTAGAATGTTTTACAGCGTTAGACCAGGCAAAGAATTAAAGTTAGAATTCATTAAAACATTAAAATTTTTTATTCATCAAATCATTAAAATTATTATTCATTAAATTATAAAATTACTTTTCACAGAGCATTAAAAGTATTATTCATTAAAATGCTACATTTTTTTCCATTAAAAAATTACAGTTAATATACACTAAAATACTGGTGTAATTAGATATTTTATTTGAGCATTTAAAAATACTATAAAACTCGTTTAATAGTTAAGAATTTGTTCCAGAAACTATTTTATCTGGCATACAGTACTGTGTAAGAGGGAAATACTCATTCTCAACCCCCGTTGGAATATTCATAAGCAATTAAAACTGTTATTAAATTAAAAAATAAATTCAGAGAATTTTGGTTCAGAAAACTCTTTGAAACATAGTCCACTCATTTTGAGTATCTCTGTATACTAACAGTAAATTGTACGCGCATTACATTGTGTACTTACATTTAGTACAGTTTAAAAAAATATAAAAAATGCAATTTAAAATACGCTTTAAAAATTTTTCAACTGTAATCTATGTCCTAGTTCTTTTGTTTGACCCTGTAAACGAATGGTGAATGCTCTCCCTATCATCCTATTATGTATGAAGTATATGTTTTTGTACATGCTCTAAACACATAAAAGTGCTTGAACATATAAAAATGTACGTTATTTTAAGATTATATTTTTTGTATTGTAGTCTCAAAATGTTGAAACGTACTAACGAGAAATGTCGCGCAGAGACCTAATACATTTTAATTTTTTTGTTTCACTCCGATCCCAAAAAAATTTCTAGTAATATTTTCATATGATACAAACTTAGAATACCGCGGATTTCTTACTTCTATCTGCTTTTAAATTATGATAATATGAAGGAGACCAAATTCTAAAAGTCTCCTATCCATATTCAGGGGACCTCAAAACGTCTAACAACAAAAACTCAATTGTCAAAAATTCGACCCAAGAGCAATAGTTTTCTCGACTATATATATACATACAGTCGGTAACAAAAGTGTCCGAACACTAGCAAAAATTCCTATGTAAAAAAAGTACACTTAATACTGCTTTGTTAAATAAATCCTTGACGAATCCTGTTCTTAGTCTAAGAACAGGGTTTATTAAGGATTTATTTAACAAAATAACAGGGATTCGAATTCGGACAACAGGATAACAGGGATTCGGAATAGCAGGGATTCGACAAGGATTTATTTAGCAAAACTGTATTAAGCGTACTTTTTTTATATAGGAATTTTCGCTAGTGTTCAGACACTTTTGTTACCGACTGTATATATATATATATATATTAATAATTTTTAAAACGCAGTAAAAGCTGAGCAACAGATTTAAGACCACTAAAACATGATTACTACACACATACATATATGTATATACGGTAAGTATAGGATAGATGGTCATAGTTTTCAAACATTGAAATAAAAATTCTTAGAATTCAAACATAAGAAATATTTATGCGTATTTAAAAATCTTATACAGTCGGTAACAAAAGTGTCCGAACACTAGCAAAAATTCCTATGTAAAAAAAATACACTTCATACGGTTTTGTTAAATAAATCCTTATCGAATCATGTTCTTACACTGACTAAGACGGGATTCGACAAGGATTTATTTAACAAAACCGTATGAAGTGTACATTTTTTACATAGGAATTTTCGCTAGTGTTCGGATACTTTTATTACCGACTGTATATATGCTCATTATATTTTGGGCAAAAAATAATTAAATATTGAGAACAAAAATTGGTAAGCATAGTTTGAAATCAAAATGCCAAATGGCCATTCAATTCAAGAAAGAAAAAACAAAGTTAATATAGCAAAAAAATAACACATTTTATACAGTTAATCATGAAAAATATATAGCAATGTGTAAAGATGCAATGATTTAATGGAAAATAAGTGAATAAAATTCGAATAAACAAAATTTGAAGTATAATTTCAATTTTTCACTTTTAGTAAAATTTTACCCCATTTTTGGTATAATTTGGTCTTGATAGTTTGCATACGTTTCATGAAACCGCTTCAGGCCCTTTATGCATTTTATCCAGCCATACGTTTTGGTTGTGGTATTATGTTACTAGCAGGCTACGCCCGCTTCGCTGGTCACTATTTTTAAATGAATCACAATAATTAATGAATTCTCAAAATTGCATCAATTTTTATCATGTGATAAAAAAAGAAAAACAAATTCTGATCGGGAAAAATGTCGCACCGGGTCCCCACTGCCTTCGGCAGCGCAGACCCGTGCGCTGCGCACGCGTATAAATTCTAGTCCCCTTGGAAAGCGAGTTCTAGAAGCCCCTATTAGAATTCTAGAGCGTTTGTCTATATTCTTGAGGACAAAGTTATTTAAAAATCTCTGCAAATAAATGAGGCGGGTTTCTGCAACTATAATCTTGGTTTATTACCCAATTCTAGGAAATCAATCGAGAATTTATCGCATTATAAATGATTCAGAATATTTAGAGTGTTTGGAATATTGTTTCACCATCTAGAAATGTGTACACTAGAAATTCTGGATCATTTCGTCTATTCAGTTTATTGTCGTGCCTTATGCGCATAGCTCGGAAATCTATATTTCTAGTTAAGGGATTTAGAAAATGGCCACGTATTCATTCTAGAGAAAGGCGGTATGTTTTTTTTTTTTTTCTCAGTGTAGGTTCTACAGTGCGATGGTCGAAAATTACCGACATGATTATTGTGAATCGTAATCCTATAGGCCTACTTTGAATTCTTTTGACGGTTTTAGGAGGAAATGGATCTTTTTACTTTAAAATTAGTTGTTATACTGTTCTACAGCATATTTTTATTTATTTATTTATTTCATGTTTGCACCCCATTTTACTCTGTTTTTCGGATTATCCGCTATTGCCATCCAATTTCGCTTATAATCGGTGCTCTACTGTATTTATTTGCCGTTAAACGTGCCACAAATACCATCGGTAACTTTTCTCACAGTTTTTGTCATGGTTACGTCAGGAACTGGCGCAATATCATAAAGTACTTTTGTTCGGGATGGTACATCGCTTTTGATGTTTTAAAGGTGGCTATCTCTCCTGAAATTGAAGGACAGATATCCACCCCAATTTAAAGCATCACTTCGCCATTGTACGTCCTTATTTTAGACTTAAAAGAAAAGATTGAATTATATACGAGTCCTAAAAGTCCGTATAGCAAAAATAAGTGTAACGTACGTATTGTAAAACAGTTATTTAACTAACTCAACAAAAATTGTCAACCACTACATAAAATAAACAATTAAATTTCACTTACCATTTATAACCGAAAAACACATCTTCACGTCGCAATGCATGAATTCACTGAACTATTTCCTACGAATAAATTTATGTTGCCACCTATGATCAAGTTTCGGAAATATTTAGACTGGCCATGTCTCCTCCATGACCATCTATCCTAGAGTTACCCTATATATAAAAGAAAGTCATAGTATTAATTGATGTATATTTGAAAGTTTATATAAAAGTAAAGAAATATATGAAAAATAATTCTACATAGAAAAGACGGTTTATTAAAGCACATAATTAGAAAATATGTGAAAGGTTGATGTACAAAGAGATTGATATACAATTTTTATTTTCTCTTACCCATATATATGGTAGAGGAAGTATTGTTTTTGGGTCGAATTTTCGAAATTAAAGTTTTGTTTCCCGCGTTTTGAAGTCCCCTGAATCCGAAAAACATGTTTTCAGTGGTTGGTCTCTGTGTGTGTGTGTGTAAGTCTGTTATCAGCATATCTCTAGAACAAATTATAGCCGAAAATCCATACTTTGTATTCTAAATGTGTATCATATAGGGATGCTACACTCAACTTTTCGTTGAGATCAAGCTAATGGTTCGTGTAGAGGGCCATCAAGAGAATTCAAATACATTATGTCTATGGGGAAATTTATGGTAAGTATTGTGTAATATCTATAGGCTAACTTAAACGAAACGAAATGAACAAAATTCATTATATTCATAAAAGCATGTTTTGTGTAGATTGTGGTGGGGAAATCATTCATATTTCGTTTGCAGGGCTACTCAAAGTACTTGGATATATTAAGGGCTACATTGGAAATTGCAAGAATTGTAATTCCTTTTGTATTAGATGTTTTTTGAGAAAGACTAAATTTAAGTACACAATATTGTTTATAGTGCATATTGATTATAGACAATATACAGAGCTACCCAAAATGGAGCTAAACATTCTTTCCTATTGAATGTAATGCATAGAAGTGCTTTGCTTCATTTTACTATGTCGACGAACACTGCTCAGGAAGCAAAATTATTTTTTCATACCCATACTGTAAACAAAGTATTTTTTTAAAGTTCTGTTTTCTACTCCCCCTTTTTTTTATAATATCACATTTACGTCAATACCCTGATTACGAAAGTCCAATTTTTAGCAGTTGATGTCTTATCAGCGTAACTTAAAAACAATTAACTGCAGGAAATTCAAAATTGATATTTTGTAGTTCGGTTTAAGTTGCCACTTAAAAATTTGATCATGATTGGCAAGTTTGAAGGCAAATAAATACCAGACTTGATTTTTTTTTATTTTTTTTTTTTAACAATTGTATGCATTATAATTTAACGGGGGCAGTAGCCCCCCTCACACAGAATTACATGTCAAATTAAACAGTTCCTAAACCCATTTTTGATTATTTTAAAAGTTTATATTAAACTTTATTATCTTACGCTAGTCATTATTTTAAGGCTTAATATGCAATCTATCTTTATAGTATTGAGACGCAGGGTAAGAGAAAGCCATGTGAGTGACATATTATATTAATTTCGCTGCAAAAATGATACCAGTAATAAATTTTTTTATGAACAAAATGTTAATTAATAAAATTTTTAGAATGAATTAGTGCTTAGAATGCTTAATAGAATGTTTAATGTTAAATACGCAAAACAAAACAAAACAATATATAAATATATATATATATATATATATTTGCTATTATTATTTATTTATTTATTATTATTATTATTATTTTCATTTTTACAATGTGGATATCAAGGGACTTATTACACAGTGAAAATGTTCTAACTCAAAAGGGAGCGAGGAAAAAAAAAAAAATAATGCTCTTAATTGCATCACTTTAAATTTCTTGATGCTCAACAAGTTTTTACTAAAGGAATTCATCCACGAAGTGATTAAATGCTGAAAAGAGAAAACTTAAATGCGTTTGAGTTAGAATACTTCAAATTAGAGCACACTATTGTTCAAAGATATAAAGAAAAAAAAAATCACTGACAGATTGAAACTGTCAGTTTAGGTATAACATAATTATGATATTAGTTTCCTATCACATCCTAACTATATGGGAAACTGATAATTGTTTAGATTTCCAAGCTCGGGTTTTTGACGTTTTTACATTTATTAATGCAAAAGGAAACCGAAAAAATAAAAATAAAAATTGGTGCGGTGTCCGTTCAAACAATTAATTAGTTTGTTAGTTGTGGTTTCGGTTTTTGGACGTTTGAGACGTTTTAAGGTGTGAGAAATGAAAAAAAAAAAAAAAAAAAAAATCACAAAATTGATGCGGTGTTCGTCTTAAGATAAGTTTCCACTGGATAAGTAAATGTAATAAAGTTATATTATAAAAACTAAAGTAGATTTTTCTCAACATCTATTCATACAGTCTAAATTATCTATATTTAAAGATTTTTGTCAGGAAAATGTGCTAAGCACTAAAACACCAAAAATGTGTTAATTTCAAATATGGGATAATAAAGAAAAAGAAACGAAAAGACAAGGCGGTGAAAGAGTTAAAATATTCATTATACAGGCAAGATGTCTACTGACTTTTAATTTTTACTTTGAAAACTTGGTTATTCAAAATTTAAGATTTTGTTAATAGGACAGTATAAACGAGCCGAAGCTTTGCAAGTTTAAAAGTTAATCAAATTTTAAAATATACTTCATCATACCGGCATGTACGCTAACGAATATCAACATCTACTTAAACAATTTTGTAAGTTATTGGAAATTAAAAATTTTCATAACTTGACAGAATAGAGATATATTTTGCATCAGTTTACATTATGAAGATTTTTTTTTTAATTTAATTATTGTAAAATTGAATTTTTTTATTAATAAAAACAATGAACTACTGATATTAAAATTTTGTAAGAGTAAGGGGCAACCCGCAACATTCTGTTCGGAGGAATCTCCGAGAAGAATTTTGTTACACAAATATTTCTAATTCTATTCGCTACAGTGAAAAGTTAAATTATTTTATATTTTAAGTTATTACTTTCCAAACATATGCTAAGAAAAGAAAATATTATAATCGAGAAAAAATTCGTCTATGAGATTTTGATGCATCTATAAGTTTTAAGGTCTTTTGAATTCATTTTTGCTATTTTTTCGATGGTGTGTGAATAGGATTACGTCTAAACGTCTTAACAGATTGAGCTGGCAGGAAAGTTATAGGTCAATATATAGAATTTGATGAGTGCAGGACTTATAGTTCTTTTACAGGGACACGAAAAATTGTGCATCACTTCGGCCAATATACTCAAATTATTTAAAGTGCAATAACGTCTAAACGCCTTATCTGAATGTGTTTAAATGTATAGGTATGTTATAGGTCACCGTCGCACGAGCTGTATAGATTTCCGACTGTACTTTTATTTTCTTTCTTTCTTTTCTGTTCTTTTTTTTTTTCCTTTTACGTGGATACAAAATAGAATTCTTATACATTGCGATCAAATGAAATTCATTATAACTATGTTAAATTTCTTAAAACATGATGTGTGTATTACCTATAATTCTTTTATACAAAAATGTAAAATAATTTACGCATACCATGCCCTACGGGGACTAATTATATGAAGTTCATTATTATTATTATTATTATTATTTAAGAGTCTAAAATTAACACATGTTTTACAATTTTGCTGATGAAGGGTCTTTTTGAAAATATTTTGCGTATTTTTATTTAATTTTTAAAAATATTTTAGTATATTATTGTTTATTGTACAATGTTTCGAACTGGGTGAAATATTCAAACACCCTATCATATGTAACTACTGATAACTACTAAATGTACTGATAACTACTCACCCCTGATGATAACTACTAAATGTTTGGAAAGTCGAAGGGAGCAAAACCCGATTTTTATATTTTATTCTCTTCATTTATAGAGACTTCTCTCATTGTTTCAGGCGCTGGAATTTGAATTTAATATCCCACATATGTAGGGGAGAGTGGGGTTGAATGGGACGCAGGATGAATGGGACAATAGCAAAATTTTTATGTTTTGCAATCACTGGAAACTTGACAATTTTTCTGATATATGGCAGCTCTGAGGTCATTCATCAAGTGTAGTTTCAGAAATGTGCTATCCGTAGAAGAGCAGAAAAAAATTAAAGTGTCTTTTTCAGCTGACAAAGTAAGTTTTTACTGATTCAATTAGGTAGTAGTTAAGACATTAACTATTTGCTCAAAGTTAATATAACTCTTATATAGTGAAAAGGCATATTATTGTGTTTATGATATTCAAGAAGAATATTGACAATTGTTGATTAAGCCTATTTCCTGTTTTATATGATCATGTGGTGGTTGGGATGAATGGGACACTTTGGATGGGGATGAATGGGACATTTCCCACTATGTCCTAATTTAAAATTGTACTCAAGAATTACATTAAAACAAATCTTAAATAGATTTTCAATATTTTTATAACCTGTAGTTCAGTATTTTAACATGGAATTATAAAAATAGCATGGATTTAGAGAAATAGATTGAAATTAACTGTTCTTCTTTTTGTTTATAATAATTATGATTAAAAAATTATAAGTTAGAATATTCAATGTAACTTAAATCAATAATTAAAAATAAATAAATAAATAAATAAACTAATAACCATTTGATTAAAATCACAATTTCAATCAAGTTAATTAAATAAATCCTGGTGATTATTAATGCAATACAGAATAGAATGCTGATTTTTCCCGATCAGTCTGAAACAAAAATTTATCTGGATAATTTGTACTATATTATAATGATTTATCTCTTTCTAGTGTCTTATTTATTTATTTATTTTTAGATTAGTTCTTATTAGATTAAATTACCAACGCCTAGAGCACTAGGAACTGTGCGAACCAAAGGACTTTTGCCTTTTGACATTAATTTGAGTCAATACATCAGTTTATGTTAATTTCAGTAAATTCATAGTGTGTAATAAAATCACATAAACCAATTTAACTTAAAAAATTTATTTACTTTCCATTTTGCTTTCTTTTCTTTGTTAACTCCAGTCCTGTCCCATTCATCCCCAATCATGTCCCATTCATCCCCATAGGTGGGGATGAATGGGAAAATGCACATTCATGTAAAAAAAATTATTATTAATTAAAAATGATAACTTTTTATTAAAGTTAGTATGTTTATATGTAACTGATTACTGAAGTGTACTTAATGTTACAAAATTCTGAATTACATATGGTGAACGTTATCAGTAAAAACATGAAAAATGTCCCATTCATCCCCACCCTCCCCTAAATTTTGCTTTAAATTCTTTTCCAATGCGAGAAATTCATGAAAACAAATAAATATGTGATAGCATAAAATTGTAGAATTCACCATGCCAACTAGGTTTTGAACTGTATACCAGTTTTTATGTTTTAGTAACTTGCCTTTTTATTTATGGCTTGGCTATTTTTTGAAGAGTCAATCAGTTTGAAATAAAAATTACTTTTTAATGTATTATTATTATCGCATTATTAATTCTGAATATCTAAAAATACCAAATTTTGATTTAAATCGTGTTCGATAAAAGAATATTCTAAAAGAAAAAAGAATATTTTAAAGAAAAAGAAAAAATATATTTCATATTTAATATAAAGTAAATAAATTTAATAAAATGTATTTCATATTTTTAATATAAGAAAAAATATTTCAAAAAATATTTTAAAAAGAATATTTTAAAGTAAAAGGGGAACGGAAGTACTTATTTTTCTGATTGTGGGAAATTGAATGCTATATAGTTTGTATGTACATATGACTCATTGCTTTGGGGGAAACAGGTGTTGCCGAATGCTCCCTAAGGTTACAGGTAGGTTACAGGTACTAGTTTGCTCCCCTAAGCTCAGCTGACCAGTATAACCTTCAAAGACATGTTATGACTCATTCTAGCCCTCCTTTGAACATAAACAGCATTCATTTTATTTTATTTTTTATTTCTGTTCTGTACAGTAATTTATCAGTAAATGTTCTCATGCTCCACGAAAATATATAATATTTATAAAAATATATAGAACAACAAATATCATATTTATTTTCATTATGGGAAAAAAAAAAAAAAAAAAAAGGCATGAAGTGAATTGGCATCAAAGCTATTGGCTAAAGCTAATTTGTCTGATAGTTAAATTCTAATTCGTTATTCTGAGATAGAAACTTCCACTTTAAAAACACTTTTAAATGGAGCCCAAACTTTATTAATGAGAATAATTAGTAAATGCAAAATTCCTAGATAAGTTTACTAAAAGGAAGAATTAATTCATTTAATGAATATATTATTTATATTAAAGTTTATAATCTTAGCTCTTATTATTATTTTTTTTTTTCGTGTGTGTGTGTATATATAATTAACTAACTAAATAAAAAACTGTTCTATTTTTATTTCATAACAATTTTTTCTCTCGATTTTCAAGGAGTTATTTTTTAATATCAGCCCTTTTTCGTCGATAAACTTGTGTTGTAGCTTATTCAACCAGTCTCAAGAACAAATTCACTTCGCGAAAAAAGTGCTAAGCATAGGTAAACTCTGCTCAGTTCGGCATCCTATATTTGTTCTAAAAAATTTTACTATAATTTACACTATATTCGTGTTAAGGCTAATGCAATCAGCTAACTGCCAGGACAGGTAGGAAATGCAAATAACCCACAGACTAAGCTCCTTTCCCCCCATTGTAATTTTCTATTTAATTTAGTTGGTGCTAGTTTCGTATTTCAGTTTTCATGCAAGTCCATGCTGTTGCCCCAACATGTAAATATACGCGAAATTTTACCCTGTTCTGTGATATTATCTTAAACTTTTTAAAAGTTTTTAAAATAGAATGGTGATATTCAATAATAAATGACAGTTAAAGACAAACCCGACATCTTTACAAATAATAATAATAATAATAATAATAATAAATCACCACTCACGTTTACACGAAATCTTACCCTTTTGCAGGGACACAATGAACTATTCTTTATCATTATGATCTACGCGTATGGTAAAATAGCGTTCAATTAAACATCGTACACTATAGAATGAAAAATACCCAAACACCCTATTATAATTTTCTCTCTTTTGTTTATTTAACGACTCCTCTTACTTTACTTTATCTACAAAACCGTTAATTACTCAATGTTCGGAAAGTCGAGTGGAGTCACTCCACATTTTTTAAATTTTAATTATGATAGATGAAAATGAAAGTGAGATATATAAATAACAACAGAAACAATAAGTTCTTTCAATAGTGTTAATAAACAAAAACAAAAACAAAACAAAATAATAATTCAAAACTTTTCAAGCCAAAATTTCATCACTAGCTGTATTATCTTCTTCAGCAGGTGAGAACACAGCGATCCGAAGAAATTATATAATTGCTGTGTCCCCACCTGCTGAAGAAGAAAACACAGCTAATGTTGAATATTTGGCTTGAATAGTTTTGAATTTAATCTTTTCTTGTTTATTAACACTGTTAAAAGAACGTATTGTTTCTGTTGTTGTTTATACATCCCACATATAGTTCCTATTATTGCACCATTAATTTGAAAACAAAGAAAAATTAACGGAATATAAACACAAACATTCTCCAACTTCAGTATTTTCCAAAGATTTCAAACAACGTTGAAAGAAACTTGAAGTAAGAGAGAGAGGTAAATTTATTAAATAATACCTCACAAAATAAATAAATAAATATAAATAAATAAATAAGATAAATAAAGTAAAAAAAATAATAAATAAATAAATGAAATGAAATGCGCTTTTATTCCAGAATGTAATGGAAACTCTGATTCAGTAGAAATTGTTTAAAAGTAATCACTAGATAAGAAACAGACAGTCAGATTTTTGTCCCTGAACCTGTCCCTGGTCATATGAATTTCCTAAAGTGCTATCATGTTGTATTGTCATCGATTATAGACTCATATCTGAAATTTAAAACAAAATGCTTCAAAATCCAAAATAGTTTTATTATTAGAAACATATATCCTTGTTCGGCAGAACTGCTTAAAAAATAAATCGCAAGATTTGACACAAGCAGGCAGATTTTTGACCCTGGAACAAACCCGTATTGAGATAGATCCTTGAAAAGGCTTGTATACAGTACAATCATCGACTGTGAACATGTGTGCAAATTCTCATCAAAATTGGTTCGATGGAAGACGGTTGAAAATCGAATGCAAGATTTGACACAGATCGAAAACTTGAACTGTTGCCCCCAGCTCCACCCCCTTCATGCCTGTTACTGCCCTGTGCTTAATCATGTCATCGGATGTTATCGTAATTATATATGTATGCAAAATTTCAGCTCCATTGAATGATAGAAAGTGAATAAAAATTCGCTTGTAAGATTTGATCCTCACAGGCAACAAATGAAATTAAATAAAAGCGTGTAATAATAATAAAAAGTGGGCACTGTTAATTGGACTACCATAGCATTACAAAGGAAAGAAAGAAAAGTCTGGAGAGAGAGGAGGGGGATATAAATCTAGCACTAGATTGAAAAAAGCTAACTTTGATAATGATGATTATTATGATTTTTAGCAACTTTTTTTTTAACGAAACTCGTATTTCTCATCTATTTGGAGAGTGAGAATATTAATTTAAGTCTACTTAAAGGAAATACTTTTAATGTTTCTATTTAAAAAAAAAAAAAAAAAAAAAAGTAGGTTGAAAAAACTATATAAAAATGTTCAGCATATTAAACCTGTACTTAATCTGATTAGTTTGATATACTTTTTAAACACCTTTGAAAGTAATTAAGTCATTAGTTATGGCTTTTTATGTTATAGGTTTTCTTCCGTAGTCGAGGTGCTTATATCTTAAATGATAGCACCTTTATGTAACCATTAAAAACAATAAGCAGCTCTGGCACTTAAAAAAAAAAAAAAAAAAAAAAAAAAAAAAAAAGGATAGTGAATATAGAAAATAAAATGAGGAAAAAAAGCTTCCATGAGGTATTTCCAAGTGAAGATTAACTAGAATTACCCTCCCCCTCCCCTTTTGAAAATTTTTTCAATTAGCATTACTCATCTTATTTTGTGAGAAAAAAAGATAATCACATAAAAATAATTACTTTTCACGTGCCTTTGATGTTTAATCTTCGGATTCCCTTTTCCCTTCTTTTTCTCTGATTTAAGGGATGCGAGTGTCCCTGTATACCGCGGCCACGCCCAGTATCAAAAGTGTGAGGCCGCGAATTTTAATTGAATGCGCCTTGAAATCTTTTAGAAACGTTACACGAAAACACCAAGCATTAATACATGCAAGAGAAACAAAATGTAGAATACCAAATTATTAATTTATAAAAATATAAGGTTATTATGTTCAATGAAAATCAACAATTTAGGACTTTTTAATAAAGTTGATTTTTAAATTAAATTTCAGCTGCATATGAGAAGATTAAAATTATATTAACTTGAACAGGAAAAGAACTTTTCTTTGATGAATTTAAATAAGTTCTTCTGTTTTTCAATTTCTTCCTTTCTTTCATTTTTATTATTAATAAATTTTTTTCTTTATCCAATTTTAGCATATGTTTATATTTTTTAATTTATTTTGTGTGTTCTTATTGTTATTTTGCGTAAGAAAAACCTCCTTTTCGGACTTTTTTTTTTTTTTTTTTTTTTTTGTCTGAATATACCGCAGTGGAGGTCTGAAAAATTATCCGATTGATTTTAAATTATCTACAAATATTTATAAATTGCACGGAACTTACTGTATTTTTTTCTTGTATATAATGTTTGTGGTCCTTGTACAGTGACACACAAACCAATTCGGATATATTATAGTATATCGAAGGAATTACTTTTAAGTGCATTTTAGCATTGAACTATAGCTAAAGTTCGAAGAGTCCAAGTATGAAGTTTTAAGCAAATCGGCTCATAAATACCTTTTCATGCGCATTTAAAATTTTCAAGTGGCTGGTACTTGGAAACAAAATGACAGGCCAAGTTGGAAAACAAATATATCAAATGCACTTGTGAGATAAGTCTACTGTACAAATTTAATTCGAATTAATTCAGAATCTCGAAAGTCATCGTGTTGAAAAATTAAGCGGCTGCCACTTGAATCAAAATGGTGGAGCAAGTTGCTCAGTGAACTAACTACTCCAAGATGTTTATAAGATAAGTCCACTGTGTAAATTTAGTTCAAATAAATTCAGTATTTCAAAAGTTATCGCGATAACAAAGTCTCACGTGGCAGCGTTTAAGTGGACGCAACTTGGTAACAAAAATGCGGAGAAAATTGTGCACCGAAATCATAGATATTTGAATGATAAATCAATTTTTCAACTTTGGCTTGAATTGATTAAATATTTCAAAAGTTATCGTGATAACAAATTTCCAAATGACCACCACTTGCAAACAATATAACAGATAAAGTTGCCCAGCAAACTCATCCAAGATGTTTGAAGCATAGGTTCACTGTCTAACTTTGGTTCGAATCAGTGCAGTGTTTCAAAAGTTGTTGTTATGACAAATTTTCAAGTGGCAGTCTAAGTGGCTGTAACTTGGAAACAAAATGGCGAAGCAACTTGCCCAGTGAAATCATCCGAGATATTTGTATGATAAGTTCACTGTCCAACTTTAGTTCAGAGTAATTCAGTATTTCCAAAATTATTGTGATAAAATTTTCAAGTGGCACCGTGATTTCAAGTGGCCACCACTTGGATACAAAAAAGCGGAGTGAGATGCTTAGCGAACTTATCTGAGATATTTGAATGATAAATTCACTACCCAAATTTGATGCGAATTGATTCAGTATTACAAAAATTATCATAATGACAGATTTTCAAGTGGCAGCCACATGGAAATAAAATTGCGGATCAAGTTACCAAGGGAATTTATCCAAGATATTTGAACCGTAAGTTCATTATCCAACTTTTATTTGAATTAGTTTAGTATTTTAAAAGTTATCATGATGTCGCATTTTTAAGAGCAGCGTAATTTCAAGTGGCCGCAACTTAGAAACAAAATGTCGTAACAAGTTGCCCAGTGAACTCATTCAAGATAATTATAGAATAATATCATTGTCCAACTTTGGTTCGAATTGAATCAGAATTAAAAAAGTTATGTTTATAAATGTTCAAGTGGTAGCCTAATTTCAAGTTGTCTCGTTTAGCTTATAACATCTGCACTTTGTTAAAAATGCCGAATAAAGTTCATTACTAAACTTGGTTGTGACCCTTATATTGTCTATGTATATATCAAAATTCAGGCAAATCCGATCTTAAATACGCTTTTACAGTATGAATTCGAAATTTTCATGTGGCCTCCACTGGAAAACAAAATGGCAGAGCAATTTGGTTAACAAATTAATCCAAGATATCTATAGGATAAATTCATTGTCTAGATTTGGTTCGATCTGGAGCATTATTTCAGAAGTTATCGTGATTTTAAATTTTTCAGGGGTAGCCTGATTTCAAGTGGCGCCGCTTTTTTTAACATATCCGCAACTTTGTTAAAAAAGGCAGACAAATTTCATTAATAAACTTGATTGAGGCCTTTATATGGTCTATCAAAGTTCAAACAAATTCGGAATACACTTTTTACAATGTGATTTGGAATTTTTCAAGTGACCTCCACTTAAAAACAAAATGACAGAGAAACTTGGTTAAGAAATTCATCCAAGACATTTATAAGATAAATTCACTGTTTAAATTTTGTTCGATTTGGAGTAATATTTCGGAAGTTATCGTGATTTTAAATTTTCAAGTGGTAGCCTGACTTTAAGTGGCCCCGCTTAACTTAAGATATCCACCACTCTGTTAAAAATGACGTGTTCATTAATAAACTTGGTTGAGACCCTTATGTGGTCTATATTTACATCAAAATTCAAGCAAATCTGGCTTTAAATACGTTTTTACAATGTGGATTTAGAAATTTTTATGTGGCTGCCACTTGAAAACAAAAAAGCGGAGCTACTCTGTTAACGAACTCGTCCAAGGTATCTATAAGATGAGTTCGCTGCCCGAATTTGGTTAGAAAGTAAAAATGTAATTTTAATAGATTACAATAAATTCTTTTTTGCAAAGGATTTTTTTCCCCCGATTGATAGACATCATGCAATAGCGTTTCCTTTACATTTTCTTTTCTCTCTCTCTTTCTTTTACTTTTTATTTATTTTTTAAAGAAATCTCATTATATGAGATTTCAGAGTTGCCAACTTATTATTCCGGGCATTGTTAGTCCCGCCTCTTTTTCATACTACCATTTTTTTTTTTTTTTTTTTTTAATGATAGTTATATACCTGTTATTCTCCAATTTTTTTTTTTTTTTTTTTTAGACATTTAAGTTCTCTAGACATTTAAAAGAAAAAATATAAATTTAATAGATTGCATTACATTTTTATTTCTCGACATAAAATATAGATATTTCATCTATGGACACTTTTTTGTATGGACACAAGTTTTTTTTTTTTTTTTTTTCTTTTTTTAATTAAACCGCAAAAGTAAATTCAAAATTTGGATGCTTTTCATAGCATTTAAATATATATAAATTTACAGATTTAAAAATTCCTCTTTGAGACAAAAAAAAAAAAAAAAATATATATATATATATATATATATATATATATATACATATATATATATATATATATATATATATATATATATATATACATATATATACATATATATATATACATATATATATATATACATATATATATATATATATATACATATATAATAAAGATGATCTATTAAGCATAGTAGAAGCCAAGCAACAGATAGAAGATCACTGAAACACTAATGACCAATAAGATTAAAAAAAAAAAAATCATCAGTGGATGAAATACACTAATGTAAAGAAACCAGATCTATTAATTAACAGCCTGCAAAACAAACGAATCAATGAGGTAAAACAACAAATCTTAACTTAAAACCATAAACTTATCAAAATTAATGAAAAAACAACCTAAGAAACACACGGTAGGAAGAAGGAGCAAGACTTGTGACTTGCCTGTGGGGTTACACTAGTTTTATGCCGGCAACACTCCCCCAGCCTGCCACAACCAGAACAGGAACCATATGGATTTAAAAATGCAAATTTCAAAGCAGATGAACAACAATGAAACCACGAAGCCACAATGAAATTCACCGATTGATCACATTGTGTTTAACAGTATAATTAGAACATTAAATATAGTTGACAACTCAAAAAGGAAAAAAACTGAAATTTTAATGGAAAATGAAAGTTTGCATAGTAATACAAAGCAAATGCAACAAGCCTTCTACTTTTTTTTTTTTTTAAATTTAATTTCACAAACCCACCCAACCATCCAGCCTTACAACACCACCCCACCTCCGTAATCAAACATCTGCCCACCCAACCGCCACCTTTTTTATTGTCTTTTATTATTTTATAATTTTTTTGTTGATATACACAAGAGTGTACACAGCTTTTTTTTTTTATTATTTTTTTTGTACTGACAGAGACATGGTTAAGGATATAAAATAGAAAATACAAAGTTTTTAGGAAAACCCATTTTAGCAGTGGCTGTGATCAGTTTATTAATATTCTTGTTTTTAACTTTGCAGAGCATAAATTATTAATTCGAAATAAATGGTTAATGATGATGTTTCTAAATACCGAAAGATGCAGACATGAATTAAAATGTGTAAATAAGTTTACATTAAAACAAAAATCTTGCCGTTTGTCATAGATATCTGTGTAAAGTTTATTACCATCAATGATTATTTTGAGATCTAAAAAGTTAATATAAATATATATATATATATATATATATATTATAATAATAATAAAAAAATAGAGGGACTTTATATTAGAACATTGATATTTTTAGAAAAATATTATAAATTTACTAGGTATCAAAATTCTTATGTATTTCAAAAATTCAACATTTTATAGAATTAAAAAAAAAAAAAATAAATAAAATAAAATAAATTATAAATCATATTAAAATCTCTTTCCGTGATAGAATTTTTTCCATTTGTGGACTTCCAGATAGTATCTTTTTAAAGTCCCATTTCCTTATATTAATATTTTAAAAATTAAATATTTTCTTGCATTCAAAATCATGTATTTAGAATTAGGACACCTTAGAAAGATTCCCGCAGAGAGCTTTCCTTGCAGACAAATATCCCAGGTTTGTATAATCGGCCTTAATTTTTACACAAACAACAACGCTAGCATTAAATAAAAATCATAAATTTATTAAATTTTATAAAGATTTATGTCATAGAAAAAATATTTTTTCTATTTTCGAACTTTGAGAGCAGAATCTCCTCGAACACTGACAATGTTCTTGTTCATTTTGGTTGTTTTTACGGCAAGGTTTGTAAGTGTGTATATGCGTGTGTATAGATGAGTGTGTGAGTGAGTGAGCACGATTGCGTTTCAATGCAGGGTCAGTTTGTGTTAATATATTACATATAAAATTATGTAACTTTTTATGCGTGTAGAACATACAATTCTTTTAAAAAATACAAATTAGAATTCTTTTATATTACATAGACTTAACCAGTATTGGGCAAAATTGATTAAAAAGTAATTGAATTACAATTACAATTATTTTATTGGCAATCAATTAAAAAGTAATTGATTACAAATAAATTGAATTACTTATTCAATTTATTTGTAATAATTCAATTTATTTGTAATCAATTACTTGTAAATCGTTTGACAAAAAAAAAAAAAAAAAAAAAAAATTGTAATTTAATTGTAATTCAATTATAATTCAATTAATTTTCAACCAATTATGCCCAATACTGGACTTAACATACTAAAAGTCAGTTTTAGAAATGTAAAATAGCATAAAACAGAGAGAGAAAAAAATCGATTTTGTTAAAATAGATTTGCTAAATGATACGCATATTATAATCTTTTTACAGGGAAGTATAAAAGAATTTGCACATACTATGCACTCTGAAAGGCTAATTATTTGAAGCGTATTAAAATATTCAAAAGACAATAAAATTAACATATATTTATGAATTTTCTTACAGCATGGCTGTTAATGTAAGTGGCGTGCTTAACTTTTAGAGTTCTTTAATAGGGTACACGAAAGAATTCGAATACATTAAGTTGCATTGTACAGATGTGTGAACTTTGGAAGAAATATTCAAACACTCTGTTATACTTTTCACTTTTGTTTATTTACTGAGTTATTCCCTGATTGAAATGGATTTAAACACCTAATAACGACTCAACATTCAAAATGTCGAGTGGAGTCACTCCAGATATTTAAATTTTTATTATATTAACACTTTAATGTACACTGTTATCGCCACGAGGATGCAACCTAGAAAAATTCAAAACTGCACTAATACACAACAATAAAAATTCCTCCGGGAACTTTTCAACAAAATTTTCTTTTTAAAGGTCAGAAGGAAAAAGTCATTTATTTCTTTTCTTTTAAAATTGTGTATGAATTCCAGTGGCTTGCGATATTATTTGAACTCTCAAAGGGATTTCATTTCATTTTTTTTTTTTTTTTTTTTTTTTTTTTTTTCAAATGTTATTTACTTTAATGAAATTTTAATATTTTTCGTAAATATATGCGAACTTTTATATTATTCATCTTTTTTTTTTTTTTTTTTTTTTTAGAAGTTAAATATTTTTTATTTTACAGTTAGGTTCTCACAATTGTCGAATTAAGGAAGTTATCATTCTTCTGCTATGCCAGATTTATTTTTGAATTATCGTCCAGCTTTTATAAACTGCTTTACATTACATAATATTATTTCATTTGTATCAATAGCGTTTTACAAAAACTGTAAAAGACACTTGAAAATTTGTCAGTGGTTGTTACGCATGCATTATCAAGAATTGATAAGAAACAATTGCTTTTTGAACGGTTTGGTGTCGTAGCAATGCAGCCGTAGACGAAGTGCCTAAAAATAAATATGTGTTTCCGTCCATGATGATTCAAGATCCTTTTTTTAGGCCAAGGTTATGATAAGAATATTAAACATTGAAGAAAGTACTGATCTCCCATTCACTAAAGCAATTTACATACAGAGTTATATAAAAAAAAAACTCAGTCCCAGATGTAATTTCAGAAAGAACTCAAAACCCCTAAAATTTGGAAATTTTATGAACACGTGATTTTGAAATTTTTTATACTAAAACCATCTCATCTTAAGGGTACAAGAGATGATATAAAAATTATCAAAATGCATGCAAATAAAAATATCTATATAGTTGTTATAGAATGCACTAAGCCAGGTAACGTTTTTTAAATAATATCATTCTACAATTCCCTAAACATTATTTTAAATTCTTTATTAAATTTTAAACCTCAAATTTATTTTACTTTGATTCTTAATTTCGGAAATAATTGGTAACTTTTAATACTCCTTGCTAATTTGTTTTCATCCAATCTTATTAAAAAATCGTCTGAAATCGGTTCGGCATGAAAATTGCCTCTGACACCATTTCAGCATATTCTTATGTAAAATGACCTCCTGAATCCGAATATGACCACCATTTTGCCCAATCACCTACCGTTTTCTAGATACACCCCCTCCCTCATTTTTATCATTGTTTGGTAATTTCATATCCATCAGTTTGATTTGGAGAGGAACAATGATTATTTTAATCATTAAATGTCTTCTGACCCGAGGAGCTACAGAAGTAGAAAGTTCAAAAACACGAACATTTGTAGTAAGGAGGAAATTTGTGGGGATTCGTGTCTAGAAAACAAAAGAAAATCAATAAAAACAATCAGTTTCTGCTTCTTTTTTCTTTCTTTTTTCTTTTTCACAATATTTCTCTTATTTTTTTACATATTCCAATTTCCAGGTTGCCATTTTCTTACCAAAACACCCCAAATAATAAAAATTATACAGTGAAAATTTTTTCAAAATGTTGGTGAGTGGAGTAAAGTTTCAAAGCCCTGGCAAGAAAGTTTGACTGATTCACAGTACGACGTTTGCTTTCAATAACTCCCACGTTAAATGTTTTGGGCAGTAAAATATGAACAGTAAAATATCTTGCTTTGACACGTCTTAAAGGTCATTGCTCTTATCATTGTAGTTGTCAGTGGTTATCTACCTTTAGTACACGTTTTGCGATAAGAGAGTGAACTTTATGGTGTTCTCGACGGTGGTGATCTTTAACGCGTGTCAAAAAAGGATATTTTACTGTTCATGTTTTACCGCCCAAAACATTTAACGTGGGAGTTATTGAAAGCAAACGTCGTACAGTGAATTAGTCAAACTTTCTTGCAAGGGCTTTGAGACTTTACTCCACTCACCAACATTTTGAAAAAAATTTCACTGTATAATTTTTATTATTTGGGGTGTTTTGGTAAGAAAATGGCAACCTGGAAATTGGAATATGTAAAAAAAATAAGAGAAATATTGTGAAAAAGAAAAAAGAAAGAAAAAAGAAGCAGAAACTGATTGTTTTTATTGATTTTCTTTTGTTTTCTAGACACGAATCCCCTCAAATTTCCTCCTTACTACAAATGTTCGTGTTTTTGAACTTTCTACCTCTGTAGCTCCTCAGGACAGAAGACATTTAACGGTTAAAATAATCATCGGTCCTCTCCAAATGAAACTGAAGGGTATAAAATTACAAGCAATGATAAAAATAAGGGAGGGGGAGTATCTAGAAAACGGTGGGAGGTTGGGCAAAATGGTGGTCATATTCGGAATCAGGAGGTCATTTTACATAAGAATCTGCAAGAATGGTATCAGATCTCGAAAAAAATTTTTTCGCAGAGCAGTGATATTAATCAGTTTATTTTTCACAAAAGTGGGCATTTATTTTGAAATCAAGAAATTATGAAGTGTATAAAGAATTCTTAAATTCAGTCGCAGGACAAAATTTCGTCAAGATTTCAAGTTTTAACCTCTTTAGTTCCCCATCATATTATAGATATGGAGAACTTAGGTAATCGTGAAAATTTTTGACCTCGGTTTTTTGACTTTTTTATACGTTTTCAGGTGTGAGGAATCCGAAAATTACAAAATTTGTATGGTGTCTGTCTGTAGGGTGTCTGTTAGTGTGTCAGTGTGTCAGTCCGTTAGTATGTCAGTCCGTTAGTGTGTTAGTCCGTTAGTTTGTTAGTCTGTTAACACGATATCTCACGAACAAAGGATCGCAGAGACGTCAGATCAGTTTTAAAATATTACTTTCGATACTGGCAAGAACCCTATTCATTTGCAACACTCGAATTAAAAAACTTCGTAAGTTATTCGAAATTTACGAATTTCTTAACATGGGAGAATAGGACAAAAATTCACTTAAACGTGCATTAAATGGAAACTTTTTACTGTAAAAATGTCAGACCAGTTTTAAAATATCAGTTTTGATGCCGGAATGAACATCAGTAACTATAAATATGCAACTTATTAGACATTTACGAATTTCTTAACATGGCAGTATAGGGCAAAATTTCACATAAACGTCAATTTTGGGAGATATTTTCATCGTAAAGATGTCAGACTACTTTTGAAATATTATTTAGGACACTGGCATGAACATTAATGACTATGAATTTTTCAGTATAAAAATTTCGTAAGTTATTGGAAATTTACGAATTTCTTAACATGGCAGAATAGAACAAAATTTCACATAAACGTAAATCTTGAGGGATATTTTCATCTTAAAGATGTCAAACCACTTTCGAAATATTATTTAGGATACTGGCATGAATACCATAGAGTATGAATTTTCCAATTTAAAAAATTCGTAAGTTATTTGGACTTAACGATTTACTTAAAATGGCAGAATAAGGCAAAATCGAGCATAAACGTCCATTTTAAGGATCATAAATATATCAGACAATTTCAAAATAACATTTATGATACTTGTATGAACATGATTGACTGCAAATATTCTAATAGGAAAATTTCGTAAGTTATTCGAAATTTAAGATTTTATCAACATAGCAAAATGGGGAGATATTTCATAAAAATACGCATTTTTAGGAAAGTTTCATTGGAAATAGTAGCATGAAAATAAACTACGAAATTGATCCCAATAAAATAAATTAATAGATTAGAATAAGATATGGAACTGAATGGTGGGTAGCCTATTAGGCGAGGATTTCGTTCTGTCACTGTGTCAAGCGTTTGGTCAAATTCATTTCTCTTAACATGTTTATAATAAGTCCTGACAAGAAATTTTGAGAACATACATATGATGGGGAACTGAGCAGAGTCCACCTATGCCAACTAGTTTTGTAACGGATGCTATAATTGGGATATAAGAAATTCAATGCACAAATGTGCTCACTTACGTATAAAAGCAATACCGACTCCCATAGAGTCAGTGTTGATAAAAGACATACAGTCAAGAAATTGAAGCTTCAAAATAACATAGAGTAAGCATGGAGCATTTTGAAATTGGGCATTATTTTGTGTTATTATTATCATAAAAGAGGCATTTTTATTTCAAAAATTACTTTTTGTTCTTTAAAACACGCAAATGATAGCTTTTATGGCAATACTTGATTTGACAAACAATAGAATGTAAAACAAAAATAATTAATTTCAACGTTACTTGTCCCCAGTACATTCTGGCAAATTTTTAGAAATGTAATCATATGAGAACTCCTGCTATAGATCTTTTAACATATGATTTCTAAGTTGACTTTTAAATCAAATCCTTGAGCTCATTTATCTCTGTATTTTTCAAATTTTGAATGTCTGAGAAATGCTATGTATTTGTCAAACCATAAAGTTGTTTTTTAAATGTTTTTTAATTGTTTTTTAAATGAACAGTGTATCATATGTGAAAGGTTTAAGGATTGTATTTGTATTATTTTAAATAGCGCCTTAAAAGAAAAAGAATCATGCATGATTTTTACTGCTCTTTCATATAAAATAGTCTTCTTTTTTTTTCTCCTCAGAAATTAAAAACACTCAACAAAAGCTGACTTTTAATGAGATAATATTCTTAATATGTTACTGTTGACATCAGAAACAGAAACAAGACCAAAAAAAAAAAAAAAAAAAGTAACAATTTAAAATAAATTGTAAAAGTGATATTTTAATAAAAATAAAAATAAACGATATTGTATTTTATTTTAATTTATTTATTTTTATCTATTCCTTTATATTTGACTTATATTTAAAATTGATCAAATGTATTTTATTCAAAGCAAATAATATGTTTTTCTTGTTTGTTTGCCTGAGGTGTGTCAAGTTCCCTTAAATATTAATCTTAGACATATGTTATTAATTGTAAAATTATGTAAAACATGTACAGATTATTATAGTAAAAAAAATATTAAACCTTTTCTAGAGATTTCATTTTTAGAACTACAATTTTTTTTTTTTTTATTGCTTTCCATATTAAAAAAAAAAAAAAAAAAAAAAACATTGTTTCATATTTTAATAAAGTTATGTACAAAATTTTATAATTCTATCAAGAGAGAGAGAGAAAAGTCCCAGAGATATGATAAAACTTATAAAGCTGACACAACTTTCCAATATCTAATTAGAAGTCATTGGTTCTAAAATGATGCGCCCTGTAACATTTATTAGTTCTTGTGATATTTCAGATTGTATCTTGTGATATTTCAGAAAAATATATGTTATAAATATAGTTAATATATATATTATACGATATCGTTACTGAATATTCTTTTAGTCAACACATCATTATCATATTAAATAGCATCAGTTTTCCTTGCAAAGAACAGACTAATGATTTACAATCAGGTTCGGATACTTTTAGATAGGCAGACACGCGTAGCAAACGTGGTTAAATGACTCTATGAATGTCCAAATATGTCCCTAGGATGTCCCAAGTATGTCCCTAAGATACCCCAAGTATGTCCCTAAGATGCACTAGGTAAACGTTTCTTAACACAAGAATAAAAGAAACTGAGATATGTTCCGAATAATTTATTTGTATCACATTTTTACGTAATGTTTAAATTAATTATTATAACATTTATCAGAAATTCGTATATAATGTGCCTACAATTATGTGCAGGCTTTTAAATGTACTTCTACTTCAAAATGTTTGAGAACCACTAATACAAGTTATCCGATGGAGAAAAGCATAACAACAGATTGCGTTTCAGTGAACGTACAAAAATTATGAGTGAAAAATAGTGGTGATGTAAATGAACACTGTTACATATTATTCGTGACTAATCCCTCAAGAAATTTGTTAAAACATATACCTAAGACTTTTGCAATGCTTATGATGCAATGCTGAAATTTTGTACATCATCCTACTGGGATTCAGAGCACTTTTAACCACTGGGTGTGCTGATGTTTTGCTGAAATCTAAACCTGAATGTGATATTGATGATATGATACTGATATGATATTGTGCTTTGTGTGAATGTGAGGGTGGCTGAATCTTTCTAAGGAAACCTAGGTCGTATTTGCATGAATTTCGAAGAAAATCAAGGATGACTCGGGACGTCTAATCCGACAAGTGCTACATATGCCCGAGCCCGACCCCTCCCGCCTACCAACTTAGAGAAAAGAACCACTCAGCCACTGGTGGAATTTTAATCATTGGAATTTCTTTGCTTATCGATTGTATAAAAATTTAAATTTTCTAATTTTTGAAATTGAATGTCCAGAATATTTTAATTATTATTATAAAATAATAATAATAGTAATACTAATTCAATTCAAATAACTCAATTAAAAATAATTCTGAACCTCTTTCGATGCAATGTTGTTATTAAGAAAGTATGTCTAAGATCAATATTTAAAGAATTAAAATTGCGATTAGTTTTTTCGACCACCACATATAACTTAGGGAAAACACTTAAAATTCTATCAATTGCTATTACGTACGCATGCATTATCATTAAGCGATAAGAAACAATTCTTTTTTGGACGGTGAACTTTGGTGTCGTAAACCGTAGACGGAGTACCTAAAAATAAGTAATGTATTTCCGTTAATGATGATTCAAGAAAATTTTTTAGCGTAAGCACGCCATCCAGCATCAGGCCAAGGTTATATAATGAAAATACTAAGTATTTTAGAATATTCTGATCGCCCATCCGCTATAAGTTTTTTACCAATAAATTCCGTTGAATTACTTGGTGTATTGCGCATCATTTTTTCTTTCCTGGGAGCAATAACAAAATTTTAATTTGTTGAAATCAACAGCGAACTTTATGACAAAATTAAAACTAGATTGATACATTGCCTTATATTTTTTCTACCCCTGACGAATTAAAAATCATCTTCCTTATTTATTTATTTATTTATTTTAATAAGAAAACGTTATATATATAGCCCTATAAGGGTCATTATCAAACAATATTACAATTCCAAATTTTAGCATGTTCAGAAAAATATTTTATTTTCGATTAAAAATTGTTTTGATTAATTAGATATATTAAAATCCGTATACTTTTACCACTGTAACTCACAATTTTGTTTTGCTTTTTAAGAAGGTGAAAAATGTTCATTCTGAAACAAAGTCGAAATCCTAAATCTCTCTTTCACTCTTTTTTTTTTTAATTAATTCTTCTTACCCATACTATGGTAGAAAAAGTATTGTTTTGGGCCAAATTTTCGAAAACGATATTGATTTGATTCATATTTTGGTGTCCCCTGAATCGAAAAACTGATTTTTTTTACCGGCTGGTCAGTGCGTGTGTCTATTTGTCTGTTTGCTATCTTTATATCTCATGAATAAATATTAGTAGGAAATCCAAACTCAGAATAATTAACATGTATCCTATTAGGATACTATTTGATATTTCTTACTGAAAAGGCAAATGGTTCGTGTATAGGAATATTCAAGATAATTCAAATATTTCAAATACATTATGTTTATAGGAGAAATTTCTGATAAGTATAGTTTAACCCTTTTAGACTGCACTAATCAAAATAAAATGATCCTGTTTTTTAAATGCATAACAGTATATTTTGTATGGGATACGATATGAAAATAATTTACCATCCGTCTACAGAGCCACTCAAAATTTCCATATGTTAGGGCTATACATGGAAGTTGCTGGAAGCATATTTTAAGTTGTGTTATGTGTTTTTCATATTGTGCTGCATTAAGTGCACTATGTATTGTGAGTGTAATTTATTGACAATATAGACAGGCTACCCAAAATTAAGTGAACACATTATTCTATTGAACGTAATTGAGAGAAATACTTTACTGAATTTTACCATGTTCCAAATAATTGCTTAAGAATGACAAAAACTTCCTGATATTCATATGGAAGACAAATTATTAATTTGAATTCCAATTTCTAACTTTGATTTTTTTTTTTTTTTTTTTTTTTTTTTAATTACACGTTTTGAAGTTCCCCGAATACAAAAATCAATTTTTTAGCGACTGACCGGTCTGTCATCACCCTAACTTAAAAAAAAAAAAAAGTAATAATAATTGCAGGAAATTCACATTTGATATTTTGAACTTCATACTGTTAAAAATGATTTCAAAAATGAGCTAAATTGTCTCAAACAGCTCCGAAATAATGTATACTTAAATTTGAAAACCCATGTACTCATTTTTGAGTATATTGACATGTCAGACATGGGGATATTGGGATTCTTATTGGTCAACCCCATTTTTGAGCTTGTCAATATACTCAAAAATGAGTACATTGGTTTTCAAATTTAAGTATACATTATTTCGGAGCTGTTTTCAGACAATTTAGCTCATTTTTAAGAAACCATTTTTAACAGTGCATGTGAGGTGACCAATTGAAAAATTTGATCACTATTGGTAAGTTTTAAGAAGTGGTGTGTTTGAAAGTTGTTTGAATAACTTGTAATACATTTTTTTAATTATATAAAAAAAAAATTCATGGTGTTCATTAAAAATTAACACTGCTAATTTTTTCTTAATGAATATAGGCACTAGATTTAAACAGGGGATTGAGAACTGCGATAACCTCCCCCTCCCACAAAAATGTATGTTAAACAAAACTATTTCTATAGAACTATTTTCAACTCTTTTTAAAGTACATTCATACACAGTACGTGTCATCTTACACCTTAATCTTTATTTATTTATTTGATATTTACCAGTATTTAAATGCTAGGTTAAGAGAAAGTTGTGAAAGTGTGACACCATAATATTTTTTAATTGTTTATTATTATGTTTTTATTACTTTCGATGGAGATAAGCATTGCTTGTGAGCCTAATTCAAAGCACAGAAGTTGACATGAACGCCAACAGCGTCAATCTGAAGCACATTCATAAAATCTTTTTCATTTGTAATTTCAAGAAATTTGCCAATGTTTCTATTTAAGAAATGAAACATACAATTATTTTTAGATAACATTAAAAGTTTGTGTTTTTTAAACTTTTTATGTTAACTAATTATAGCGTAGTTATGTAATGTTTTCTACGACTACAATCTTATAAAGATTTTACAAATGAGTATACTACTCTAAATATGAAAATTTTTAATTAAGACAAAAAGAAAATTAAATACATTAATACATTAAACTCACTGAAGAACTGATAGGGTGATTAGTTCATGAATCGAGGGATAGATTCATAGGCCGACAAATTTAAAGGTCGATGGACAGATTGTTGGATGGATTGATTGACGAATGGTTGAGACGAGACAAATTTCCCGATTGGTAAATGGCGCAACTGATTATATGATTGACTAAAATTGATTGATAATTTAAGAATAGATTCATTGACTCGTGAATCGGTAAATAGGTTGGCATATCGACTAATTTGTGCATCGACAGACAGATTAATAGATGAATTAATTGAAGAACTCGTGAAATGATGGATCGATAATTCATGAAATACTTGATTAATGGACGGAAAATTTAATCATTTGATTCATTGATTGATTGACGTTCTAGGAATGGATTTACTAAGAGTTTTATTTATTGCTTTGGTAATATTAATTTGACTGCCTTAAAAAGTAAAATATTTTTAATCATATCTACTTTCGCATGTAAAAATATTTGCAAATATTTTAGGGATTCTAGGACTAGAGTTATATTTCTTTTAAGGGAAAATTCACCTAATTTGGACGGACAGTCTTACCCTATGTTATTTTATGGAGAAATTTCTTTTATAAATTACTCATTACTTAATGTATTATTATTATTATTATTGTTATTATTATTATTCCATTTTTACGTTTAGAAAAAACTCAACCGTAAAAATGTTTCTCCTTTTTTAAAAAATTAAAATTTTTAACATTTCGTTTTAAAGCTCTAAAATGTGAAAAAATAACTAAAAGCATTTTTTTAAAACTTTATAGCTTCTAAATGAAATATTAAAAATGTACTAAATTAATTTTTAGAAAACGAGAAACATTTTAATGATTGAGTTTTTTCTAAATATGAAAATGGAATTAAAAAAAAAAAAAAAAAAAAAAAAAACATTAGGTAATGAGTAGTTTATCAAACAAATTTCTCCATAGAATAGCCTGGGGTTTGACTATCGATCAAATTAGGTGAAGTATTCTTTTACGACAGGGGCTTCGTGGCAATTTGCGGTAGACCAAATTGAATTATGTTTAAGAAAAGCTTAAGAAATGCAAATATTTCCATATAAGAAATTAAAATAGTCTGTTATAGAATATAAAATTTTACAAATACGTAAAGAAAAGAAATCTAATTCGAAAATGGGACTCGGGCACTAAATCAAAACCTGTTTAGGAAAGAATTTAATAAAAAACTATAGTTTGTTTAAAAAACAGAATATAGATAATTTTAAAAAAGTGTAAAATTATCAAAAAATTGAATATCTATAGTAAATATTGTTGCATAGCAACTACTATTGTAAAAAAAAAAACTCGTTATTTCATTCAGAGAAAAAATAAATAGCTCGTGAGTTTCAGATAGATCTTATTAGTACGAAAGAACTATTGCTTTCAATCAGCGATTTTAACGTTGTGGAAATTTGCAGTATACCTTGATTTAGGTATACATATAAATAATATGTCAAAGTTTGATTCGCTATACAAAGCTACACCGTTCAATCGACTGCTACGAAAATTCGTACACTTATTAATCAGAACTAAAGCCGCATTTTTATTTATTTATTTATTTCGTTCAATTGGTGCAAAAGTTATTAAATAAAACCCCTATCTGAACTTTAAAATTATTTAAAAGAAAAACAAGTTCATGTCTCCTCCCCACCAAAATAATAATCTTAATCTCCTTATATTATTAAAATCTGTGCGCATCTGTCTGTCTGTCTGTCTTTCTGTCTGTCTGTCTGTCTGTCTGTGAGAAATGCCTTGTCATAGTTAAAGCCCCGGCGCTAATGGTCGCAGCGCTTCGAAACCGGTGTCGACAGACGCAGAATTTCTTCATCTCGACATCGCGATAATTCGCTAAGCGATGCGACCTTAATTAGCGGAGATATTAATTAAAACGTCGACCCATATCTACCGAAAAATGACCCAGAATTCATGATTAAATGCTTAAAAAGCGACATTTTTACGGAAAAAGTGGAAAATAAATTAGAAATATCAGTCGTATCGTTACAAATAAGATATCAAATGAAAGGTCCGATTTTTCTGAATCCGACGGTTTAAATAGCTTATCTATAGGGCAATTAGATTTTTTAAAATTAACTAAAGTATGAAAAAAAAGGTGGCAACAAATCACAACAGTTCTATTAATTTCGCAATAGACGTATTTCGGTTACCATGGCGCCGGGCGATAGAATAAATAGATTTTACTTCCAGCTTTACTGATTTTGTACTGGAAATAAAAATTGCAAATTTCAAAATGCTTCAATTTTCTTCAAAATTAATTCAAACTTGCTACAAACTTTTAACATCACAAGACGAAGTTCCAGTTCAAATATCATCGGGTTTCGAGAATAAATAAAAAATGTACAATTTAATTGCAAATTAAATGTTATTATAATACGCGTATTTCAAATTCTAACTATGATTAAATTATTTTTAGTACATCATTCGAAAGATATTTTAAAGTACTTTTATATTATCGAAAGCGGGATTCAAGATTTCGCTTCATTTACATGTTTTGAGGTCTCCTGAATCGGTTTTCTTTTGTATCTGAGCTACTAATTAAAATAATTCCATAAGTAATACATCATAAGATAGCTTTGTTGGTTTAAAATCGAACAGTAGATTACAGAAATTTCTACCGCCAGATGACGCTGTAATATTTTATAATTTCAATATTTCAATTTCTAATTATGATTAAATTGTTTTTAATACATCATTCGAAAGATATATTAAAGTTCTTTTATATTATCGAAAGTTTTAACCAGATTTGCACGTTTTGAGGTATCCTGATTAGGTTTTCTTTTGCATCTCAGCTAATTCAGTTAGACCGTTCAAAATTGGTATGTGTAGGTTAATTAGGAAGGGCTGAAAGGGTGGGGAAGATATAGGCGTGCACCGCGCTGCCGAAGGCAGTGGGGACCCGGTCCGACTTTTTAACCGATGAGAAATGATTTTTTTTTCATTTTCTTTTCTTAAGAATAAAAATTTGATTTGAAAAGGAATATCTGCGCGTAGCGCGCGTATACCTTCACACGTGCGTGCGCAGCGCGCGTGGGTCTGCGCTGTCGAAGGCAGTGGGGACCCGATGTGAGTTTTTACCCGATCAGATTTTTTTTTTTTTTTTTTTTTTTTTTTTTTGAGTGGGGGACACGGAGGGTCAGGGAAGGAATACGCGCATGCAGCGCGCACGGGGCGGCGCTGCCGAAGGCAGTGGGGACCCGGGCCGACTTTTTACCCAATCAGAAATGATTTTTTTTTTTAATTTCTTTTCTTAACACTAAAAGTTACTGTAAGTGATTCATTTAATTTTAGTGATTCATTTGAAAATACTGACCCGCTAGCGAGCGAAGCTCGCTAGTAATAATAATAATGATTAAAAGATAAAAATTGATTTTTTTCCCCCTTTTTGACATAAAAAGAAATATTTTTATTTTGGAAAAAATGAACATGTAGCATTTTTCTTTTATTAAAATTAAAAAATAAGTCTTTTTTTTTTTTTTTTTTTTTTTTTTTTTTAACGTTTTTTGTATATTTTGAGCAATTAACTATTAAGGTCATTGTGCCTAAATGCGATAACCCATAAATGCGACAAAGTTCTTCTACTGAAAATCTAAATGCTTAAATGACAAACTTATAAATCATAATGGAACATACACATTTCAAGAACGGTTCGCGAAACTTTTCATTAAATTTTAAAGGTTTTTTCTAGTAGAATTTTCTTTTGCAGTAAACATTGTCCATTATGGCTTTCCGACGTCTTTTCCTAATTGCGATAAAATATTTTCAAATAGTAACTGTAATTTTATCCTTTCATCTTTCAAGATCAAATAATCACTGTTACGTCATGTGCTTGAATACCCTTCATACCTACCAGAAGAAAATAAAAAAAGATACTACATTTTTTTTAAAAAGAGGGGTTTAAAATTTTTATCGCATTTAAGGGTCTGTTTACACCATTTTCCTAAATGCGACAAATTTTATCCCTTAAATGCGGCGAATTTTACAGTTGATATATTAAGGGAAGTTTAAGCATTTTTTCCTTTTTAACACTTTCGAACAAGGTTTAAAAGTGACTTAGACTTGTCTGTCCCTCTGTCCGTCTGTCTGTCTGTCTGTCTGTCCGCGCTCTAATTCCTGTAGGAACACCCGAAAGTATTCCAAAGCACTGTATTCTATGAGAGGTATTGCTGTAAACCATATTTATTACCTTAACTGTATAGAAATCTTAGTGAAATTGAATCATGTTATTCAAGTTCACTATCGGATGTTTCATATATAAAATGGAATAAATACCACCACTAGTTTGTACACAGGGACACTCGAAAGTACTCCAAAGCATTGCGTTCTATGAGAGGTATTTCTATAAACCAAATTTTAATAACTTTACTTTCCACAAAGTTTAATGAAATTGAAATATGTTATTCATATGCACAAAAGAATGCTTTGCATAGTCTGCCCATCTCTCTGTCTTTCGGCGCTCTAACTCCGGTAAATATTTATGGAATATCTTGAAACTAATATATGTTTTTCAAGTTCACTATCGGATGTCCCCTATTAAAAATGGAGTGAATACCTCTACTGGTTTGTGTACAGGGGCATCGGAAAGTACTGCAAACTATTTTTTTTTCTATGAGAGGCATTTCTATAAACCATATTTTAATACCGTTACTTTACACAAATCTTAATGAAATTGAAATATGTTATTCAAGTTTGCTATCGGATGTTTCCTATGTGAAATGGAGAAAATATTACCACTGTTTTGTATACAGGGAGACTTACAAGTATTGCGTTGTATGAGAGGTATTTCTGCAAACCAAATTTTAATAACTTTACTTTGCACAAATCTTAATGAAATTGAAAAATGTTATTCATATGCAAAAAGGAATGCTTTTTATAAATACAGTATGATTAGTATTAATCTTACAGGGCCACATAAAAATATTAAGTTACATTATGAGCTATTAATAAAAATTTGCTGTAATTGCATTTTCTTTTACAATAAGCATTTTTAACACTTTCTAACAATTTTTAAGCGCGAATATGATTTTAATTTGGTTATCTTTCTGTCCGATTGTCTGTCTTTCTATCTGGCTCTCGTCCCAAGAGTTCTTAAATATTTTCAGAATTTTGAAAAATTGATATATGTTATTAAAGTTCACTATGGAATGTTTCCTATTTAAAATGCCATTAATATGTCCTACACAACGTGTTTGTATACAGGGAACTTCCGATGCTTTGCGTTTTAGGACAGACATTTTTATAAATCACATCTAAATAAATTTCTACTGTAAAAATTATAAATAAATTGAAATGTATTTTAATATTGTAAAATAATGTTTTGTATAGAATATGATATGATCAACTTTCAGATTTACAGGACTACACTAAAATATTCAAATACATTAAGGGATCAATTATAATCTGACGGCTGGATTTTCTTTTGCATTAAGCCTTTTTAACGTTCTTCGATGTCTGAGAGCGGTTTTAAATTGAATTAGTCAATGTGTATATTTTTCTGTGCTTCTCTCCTTTGTTTGATAATGCAGGCAAAGAACATTGAAAGTTATACGATACAACAAGCACGTACAATTGGAGAGTATTAATAACCAGTGCGTACTGCATGATTTTTCGTTCTTTTTTTAACACTTTCCAGCAAGGTTGAAAAGTGTCAATGACTTCGGTTTGTCTGTCTGTCCGCAGTCGAACTCCTGTAAATTTTCATGGAATTTCTTAAAGCTGATATATCGTATTCAAGTTCACTATCGGATGTTCCCTATTGAAAATGGAGGGAATTCCTCTTCTGATTTGTCTACAGGGACACTCAAAATTTTCCAAAGCACTCTGTTCCATGATAGATATTTCTATAAACCGTATTTTGATACGTTTACTTTAAACAAATTTTAATGAAATTGAAATATATCATTTAAATCCACTGCCGGATATTCCCCATGTAAATTGAAATAAATACCATCACTGGTTTGTATACAGGGACATCCGAAAGTATTTAAAAGCATTGCGTTCTATGGAAGGTATTTCTAAGCACCAAATTTTAATGATTTTACTTTGCACAAGTCGTAAATATATATATATATATATATATATATATATTATTCATACGCACAAAAGAATGCCTTCCATAAATTACAATATTATTAGCATTATATTTACAGGGCCACACAAAAATATTCAGATACATTAAGAGGTATTGTTGGAAAATTGCTTGAATTGCATTTTCGTTTACAATAAGCGTTTTTATAACTTTCTAAATGTTTTTAACACTTTCCAATAAAGTTGAAAAGTGTTAATGACTTAGGTTTGTCTGTCTGTCCGTGCTCTATCTCCCGTAAATATTCATGGAATCAGAGTTACACATACACTACTCAGAAAAGAAGAGTTAAACACGGAGTTACACACTTTGTTATAAAAAGGCAAAGTTACACACACAATTACACACAAACTGTTAATAAAAATGCAGAGTTACACACACAATTACACACAAACTGTTAATAAAAATGCAGAGTTACACACACACTGTTAGCAAAAAATTAGCGGTACACACAGCGTTACACACATTGTCAAAAAAAAAAAAAAAAAAGAGATTTACATACGGAGTTACACACACTGTTAATAAAAAGGCGGAATTATACACAGCAAAAAATCAGTGATACACGCAAAGTTACACACATTGTTAAAAAAAAAAAAAAAAAAAAAAAGAAAGAAAGAAAAAAAAGAAAAAAAGAAGAAATGAACATTGAATTACACACACTGCTAATAAAAAGGCAGGATTATACACAGAGTTACATGCACTTTTAATAAAAAGGCGCTGTTAATAAAGAGTTACACACAGAGTTACACACACAGAGTTAATAAGAAGGCAGAGTTGCACACACACATTTAATTACGTACAGGGTTACGCACACTGTTAGTTACACATAAGTAAAATTACACACGTTTTTTGCTAAAAATCAGCGATACACGCAGTGTTACACACACAATGTTGAAAAAAAAACTGTTAATAAAAAACAAAATTACACATGGAGTTACACACACTGTTAATTGCATACAGGGTTGCACACACAGTGACAGTTTCACATAGCGTTACGTACACTGTTAGAAAAGTTCAGCAATACACACAGAATTACACACACACTGTTAAAAAAAGAAGAGTTATATACTGTTAACAAACAGCAGATTTAGACACAAAGTTCCACACACTGTTAATATAAAGGAAGAGTTACACACACTGTTAAAGGCAGAGTTGCACATAGAGTTACACAACATTTTATCTTGAAATAGTTATGCGGTATTAAGTATTTTATAAACTATAAAAAAAGAACGAAAAATCATGCATTACGCAATGATTATTAACACTTTCCAACTGCACGTAATTGTTGTATCTTATAACTTTGAAAGTTCTGCACCTACGTTATCACACAACAAACAAACAGTAGTTCTGAAAGGCATACAGACAGACTAATTGAATTCCTAATCATTCTTAAACACTGTTTGAAAGTGTTAAAAATGCTTAACACAAAAGAAACCGTCGCCCTTTGATTGTAATTCCAGCCCTTAATCTATCTGAAAATTTCAGTGTATCCCTGTAAATTTGAAGGTTAACAAAATCATATTTTATACAAAACATTATTTTAGCAAATTAACAATAAATGCCAATTTCTTTATGATTTTACAGTTGAAAGTACAGTATGAAAGTTCTTTAAATGTAAATTATAAAAATGTATGTTCTTAAATGCAACGCATTGGCATTTTTTGCGCGTTCTTGTACATAAACATGTTGTACAGTACCTATTAATGCCCTTTTTATTTGGGAACATTCAATAGTGAATATGAACAACATATGGAGATTCGGGCACATAGATACAGAAATTGAAAACACGTTAAGACTTAAACAAGAAAGAAAAATCATGCAGTACTCATTGATTAGTAACACCTTCCAACTGTACGTAATTGTTGTATCGAATAACTTTTAATATTCTTTGCCTACGTTGTGAGGTTGAGACGTCAGAACGTCACCACAGTTGTTTTAATTAAGCTGGATCCAGCAAAGTAGAAAGTGGGGACGGTTAAAATCCAGTGACTCGGCGAAAGTTGAGGTCGAGTTAGCTTTGTGTCGGCAGGGTGCTGCAATGAAAGACTTAGATTTTGAATGTTAGATAAATTAGAAGTGATTTTAAAAGGACGGATTGAAATGAAGAGAGAGGAGGATGTAGGAAGAAGTATAAAATGGCGATGGTTTTAGTAGATGGGAGTGGATGTTGGAGGATATTATAGTGGATGTTGAAGGATATTATAGTGGATGTCGGAGCATATTATAGTGTGGATATTGGAGTATTATAGTGGATTGTTGAAAGTCTTATTTTGGCGAATATTGAGTAGTAGAAATTTAGAGGAGTGAGGAATAAGTTATGATGACTGTTAGTACGAGTATTTGCTAGCGCTCGTGAAAGTGAATTTCGATCTGTAGCGAATCCTCTGATCGAAAGTGAAGTCGCAGCACTGGAGTTACGAGTGCAACCGTCGCTACACCTTCAATTGCTTGCTGGGGTGAGATATTTAAGATAATCTAATTTAATTGTTGATATATATATTGAGTAATACACTGACTGAGCTAGTTTAATTGCCAGGCCACCCTCCCCATTAATCTGCTCAAATAAACTTTAGTTATTGTTAATTCAAGTCTTGTGTTCTCTTACTTATCCATTTAGTGATCTACCTAATTTAAGATGGAGTTTGCGTCAACGCAAACTTTACAACGTTATCACACAACAGACAGAAGGACTGAAAAATATACAGATAGACAAATTAATTTTAAAATTACTCTTAGGCATTTTGGAAAGAGTTAAAAAGGCTTAACGCAAAATAAAATGCAGCCATTAAATTATAATTACAGCTTTTGATCTCTCTGAATATTTTAGTGTAGCCCTTTAAATCAGAAAGTTAATCATACCATATTCTATACAAAACAATATTTTAGAATATTAACAATACATTTCAATATTTTTATGATTTTTGCAGTAGAAAGACTTAACTTTCAAAAAATTCTGTCCTAAACCGTAAAGCATTGGCATTTTTTTTTTGTTGTTGTTGTCCCTGTAAACAAACTAGTTGTACAGGACCTATTAATGTCGTTTTGAATAGGGAACATTCTATAGGGATAATGTTTATAAAAATAACACTCATAAAACACAATGCTTTCGAATGGTTTTGGGTGTCCCTGTACACAAACCAGAAGAGATATTCACTCCATTTTCAATATGGAACATCCGATAGTGAACATCAATAAAATATATCAGTTTCGAGAAATTCCATAAATATTTAAAGGAGTTAGAGCGCGGGCAGACAGACGTACAGACAATTGGACAGATACACAAACTGAAATCATATTCACACTTAAAAATGTTAGAAAGTGTTAAAAACGCTTAATGTAAACGAAAGTGCAATTCTAGAATTGTTTTATCAGTAGCTCTTAATATAAATGGATATTTTTGTGTCACCCTGTAAACCTAATGCTAATCATGCTGCATTCTATGCAAAGCATTTTTTTCTGCATATAAATAACATATTTCAATTTCCTAAAACTTCGTGGAAAGTAAAGTTATTAAAATTTGATTTATAGAAATATCTCTCATAGAACGCAATGCTTTGGAATACTTTTAACTGTCCCTGTACATAAATCGGTGGTGGTATTTCCGCCATTTTATACAGGAAACATCCAGTAGTGAACTTGAATAACATATTTCAATTTAATTGAGATATGTCTACAGTAAAGGTATGAAAATATGGTTTATAGAAATACCTCTCATAGAACACAATGCTTTGCAATGCTTCCGGGTGTCCGTGTACGCAAACCAGTATAGGTATAAACTCTATTTTAAATAGGGAACATCCGATAGTGAACTTGAATAACATATATCACCTTGAAGAAATTCCATAAATATTTATGAGATTTAGAGCTCGGACAGACAGACAGGCAGACAAAGAGGCGGACAGGCAGATACACAAAACTGAAATCATATTCACCCTTAAAAAATGTTAGAATGTGTTAAAAACGCTTAACGTAAACGAAAGTACAATTCTAGCCATTTTTTTTAAATAGCTCTTAATGTAACTGGATATTTTTGTGCCACCCTGTAAATCTAATGCTAATCATGCTATATTCTGTGCAAAGCATTCTTTTGTGCATACAAATACCATATTTAAATTTCCAAAAACTTCGTGGAAAGTAAAGTTATTAAAATTTGATTTATAGAAATATCTCTAATAGAACACAATGCTTTGGAATACTTTTGAGTGTCCCTCTATATAAATCGGTCGTGGTATTTCCTCCATTTTATACAGGAAACATCCAATAGGGAATTTGAATAACATATTTCAATTTCATTAAGATATGTCTACAGTAAAGGTATGAAAATATGGTTTATAGAAATACCTCTCATAGAACACAATGCTTTCGAATGCTTTTGGGTGTCCTGTGCATAAACCAGTAGAGGTATAAACTCCATTTTCAATAGGGAACGCCCGATAGTGATCTTGAATAACATATTTCAATTTCATTGAAATATGTCTACAATAAAGGTATGAAAATATGGTTTATAGAAATACCTCTCATAGAACACAATGCTTTGAAATACTTTCGGGTGTCCCTGTACACAAACCAGTAGAGGTATCATATTCACCCTTAAAAAATGTTAGAATGTGTTAAAAACGCTTAACGTAAACTAAAGTACAATTCTAGCCATTTTTTTAATAGCTGTTAATGTAACTGGATATTTTTGTGCCACCCTGTAAATCTAATGCTAATCATGCTATATTCTGTGCAAAGCATTCTTTTGTGCATATAAATACCATATTTAAATTTCCAAAAACTTCGTGGAAAGTAAAGTTATTAAAATTTGATTTATAGAAATATCTCTCATAGAACGCGATGCTTTGGAATAATTTTGAGTGTCCCTGTACATAAACCGATGGTGATATTTCCTCCATTTTATACAGAAAACATCCTATAGTAAACTTTAATAACATATTGCAATTTCATTAAGATATGTCTACAGTAAAAGTAAGAAAATATGGTTTGTAAAAATACCTCATAGAACACAATGCTTTGAAATACTTTCGGGTGTCCCTGTACACAAACTAGTAGAGGTATGAACTCCATTTTTAATAGGGAACGTACAATAGTAATCTTGAATAACATATATCAGTTTCAAGAAATTCCATAAATATTTACGGGAGTTAGAGTGCGGACAGACAGACGGACGGACAGACGGACGGACAGACAGACAGACGGACAGACAGACAGACAAACCGAAGTCATAAACACTTTTCAACCTTGTTGGAATGTGTTAATAACAGTTTTCAACCTTCTTTGAAAGTGTTAATAACATTAAAGTAACTCCCATGCATTAAATGCATTATCGCATTTAGGGAGTTTGAACATCGCATTTAGGCTACAGTACCTTAAATGCGACAAAAATTTCCTAAATGCGACGCTGGTATATATTTTCATAAATTACTGATATTTTTTTAATTTCTTGAAAAAAAATGACCCAAAACACTAGTTTAGAACTATGAGTATAATATTCAACCATTTTTATTTCTTTTCATAATTATTTGTTTACTAAAATGTCATAAGTTTCCTAAATGCGATAAACTTACCAAAAATCACGTCGCATTTAGGCACAATGACCTTACTTATTATTATTATTATTTTTTTTAATCATTTTAAAGAAATGAAACAGCTTTAGTATAAGACCACTTGGCGAAATTTGAAATTTGGCACCAAAGTAACTCAATGTTTTCAGCAAGATCTTTACCTATGAAACTGCAATATCCTTTTCAAGTCATCGCCAAAATAACAACAAAAATTTAGAAGTCAGCAAGTGCGATCTATATTAAAACTGTACTCAAAAAAAAAAAAAAAAAAAAAAGAATGAATATAGTAACCGTTGCTGTTGTAAGTGTGGGGAAGATTTTATTTGGCAATAGCGTGGATAAAATGTTGCGTTGGAAGTTATCTTGATGAAAGCTGTAAGTAGTTAAACGGAGGTCAAAAATTAATTAAAAATAAAGGAGCTCCAGGTAATAATCCAAGTGGTGATATCTTGTCTGATTAAGATATAATTTATTGACTGTTTGAAAGAAGTCTTATCCAACAATTTTACGTGACTATAAAGTAAAAGATGCAATGGTATGGAGTGAGGGAACAGTATTGGGGCATAAGTCAAGTCCCTTGTACGGCTACTTGGTGATCGCAAGTGAAGTCAAACAAAAATCGAAGGGAATCAAAAATGAAACTGCTGGGTGTTTGCGCTTTGCATTAGCCAAGTTCATAGTATGAGATAGAGAAAGTCCGCAGTTTTCGTTCAAAACAAAGTTTTTTTTTTTTTTTTTCTTTTTTTGAAAAGACTACCATTAATTCATTAGGACTTGTTATTAAATGATAGCACGATTTCACCATGTTTTTATTTCCTAGCAAATGAGCAGATAAGCAAAATTTTTGCCTAATTCTTGAATGGAAATCAATCGACAAGATGGCACTCGAGTTATATTTCAGCGTAGGATAAGAGAGAATCGAATAATTACCATATGCGTTCTCAAAACAAAAGGAAAGTAGCAAGACAAACATAAAATTTCGTTTCAGGTGCTTTGAAAAAATATGAAAAGGAACATGAAAAATTTTGTGAAATATATTGAATATGTATGCATTTAAGTTATTCATGGGTTACAAACAGTTGCATCGATATAATTAAAACAGTTGTATGAGATTAAATAATTTAATTTATAAATTTATTTATTTAGAAAATTTACCTATCGTTTAGCGATAAAACAAATTTTATAATATGTAATGCGGATAATCTGCATCTCATATTTTTGTGATGTAGATTATCACATATTATACAATTTGTTTTATAATATGTTGCTTTATCTCAAAAGACAGATAAATTTTATAATATGTGATAATCTACATTAGATCTGAGGGAGAAAACGCAGTTACCGCATACCTTTATAAGAAAGAATATATTAAAAAGTGTCCTGTCGTACAAATTTAAATTATGTTTTGTATAGAATTTTATATGTATTATTCAGGAAACAAAAGTAGACTTCGGGATTTATATTATTATTATTTAATTTATGAATCATTTTACTAAATTTTAAAATTCAGATAATTTTAATCCTTATCTAAAAACACGTTATCATACAACTCTACTACAGCGATAAATTTTTACTATTTATTATTCATGCATTCAATTTATTTATTAGCCAGTGGTGTTGGTTTTTTAAAAAAATATAATTTTTTAAATGCGTTGTTAAGGTCCAAAATCTATTGGGGAATACCTTCAAAAACAAGCAATCATATGCTCTTATCTTATTATTATCAGGTCACGTTTCTCGTTGCAATTATTGTAATATAATTTTATCAATTAAAATTGCGATATTTTTTGAAACGATACGCAAATATTTTTAATTTGAATGTCAATGCTGTAGTCGGTTTGTTGACATTTTAAATTTCGTTAATGAATCATTTTATTTGATGAGAAAAAAACAAGAGCTTATGCCCATGTGATTTTTCGTCATTACCAAAGACAAAAAGCATTTCGTAAAATTTCGTTTTATTTTTAGATTTCATTTACAAATAATTTTTAACGGCCATTATTTCGTTATATCATATAGTGTTTTCAAAATTGTGAATCGCTGTTGAAATTTTAAGACGACTTTTTAAAATAATTATATATATATATATATATAAAGAAAATTTGGAAGTTACAAAAAGTCACTTGTACTTCATACACTTTCTTTCCATAAATGACCGGTCACTTTCGATTTAAAACATTTTTCAAATATCTAAAAAAATAATAGATGAATCTTCTTGAAATTTCAGGAGTGTAAAAAACATTTTATATCTCAAAAATTTTAGTGAAGATTTTGCCACGAAAATAAAATGGAGATCAGTAAGAAATTAAATAAAAATGATTTTTTTTTTTTTTTTATCACCATGTAAAAAGTAAGGCTTGAAATGTTTATGAAGCTTCTTCTTATATATATATATATATATATATATATATATATATATATATATATATATATATGTATATATATTTATTTATTTACTTTTTGAATCTATCACATATATTGATGGAGCTATAACGGTTTCTTTAAAAAGCTGAAGTGTTTTTTTTTTTTTTTCGCATTTTTAGCTATAACACGCAAGGTATTAAAGGCATTTTCAGGCATCTACATATGTAATATTAGACACATCATACTGCAACCAGAATGTACAAATATTAAATATCTAATGAAATACACTGAGAAAAAAAATATACCGCCTTCCACTAGAATGAATAAGTGGTCATTTTCTAAATCCCTTAACTAGAAATATAGATTTCCGAGGTATGCGCATAAGGCACGCCCATAAACTGAATAGACGAAATGATCGAGACTTTCTAGTGTACACATTTCTAGATGGTGAAACAATATTCTGAATACTCTAAATATTCGGAATCATTTGTATTTCGAGAAATTCTCGCTTGATTTTCTAGAATTTGGTAACAAACCAAGATTGTAGTTCCTGAAACCCGCTTCTTGTAGTCTCATTTATTTGCAGAGATTTTTAAATAACTTTGCCCTCAAGAATATAGGCAAACTCTCTAGAATTCTAATAGAGACTTCTAGAACTCGCTTTCAAAGGGAACTAGAATTAATAAGGATGACATGGAACTATTTTTTCTAGAGCCACAATTTAGATTCTAGATGTCAGTTACAGAATTTTTTCTCAGTGTATAAGCATTTTTACTAAATAATTTTTAACTGCGCATGCGCAAATTTCAGCGAAATTTCATTTTCATAGCTTAATAGACAAATGTGTTGAGCTCCTTATATGAAAACACAAGCAAAATTTCGTGTAAATTAAAAAAGCTGTATGTGATAGAATGAAGTGAATTTCAGTTCAGAAAAATGACAAAGGGATTTTTATCATATTTATGTATAATCAACGAACTTTGTATTACCATTGACTGCATCAAAATAAAAATGTGAGTATAACTTTTTATATTTTAGCTTTTTTTTTTCAGAGGAACTGAAAAGCAGTTCATTCTAATGCGTACAACTTTTTGAATTGACATGATACTTGTTTGGGGTTTTCATATATGTAGCTCAATGCATTTGACGATTACATTGTGTAGATGAAATTTTGCACATTGTAAATTACACAATGCTTGAGCGTGCGCAGTGTAAGTTGCGAGTATTGTAATCATGTCAAAAGTCCGAATTTGAGATTTCGATGTTTCTATACGTTTCGAGGTCCCCTGAGCCCGTTCTCCCTATTTTTACGATGATGTGTGTATGTGTGTGAGTGAATACGCTAGCGTCTAAACGCTTTGCTCGAATGAGCTGTAAGTTGGTGCGCATGTTGCAAGTCACCGTAGCACGAACCCTATTGATTTTGATGAATCTAGCACTTATAGTTTTTTTACAGGGACACAAAGAAAAATTCTTTATCATTATGGCCTATGGGACCAAAATTTAAAAGTGCGATAGCATTTAAACGCCTTATTCAATTGAGCAAACAATTTATACACATATTATAGGCCACAGATACTCAATCTGTATAGATTTTGGAGAATCTAGCACATAGTTTTTTTACAGGGACACAAAGAATAATTCTTTATCCTTATAGCCTATGGGGCCAAATTTTTAAAAGTGTGATAGCGTCTAAACGCCTATTAATCTGAGCAGTGCAGTACACATGTTATAGGTCACAGTTGAACCAACTGTATAGATTTTGCTGAATTCAGCACTTACAGTTTTTTTACAGGGACACAAAGAAAAATTCTTTATCTAATGGCCTATGGGACCCAATTTTTAAAAGTGCGATAGCAACTAAACGCTCTATTCAATTGAGCTGAAAATTTATATGAATAGTATAAAAAACTGTTGCACTAACTATAAGCATTTTGGTGAATCTAGCATTTATAGGTTTTTACAGGGACACAACGAAAAATTCTTTATCATTATGATCTATGGGCTCAAAGTTCAGTAGCGTTAAATAAAACATTGTATAGCATATGGAGAAAAATACTCAAACACTCTATTATGCTTTTCTCTCTTTTGTTTGTTTAACAACACCTCTTTCTTTACTTTATCTACAAAACTGTTAATTACTCAATGTTCGGAAAGTCGAGTGGAGTCACTCCAGATTTTTTTTTTTTTTTTTTTTTTTCTTGAGATATCGTGTACAGAAACTAAAATATTAACTAACGTACTAAAAAACTGAGTAACAAGCGGAGAGACTCTTTTTTTTTTGTGTGTGTGTGTGTGATCAAGTATATGTTAAAAAGTGTGGAACAACAGGAATTAATTTTGTTAGCTCTTCAGTTATACAAAATTTGCTTAACATACGGGTGTTGCACGAAATAATGTGAACACTTTCGTTTTTTTACGTTTTGTCGAATATCTTGAAAAATACTTACTGAGTTGTTCTTCAATTTTGGGAATAAGGAAAACATATCTTTGATCCTATTTTTCAACAAAGGTTTTGTTGCGAAGGCCCTTAGGAGACGAACAACAAATCCAAATCCAATAAAATGAAAAGTATTTGTGATGACCTTGTATATGGAAAAGCTTCAATGTTAAATGTTATATTTTATACGTGTGTAGAGTTTTGTGAGGATATTTTGAATATTTAAGGAGTTATTAATATTTTATTAAAAAATGCAAAAACTTTTCGCAACTTTTTACTTTATAATTCTAAATGTTTTTCTTCAAATATCATGAAACTTTCGGAAAACATGACAAGATATGCCTAAATCATTGTATTATAGTTTAAAACAAATATATTCAATATCCAAAGAAATATAGACAGTTGTACTAAATAATTTACTACTGAGCATCCGCGGACTGTAATAAAAAAAACTTTGACCTAGTTTAATACCCAACTATATAGAGCACCATACAGAAAAGAATCGAGTTGAATATCACAAAAATTCATAGAGATATCGGTGATTAAATTAGCTGTTTTTCAGCTGTTTCCTAAAAAACTCTTTACGATAAGGGGTTATTCCCAAATGAAAGTATGTATCAGAAAAAAATTTAGTTTCTCTTTTCAAATAATTCATGTTTCTCTTTTTTTTTATAGGTATGTAGTACATACCTATTTTTAAAAAATGAATTTCAAACATTGCATTAAGTTTCATTGTGCAACATAGTTTTTTCTGATACAAACTTTCATTTGTGAATAACCCCTTATCGTAAAGACCTTTTTAGAAAACAGCTGAAAATCAGCTTATTTAATCATCGATATCTCTATGAATTTTTATGATATTTAGCTGGATGGTTTTTATAAGGTGCTCTATACAGTTGGGTTGTTGGGTATCAAACAATGTCAAAGTTTTTTGGCTGTAGTCCGCGCATGCACAGTAATAAATTATTTATTACAACTGTCCATATCTCTTTGAATATTAAATATATTTGTTTTAAAGTATAGTATAATGATTTAGCCATACGCTGTCATGTTTTCAGGAAGTTTCGTGAAATTTGAAGAAAAACCTTTGGAGTTGTAAAGTAAACACCTGCGAAAAAATTTTTGCATTTTTTAATAAAATATTAATAACTCCTTAAATATTCAAGATACCCTCACAAAACTCTTCACACGCATAAAACATAATATTTATAATCATATCTAAAATTTTCAAATCAATTGAAGCTTTTCCATATACAGGGTTATCACAAATACTTTTTATTTTATTGGATTTGTTGTTCGTCCCCTAACGGCCTTCGTGACAAAATCTTTGCTGAAAAATATGAGGAAAGGCATGTTTTCCTTATTACCAAAATTCAAGAACAACACGCTAAATATTTTTCAAGATATTCGATTAAACGTAAAAAAGAAAAAGTGTTCACATTATTTTGTGCAACAGCAGAATGTCACTTCAGGCCTATTCAATTTATAAAACTTAACAAGATGTTAAATCATGTACAAAGCACTAACAACATGTAAATCCATCGAAATAGGACGTTACCCCGAGTAATAATTTCTTCTGATCAGTACTTATTAAAGTAAAAATTGTTCCCATTCTGCGATACGAATTAAAAAATTTCGATATCCGAAAATTAATTATTTGTTAGATGCTTCGATATTTTTTTTTTCTATGACTCTTCCAGTTTTAATCCATTTGCAAATATAATTCATAAAAGAACCTAATAGGCATAAATGGACTTTGCTCAGTTCCTCATCATTTATATATTCTCAAACATTTCTACTACTGTATATTCACGATAAAAGAAAATAACTTGGCTGATCGGTCGACACAGTCCTATCTAGTAAAATACCTGCCATTCAATTCGATACATTTACCATATTCTAATTTGAAGATAATTTTTTTTTTAGGGCCAGTTTCGTATTTTAGTTTTCATGTAATTCTATACTATTTCCAAAACAACGATCTCCATAATGAAAAGTTATGTGAAACACTGCTTTATTCTGCCCTTAAAAAAAAAAAAAAAAAAAAAAACTCTACAACATCGAATAACTTACGGAGTTTTAATAATAAAATATGAAGTTTAAGTCAGTATTGAAAGTGACATTTTAAAAGTGGATGAAAATATACCCCATAACGGAAGTTTATGCGAAATTGGGTCCTATTCTGCCATGTTAAAAAAGTTAATGATGCCAAGTTAATGATGTTCATGTCACTATTTTAAATGATAGTTTGAAAGTGGTCTGACATCTTTAAGATGAAAATATTCCTCTTATGCGAAATTTTGCCCGATTCTGCGATATTAAGAAATTCGTAAATTTCAAATAACTTATGAAAGTTTCAAATTAGAAGGTTCATAGTTAATGATAAATAAAAACTAGTCTGACATTTTTACTACAAAAATATTCTTTTTAATGCAGATTTAATTCCTTTTAATGCAGGAAATTTCGCTGTAATCTATCCTGTTAAGAAAATCGTAAATTTTGAACAACATACGAAAGTTTCAAATTAGAAGGTTCATAGTTAATGATAAATGAAAACTAGTCTGACATCTTTACTATAAAAATATTCTTTTTAATGCAGATTTAATTCCTTTTAATGCAGGAAATTTCGCTGTAATCTATCCTGTTAAGAAAATCGTAAATTTTGAACGACTTACGAAGTTTTCAAATTAGAATGTTGCAAATTGATAAGATTCTTGCCAGTGTCACAAATGATATTTTGAAACTGGTCCGATCTCATCACGATCACTCATTCTTGAGATATCGTGTACAAAAAGGCTAATAAATTAACACACTAACAAACTGACACCTTACAGACGGGCATCATATGAAGCTTGTTATTTTCGGATTCTTCACACCTGAAAACGTACAAAAAAAAGTAGAAAATTTGCACTATCATCATCATCATCATCACGGGGCTTGAAGAAGTGCCTACGACTGTCAAGACAGTCGCTTACCTCCACCTGAGGAGAAGAGAAAACCATTGAGAGATCTTTCATATTCTAGATTCTCGGTACATTGAGCAGAGTGGGTTCCCAAGGATCCCTGGCGTGATGATTATATACAGAAGCAGCCTGACAGAAGAGAGAGGCAGAACAGAGCCGATCTGGAAGCTGTGAAGTCATGAGTCAGTAGAGCAAGGAGAGAACCCTAGCACTAATCATTTTTTTTTTCTTTTTTAATTATCAAGAAGAGCTTTACGAGACTGTTAAGCAGTCAGAATAGTTAAAATACTATAAAATTTAAAAATAAAGAAATTTAGCCTAACAAGACTGTTAAGCATCAGAGAAAAAGGTATTTACACCATTTACATTACTAAATAAAATAAGAAAAAATTTACTGTTTACAAGTTAGAAAGATAAATACAATTATTTACAGTTAAGTTTACAAGTTAATTAAAATTAAATAATTAAAATAAAACCCTACGGTAAGGTAACTGGCGGGAAGATTGATCATACGCGACTGTTAAACGACACTGTAGGTTGCAGCTGTCAAGGGGATAGCCAATTGTAGAAGAATAAAATATTTATTCTATCTACGGGAAAAATGAGAATTCTGTGTTATGTAACATCTGAAAGATCTCGCCTTCTACGTTTGGAGACCGGGACAAACCCGTCCTCCCTGTAGAGGATGGCAAGTGGGCGTTTTTTGGCCCACCCGATTCTGGGATCGTACCTTCTTATGGCGTTTAGCACAGGATTCTGGACTTTTGGGATACACCTATTAAACTTCAACGCAAGTTTCCTGATTTCCGAATAGATAGGCCTAATTTTCAGGTCTTTGTGAATAACAACATTGCGAACGTAGCGATGGGCTTGGACAAACCTACGCAATTGTTTGTTTTGGAATACTTCAATTTTTTCTAGCACAGTCTTTGAGGCAGATCCGAACACCGCGGATTTATAAAACGTTTCCCAGGGAATAGGATCATTATTGAGAATAAAGTTAATGTCGGGGAAATAGGACTTATTAGTGAAGAAGATGGCGGCACTTTTAGAGCTACTAACTTTAATTTTCCACTTGTTGAGCCAAATAGCATACGAATCAAGGTAGTCCTGGAGTTTTTCAAACACGGTGTGTGGTCGTGTGTGTCTGTACATAATAGCAGTATCATCAGCAAATAATGCTAAGTTGATGTCGGGCTTGCGCGGAATTTCGTTAATGTAGATGTTAAAAAGGCGAGGCCCGGCGAGAGAGCCTTGAGGAACAGAAATGAGAACAGGCTTCGGGCTAGAGAGGGTGTTTCCCCCTTTCACCACGAAGGACCTGTTAGAGGTGAGCAGTTAGAGATCTAGTCAGCAGAGATTTTAATTAGCTGGTCAGGAATACCTAACTCAGCCATCTTAAAGAGAAGGCCGGCATGCCAGACCTTGTCAAAGGCCTTTTGCACGTCGAGAAATATAATTCCCGCCACACCGCTGGTTTGGTATCCATCGTGAATGAATTCAGTCACTCTCCACAACTGCTGTTTTGTTGAATGACGAGTCCTAAACCCGGATTGCTCGGGTATAATCTTGTCATGAGAGCCAAGGAATTCATTCAATCGGCGGACGAGAACATACTCATAAACATTCGAGAGACTAGAGAGCAAAGAGGTCGATAGCTAGAAGGAGAGTGAATATCTTGGCCCCCACTCTTCGGTAAGGAGACAACGATAGCTCTCTTCCAACAATCGAGAAAGATATTGAGATTTAACATGAAATTAATGATTAAAGTAATAGAAAAAATAAAATGGAGGGTAGATTAATTAACATATTATTGGTGATAAGATCCTCAGCGGGTGCCTTGTGCTGTTTCAAGCCCGAAATATAGTCTTGAACCTCGGAGGGTAAAGCAGGTTGTAGAGTGATATGTGTGTCAGTGTGTAACAAATTTTGAACCCTGTGGTCGACCATGTTCTTGACGAATGGGTTAACAATGTCCGAATGAGGTGAAAACTGACTTCTAAGACTTTCGGCAATTGCCTCAGCCTTTTCAGTGTTATTATAAGCCCTGCCGTTAGAGCTAATAATAGCAGGAATGTGTGTTCGTGTCCTACGAATGCGGAAGGCGGCCCTCCAAATTGTGTTGTCCTCAGTCGAGAGAGACTCGACAAAATTGTTAAAACGTGTTTTACTGAACTTCTTAATTGTAGCTCTAACACTACGAATAAGCCTGTTTAACGTATTCCGGAAATAGGGGGTCCTATGAACCTGCCATTGCCTGTGAGCATGATTTCGATCTCTGAACATTTACCTGATGCTATCCGGCAATCTGTAGTAGTCACTCGATCTTTTTCGAGGTTCAGAGCTCTGCGTGTAGGACTCTCGGAGTGAGTTCCCAAACATGGCTACCGCCTGCTCAACTTCCTCTTTGGAGTCTGGGATAAGATATGGAATCTGTTCCGAAAGAATATCCGCGAACTGACTCCACCTTGTGGATAGAGCCGTTCTCAGATCCAGATCGTAATCATACCTCAAGACAACAGGAAGATGATTAGAGTCTAGATCATTCAGCGTTTGAATGCTGTAGGCAAATGGAAAGTTGCGGGTGATAGCAAAGTCCAAAATATTTTGAGATCTCACGAAGGTGGGTCCGGGAGGCGCTTGAATTTGCGCAAAATTTTGATCCACCCACCTTCTTAAACTACGACTAGAAGTGTTACTTCTTGGACAGATCCAAGACGAATGAGTAGAATTAAAATCACCGCAAGGATAAATTTGGAAAAGAATTAGTGAAACGGATAAGATCTTGATGTAGCAGGTTACTCGTTTGTCTAGTACTTTGTACATACTAGTAGCTGCAATTAACAAATTTGGAATAAGGGGAAAATCCAGAACAATAGGCGTGGTTTCGGTACAATTTAGATTGGGAATTGAGAGAAGCATTAAAACCATTTTCAACATAAATAGCAGTGCCACCTGCAGCTTGCAGACTATGAGGCCTGTCGACAATCTCATAGTTAGAAATACGAACAGTGCGTCCCTGGGAAAAGTGGGTCTTAGTGACCAAAATTAAGTCTAAATTATTACAAGTAACTAAGTCCCTAAAGTCTTGTGCTTTATCCAGAAGTCCATTGGCATTCCGGATTACAATGGTGAAGGAATTCAAGTTCCGAGAAGACGGGAACATGGGTAGTCGAAAAGGAAATTACATGAGGGAGGGAAAAACAATTAAGACAAACTGCGGATTTCACTCCGCAGAATGTGAATCCGGTCAACATCCCTGGATGCAGTGCGGAGTGCCGGAAGAGCATTCGTAAATGCTAGAAAGACCAAAATTTTCACGATTCCACCAGTCCCCCATACTTTTAATTTGATGTTGAATTAGAAATAATAATAACTTCCATGACTTAAAATAAATATCTAACAACAACAACAAAATAATAATAATACTTTAGTGTAACATTGAAAAAAAAAAAAATAATAATAAAAATAAAAATAAAACAGCACGCAGTTCTAAACATAATTTTAATTATACATTGAGTAAGCATATAGTTAATACATAATATCGATCACCAATTCAATTACACATTCTATTTAATGACGAGTTATTTACTTATTCTTTTTCAATGTTGCATGAAAACAGAACAAAACACAAATAGCCCATAGAATACATACCCTAAGAATTTAAAAAATAGGAAACATTTACCCTCAAAAAGAGTAAAAGTCATATTTTAAATGTCCAAACAGCCAGAAAACTTATTAAAATTTTTTATAAAATTAACATAAGGTGAAATTGGGCACATAAGTAATTTTAAGAATTCTGTTAGGTACAGTAAACAGTACACAATTATACATAATATAAATAAGCAGGCTTCTTTTGGACAATAAGTTTGACTGTTACATAAAAATAAATAAAAAAACAATGAGGAAATTTCCTGAATCAAAAATTTGTTTTTCTATAACTGATACAGCCATGAGTGATGTAAATATATATGTATATAAAAATAATACCAGAAAAAGTTTAAGTAAAGTTTTCAAAAGGCATCACATGAGTGCATTGAAACGTGAGTTCCATTGTCAGACGAAGTTCAATGAACGTGACAGACAGAAATAATATTAGTAACCCATATCTGAACTACTGATTAGCGCAGAATGAACACATTCGTCTAGTCAAAAATCAAAATAAATGATATTGCACTCCTACGCCGTACATTGAAACATAGAATCATAGATGTATTTAGAACTAAAATTGCGTTTGCGTAAGTAATATTTATACAAAACGTATTCATGAGTGATAAGAGATACAGAAAGCAGAGACATATTTAGATATCTGCGGGTCCCCGGACACTCCCACTATGAACTTTACTTTCTTAAAAATTTTAAAAAAAAAAGTTATTAAAAATTACCACTGAAAATAACTTAGAAATATATCCTGCCCCATTCTCAAATTCTTAGCAGTACCAGAATTTCCATTATGAAATCATTTAGAAATCTCACTCAGAAGAAAATTGCAAGTAAGTTTCAATAGCATTGTTAAAAATACTATATTCTAGAAATTTAAGGTTAGATAAACGTATATTAAATTTTAGCAATTAAAAAATTGCAGTATTTAAAAAAACATAATCTGCTCTTCCCCTTAAACAATTTTACTGAACATCACTGGAAAATGCTGTTACACATATTATCCTCACGGATGACCCCCCCCCCCACACACACACACAGACATACACACAAAAAAAAAAAAAAAAAAAAAAAAGTCTAGATAATTATTAAAGATAATAACTATAGTTACACCTAATAGCAGTTTTGTCCGAATACTTAAATTTCAGAATAATTTTTCCTTACACAAAAGAAAATTTTAAAAAGTGTAAAAGAACTTGTGTCCTTGTTTAATCGGGGATCGTGACTTGTGTCCCAAATGCCCTGCCGTAAATATATACATAACAACAACAACAACAATAAATAAATAAATAAATAAAATAACAGATGCACATTATTTAGATTCATAAAAGCGTGTTTTATTGAGGATTGGTTTATAGGGCCATACAAAAGCTTTTGGATACGTTATAGAATATCAGTAAAAATTGTTCGAAGTTATTTTCATATGGGTTAGACAGACGCAATATATTTTTGGAAAAATGCTGTGTTGTGTAACAGGTAATTCTAGTTAAAGAGTATTTTATGTCATATGAGAATACGACAAATTTCCTTTTTCATTTTAAACTTACTGCATTTTAAGGTAATGCCATTTAAAATTATTTTGAATAATTTCGAATTTTATAAAGAATTAATAAATATCAATGCATAAAGCTTAGACTATGATAACTCTTTGGAGGCAATAGTCCAATAATTTATATCGGAAAATTATCAGCTTTTCTATTTTATTTTTATTTTTTATAATCGTAGGAGAGGAGAATGAAGATAAACTTATATCATGCAGTTAAAAAAAAAAAAAAAAGAAAAAGAAATAGAAAGAAAGCACATGACATTCTTTTTTATCATTCAATTTTCTTCTTTTTCATACGCTTAATTTAGCCTTTGTTTCTGTAACAGTTTATCGGCATGGATATTATCTTCAAATAAATGGAATACTTTAATATCAAACTATTGTTTATTCGCTTTTTTTCTCCCTCTTGTTCATTCAAAAGTTCTTGTTGTGCGTGTATTAGGGCTAAAGTTTGAAGTCCACAACAATGCTATCAGTGCATGCGTACGGATATTTTAAAATTCCTATAGTGTTTTGAAATTTAGTTGTTATATATTCCATTTAATAAAATAATTATAGTAATAAGCATATGTATGTATCTCTCTCTCTCTCTCTCTCTGAACTCGTATTTTCTTTCCTTTTCTTTTCTTTTCTTTTTTCTTTTCTTTTTTATTTATTTATTTATTTTTTTTTTGGGGGGGGGGGGGGACAATAATTAAATTATAGCTAATATTTTAATGGCTACTTTTAAAGCTATTAGGAGGTTATTGTTTTCATATTTTAATTAATTAAAAGAAAACTAATCAAGAATTCAAAAATCGGGCTTCGAAGTATTGTGTTGTCATATGGTTCTGAGCTATTCTGAAAGTTTCAAATGTCTAGCTAGTAGGGAAGTTAGTTAAAAATCGATTACAAGATTTGTACCAGACAAACAAACAAACAAACAAGAGTCGAAGTTAATAAAAATATGATAAATAAAAGTTAGCCTGGTTAACTATTAGAAACATATTTTCTCTTAAATTTCACAATAATTGGTTAAAAATAATGCTTATTTAAATAAAATTTTGTGCTATTAAGCTGTCAGATTAAAAATTTTGAAAAACAGAAAAATCGTGCCATCTCTTGAGAAATATGCACTAAATGTGGATGGACGCCGATTTATGTCATGTGCTGTTATTTTATTTTATTTTATTTTATCTTTTTTAATGAAATTGTATACTCTTGATATTAAGCAGAAGAAAGTGTAGCAGCATTCTCGATATTTACACAGAAGCAGAAAAGTATATATATATATATATATATGTAGTATATTAGCTGGGCGTCTAGGGGTGGGGCAATGAAGAGGTGCGATTAAGATAACTAAAAACATTTATTACGTACACAACACAGTTTACACAAAGATAAAATGATAATATTAGCAGGGTTTCCATCAATAACATTTGCTGGTTTCGAGGCCTAATACACATAACAAGCTCTCTTCATTACTAGGACTAACAGAAAGTAACATATATGAGCACTGACTCGCTCTACAATTCACATTAGTACCTACGCGTACTATTTCTAATAAGTGAGATTATGGTATAGAGCTCTCCATGGCTCTACACACTTATACAGAGCACAACAAGCTCTAATTAGCAGAAAAATGAGCCTGTCAGCCTACGCGCTGAAGGTCTCAACCGATCTCCACTGCAGCCGGATCTCAACTCCTCCGTTTTCATCTCGTTCAATGATACGCATCCGAGGCAGCGCCATCTGTAGGCTGTGCACGGAACTTCCCACAACGCTCTGCCATTCTGATGTTGCGGTGACCTCACCGTAAACCAACCTGGGATACTAAAGGATATCTGCAAAATACAATTAAAAGAAAAAAAAACAAAAAAGAGAAACAGACATTAAAAAAATTATGTACATAAAAATTCACAGTTAACTTTTTCTGTAATGTTTATCAGTTCTGGCGAAATGAAATGTTTTCCCTTTTGCACCACAAATATAACACATTCTTTCATGCTTTTCGTGAGTTTGATTAGATACCGAATTACGTACTATGGGATCTTTATTATTATAATGTGTCTTTCTAAAAGGAGTTTTGTTTACAAACCGCTTATTCTCTGAACTTTCGTTTCGTGTATTATTATTAGTTTCAATTAACGATTTACCTCTAGAAGAGTAGAATAAATCACACTCCCGACCTAACTCGTTGGGTTTAAACCAATTTTGACCTTCTCGAACACTAATATGTTCCTTAGTTCTAGAATCCAACGTTTCATATATTTTATCGGAAACTATAAGATCACACAATTGCTTAACATCGTTAACCCCTCTCAATCTACAATAGTAATCAAAAGAAGCGCTTAGACGCGAAGCGAATTGGACATGAGATTCTGACGGATTACGCAACGCATTTTTAAAATTACTTAAACATTCACGCGGCGTTGGTTGGAACTGTCTTAAAATTAATTCCTTAACTTTTTCATAATCGTTAATTTCTTCGGTGGTTACGTACGCAAGAACCTGATTACATTTATCTCCCAATAAATTAATCAATATTTCCGATTTAAATTTAGGGGGTACATTTTTAGAAACGAATGCCTTTTCAAGGGATTGAAAAAATAAGTGCAAAGCTTCCGGTTTCTCAGGTACTGAAATGGTTAAAGTTCGAATACTTCTAATTAAATTTTCTAATGATTGTGAAGTAGTTTCTGAATTTGATTGCTCAACATTATTACTAGAATTATTTGCTGCAGCCTGTAACTTTAAATTCTGTAACTCTATTTCTTTTTCTAACTGGGATAATTTAATTCTTTCTATCTCAATTTTGGTTTGTTCTTCTACAGATTTCAACTTTTGTTCTTCTAGTAACATTTTAATAACACCTCTAACAAATTCTAAATCATTTTTATAAATATCAGAACTCTCAATTAAAGTTTTGATTTCAAGTACCTTAGCTTCCGCCGGAACAGTTAGGCCTAATTCTTCAGCAATTGTTCTTAAATCTGCTTTTCTAATGCCTTGTAACACGTTTTGGGCCATTATAACTCTAAATAATTACTTATACCAAAAAATATTTCAATATTTCTACCAAATTAATATCATACTTAAATAGGAACAAAATAATATGAGAACATATTTCTTAAAAATGATTCTATGCTTTTTGTTCTCAAATCAAAATTATCATGATTTTTAAATAAACACATTCAGAACAATTTATACCATTTAATAGAATATTTAGAACAACTTATATATTTCTTAATTATTGCTATATACACATATTTCATATAATATCACCATTATCATTATTCTTTCTTTAATTATTGTTTTCACTTTCGTTTTAAAATAATATTGTTATAATATTGTTAAAATATTATTGCAAACAGTCATAAGCAAAATTATAAAAGATTACTCAGAATATTTTTTCAATCATAATTCTTATTTCTATTCATTTTTCTCAAGTAATATATTTATTTAATTTCATCACACAGTGAAACCAAAAGTGTTCTCAAATATTTCACCATTAATTTCTAATTCAAAATAGTAACTCAAACTCTTTTTCTTGTTAAAACGTGTCAATTCATCGAAGACCGAAAGTCGAAAATTTTTATGATTCCAGTACTTTCTTCTTATAAATATAAAAGAAAGTGAATAAGTAAAATGTTCTGGCAAATATAACACAGTTGAACATAAATAAATTAGATGAATGATTCCTTCTTAGAATATTCTTACTTAAGAAATAAATATTTATGAATTCACAAATGCTTAAATATTTTTATTGAAATGTTATAAAAATAATTATTATAATCTTTAAATAAAAAGTTAACTCAATTATTCCTAGTCAGAAAAGAAGAAAGCGAAAAATATACCATTAAACATTTTACACATTTACAAGTAATACTGCTAGCACAACCATTTTTTTTTTTTTTTAAGTATATTTTAAAAGTATACTGAATATACTCTTGTATGAAAAGGATATTGTATGTTGTATATTCTTAAAATTCTCAAAAGTATTTGTGTGTTATATATTTTCGGAAAAAATGGTAAATAATGGTATATTGTATATAATATACATTTTGCGAAGTATTTTGATCACCTCTGGATATCTTAATATTATATAAAACAGTCAAATTATCAAATAGCAAAAACGTATGATTTTTTAATCTCTGGATGTTTTAACTATCGAAGAAAGATTTAGTTAACACTTACATAAAATTTATAAAATCACCGCGACAATGCTTACTTTAGCTAAATCACCAAGCTGTTAAAAAAAAAAAAAAAAAAAAAAAAAGATGTTAAAATATTTAAAGCCGTGACGAAAAGTGTCGCAAGAAAAGATAAGTACTTCAACAAAAAGTACTACTATTCCAAATAAATACAAGATCACTGTCCTTTTACACCACTTTTTTTCTTTGTCTCGTCTGATCTATACATATGATTTTTTTGCCGACACGGTGTATCATCTGATTTTTCCAACCACCCGGAAAATTACTCAAGTTGAGAGACCGGTAATGGAAGACAGTTTTCCGTACCTATCAAGATCTGCAGACACAAAATATTGGTAGTTGTTGCGAAAACAAAGCAAAAGCGGATATGACGTGTGTGCTGAAGTAGGAAGTAGTGCTAGCAATTTTTGTCACTAGAAGATGACGTTAAGAAACAGGTTGTTTGCCCACAAATTTGTAGGTAAGAAATATAAAGATAAGATCAAAGAAAAGAGATTTAGAATAATACGATAGGCTACTTTAAATATTGTGTTACTACGTTTAACTTTCTAAGGTAAATATTGTTGTCACGAATGAAATCAGATTAAAATTTTGGTATGCCTATATGTTTTAACGTATTTTAAATTCATTTGTGCTAGTTTTGCTACGATATATGTGCGCAGATGAACGAGATCGAATATAAACTCTGCATTTGATTGAACTCAATTTCGTAAGCACGTTTTTGTTATTCCCTGTCGTTTTAGTGAGTGGAGGATTTACAGTTCTTTCAGGGGATGCAATGTGGAATTTTTGCAGACAGCGAACTGTAGACTCAAATTATTTGAAGAGCGTTTAAATAATGTTAATTTATTTAAAATAGAACAAAACAGATATGTATACTGCTTTGTTAAAGAAATGATTATTATGGAAAATGGTTTGTGTAGTACTTAAAGTTATTTTACAGTGAAACATAAAAGAATTCACACGTTATATCCGATGGGATTTGATTATTTAAAATGCATTAAATTATTTAGAAGAAAATTTAACTTAAGCATGATTTAGAATTTTGCTATAGCAATGCCATTGCTGGAAAATGTATATTCACTATTATTCTTTTAGAGGGACACACAAAGGAGTTTGGGTACATTATGGTCTATCGTAGGCATACAAACTTGGGAGAGAACATTTATTCGCAGATTCAAATTCATTTAATCAGCTGGTAACTGCTTAATATTTGTAAGAATTTTTTAAATGAATTGATTTTATTCAAGTTTGTTTTATGACATCAGCTTTTCAGATATAAACTTTCTTTTTTTTCCTTTTTATTTTTTATTTTTTTTGAAGAATACTTTTATTTAAATGCATTTTGAAGCATTTTTTTTTTTTAACGGGGTGAGGGGGTTGGTGGAGGGGGGGAAGGAGGGGGTTAAAAATTAAAACTATAATTATAATAAAAAATGCTACGAATATAAATTTCAGTATTAAAGGTTTACTTCTAGATAAGTTTTAGAGAAATCTCATCCAATACATTTTTAACAACTTGTCGAAATTATATAATTTATAAAATTATTCCAAAAAGAAAAAAAAAAAATACTCTAAATTTATTCTATAAAGCATCGTTAGGTTTAAAAATAAACGGAAGAAAATTGGCTAAAATAACGACTATAATAATAATGATTTAAAATCTTCTAAATAGACATGTTTGAAAAAAAGAGAAAAGAAAAAAAAAAAAAAAAAAAAAAAAAAAAAAGAGAGAGAGAAAGAGAAAAGAAAGGAAGAAAAGAAAAAGTGGCCTAAAATCTTCTTTATTTTATTGCAATGTATAATTTTTAATACATTTTAAAAGTTTGCAAAATAGTGATTATTAATAGATTTTTATTAAAAAAGGTATAGCTATATATATATATATAAGAAAAAGAAATTGCAATCTTTTAAACATAATAATAATAATAATGTCCACGAGTAAAAATTATTCGACACCAAATGATAAGTAAAGTACATTATTCCAAAGAAATTTTCTAACAAAGAGGAATTTAATAAACTAACACAAATTGCAATAAAGGAAACCCAAGTTTGTTATAAAATTGATTTGCTTTGCTTAGTTTGGCTTTTTTGTAAAAAAAAAAAAAAAAAAAAAAAAAAAACTATTTTTCTTGGATCGTCACATAAAATAAATAACCCAAGTTTGTTATAAAATTGATTTGTTTTGATTAGTTTGGCTTTTTTGTTAAAAAATTATTTTCTTGTATCGTTGCATAAAATAAATAACAAAATCAAAACACTATAAAAATGAAGAAAAAATATGCAATTTGATTAATAAACCATAAATTTTAGTTTATAATTACTGGATTTATTTATTGCGGGGATTATATTAACAGGTAACATACACTGAATAACTATCTGCTGGTGATAATAATGATAATATTTTCGAATTAATGGTTGTTGTTGTTTCACATATTGTTATTCTTACTGAATAAAAAATATATATAATTTGAATTGTTTAGTACCGTTGTTGTAACACTCAGCAGACAAAAGGTAGATGAAGATACCAACATAAAATAAATTTTAATTGAGATTTATTTCAATTAAAACTAGTCACAGTATTAATATATATATATATATATATATATATATATATATATTGGTGAAAATAATTCTGCAAATATGGCTAGGTATAGGAACTACACATAATTCTTTGCATGTATCAAGGAGGGACTTCGCGGTTCGCGCTCCTTGCAAAATAGGGCGCCGAAATTAACCTTTATCTCCATCTCTCTCCTGAGAATCTATGACTCATCATCGCTGATTCATCTTTTCCCAAAGAAGCTACATGCTTCAAAAGCCGTGGACCATGGGCACTTCAGATCCTAAGGTGTAGGTATCAAATGGATCCTAGACGGCGGAAGTTGGCAGGGCTTTTTTTTTTTTTTTTTTTTTTTCTTCTTCTTTATTATTTTTTTTGCCTGTGTTGTTCATACCTAGAGTACGTTGCAGAAAAGGAATCCATTAGCCGCAAAAATCGCGTTTATTTTAATTTTTATATCTTCTTTTACAAGAGTAAAAATGAATGAATGAGTCATAAATATAACATTTCAAATTCTCCAGTCTGTTTGGATAAAATAAGTAAATTAAAATTAAAATATTTTTTCCTCACAAAAACACCTTTTTTTTTTTTCTTTTTCTTGTAAGCAAATAATAATAATAATTTTTTTTTTCCAAATTTGTTTTTGCATCAACAACATGCACAAAATTTTACACAGTGCTAATCAATGCATTTAGTTTTAATGTTCATCAAATAATTACATTTTTTTTTTTTTTTTTTTTTTTTTTAATGTTAAATGATTTTTCTGTAAATTTGATTTTGAAACTGAGCAAAATAATAAACTTAAAAAAGAGTAATATAAAACTTAAGCATGAAAAGAAAAAATAAAAACTTATGCGATTCGTATAAATTTTAAAATTTCTTTTAAATATACATATCTTATTGCACCGTTTAACTATCAATGAATTTTGACACCGTGATGATAATTGAAAATACATTTCGAAAAATTTCCACTTATGTCGATTCTGAGTTGAACTGCATTGGTTTTTACGTCGCACTAGTGCTACTCTATAGGCAACTGGCGAGGGTCTGAGACTCACCCCCTAAATGTGGTCCTGTGATGTGCCATCACAATTTTGATCCTCCACGGACGTGATGTGTAATCCTGTAAATCAATCATTAATGTCAAACACACAATATTCTATAAGAAACAAGCTTTTGTGCATCTGAATAATGTACGCTAAATAATGCCTTCTGATAGACAGTAATTTATGAGAATTCTTTTATAAGCCCCTGTACAAGAATCAAAAGGGCTATTTATACCATTTTCAGATAATAATAATAATAATAATAATAATAATAAATAAATAAATAAATAAATAAATAAATAAAACAATAATAATAATAATAATAATTATTATTATAAAGACTTTAATATCATATTATATATCAGTTTCAAAGCATTTAAAAATACATTTACAGATATTTTTCAAATTTTTACTGTACATGGAATTTATATAGATATTCAAAATACGTTGGATTTTCGTGAATGTCGTGAAAATAAAAAAGTAATCTTTTTTTTTTTTTTGACAGAGGTCCAAACAGGATTTTCTTAAAGGGAGGAGTTTTTATTAGACGCTTTTATTTAACATCGTTTGTTGTCACACAGGGTCAAATTTTGCAAGTGAATCTTAGCCCACTTCCTACTCATTGAAGAGTTTTTTTTTTTTTTTGCTACATATAAGATAAAATAAATGTTATACATATATTAAAGGTACAAAAAAACCACTTTTCCTGAAAAGAAAAAAAAATAATAATAAGACGATAATTAATTGGTTTACCCAGTTCTACAAAACTATTCTGACTAGTTTTGGCATATAAGGGACATTTATTTAATGTAAATTTTCAGTGTTTCTTTCTTTCTTTCTTTCTTTCTTTTTTTTAATCTATCATATGGTGCGTATGCAAAATAGAAAAAAGTTTAAATGAGATAAAGGTCTACATAAAAATAAACTTTTAAATGCTTTTACTTTTGAAATATAGCTATAAAGATGATTTTGTGAAACATTTTACTGCATAATTAAAACCAAAATATTACTTTTGTAAACTTGCTGTTTTAGACAATATTCTACAGAAGCAGTGACTATTTGGGGGATCCGGACATAATATCGCGGAACAAAATCTCGCGTCGACCTAAAAAAAAAAAAAAAAAAGGATCCGTTTCACGTGTGATTTCTGGCAGGGTCTATAGGGCATTATAAATATAAATATATATATCATGGAATGGAATTTCATTATTTTATCTATATTTAATTTTAAGTTATTTAATCATTTGATTTTCACCATTCAAAATACCTTTTAAAAATATTGTACATCACAGTTGAGAAAGGTTGAACACTGTTCAGAAATTTAAATTAAAAGTTATAAAATTTATAAGCACGATTGAATTTCTTAGGACTAATCTTGATAAAAGTTAATAAACGTAGTTTTTAAACTCTTTTAAGCAAAATTCATAACAATTTTCGTGATGGGTTTGTCTGTATGTCAGTGCTCTGATTAAGGTAAACATGCATCTATCGTCATGAAATTTTATATAACATTACTAATAATTACCAACTCGTTAAAATAAAATGTTGTAAAATGTGTCACTATATTTGTATGAATACAGATCACATTATTTTACTTTCCGTTCGTTTATTTAGGCGAGATTTTGTCCCGCGAGATTTTGTCGCCAACTCGACTATTTGAAAAGTTACACAATAGCCATTAATTATAGGTTTTTTTCTTTTTTAAATAAAGGGAAAAGGTATAAAAATAACTTTTGCTACTTTGATCCTTCGCAATAAAAACAAAATGTTTTTTAAGCTGTCGTTACTTTTAAGCAAAATATACTGTTAAAAAATTCTGTAAATTGACTGAAATGTTTATCTTGAGTCTCTGTATAATTACAATAATTCTTAGTTATTAAAAAAAAAAAAAAAAAAAAAAAAAAAAAACAGAAAAAAAAATCGAAATTCTCAATCTTTATTCTGCATTTTTATCAATTTTTCTTATTTAATTTCTCATAAATAAATGTTTCTAGTGTAGAAAAAGCATTCTAAGTGACAAATGTATTTACACCGATAATTAATTAAATTAATATTATTTTCTTCGCAATTTTATAAGTATTGAAGATTAAATATGCATGCAGTTGGAAAGAATTTATAATCTATGCAAAATGCATGTTTTTTTTTTGTTTATTTTAAGCCTAAATTGAATTTTTCTGTTCGCTTTGACACACATTAATTAAGATCTTAGGAAAATCTACAGTTTATCTGTATACAATAGACTAAAATGTCATTGCTTTGATTGTTATCCAATACTTATTAAGAAATTTTATTATTTGCGAGCGTTTTGCAAAAGTTGAATTAGTCCGAAAGATTTTAATATATATATATAAATATATTTTTCCGGAGTTCGGGCCATTGCTCAAATATTCCTGTGTATCCCTAATTTTTCGGGAGAGAGTAATTATATTATATGCTGTTTTCACTGACGCAGTTTTTTCGTACATCCTGTCAAATTTTTATGCGGAAAAAAAAAAAAAAAAACCTGAGCTTGAAAAGATAGTAGCAGTCTATTACTAATCCGTTTTTTCCCGTAGCACGAGAGTAATATGATTCATATTGTTATTGTAGTGTATGAACGGAAATGTAGTGGTTACGGCTGATGTACACGTAACTATTACGACTTCCTGGAAATTTTCGTAGTTCGAATACATATTCCCTCAGAAATTGAGATATTTTAAGAACAAATACTACGATCGAAGCCCGCCATCTTCTGTTGATATTTCAGAAAGAGGCTGGCGATCCTTTCAAACCTGACGACCTTGAACTTTGTTCAAAGTAGCATCAGAGTTCTTTATCTTTCTTAAAATACAGAATTTTGATAATTACGGCGCAGTATAATTCTAGGGCTATGATTAGACCAGTTATAAGTTAATGGCCTTGTTATTGTCCTATTTAACTTGTTTTTTCACTATTATCACTCTATTTTCACCTGGAAAAAAAGTATTATTGGAAATTTCGCACGAAAAATAAAAATAATAATTTCAAAAGATTAATGACATTTTCAATATGCCAGTTAAGATTTACACAACATCCCTATTTTAAAACCCCTTGAAGGGCGGTGGTATGTATCACTTAATTTCAACTCCCATCTGTAAAAATTCGTCCCAGAATTTTTCAACAGAATTTTACTTTAGTGACTTAGCTGAAAAAAAATCATTTATTTATTTTCTTTTAACTGTAATTTTTGATAAATTCGTAAATTTATCACCTTCCATATATTAAGGGGATTTGGCATCTTTGACTTGGCACCACTGATGCTTAGCTGCCAATATTTTAACTTATTCCGGAGTACTTTCAGCCCCGCCTTTATTTCGTACCACTTATTTATAGAAAAAATTTCTTCAATACGCAACTTCGATAAAATAAGAAAAAATTACTTTAAAAAAATAAGTGGTGCGAAATAGAGGCGGGGCTAAAATTACTCCGGAATAAATTAAAATATTGGCAGCTATGCTGATGTTCTCCTATAACAGCTTATATTTCCATTTAATATTTAGAAATTGAACTATAATTAAATTTGTTCAATAAAATTCAAGCAACAATTCTTATGGCTTTTGATATAATTTTTACAGTTTTGATGTTGGTTGGTTGGGTTTAAAATTACACTATTACTGCGCTAATTTTACAGATTCGAAAACTTTAAAATACGTTCTTTCAGTTCACTTTTTTCTTTCATGAATTCATGTTCTTAAAAATGCTAAAATTTCTACCGATATTTAAGATAGAACCACTTAAAGCAATTAGGGACGGATTTTGAAATTTATTAATTAGTATTTTGGAAAAAAAATTTAAAAGTGCATGTCTGTTTAAACATTTGCATAAAATATTATTTTTGTCATAAGGTAAAAGCTAGGAGAGTTTGTGCACAATTCATCAAACAATATTCTGAGTATTCTGAATATTCTGAATCCTTTGTATTGCCAGAAATTCAGATTCGCTTGGTTTTCTAGAATTAAGTCATAAACTAAGATTATAGTTGCTAAAACTCGCCTCTTGTGTTCGTATTCATTTACAGCGGTTTTTAAATTATTTTGACAACGATAACATAGGCAAACGCTCTAGAATTCTAATAGGGGTTTTAATTACATGGTTACTTCGTTTGATAGAACAATTTATCTTATAATTTCTTTTGTAAGATAATGTTTGTCTTATTAAAATTAACATATATGAACATTCTAATAAATAGCAGTTATTTATATTTTAAATTAATATATGTCGATGCGTGAATGCGTGCATTCACATATGAATATGCCTGTATATGATGTAAAATTCTTGTGTTGAAATTTTACTATCATTATTGCTTAATTAACAAACAGTATTTCTTGAATTATTTACATAATTATTTCATTTGATAAAACATTTTTCTTTACAATTTTCTATTTTGTAAAATAATGTTTGTTAAAGAGAAATTTATTTGTGCATTGCGTATAAAATACTCTAATAAAAAGTACTTATTTATATTTAAAACTAAAAAATGTTGATGTGCGAATTTATGCATGTGTATGTAAATTTTACTGTTTATATTGTAAAATGCTTGTGCTAAAGCATTTTATTATTATTTTACAAATAATTTACAAACTTTTTTCATTACATAAAACTTTTTTCTTTATATTTTTATAATAAAAATATAATATTGATATGAATAGCAATTGAAAAAATAAATTTCTTTGAAACGCCTTAATAAGTACCACTTAATTATATTTAAAACCGATATGTGTCAATGCGTGAATGTATGTATTGCATATGTGTATGTGAGAGTGACGATATATAATGTAAAACGCTTGCGTTAAAACTTTATTAATAATATTTCTTAAATTAATTACATAATTATTTCATACGTCAAAACATTTTTCCTTATAATTTATTTTGTGTATATTGAAAGAAATTTATATATGCACTGCTTATTAAGCATTCTAATAAATAGTACTTAGCTATAGTATTTAAAACTGCTATGTGTCAATGCATGAATGTATGCATATGTATATATGAGAGTAAAATTCTTCTGTGGAAACTTTGTTAATAATATTGTTTAAAATAATTAAAATAATTACATAATTATTTAGTTTGAAAAACATTTTTCTTTTTTAATGTTCTATTTTGTAAAATAATGTATTGCTTAATGAAATTTATATTACATTCCATATTAAACGTTCTATTAAATAGCACTTATTTAGATTTAAAAGTAAGATGTGTCAATACGTGAATATATGCATGGGTGTAACTATTTATAATTTAACAATTTCGTATTAAAGATTTATTATTAATATTTCTTAAACTACTTACAAAATTATTCATTTAATAAAATATTTTTTTACTTTTTTATATATTTGAGGGGAAAAAAAACTTTTGTTTTAATGAAATTTATGTATGTATTGCTTATAAAACTTTCTAATAAATAATAATTATTTATATTTAAAAATAAGATGTGTCACTATATGAATGTATGCGTATGTATATAAGTGTAAATGATTATAATGTGATGATTATAACTATTTAATTTGATAAAACATTTTCCTTTATCATTTTATATTTTGCAAAATAAAGTTTGTTTTAATAAAGTTATGCCTTGATTATTGTAAAACATTGTTATAATAATACTTAGTTGTATTCATGACTAGTAAGTGACAAGGTGGATACGTATGCGTTATAAATACGCATATGGATTCGTTACATTTTATAATGGAAAGTCTTGTAATGAAACTATTGATGTTTCTTAAATTATTTACATAATTATTCTATTTGGTATAATACTTTTTTTAAAATTTCTAATTTGTAAAATAATATTTGTTTTAATAAAATTTCTATAAATATTGCATTTTAAACATTCTAATAAAAAAATTCTTAGTTATATTTAAATCTGATATGTTTCAACGCAAATATGTTTGCATTTGCATATGAAAGTGACTGTCTATGATGTAAAATTATTATATTGAAAATTTACTAAAAAGATTTATTGAATTGTTTTCGTAATTTTTTTATTTGATAAAACATATTTCTTTAAAAATTTATTTTTTGCAAGGTAATTTTTGTTATTGAAATTTATATATCCACTGCTTATGATATATTATGATAAATAATATTTATTTACATTTAAAACTGCTAAGAAACTAATAATAAGTTTTAATTATTTACATAATCATATTATTTGACAAAACATTTTTAAATTTCTTTTTGTAAGATAATGTTTATTTTAGTGAAGTATATATATTATATATTCATTGCTTAGAAACTTTATAAAAAATAGTAATTATTTAAATTTAATTGTACTGATTGTAAATAAATGTTTGTTTTAATAACATTTTTACAATAATTGCTTAAGAAAGGTTCTTTTAAAAACAATTCTTAGTTACATTTAAAACTCACACGGGTCAGTCTGTGAATGTATGGAATTCCGTTTAGTAAAATAATGTTTTCTTTTTGATAACATTTCTTTAATAATTTTTGCTTACAAAACGTTCTTATTAAAAAAGGCTTAAGTATATTTAAAGCTCAATTGTTTGAATCTGTGAATATACGGAATTCTATTTAGTAAAAAAATGTTTGTTTTTATGAAAATATGATAATCATTGCTTACAAAACGTTGATTTATAAATAAAAAGAAAATACTTAAATTATATTTAAAACTCACATGCATCAATCTGGAAATATATTGAATTCTGTTTAGTAAAATGTTATTTGTTTGAGTAACATTTTTACAAGCATCGCTTTTAAAACGTTCTTATAAAAAATGCTTAGTTACATTTAAAACTCTCATGTGCCAGTCTGCTTATGTATGGAATTCTATGTAGAAAAATATTATTTCTTTTAATAACATTTTAATAATTATTGCCTATAAAACGTTCTTATAAAAGTTATGCTTAGGTATACTTAGAACTCCCATGTGTCAATATGGGAGTGTATTAAATTTTGCTTAGTAAAATAATGTTTGTTTGAGAAATATTTTTGTAAACATTGCTTATAAAACGTTCTTATAAAAACAATGATGAGCTATATTTCAAATTTATATACATCAATTCATGAATGTATGAAACTTTATTTAGTAAAATTATATTAAAAAAAAAAAAAAAAAAATACAGTCTCTGCTTATAAAACGTTTTAAAAAAAAGAAAAAGAACAATATTTAGTTATATTTAAAACTTATATGTTTCAATATGTAAAATAATGGAAATATATTTAGTAAAGTAATGCTTGTTTTAATAAAATTTTAAAATTATCTCTTATAAAACATTCTTATATATATATATTTTTTTTAAATGCTTCCTTATAGTTGAAATTCACATGTGTCATTCTGGGATTTTATAGAATTCTATTTAATAAAATAATGTTTGTTTTGGTAACATTTTTATAATCATTGCTTATAAAACGCTCATAAAAACTTTTTAAATGCTTACTAATTTTTGAAACTTACATATATCAAGCTGCAAGTGTATGGAGTTGTATTTAGTAAAGTAATGTTTGTTTTAATAACATTTTTATAATCATAGCTTATAAAACGTTCTTTTATTATATATATATATATAATGCTTAATTAATTTTAAAAGTTCTTATAGAAGAAGATACTTAGCATCATGCTGTGAAAGTATAGAATTTTACTTAGTAAGAAAAAATTGTTATTATTTTTTTAAAAAATAATTATTGTCTATTATACATTTTTATATATTAAAAAACGTGTTTCGTGATATTTAAAACTCACATGCGTCAATCTGTGTGTAAGGAATTACATTTAATAAATTAATTATTGTTTTAACATACATTTTTATAATTATTGCATAAAAAAGTTTATTATAAAAAAAATTCTTAGGTATAATTACAACTCACATAGAACAATCTTTAATTGTATGGAATTCTATTTAATAAAATAATGTTTGTTTTAATAAAATTTTTATAATCTTGGCTTATGAAACGTTCTTATTAAAATATGCTTTGTTATATTTAAAACTCACTTGTTTCAATCTGTGAATGTATGGAATTCTATTTAGTAAAATAATGTTTTTCTAATAAATTTTTTAGAATCATTATTTATAAAACGTTATAATAAAAAAAAAAATGCTTAGTTATATATAAAACTCACATGTGCTAGTCAATTAATGTATGGAATTCCATGTAGAAAAATATTGTTTCTTTTAATAACGTTTTAATAATTATTGCCTATAAAACGTTCTTAAAACAATAGTGCTTAGGTATACTTAAAACTCCCATGTGTCAATATGGGAATGTATTAAATTTTGTTTAGTAAAATAATGTTTGTTTGAGAAACATTTTTATGAACTATGCTTATAAAACGTTCTTATAAAAAAAATGATTAGTTATATTTCAAACTTACATACATCAATCCATGAATGTATGAAACTTTATTTAATAAAATTATGTTTATTTAATATATATATATATATATATAGTCATTGCTTATAAAACGTCTTTAAAAAAAGAAAAAGAAAAAAAGTACTTATATATATTTTTTAGAAATGCTTTCTTATAGTTGAAATTCACATGTGTCATTCTGGGATTTTATAGAGTTATATTTAATAAAATAATGCTTGTTTTGGTAACATTTTTATAATCATTGCTTATAAAACGCTCATAAAAAATTTTTAAATGCTTAGAATTTTTAAAACTTACATATATCAATCTGCAAGTATATGGAATTGTATTTAGTAAAATAATGTTTGTTTTAATAGCATTTTTATAATCATAGCTTATAAAACGTTCTTATATATATATAATGCTTAATTGTTTTTAAAAGTTCTTATAGAAGAAGATGCTTAGCTATATTTATAAATTAAATGTGACATGCTGTGAAAGTATAGAATTTTACTTAGTAAGAAAAAATTCCTTAATTTTTTTTTAAATAATTATTGTCTATTATACATTTTTATATATTAAAAAATATGTTTAGTTATATTTGAAACTTCCATGCGTCAATCTATGTGTATGGAATTATATTTAGCAAATTGATGTTCATTTTAACAACATTTTTATAATTATTGGTTAAGAAAGGTTCTTATAAAAATTTCTTATGTATATTTACAACTGACATGGGACAATCTTTGAATGTATGGAATTCCATTTAATAAAATAATGTTTATTTTAATAACATTTTTATAATCTTCGCTTTTGAAGCGTTCTTATTAAAATATGCTTTGTTATATTTAAAACTCATATTTTCCAATCTGTGAATGTATGTAATTCTATTTAGTAAAATAACTTTTTTCTAAAAACGTTTTTAGAATCACTGTTTATAAAAAATTCTAATAAAAAAAGATGCTTAGTTATATTTAAAACTCACATGTGCCAATCTATTAATGTGTGGAATTCTACATAGAAAAATATTGTTTGTTTAAATAACATTTCAATAATTGTTGCCTATAAAACGTTTTTATAAAAATAGTGCTTAGGTATACTTAAATTTTACATAAAAAATCTGTGAATGTATATAATTTCATGTAGGAAAATAATGTTTGTTTGAATAATATTTGTATAATAATTGCTTTTAAATCAATCTTATTAAAAAGAATGATTAGTTATATTTCAGACTTATATACATCAATTCATGAATGTATGAAACTTTATTTAGTAAAATTATGTTTATATAAAAAAAAAAATTGCTTATAAAAACGTCTTATAGAAAATGAAGAAGAAGAAAGAAAAAATACTTACATATATATAATTTTAAAAATGCTTCCTTATAGTTGAAACTCACATGTGTCATTCTGGGATTTTATAAAATTCTATTTAATAAAATAATATTTGTTTTGGTAACATTTTTATAATCATTGCTTATAAAATTCTCATAAAAACTTTTAAATGCTTAGTAATTTTTAAAATTTACATATATCAATCTGCAAGTGTATTGAATTGTATATCGTAAAATAATGTTTGTTTTAGTTAAATTTTTATAATCATAGCTTATAAAAAGTTCTTATATATATATATATATATATATAATGCTTAATTGTTTTTAAAAGTTCTTATAGAAGAAGATGCTTAGCTATATTTATGAATTATAAGTGCCATACTGTGAAAGTATGGAATTTTACTTAGTAAGAAAAAATTCTTTAATTCTTTTTAAATAATTTTTGTCTATTATACATTTTTATTTATTAAAAAATATGTTTAGTTACATATAAAACTCACATGCGTCAATCTATAAGCATGGAATTATATTTAGTAAATTGATGTTCATTTTAACAACATTTTTATAGTTATTTTTTAAGAAAGGTTCTTATAAAAAAATTCTTAGTTATATTTAAAACTCACATATGTCAATCTGTGTGTAAGGAATTACATTTAGTAAATTAATTATTGTTTTAAAATAAATTTTTATAATTATTGCATAAAAAAGTTTCTTATAAAAATAAATAAATGAATTAATTAAAAAAAAAAAAAAATCCCATTTCGGCAAGCTTAAAGGCAAAGGTAGATTCCTTTAAGTTAATGTTACAACTGTACAGAAATTTTACATATGCATTAATACTTAGCCAATGGCTTTGTACTCAAACACTGAATTTTTTACGTCGCTATTCTGTTTTCAAGAAATTTAATTTTCAGCTAAAAAAGGATTTTATTCAATCTAGTTAAAATTTTAGGCTAGATTTATTGGTCTGTAAATGCTTAATTTTTTTTTTTTTTTAATTCAAGCTGATAATCATTCAACAAATAGAAGTCTTAAAGATATACAATCCCAGCAATGGCGAATCCCGGAGGGGGCTATTGGGCTACACCCCCCTCCCCACCCAAGCTTAATCAAAATTATAATTTTTATATAAATTCAATATAACTGAAATTCAATATCTTTCTTTAAAAGAAAAAATAATAGAAACGTGAAAATGCACGCGTGACCTTACTATGGTGAAGCACTGGTAAGCCTGGCGTTACTATGGTCAAGTCAAATACAGTTAAGTGGTAGCGGTTTTAGATAGTTATTTCATTGTAATTTTTATTGAATTATTGAAAGTTTTGTATTGTGTTTTTATGATTCTTATTGTCAGATGAGTAAAAATTGTAAAGTGAAACTCTTTTGGTTCACATAAGCTGGAACATTAACATTAACATTAGTTGACATTGGACCATTTGGCATCGCTGAATTTCAATGTTAATTGTTATAAATTTAGTAAATTGTATGATTTGGCGAGATTTTGGTGGTAAAACTTGCGACTTATCAATGAAATTTGTGAATTGGCAGCAAAATTTGATAGTTAACGACGAAACTTTTGACTTGGTGACAAAATTCGTTGTCAGACGACAAAATTTGGCGAGCTTGGCGATGGAGAAAGGCAGTTTTGGCGTCATTATATTTTCTTTCCAAGCGAAAACCTCATATCTCTTCACAGACCAATATCTTGTTTCGACGAGATAAAAAGTCAAAGGAAGCTGTAACGTATTACTCTCAATCGTAAGTTTTAAATTCTTGCCTAAACCGACATTCTAAACTATTCACCACAAACGATATTTGCATTAAGATTGTCGTATTATTTTAATTTTATATTTTTAAATGATTAATTAAATCGTTTAACATGGTTTTTAATTAACACACTTTTATTAACTTGATATGATGCAACTATTAATGTATGTAACGGAATTTTGCAATTCAATTTTCGGTAACTTCTTGTCGTCCGAAGAACTTGAAATTTTGCACACGACTTCATAATCAATGACAATACTATAGATACAAGTATTTCCAGGCACTTTTCTCATCAGGGGCAGGTTCCAGGGGCAAACAAAAAATCTATACTTATACTTTCGTATGTGACACAGGATTTGGACGTATTTATATAATGCAGAGTGGCAACAATTAATTTGTTTTAAGTTTTAATAAAGATTTAAAAGTACGTAATAGTATTCTAAAGTCTTTATTAGTTCACTTTTCAATAAAAGAGTGTTCTTTATTTTTTAAAAAATGGTATACTTTTGTTTATCAAAATAAGGGAATTCGAGTAATGAAATACTTTAGTTTAAATTTAAGTTTTTATGAAAGTAAACTTCAACGGAAAATTCCCTAAAATCGTCCCTAGTTTATTTGTCAAAGGGATAATACCTAAATGTCCCCAAATTTATTACTTTTTCTATCATGTCAGTTTAATTCGTTTAGCGTCGATTTACACGATTTTTTTTTTTTTTTTTTTTTTTTTTTTTTTACGATGACATTTATCTTTTACATTATAGCATCTATGTAATAAAGCTAAGTCTAAATCTGCTTAGACCGAAGATAGGTTGATTTTATTTACATATTTATTTATTAACTTTTATTTTATTTGTTTAAAATCACGGATAAAATTTTATTTCATTTTTCTCAGTAGTTCAGTTTATTGTTGTAATTGTAACGTCATATTTTCTGTTAAATTTAACATTTTTTTTTTCTTAATTAGGTTATTATATTGTTTAAAAACATGATTAAAATTTTATTATATTTTCAGTGATCTTTTTTAGTATCGTTTGCGCGTGACATGCATCAGATTATAAATTTTTGCAATGAAAGCTACATAGAAAATGTCGGCTATACAGAGCAATTGTCGAAAAATCACTTTTCAGCTTGTAACTTCTAAGCAATTGTAGCTATCGAAAAAGTTTAAATACAAAAATTGTTCTTTAGGGTAAGGCGGTAATTTGCCTGATTTGAAATGTTTTCCTATTTTCAATATTAAAGAATTTATGGACAAATGAAAATTTCCACCCCCCACCATTTCCACCCCCTTTGAGCTGGATACCCCATCTACGAACTCGACCGAGATTTTTACTGTCCTGACAACATATCCTGAGCTGGTTACATTTAAATAAAAATTACTCCAGTTAACGTGTTCACAACTTAACATGGGAAAAAGCGTTATACATATATATATATATATATACCTATATATACATATATATATATATAAACTTTTGAACAGAGGGTGGTTTTGGGTTCTAGGGGTCAAGATCGGTGAAGATATGAAGAAATTTTCCAGAAGTCGTGTCATTAGAACCATTGCAATAACTAGATCTCCTATAAGGAATCTACCTAAAATTATTAAGTATATTTACAACTTACATGGGACAATCATTGAATGTATGGAATTCCATTTAATAAAATAATGTTTACATTAATAACATTTTTACTAACAATATTTCTAACAATAAACTAATAAATTTACTAACAATATTTCTTGATTTATTAACGTAATGATTTTATTTGATAAAGTTTTTTCTGCACAATTTTCTGTTTTGTAAATATTGTTTACTTTAATGATATTTATATTAACATTGTTAATAAGACATTCTAATAAATAACACTTATTTACATTTAAATTGAAAATATGTCGATGCGTGAATACTTACATGTGTATATGATTGTATTTATTCATAATTTAATGCTTGTAGTTAAAGCTTTACTATTATATTTGTAAAATTGTTTATTGAATGAAACTTTATAATTTTATTATTTGAAAACAAATTTTTTTTTTATATTATAAGAAATAAGTTTTATAAGCAGTGCATATATATATGCACTGCTTATAAAACATTCTCATAAAAGATATTTAATTTTATTTAAAAATAATGTATGTCAGTGTGTAAATGTATTCGTGTGTACATGAGTGTGAATGTTTATAATATAAAATCCTTATGCTGAAACTTTACTATTAATATTTCTTAAACTATATAAGTAATTACTTCATTTGGTAAAACATTTCTTATATAATTGTTTATTTTATAAAATAATGTTTGTTTTAAAAGAAAAATTTATATCCATTGTCTATAAAACATTCTAATTAAAAAAAATATTTAGTTATATTATGATTATGACTGATATGATTCAATGCGTGCGTACATGATGCATGTGTATACAAATGTGACATATATACGCATGTGTAATAATATAAAATTATTATGTTAACACGTTACTAATTGGATTTCTTAAATTATTTACATAATTATTTTATTTTATTTACTTATTTTTTATTTTATTTTATTTTTTCAAATTTCTATTTATAAAATAATGTTTGTTCATTAGAAATTTTATATTTATTTCTTATAAAGCATTATAACAAATAATATTTATATTTATATTTGAAACTGATGTGCGTCAAAGCATGGATATAGGCATATGTATATGAGTATAGATATGTATAGAGTGTGAATGATATAATGGAACATTCTTGATTTAAAACATTATTAATAAATTATATCCTTAATTATTTACATAATTATTTCATTTGATAAATATTTTTATATATAATTTTCTCTTTTGTAAAATAATGTTTATAAAAAAAAATTCTATTATAAAAAACCTTTACGGAATGCTTATAAAACATTCTAATAATTAATACTTATTTATATTTAAAATCAATATATGCCAATGTGTGAAAGTATGCACGTGGATATGAAAGTGTGTGCTTACAATGTAAAACGCCTATATTATATCTTACCTATTAATAATTCTTAAATTGTTTGGGTAACTTTTCCAACTGTTTAAGCATTTTCTTTATATATTTTTATATTATTAAAATTACTGCATGCATTTCTTTTAAAACATTCTAACAGAAATACATTGTTATATTCAAAATCATGCGTGTCAATGCATGAATGTGTATACTAGAGTGACTGTTTATAATGTAAAATTCTTGTGTTGAATCTTTACGTCTAATTTTTCTTAAATGATTTACATAGTTATTTCTTAAAACAATTTACTTTACAACTTTCTATATTGTAAAATAATGCTTGTTTTAGTGAAATTTATATAAGCATTGCTCATCTCTATTGCTCTCTCTCCAATGAAAAATGCTTATATTTTAAACAGAGATGAGCCGATGCGTAAATGCATGCATGTATGTATGAATGTGACTATTATAATTTATAATTTTTGTGTTGAATCTTTACTCTGTGTTGGCGAATCTTTACTTTGGATTGAATCTTTAATTATTTATTTAAATAATTCATTTGATGGATAATTTTTCTTTATGATTTTTTGTTTTAAAAACTTATATATATATATATATATATATAATTTGAATTGTTTAGTACCGTTGTAACACTCAGCAGACAAAAGATAGATGAAGATACCAGCATAAAAAAAAATTTAATTGAGATTTATTTCGATTAAAATTAGTCACGGTATTAATTTAATTTGAGTACCAATGATTAGTAAAAACAAGTTAAAGTACTTACGCAGAAGAGACATGACACTAACATAACACATAAGCCTAACGATGAGAGAATATACAAAAACTATGAATTATTAGTAACAGTCAACGTTTGACAGAAAAGAGAAAGGATAAAATCACCAAAGAGTTCCATTCACAGGAAAAAAAAATGGAATTCATGAATTGAAAATTGGAATTTTAAATGCTGAAAAATATAAATGTACCCATCAGGAAACTTGCATTTCTATCAGCACATGCAAGATTTCGTAAAACTGTATAGCTAATTCCAGCAGTATACAGCTCAAGTCTCTATCTTGCAACAAAACAAAAAGAAAAAAAGAAAGTTGAATTAAATTAAATTAAAAAAGGAATTTAAATTATTCAATAACACAAACCAAAATTTAAACAAGGAATAAGTAAGTTAAGCAATCCACATGTTAAACGTTACTTACGGAGATAGTAGAATTAAACAGGTTGCCAAACGAACTTTAGTAAAAAGAAAAGATTAAAAGTTGAGAAACGATTAATCGATTGAGGTGCTACTGAAATACTTTAATTGTTTGCATTATCTGAACATTCATTCCCTAGAAACATTCTAATAATAAGTAGTACTCAATTACATTTATATAATTTTTATGATTAAAATGAAAAGAAAGAGAACGAAAAATAAGACAGTCGAATAAATCAACACAAAACCCCACAAATGCCAATTAGGTAACTAGTTAACGTGAACTGATTTAATTATTTGTTGTATTTGAACTCTGGTTATATATAGTATACATATGATATTGATAAAACATTTTATTTTAATAGTTTTCTATTTCGCAAAAAATGTTTGTTTTAATAAAATTTATATAATCATTTTCTTATGAAATGTTCTTATTAAAAAAATTAAAGCTTAGATATATTTAAAACTGATACGTGTCAATCGGTAAATGTATGGATGTGTATATGAGTGTGACTGCTTATAATGTTAAATTCTTGTGTTAAAACTTTACTAACAATATTTCTTGAATTATTCACGTAATTATTTCATTTGAAAAAAATATATTTCTTTATAATTTTCTATTTTCTAAAATAATATTGGTAAAAAGAAAAGAAAAAAAAATATTTTTAATTAATTTGTTACATGCACTGATTTTAAAACATTCTAATAGACTAATATATATTTAACGCAATATGAACGATTGCGTATTTGCGCGAATGAATGTGACTAATTTTCAATGTAAAATTCTTTCTTTCTTTCTTCCTTTCTTTTTTTCTTTTTTTTTTTTCTTTTTTTTTTTAAGCTTATTTATCAATATTTCTTAAATAATTTACTTAATTATTTCATTTCATGAAACATTTTACTTTATGTATTCTAATTTGGAATAAATTGTTTGTATTAGGAAAATTTATATGAACTTTGCTTATAAAATATTCTAATAAAAAATACTTGTATTTTTAACAGGGGTGGGAATCGATTAAGAGTTTTAACTGAGTTAATCGTAGTTCATTAATCGATTAATCGGTCGATTAATCGGATTTTTAATCGGTTTTCATTTTTCTTTATATAATTTTATTTCAATGATAATAAAACTCATATTGTATATATATATATATATTATTCATAAGTTTGACTGATTTTTTTTTTTTTTTTTTTTTCAAAAATTTTTGTCTAATCAATTATATCTGTTTCATAACTGAAATTTAAATCAATTTTCAGAGTAATAATTGGTGACTTTAAGTGTTAATTTTATATAAATATCTTCAGTTATTCAATTTTATTTATTATATTTTTTTTTAATAAATTAATTTTTCGATTAATTTTTAGAGAAACATTAAACGAATTTACGCATATTTTAGTTTTATATTTGCAGGCCTTGTCCATCTCGCTTGTCACTATTTTTAAATGAATTCTCAAAATTCCGTGTCATTATCATAAAAATCTCAAATTCTTATATTTTAGTTCTTCTTTGTCACTTCGGACTAGAACACAGAATGTTATTTTCTATTTCTAGTTCAATAGTTACTATCAACAATTCTCAACAGACAACAATCGCTTGAAGATACTGTGAAACTCTGTTGACATTTCCCCCATCAGAGGAATAGTGAAAATCTCAATCCCTTCTTTTTTTTTTTTTATCTTTAGCATTTCTATTTTTTGAAAGCTTCTTGTTTCTGAGAATACTATTACCCTAGCCAACATTTTCTGTGGAAGGCTACAGACAGGCAGTGTTGCTCCAGCATGCACATGAAGCGGCATTTTGTTTAATAACTGCCCTCAACCTTTTCTCTATCAACAAAAGTGCAACAACTTCTTTTGAGAGGTTTTATTTTTATTTATTTATTTTATTTTATTTTTTGCTTTTTAATTATTTGATGGATATTTCTTAGAAAGTTTGTTAGCAAAATATGTGATAAAATACTTTGTAGGCAGAACAATACTCTTACTTTAATTCGTAGTTTGAAAATTTTAATCGGATTTTGAAAATTTTTAATCGAATTAATCGATCCGATTAACTCGATTAAAAAAATTGATCGGGACTAAGCATTGATCGATTAACTGAACCGATTAATCGATTAATCGGCACAGCCCTAATTTTTAAATTTCGACACATTTTTGATTTAAAAAAATTTACATATATTAACCTGATCAAGTTCAAATAATAATCAATTTAAACTATTAATTACAGATATTTTCAGGTTATAATAATACCATGGCTTAACATGAAGTGAAAACACTAGGCAAGAATACAGCATCAAAGAAGCAACGTGCACTCACGGCTGCTAATAAATTTAAAGTGACTTCCTATGGAACATCATTTGTTAAATTTCCGAGGAGTGCTGCCATCTTACGAATATAGAAGAAACAAAACTTTAAAAATCGTTTAATATAAGAAAAATGCATTGAACATTGTTGCATAAAAATGTTAGATGTTTGGTTTAGTTGAAAAACAATAAACATGAAAGGGTTAAACATACTTCAGTGTCAAAGATTCATTGAAGTTAGCTTAAGTATTAACATGCTTGATAAATAAAAAAAATACTAATTATCAAACAATGTTCAATTTAATTGCTATTCACATCACTAAAAAGCAATTTTTATCTCAAATTAAATATGCAAATATTTTCTTCAGATTCTGTCATATTCCTTAATGAATGGACAATATTTAAAAAAATAATTAATTAATGACCGTGACAATGAATTAAATAAGTATGCAGTAAAGAAATGCGTAAATAAAAACAATCCTTCGCGTGAACCTCTATTTTCTAATTGCATCTGATTATCGTAGAAAATCATACGCTGTCATTTGCTTCTCTGCAACCGTAATTACCAATGCCGTGTCAGGCGAGCGAGGCAGAGAAGAAAAAAAAAAGAATATTCTCGAGCCAAGAAGAAGAATAACATAAAAAAAAAAAAAAAAAAAAAGAGCCACGTCCACTGGATAAAAAATAATAATAAAACAAAGCACTCAACAGCTAATAACCTATTGGCTATGTAGCCAGGCAGTCTGGAAATGGAAGCAAGCTTATCATACGAAGAGGAGGAAAAAAATAAAAAGAAAAGAAAGAAAAAATGGTTCTACAGCTTTCACATTTGACTTTTTTTACTTTTTACTTTTTTTCTGCTTTGAAGATTAATTTTATGTTTTACTTTTTTGTATACCGAAGATTGATTTCTGGAGGAAGGAAGATTTTGTTCGGGGTCTTTATCTAAATTAAGAAAAGTACACTCTTCAGATTGTGTCTACTTTTAATGTTCTAGTCCGGAATACGGCCATCCGGTTTGTAATGGCGGTAAGAACCATAATGTCGTCCGTAACGATAGATGCGACAAAGAACAAAAAGCATATTCCACTTCCTATGGGGTGCATTACTAAACTTATAGGAGGGCCATAATGATCTCTGAGAGGAAAATGATAAACATTTTTTAACCGTGATTAGAAAAAATTAACGTCTTTTTGAAGCAAGAAAGGAAATTATATCTGAAAGGATATGCAAAAATGGAGGGACTTAATTACACAAGCATTTTTCATGAGGCAGTTCGAGAGGGAAGACACGATATCTTGTCGTAAATTCAAGCCCATTGAAGTGCAAATTAAATGAATGTTGGGTGTACTTTTGTAATATAAAGATGCTTGCTTTTTTATTATTATTATTCTCTCGTTTGTCATTTTCGAAAAAAAATGTACGTATATGATTTTTTACAGAATTAATACAAAATGTAAGGATTGCATTTAAAGAACTTTATTACTCTATTTGGAGAATCAGAAAAATTTGTAGTAAAAAACAAACACTTGATTGCAAATTATTTATCTCAGAAATGTTTTGATTAAAGAAAAAGCTTTTTGTTTTGTAAGTCAAAAACTGTCAGTTGACTTTGAAACAAAACAACATAAAATAATGTAGCAAGCTCGATCAATTTTTATAAAAACTAAAAAAAAAAAAAAAAAAAAAATCGAATAAAATTTCTGGAAAAACAAGTGTATGTTGTGGAAGTACTGGTATCGACAAATTATAACAAATTTATAGATACAGTCGAACCTCGTTAACGTGAACACTGTTAACTTGAATTACTTTTAACATGAACTGTTTCCACAATCCCCGTTAAAATGAAGATTAGTTTTGTTATATGAAGATGAGTTACTGATAGCATGAACTACTGATAACATGAACGAATTTTTTATCCCCCTTGAGATTCATGTTAACGAGGTTCGACTGTATATAGTTTTCCTTCCAGGTATTTCATTATTATGATGATAAATTATTATTATTAGATAACACATTGACTATGCATAATTTAGCTAAAAGAGGGTAAAAGAATGAAAAATCACGAAATAACTATATAAACTCCCGCTCTCCACCCCCTTCCCCCCCCCCCTTTTGCAAAAATTCCTCATCAGTACCCGATAATGTTATCTAATTTTAACAAAAAGGATATACATGATGATGAAAATCATTATTAAAAAAAAATCATTAATTTTTTTTCTTTTAGCTGTATTCCAAATACTTCATATGCGTGTAGTATGTAGACAAAAACTAAATGTTTCAAAAATACAAGTAATTAATAAGTCATGGTCACAAACATATAAATTACAATGAAATAGTATCTTAATTCTTTTTTACTGTTAAAGAAGTTTCATTTAAATTTTTTTACAAATTTTATTGTAATCATATAGTTCCAACATGCATTTTAGAGTAGTAAAAGTTGCATTTGCCCCCGAGTCCGTCTTTTGCTTCTTATAGTTAAATTTTAAAAGAAAATAGCGTCCGTATTCATTAGATAACAAAAATCTTTAAAAATTCCAGAATACCAGATAAAAATGCACGATCTAAACTGATTACGACATCGACACGTATTACTGTTTCTAATCTCTATGTTTCTTTCTTTCTTTTTTTTTTTTTATGTTTATTACATTTCTACAGCGATATCTATGAATTAATCTTTTAAAGTGAACGTCAAAGCCTGTACAAACATTGAAGCAGCGATTTTTCGCTCTACAAATAAAAAGATTTTTTTTTTTTTTTCCGGCAGAATGTTAAAAAAAAAAATAAATAAATAAAATAAATAGCACTACTCCTATTTCATTTGAGTTGGTAAGTATGTCTTCACTTTTAGATAACGTTTCAGCTAAATATCGTTACCATGAAGTTGTAAGAAATCAAACACTTTAATTTCTGATTTTATAAATAAAATTCTTTTTCTTCCACTTAAAAAAATATAATAATTATACTGAAATAAAGTTAAAAGTCAGATACGAATACTTATAATTACACATGTAAGTATTTTTTAAGAACCTTTAAATATACAGAAAAATGTTTGAAGAAATATGCGACTTGTTTCAGGTCAAAATCATTATAAACGATTCTTCATCTACAATGTAATTAGCAAAAAAGAAAAAAAAAAAAAAAAAGACGATTTTTGCGTATGCATAATTCTATAAAATTGTTAATGTTAAAAAATATCAAATTTTCAAGAAATAATAACTGTGTATTTACTCTAGCAGAAACATACATTTGTTTAAAAATTGTTATATTAAAAATTTTCTAAAGGAACTTTTAAAAAGTTTTGAATTACTCTACTGATTTATACACTAGCTGGCTTTGCCCACTTTGCTGGTCACTAAATTTAAAGGAAACTCTTTTCTATATAGCTTTATAATAATAAAATAAAACAAAATACTGAAATCGCTCAAAAGCTCGATTAAGGTCTCTGCTGCCTTCGGCAACGATTTGGTCATCCGCTAAAACTCGGGCGCCTGTTCCTATTACCTGCGACAATGCCATACCAGTGGGCTTCCATTTAGGTGCTTATTAGATAACAGTTTCGAGATAGATAGTATCGAAAAAAAAATGAAGTATCCCCTTTATATTTGAATCCCAGTTACATATGACTATATATGTTAGTCATACCCAGTTACATATGACTATGACACTATACGGCGTGCACATAATATTTGCTTTTACGTTATTTCCTATGTGTTTATTTTGTTTATCCGATCAACCTTAAAATGACAGCAATTTCACGCCAAGTATTACAATATGCTATGACTGGCTACGTCTGTCGCATGAGACAATTAGTTTTTGTGGTTATATATAATTCATGGTTTGTAAACCTGATCATAGTACAGCCATAATATAGTTCTCTTTGGCGACTTTTGAATTTTTGTCACCATTTTTCACTAACTTCTCGACTAGCTAGACATTTGAAAATTTCAGGATAGCTCAGAACACGGTGACAATACATTTTTTTAATACTTTTAGTCAACAGTTTCAGGTCCCTACTGCCTTCGGCAGCGTTTATATGATTCAACAGAAAATTTATTTAACTAACATCCTGACTAGCTAGACATTTAAAACTTTCAGAATAGTTCAGAACACGGTGAAAATGCATTTTAAAATATTTTTAATCAACTGCTTCGGCAGCGTTACCAGTAGAAAGCTTGCAATCGATTTTTAACTAACTTCCCGGCTAGCTTTGAAACTTTTATAATAGCTAAAAACACGATAGCAATGAATTTTTTTAATACTTTTAGCCAATTGTTCTGGATTCCCGCTGCTTTCGGTAGCTTTTATATGATTCAACAGAAAATTAAAAACATGGTGCATAAAAAGTTCTTTTTATCTTGTAATTATTTACTTATTGGTTTAATCAATCACAAATAAATGCGTTTTCAATTTGTTTTATAAATCGACATCTGTTATTTCTTTAAAACGCTTTAAAAATATGTTAAAAATTTTCTTAAACAATAAGTTGAGTATAAAAAAGAAATATCACTGATGAATAACCAATTACAGTCTGCTTACCTTAAATATTAAAAATTAATAGAGAAACAAACAAACGAACGAAAAAAAAAAAAAAGGGAGGGAAAAAAAAAAAAAAAGTAGGGAGGTAAAAGTTCAAGTTTGACGTCTTTTTTTACTTTCTCTTACCCATAAGGTAGAGAGAGTATTGTTTTTGGGTCAAATTTTCGAACGCGAGTTTCTGTTATATTTACATGTTCTGAGGTCCCCTGAATACGAAAATCATGTTTTTAGCAAATGGTCTGTGTGTATGTCTAGGTGTCTGTGTGTGTGTCTGTGTGTTATCAGCATATCTCAAAAACAAATTATGGCAGAAAGTTCAAATTTGGTATTCTAAATGTATATCATATAAGGATGCTACACTAAACTTTTCGTTAAGATCAAGCAAATGGTTCGTGTACAGGGACACTCAAAAGTATTCAAATACATTACATCTATGGGGGAAATTGCAGGTAAGTAGAGTTTAACATTTATAGACTGCACTAAACCAAATAAAACGAATGCATATTTTTTGTAATAGAGATAGTCAACAGGGAAAAAAAATTGTGTATGTAGGCGCCTCGCCTCCCCCTTTGGGGGGAAGTCCCCCCTCGAGGGGAGTAAATTTTCATGATGGGTATCCTTCAAAAGAGCTCACCAATACCTTTAAAACGAATGGTTGAACCATCGATCTGCGATAATTTAAAACAAAGTTATCGATTTGTTTTACTTTTAACAAAAATAAATTAGAAAAAAATCGTATTTTTTTTTTTTTTTTTTTTAAATATTGAGAATAAAATAGACTTTTTTGGATATTTAGTGTTATACTACTTCTCTAATATGGAAATCGTCTGCATTATCATAAAAGATATATTTTTTAAATAATAATTTTAATAAATTATTTTTTAAAAACAGAATTATTTTTTAAAAGCCGAATTAAATTCTGTATAAATGTAGGTTCATTAAGGAAACGGGGGGTCTCACACAGAACTAATTATCATATAAAACACTTCCGAAGCCTAACTTGAATTGTTTAACACAGGTTTACATAACAGTACTCGTTATATTACCTATTAATCTGCAACCTGTATTTATAGTATTAAATTTCAGGGTAAGAGAAAGTCGTGTGAGTGACACACCATATTATTTTTTTTACTTCTTCCGCAATGAGACGTTTCCTTGGATTACTAAATAAAACATAGAGGAAATATACATGGCGATGTTAAACGAAGTTAATTTTAGGAAATAGGATGACCACATGAATGTATAGGATAGACTATAAAAAAAATTACAAAAATATAAACGTACCGATAACGGATAAACAAGTGGCCTTGACAGCTGGTGTATTTAAAAAAGGAAATAACAGATTCATTGAAGAAATGACCATTCTGAAACTTGTTAGATCATAAAAAAACTTTTTAAAAATAGGTTTGGAATGGTATCTTCTTTTCATCGAGGGATTTTTAATTCTTATCCTATCAAGATTTATATAGTCATTTTTTATAGAATAACTGATAAGTCTTTACTCTTTGACCTGGTTTTTAAATTATGATATTTTTGAGACAGAAGGGTCTGTGTTTAGTGCATGGGAAAAATGAAATCATAGTTACCGATAAAAAAGAGATACGCGGATCGCCATTTGATGTTTGTTCATAAACTATCGTCCAGTGAAGCATATTCATTAATATTAGAACATTTTCAAATAATATTTCTTCATCTAAAAGGAGCCGATTCTTTTATATTGACAGAGCATCATTGTTTATTAATTTCTTTTAATTAGACAGAGACATATTTCCCACAATCTATAATTTTTCACCTCTTCAATTTTATAGGCAGTAGGAGAGAGCAGCTTTTCTTTCTTTAGCATTAACTTTAGCTGATTTAATAAAGAAAATTTCGCACAATGTAGTATATACATATTTTTTATTTGTATTATTTTCTGTTCGATAATCTAAATAGCATCAAAATAAGAAAATGATATTATTTTTAAGCAATTTCAAAGACACTCCCTTGAAAAAATAATAATATAATAATATATAAAATGAATTCCAGGGCAATCATGAAAAACGGCAGTTTTTCGAGTGACGCAAGCGGAAGGACAAACTGAACGCTGCGAACTCATATATACGGCTAGTTTGACATCAAAGAGATTTGTAAAAGCTGACACTTAATATCTCAGCAAATATGCCATAATTTGTTCTGATCTTCTCAAAATAGTCTTTTATCATCGGTCTTAATCTATCCTGAAAATTTTACATTTCTACATGCACTATGTTTTGAGATCTGAATCTCAATTTAAAGCCAAAAAGGGGAAATGTGTGGTGTAAGGATGTAAGGATGTAATGGACTAAATTCATGAAAAAATATCTCTAAAACCACACGAACGATTTTAATTTAATTAATATATGTTGTTAATGGGATCTTTCTGAATCTAGTGACGTTTTCGTTTTTTTTCAGGAAAACTCTTGTTTTTTGTAAAAGTTGCTTTAAAAATATAACTATATTACTCCGCCAAAATGCATGCTTTTATTCGGCGAAAATGTCGTAATTCGGTTCTTACTTTCAAGGCACGTTGGTTGGCTGACCAACGTGAATGCAGTCAATGAATTATTTGAACTTTCCTTTTTTTTAACGCAAAAATACTTTATTACATTTTTTATATATTTATTGTATATATACTAAGTCAAATTCACTTAAATATATTTTCTCTTCTGCTATGAAAAAGATAATTTTGATTTCAAAATTTCATATTTAGTCAAAAATGTATTTAGATAACATTTTAAATAAGGAAGTATTTTGTAATTTTAGATATTCCATTTTATCATAATAATGATGAATTTACAATTTTTTAAAGCGAAAAAATTTTTAATTATTCATGAACATCGATTTTATAATAGCTCAATGATTTGCGATTCATATTCATGTATCATTCCGCACAGTGAACGGAAAAAAACAGCAAATGGAGGTTTGGCGCCATCTTTTGTTTTTAATTTAAATTAAAACATACACTTTTGCAAATATATATATATTTCTTTTTAAAAATTAAAAATCTCTTTTTAAAATACAGTTAGAGTTTATACATATATTTACTTTTCAGACTTTAAAATGATACATATTTTAAATATTAGCATAATCAAACTAATTTTTTTTATTATTATTTAAAGCTATAATGGCTAGGGAATGAAAGAGCGGATAAATACACTGTATATAAAAAAAAAAAAAAAAAAAAAAAAAAAAAAAAACATGAAAATATACATGAAAAATGTGTCAAATAGCAATTATTGAAAAACACGTCAAAATAAATAAATAACATCTTTATTTGAAACCCATAATAATTTATTTAAAAAATATAATTCTTTCTTTCTTTCTTTTTTTTTTTAATTAATTAATTTCTGCATGAAAAATTCCGTTTCATAAATATATTTAAAACTACAATAAACAAAAAACCCTCCTTTAATTTTAAATAATTATTTCTACATGTTTCTAAGCAATTAAAAGGTTTTTTTTTTTTTTTTTTTTTTTTTTAAGAAAAATAGCTTAAATACTGGAATGTATATGGTCTTATCATGAAGGTAATAATTTGGCCATCTAGTGGCGCCATCTTGTAGCTTATATTAAAACCATATACATTCCTATATTTAATTTATTTTTCTTAAAAAAAAAAAAAAAAACATTTTTAATTGCTTAGAAACTTGTAGAAATAATTATTTAAAATTTTTTGCTTATTATAGTTGTAAATATATTTATGAAATGGAATTTTTCATGCAGAAATTAATTAATTAAAAAAAAAGAAAGAAAGAAAGAGATAATTATATTTTTAAATAAATTATTATGGGTTTCAAAGTAAAGATGTCATTTATTTATTTTGACGTGTCTTTCAATAATTGCTATTTGACACATTTTTCATGAATTTTAATTTTATTTTTTTTAATTTTAATTTTTTTAAATATACAGCGTATTTATTCCTTTTTTCATCCCCTAGCCATTGTTACTTTAAATAATAATAAAAAAAAATTTAGTTTGATTATGTTAATATTTAAAATATGTATCATTTTAAAGTCTGAAAAGTAAATATATGAATAAACTGTAACTGTATTTCATAAAGAGATTTTTAATTTTTAAAAAGAAATATATATATATATAACTTGTATTTTCCATAAAACTTAAGCTTAACTTGTATTTTACCTAACTTGTAATTACTTTAGCTTAACTTGTATTTTACTTAACTTGTATTAACTTTAGCTAACTTGTATTTTCCATAATTTTTTTCTCCAAATGATTTTATCTTACTTTTAAAATTATAAAAATGTAGAGCTTAATTTATATTTTGCCTATTTTTTTCCACCAACTATTTTTATGAAATAATTGTTACCTGCACTTTATTGTTACCTGTAAATTCTGAGAAGAAAAATAACCTAATTTAGAATAATGAATATGGGAATAATTAACTTTGAAAAGATAAATAATTAAGAGTGATTAATTTATCATTATATTTTAAGTGAAATATTTTAGTTCGAAATTCAACAATAAATAAAACGTATCTATATTTTTTTTCTTTATAAAAAAGAATAAAGAATAGGGTAGTTTACTATACAGGGTGCAGGAAATTTTTAGAAATTCTTGCCAATACAGAATGAATACAGAATAAATAACAACTAAAAAAGATACTAAAATCTAAAGTAGTTACCTATTCAACCACTGTTCATGCTCCTGACTCCTGACTGACTTTAAACTTACTCCTCATGCCCATAAAATTATTCAGCAGTGGTCATTAAATCAAGCATTTCTCGACCCCTGTATATATATACAGTAAATTAATTTTTTAAAGGCATCAATAACCAAGGTAACAGATTTAATGCCACTAAATATCACACAGACCAATAAGAATTAATTTTTATCAATTTATTATTCAAAATCCAGTGATTAAAACACACTCTGTCATTAAACTTCCCTACGTTTTCAGAGTACAAAAAATGAATTATTTCATGTAAATTTATGGAAATGAATAAAAAACACTTTTCTATTAATTTAAATGTATTACTCGAAATAATTCAAATAGAAAAAGAATAAGGAATAAGGAATAATAGGCATTGTTTGAGCGCACATGCAGCTATGAAACATATATATATATATATATATTAGAGGTAAATGTTGAAGAAAAAAATTAATTAAAAATTATATTAATAATAAAATTTCTAATATAACGATAACTTTAGTAATAAATTGTCTACTTTTAAAATGAATTAGCTCACTAGTTGTTCACAAAGGATAATGTTGAAAGAAAAAAAAAAAAATAAATAAATAAATAACAAATAAAATCACAGATTAATTTTTTTTGCACACATTTCTTCATAGCTAATTATTTTAAGAAAAAATAAGAAACACACACACATCATTGGTTTTTAAATACCTTGAACGAAAAATTGAAAGCGATTTAAAAATATAAAATAAAAAATTATCTGAATCAACCCACCGTTACACCCAACCTAATAGACTTTTCATTCATACTTCAATTTTCTATCCGATTTAAAAATTCATCCTTTTGTTCATAAGTTAAGCAACCCCCTGTTCAGCAGCAGGTCGGAAAGTACATATCACGCTCACTCTAAATTTATTTTAAAATAAATCCTCCCCCCATCCTCCCATTCCATCTGTCTCATCTCTAAAGATAATACACGGATAGAGCTACCGCAGGGTGATCTTTGTTAGCCAGGTGGAATGACTAGGATCCGTTTCATTTGAGTGAATACGCGTGCAGTCACTAAAAAACACGTGTTAGCTGAAAATAATAGGTATTCATTACACACGTTAAGAGTTATATAAAAGTTTTTATAGGAAATTGAAAAAAAAGTTTAAAATAGACACTTTCCAGCAAAGTTGAAAAATGTTTTGTCTCCCTCCCTGCGCTTTTATTTCCGCAAATATTTTTATTTTCTTCAATGAAAAAATAACTTTTACTTCCGGATTTCAATGGTCTTACATGTTTTGAGAGATCCAGAACACAATTTGACTTTTTTTAGAAAATGCCTGTCGGTGTGGGGCAAAAATGTTGTTGTAGGTCTAACTGAAGCACTAGTGAACAAAATTTCATAAATGTGTATATTTAGTTGCACGTTGACATAAATGGAGCCTATCAGCTTTTGATTTAAATCACTCAAAAGTATGCGCCTCTATGTTGCAATTTCTCCCATTTTTGAGAACGCTGAACATCAGCTTCTATTGTGTATAATTGTACAAAAGATATGCGAAAGGATTATTATGAGGCACCATGCTGATTCAATTCGAGTGCATATCAATGCGCATAGGGTGCTGCCATGCTGGAAATTTCCTCGGAATTGGGAAGACTATATATGAATTTCTATGGCGTATACATGCACCAAATTTGATATGTGAAAATTATGGGGGAAAAAAAAATTCTCTGACAATTTTTTGTGTGCATCGACCGACAGATGGCGCTTCTGTTAGTACTCTTCTGCGATTTTCTACATAGCTACATATCAGTATGCAGGGCCCGATTAAGGTTTGAAGCTAGGGGAAGCTCAGTATCATTTCGGGGCCCTCTTTCATTTCAGAAAATCTTGTTTTCCTGTTACATATTGTAATATAAAAATGCTATACACCAAAAATTAGTGTGTGTTTATAGTTATTTTTTTTCATTTATGTATCTGGGTGGTTTCTACACACAACATTAAAATCGTATAACTTATTAATTAATAAGAACATTCAGATTTTTGAGGTTAAATAATAGATTTTTCCCGAAATAGTGAGTATTTTATCTTGCTTTAGGCGAATTTTCTCATAAAAATTCAATCTCAGTATGAAAAAATAAAACAGAAATTTCAAGACCCTGTTTTTAGTCATTTTGGGGGCCCCTCTTAAATTTTAGAGGGAAAGCTTGTGCTTCCCAAGCCTTTTGGGTAATCAGGCCCTGTCAGTATCTATTAATTAAAATTGCAATAAATTGCATGTGCAGTGTCTTTATTGTGAGAAGTTATGATTCAATTTAAAATGCATGTTAAATAGTAGGTGGCGCTATTATATAGAATGATACTGTATAGAAGAATTTTTGTGATAGCCAGAACATACTATTTAGTATCCCTTGAAGCTGATTGATGCATGTCATTCAGCTTTACAATGGCATGTTTCCTAAGCATTTGGTAAACGTACCAATTAGAAATGGAATCAATAAAATTCCTGGTTTGTCTATAGAAATTCACAAAAGAATTCGGATACGTTGCGATCTAAGAGAAATATTTTAAAAGCATATTTAAGCATTTTTATACTTCATAAAACATAAAAATAATCTTTCATTATTTAGATGCATGAAATTAAGTTTCTATAGAATACGATACGATTGGAATAGGAATAATTTTACACACACACAATAATAATAAATAAATAAATAAAAAATAACTACGCAAAAGAGACTGTACAGTTTATCAGATACATTTCTTCAAAGCTTATTTTAGTATTTTTACGCTGTAGAAAAGGTAACCAAATGGATGTTCAGTATTTTATAGAAACGTTTCAGCTAAACATTCTCTAATTCTCTTTCAATTTTACAGTTACTATACACTGTAATAATGAGCAGCTTTATAAGCTGTGCATGATGCAAGACATAAAATAATATTGGAATTAGCACATTTAGATTCTCATGTCATAGATGAAATAATAATAATAAATCTGAGTGGACTGGAAAAACACCAATCAAATAAAGAGAAATCATGTATATATTAAGAAAACACTTTTCAATATGAGAGGATGTAAGTTATAATAGTAACAATCGGAATGTGCCAATAAATATTATTTATCTTTTGAAAGATGTAAAAGAACTGAAAACGCAATTCGATCAATATCCATTTTATTTACCATCATACAGTCGGCTGCAAAATTATTCGAGCACTAGCCAATAATTCCTATATTTAAAAAGTACACTTAAGACTGTTTTGCTAAGTAAATCCTTGTCGAATCATGTTCTTAGACTGATTAAGAACATGACTCGACAAGGATTTATTTAACAAAGCTGTATTAAGTGTACTTTTTTTTGGCAAGGATCATTGCTAGTGCTCGAATAATTTTGCAGCCGACTGTAAATCTGTATGTTTTTGTGTAGTTAATTTTTGTGTAAAATTATCCCTATGCCAATCCTGTCTTATTTTATAGGAAATGTGATTTCGGATACTTGAATAATGAATATTATCTTGGTTATGTTTTATGCAGTACAGTCGATAACAAAAGTGTCCGAACACTAGCAAAAATTCCTATGTAGAAAAAGTTCACTTAATACTGTTTTGTTAGATAAATCCTTGTCGAATCCTGTTCTAAGTCAGTCTAAGAACAGGATTCGACAAGGATTTATTTAGCAAAACTGTATTAAGCGTACTTTTTTTATACAGGAATTTTTGCTAGTGTTCGGACACTTTTTGTTACCGACTGTACACAAATAATTAAATATTCTTTTAAAAAAACTTCTCGCATAGATCATAATATTCAGATGCTTCGTACATAAATCCTTAATTATACTTCCTATAGAATAAGATAGGATTGGTATATGGGTAGTTTTAGTTTTACATAACACTATTTTTTCAAAAAAGGTTCATAATGTGACGGTAAAGAATAAATAAAAAACTGTTAATGTTGATTAATGAAACTAATATAAACTAAATAAATAAATAAATAATAATAATAATAATAATAATAAAATGCAAATTTTAAAAACGTGTAAAAAAAAAAAAAAGCTGAATAAAGTATTTAAAATCTACTCGCAGTTGGCCGATGAATTTTAACTTACGTCAGTCCTATCCATCGGGTGATTTATATTAATTTAAAAAATATGGCGCATCGTAGAATTAAAAAGAAAAAAAAAAAAAAATCAGACTAACTTTCTGATACTATTTTAAGTACACTCCCCCCTTTGACAAAATTATTCCATCTGCCACCAGCTCCAAAGATAACACTCCACTGAATACTGATTACCAGGTGTACAATCTGTAATATCATGTCATCTACCTAAAAGGTCTCCGGATGAATCAGTAGCAGAGTCTCTGGAAATCACCCCTGCGGGGGTTAAATTTATTCCCCCCCCTCACAAGTAATTAATCGTGTCATCTGTAATAACAAGTAGTCAGAGAGTGAGCTTCGAGTAACGCACAGTACGTCAGGTGTTTCAGCTCCCAGTCCGTCGATGATGGTCAGCCTGTGATTTAGAACAAAAGAGGAGACAGGTGCTAAGAGGAGATGTTCCGAATAAAATGGTGTACAAAGGGGACCTATTATGAATCTGACATGTTGCAAAATGAAAACGGAATGAGAAGTTGTACGTGACACGTATGGCTATAAAGTTTAGAGAAATAAAATACAGAAAGGAAGTTTATAGTATTTTGTGACATCACAAAACTTTTTTCTATATTTTTGTGCACAAATTCATGCAATGAAAATTATTTATTGAAATTATTATTTATCAAAATCATGATGAATACAGATGATTTTAATCTCAGGGAAATATGTTGATAAAAAGTGTCAATGCCGATAAAAAGTTAATTTTGCACCCTGCAGACAACTATTTCTTTCTGATAACGATTTTTCTTTGTTATAAATTTTTACCGATGACCTTGAATTAACGTGCAAACACTTTCATTTGTATTTAAAATATAAAAATCTGAAATTTGTCATTGAATCTGTCCAGATTATTAGATTTTATGAAAAATTGGTACACTTATTAATCAGAATAAAATCAAGCGCCGTATTTCTTAGTTCAATTGGATAATTGGTTCAAATAAATAAGAATCTCATTTTAATATAAAAATTATTAATATACAGTGAAACTTGAATAATCCGAACTTGTTTAATTCGAAATTCTGGATAATTCGAATTTTTTAGTCGGTCCCTTGAATTTTGTACTAAAATAATGATAAAAAATCATGGATAATTCGAATTCTATTTTGGATAATTGGAGTTTTTCACGCGATTACCTTTAAAATAATTCAGTAAAATTTCTTCCCGACATTTTTATCAGCTAAAGTTGCCTTATTTTCTTTAACAGTATTTCAAAAAAAAAGGATAAGGAAGTACAAGAGTATTTCCTACATAGTGCATCAGAAGATATGGTCCATATGCATGAAATTTGAGGGTTGTTTTCATTGAAAGTCATGTCTAATGTACAAGATTCTATTTTTGTATCAATTGATAGGTGAATGTCATATGCTATGACACAAAGATTGTACTTAAAGAAGCAATCAAAAATATCTGAATATTTTTTAAAAAGTGTTGAATAATTAAGCTTGTAGGAAAATATTGATTTAATTTGGGGGGGATATGTAACAGTGTTACTGCATGTCTTATATTAGGGGTGGGAATCGATTAAGAGTTTTAACTGGGTTAATCATAGTTCATTAATCGATAATTCGGTCGATTAATCAGATTTTTAATCGGTTTTCAATTTTTTTATGTATATTTTTATTTCAATGATGAATAAAACTCTCATATTGTGTACAGTCGCTAACAAAAGTATCCGAATACTAGCAAAAATTCCTATATAAAAAAAGTAGAGCTAATACTGTTTTATTAAATAAATCCTTGTTGAATCATGTTCTTAGTCAGTCTAAGAACACGATTCGACAAGGATTTATCTAACGAGTTAGTTCTTCTTTATCACTTCGGACTAGAACACAGAATGTTATTTTCTGTTTCTACTTCGATAGCAATTCTGAACAGACAATAAACGCTTGAAGATATTGTGAAACTCTGTTGACATTTTCCCATCAGAGGGATAGTGGAAATCTCAATCCCTTCTTTTCTTCTCTTTTTTATATTTAGCATTTTCATAGTTTGAAAGCTTCTTGTTTCTGAGAATACTATTGCCCTAGCCAACACTTTCTGTAGAAGGCTACAGACAGGTGGTGTTGCTCCAGCATGCACATGAAGCGACGTTTTGTTTAATAACTGTCCTCCCCCTTTTCTCTATCAACAAAAGTGCAACATCTTCTTCTGTGAGGTTATTTATTTATTTATTTATTTTTATTTTTTTGCTTTTTTATTATTTGATGGATGTTTCTTAGAATATTTGTTAGGAAAATATGTGAAAAAATATTTTGTAAGCAGAACAGCATTTTTACTTTAATTCGTAGTTTGAAAATTTTAATCGGATTTTGAAAATTTTTAATCGAATTAATCGATTCGATTAACTCGACTAAAAAAAATGATCGGAATTAAGCATTGATCGAATAACCGAACCGATTAATCGATTTATCGGCACAGCCCTACTTTATATATGGAAGAATAGATTAAAATAAATCCTGTCGTAATAAATTAAATTCTGTTTTGTGCATAATTTTATATTTATTACTTAAAAAACAAAATTAAGCTTCGTTTTATTTCCTTTTTCTTCCTTTCTTTTTTCCTCTTTTTTTTTTTTTATAAAAAAACAAATCATTAACTGCGTTTCACATTATCACAGATACATGGTTATAGTTATAGCTCAAACATTCGTTTTAAAGGGTTTGACAATTTCTTTTGAAAAATTCTCCTATTAAAATTTGGCACCCCTTGGGAGGAAGAATGCTCTTAAATATAGTAAATTTTTTCCCCGATTGGCTATTGCTATAATAAGTATATTTTTCTTTTTCTTTTCTTTTCTTTCTTTTTTTTTTTTTTTTTTTTTTTTTTTTACTATAATAAGTATTATTATTATTACTATAATAAGTATATATGTATATATATATATTTTTTTTTCAATTTCCCAATTATTAGTTAAAAATAATTGTTATTATGCACATTTATGCTAATTATTTTTCCTATCGTCCAGAGCCAAAGTGATTTTATTAAGCGTAAACAGGATGACTGTTTATTTTTTTTGCAATAACTACGTATTTTACGAGAAAGCATGTCTAAAATATATTTATGTAACATTTTTCAAGAAAATCATCAGAGCCGTTTTTGAGATACCAACTTTTACCAAAATTGGACATACTCAATGAATGGAAAACAATAATTACATATAAACAGATATTTAAAAGGGAGTTAATAAGGCGAGTTTGAAAATATCCGTACAGCCGTTTTTTTTTTTTTTTTTTTTTTAAAGCACTTGCGAGACCTGAAATTGAGCTACCTATACAAGGCGCCGATCAATTTTCCTGAATTAATCAACTAATCATTCGAAAGAACATCTAAGAGAGTATTTATGTTCGAAATTTGAAGAAAATCGATAGAACCGTTTTCGAGATACGGACTTACGGTCCCACTTTTGCTTTTCCAATTTTTACCAAAATTTGGAAAATTCATCTGTTCACCAGTTCTGTCTTAATTCTGAAGTTTCGTAGCTCTGTCTTTATTAGTTTCGGAGATGTGATAGTCAAAAGATCCCCCCCCCCCCCCACACACACATACTGACCAATTGCCAAAAATTACTTTCTTTGGACTCAGGAGACCTAAAAACATGTAAATCAGCTGAATACTCGACATCGAAATTTTGGACCAAATACAGTACTTCCATTACCTACGGTAGTCGTGTAAAAGTGAATAAAAATCTACAAAGCTGATTTAAAAATGAGCTTTTCCAATAAAATGTTATGAATTTTACAGTTCTGATTAATCGTTTTGTAAAATTCATAGCAATGTGCTGTAGATTTTACAAAATTGTAAAAACACCATTCGTAAACTTTCACAACATTGCTGTGAAATTTACAGCACCGTTAAAAATACCATCTGGTAAAATTTATAATAAAATTAAGTAAATTTTACAAAACTATAAAAAATGACATTTTGTAAAATTCACTGCAAAGTGCAGTAAATTTTACAGCATTATTAAAAACAGCATTTTTTTAATTTCACAGGAAAGTGCAGTAAATTTTACAACACTTTACAAAACATCTTGTAAAATTCACAGCAAAGTGCAGTCAATTTTACAGCACTATTAAAAACACCATTTTGTAAAATGCACAGGAAAGTGCTGTAAATTTTACAACACTTTTTAAAACAGCATCTTGTAAAATTCACAACACGGTGCAGTTAATTTTACAACACTTTTTAAAACAGCATCTTGTAAAATTCACAGCAAAGTGCAGTTAATTTTACAGCACTAGTAAAAACAGCATCTTGTAAAATTCACAGCAAAATGCTGTAAAATTTACAGCACAATAAAATACAGCAACTTGTAAATTTAACAGCAACTGTGCTGGCAGCCGCGGTGCCAGCAACTTTTGTTGTAAAATACTGAATTTTTTTTTTTTTACAGTGTTGTACATCCGGCGAAAGTTTCTGCTCTAGAGGAAAAGGTATTACTTCCCTGAATTTGGAAAGAAGTTTTAAAAAGTAACGAATAATGAAATTAGTAAACAATATTAATTAATTTTTAATAGATAATTAATTAATTGTTCCTCCGATATAAGTAAATTAAACGCATTGCAACTTCCTATGCGCTTTCCTTTGAGGAAAATCATCATTACTTTACCAAAAGTTTACGCTTTTCTTATAAATTTAAAATCTTTTCGTTTAAACCTCTTGATTTATATAGTTATTTCAAAATAACAACTAGAAATTGTCTTTTATATTTAAAAATTAATATATATATATAAATCATTTGCAAATCAAATCAAAAAATTTGTTCTGGGCCTACGCGTAAATCAATCGAAAAGCGAAAGTTAAAAATTTTTACGAAACCAAATTCTTCTTCTATTGAATATAGAAAAAAGTAAAAAAAAAAAAGTACATCTGTACATAATAGGGTTTACGCCAACAATAAACATTTAGTGGTTAAAAAAAAAAAAAAAAAAAAAAAAACTCTAGGTCATGACTGACTGGTCTGAAAAATAAAAAATAGTAGACAAACATATACGAGTGCACATTTTCTAAACGCATATATCAATGCTTTCATGCAATGGCGGCACAGGAATTTTATGATATTCTAAATACAAACTATGTATATATGTTTCTTTTTTATTGGCACACATTTTCTCAGAGATATAAAAAAATTTAATTTCACTGATAAAATCAAACATTTAAATTACGCATGAAGATAATTTTTTTAAAACAAATTTCGCCATATTGGAATTAATTCTATACTATACATATGCATTTTAAACGAGTGTTAATGCTTAGGGATGAAACTGTATTATTCATATATTTCATATATGTCTGTGTATGTTGTGGTAAAACGTTGGAATAAGTAATTGTTAATAGATGGCATTGTTAATAGATAATCGATCTTGTTTTTTTTTTTTTTTTTTTTTTTTGATTTTATAATATATTTTACAAAATCTACGAAAAATTACAGGAGATTCAATTTAAAGAATTTTAAACTCAATAAAAAAAATTTGTAACGAATAAAATGCGAGTTATACTGTAATAAGAATGTATGCGAAATTTCCACATTGTACCATAAAATGTCTTATAGATTTGTTTAAACAAAATTGTTTACGGGTTAGACGCCCATTAAATTATTATTTATAGTGCTTATTTATTAGTGTTGACATCGTTTTCTCTCATAATTCATGCATGCTCCCTGAAGCACGATTTCATGCCATCGTTTTACTTCTTCGGAAAACTTATGTGAAGACATAAAAAGTTCATTTGTGACAGTTTTTATTTATTTTAATTATTCAATTTTGTTTTGTTATAATTGTGGGACTTTTTTTTTTTTTGTGGTACAGTGCGGAAATTTCGCAAATCATTTCATTAGTGTATAGGGAACAATTTAATCACTGCACATTTTAATTTATTTTATGAAATTCTGTAACCTGTTTTGCATAACTTTGCAGCTTATATTGTAGGTATAAAACATATATTTAAGGAATTAAAGCCGATGTTTACGATTTTCGATCACACAGTATATGCGAATTATTTTCAATTTTGAAAATTTTAAACCGTTACTTATATATAATGTGTAATATAAACACTGCTGCTAAGGGCAGTTCCAGAGTTGAAAGTGCCAGAAATGAGAAGGATGTTATATCACAGGTTAATAGGACGTTTAAAGGGATTTTTGAAAGGTTAATATGTTGTTTGTGGTCACAAATTCTTATGCTAATTCTCAATCTTTGTAATATGCTTTAAAATCTTCTTAAAACTTGTATCATCCCTGTATATCATCGAGTTGTTAAATTTCTTAAATGAAGTTATTAATATACATGTATCCCTAACAGCACACTTGTCCATAATACATCCAAAGGATGTTCATGGGATGTCTTTTCATTCATAGGATATCCTGAGGAGGTCATGGAGAAAAGATGTGCTGTTAGGGATATAGCATATAAAATGTATTCCAACTGTTTATGAAATATCACAATGTAATGTTCCATTATTGATAGCACTTTAGATCATAATAAAATTGTACTTTTAAAAAATTAAAGAACACGCTTTTATTGAAATGTGAACTAAAAACCATTTTTAAAAAATCTCCCCTAACTGGGCTCGAATGTTAGACCTTTAGGTTCGTAGCCCGGAGCTTTACCTCACAGCAACAGCGTTCACGTAGAGAACGTTTTTTTTACAATATAGATTTTTTGTTTGCTTCCAGAGCGGTTACAAACATACATACAGGTGAAGCTAATAAAAGCGTGCTAAAAAATAATAAACACCAAGACGTACCTATTTTTAATTTAATTATTTATTTACTGTTTTAATAAAACACGCCATCTGTAGACCATGCGTGTTAGTACATGTTCTCAAATACAGTATTTTTTTCCCTATTGATTCATTTAAAGTTTATATGAAGTGCCACTTACAACATAGCGCGTGTGCAGATATAAGAGTGAAGGTAGTGGAATGGAAAGGGTACAGGAGTTGAGAGTTTGATGTAATCGCTGATGAAATGTGCCACTCAGCTTTTCATATAATACTCTCTCCGGTACATATGCGAGATGAATTAGCTCTTCGCTGTACAAGTTTGATCATGTAGTTTTAAATTTGCACTTCAATTTAATTTTCTCTTCCCCGAAAGCGTGGTTTTGAATGAATTCTTGATCTAAATCCTTTTCATCATTCCGTATTTAATACACCGGCACAGTGAAGAAAGGAAAGAATTAAGCAGTTAACCTAGGGATTTTTATCCACAATAACTTTCAGAAAATATTACTCCACCTGCAAACTGATATGTCGAGATACTGTTTCTTACGGGACATAGAAATTAGAAACTATAGGGATAATTGAAATAAAGTTATTCATTTGTAGCTAAAATTTTTGCAATTGTTACACAGACCGAGCAAATTCTGAACAGTTTACTACTTTTTTGCAGAAACTTAAAATCGCAGAGAGGAATATCATTTTGGAAAACAGACTTTCCATTTCGTGCACTTAAACTTTCTTTATTCTTTTTCTTTTTTAGGACTGAGGGCCTATTAGTCTCAATCTGGGATTTTTGCGTTGTCGTTTTCGATAGTTGAACACTTGTCGAAATCATTTTTCGATAGTTGGACATTTATCGAAATCTAAAATTTATCGAAAATATAATTGAATAATTTGAAAGCGATGTTATAATTGGGAAGGAAAAAAAAAAACTAATAGTCCTCCGTCCTAAACTAAATTCTGCTTTTGCCAGAATTTCATCAAAATCTTTTTTTTTTTTAATTAATATTATCATTGAAAGAAAAAGAAAAGAAAATTAATAATAATCAGTATCGTTACAAGAGATATCTAAAAAGTTTTTTTTTAATAATTTTGAATTAGGAAATAAAAAGTGCGCGTGAAATAATATGAAATAAAAATAAGTAAAAAAAAAATGAATTTAATGATTTAATGTTTTTGTTTTTGTTGTAAAATTGACAAAATTTGAATTTTTAATCTCAAAACACTAGAAAAAAATTGGTAAACTTCCATATTCGATTGAAAACACAAACATTTCATTTCAAAGGATGATAGTAACACAATAAATATCCAACTAATATACTAATTAAAAGGAAAATGATAAATATTCTATCATAATTTGAAGTCAAATTTGTTTTCAAATGTCTAAATAAAGTATCTGGTATAAGATACTAATATGTTGCAGGATATCGGTCGTCCTTGGCAGAAAATATATATATATATATATATATATATATATATCGCCAAATTATTTTATTTAATTTTTTTCCCCAGGTACAAACAAACTAGCCCTTTCCATGTTAAAAAAAACCCCATTCATATGCATAATTCTTCGACCGTCTGTAGTTTTTTTTTTTTTTTTTTTTTTAATAAAATTTTATACTTTTTTTAAAAATAAAACATTAGCACTCAAAATATCTTTTTTAACCTAAAAACCCAAACCTATTTTTTTTTTAAGATACTCAACGAAAGACTTCATAAATTATTATTTTTCTTTTTTTTTTTTTTTTTAAACAGAAATTGAAACTTTTCAAACTGAAAGAAAATTCACAAAATTCAATCTTAATTTTCACTATATCTTAATTTTGCTTCCCTTATCTTGTTTGTATATACATGTATGTATTTATTTAGTATTTGTTTGTTTTCATTTCTCTTTTTATGTGAACGGTGCTACAACCCCTTGGCTTTGTGTATTACTTTGTCGTCCACAGAAAGTTATTTCTTGTGTCGAAAATTGAAAAATAAAAAAAATAAAAAAGCATATATATGAGCGCTAAATTTATTGCTTGTAAAGTAATTTCTTTATTCGATGCTTTCATTATTACTTTCTTCTATATGTAATATAGAGAAAGTATTGGATTCGTAAAAATTTTCGACCCCGGGTTTTTGATGGATTTACACGTTTTGAGAGCTGTAGAATACGATTTGACCCTTTTTAGAAAATGTCTGTCTGTCTGTCTGTCTGTCAGTCTGTCTGTGTGTGTGTGTGTGTGTGTGAGACAAAATTTTGTGGCAACTGTATCTCAGGAACTACTGCATAGAATTTCATACAAATTAGTATGCAGTTGCACCTTGACATAAATTAGTGCCTATCAACTTTTGGTAAAAATTGTCTTACAGGTTGCGTTGCCATCCCGCTTTTTCCAAATTTTTAACATGGTGATATAGGACAAAATTTTGTATAAATGTGCATAAAGAGAATTATTTTTTAGTAATCATTATGAAATTTACAAGAATTATTTATAATAGAGGTAGTCAACTGGGGAAAAAATTTTGTATGCGTAGGAGCCTCGTGAACCCCCCTGGGGGGGAAGTCCCCCCTCGAGGGGAGTAAATTTTCAAGATGGGTATCTTTCGAAAGGTCTCGTCAATACATTTAAAACGAATGGTTGAACTATAAATCTGTGATAATTTAAAACAAAGTTATCGATTTTTTTTACTTTTAACAAAAAGTAACTTAGAAAAAAAATCGTATATATATATTTTTTTTTTTTTTTTTTCAACGAAATTTAACCAGACTCGGTATTTAGTTGGCCCGTGACATAAACTGGGGCTGATTAGATTTGGGGATCAATCACTCAACAGGTGGTTCTGTGATCGTATTTTTTCTAAATTTTTAACATGGCAGTATAGGACAAAATTTCGTATAAATGTACATAATGGGAGTTATTCTTAACCTGTGATTGTGAAATTAATATGAATTATTGATAATAGTAGTAGTTAATTAGGAAAAAAATCTCGGTCATCGCTTCCCTCCCCCCCAGGGGAAAGTACCCCCCGGGGGGGGGGGGGGTAAATTTTCAAGATGGGTATCTTTCGAAAGGTCTCGTCAATATCTTTAAAACGAATGGTTGAACTATAAATATGTGATAATTTAAAACAAAGTTATCGATTTTTTTTTTTAACGAAAAAAAACTTTGAAAAAAAATCGTTTTTTTTTTTCTTTTTTAATATTATTATTGCGTGAATTTGTATAGGAAAATATAGAAGAAAGTCTTGTGGTGGCCACAGCATACTAGTTTTAATCTGTTTTACATAAAAACAAAACTTTCATTTTAGCAAAGTGTTAGGTAAGATATTAATTACTAATTTTCAAATTCAAATGCCCGCTTTTAAGATTCTAAAATTAAATAAGAAAGTGTTTTACAAACAATATTAACTGACAAATATATATTTGAGTAAACTGGAGAAAAAAAATCAAGTATATATCACGTGCAATTTAGTGTCAATACATCGTTCCTTAGACAAAGAGATTGTGACAAACAATAGCAGAAGACGAAAATTGCTTCTGAGAAAATTGCGAAAATTGCTTCTGATTTCATATTTACTTAGGGTAAGTGCACCAGTGATTGACACTTTTAGAGCAATCTCTGATGTTTTTAATGTTCTAGTCATCAGAAAATATTTTTAGAAATCTTAAGTTAGTACATAGGGTATGAAAGACATTCAGAACCACACGTATGTTAAAATATATACATTTGATAACGATTATTTTTTTTTATGAATTTTTATTTGCCACCCACTCAATGTTCCAGTAATTGACATTGCCAGTTTTTCAGTTTATCAGTATTTGTCACCCTATGCTCCAGTGTTTGTCACTGCTAGTTATTCATTTAACCAGTTATTAGCACCCTATGCTCTAGTGTTTGACATAAAATGTTAAAATTCTTATATGTAAAATATATTATTTTACTATTTTTCTTATTTATTAATTATTTCGGGGTAGATGTGAATTACTGGAGCATGCCAATCACTGGAGCACTTACCCTACTTATTAATATAAATTTGAAGTTGATTTTATATTAATTATTGTATTATGATGCCAACAATATTTCTATGAAATTAATGCTGAAAAGTATCAGAACAATTTGAATCATGTCATAGCTTTTCAATAAATTTATATACTCTAATGTATGTTAAATATTTTATTATATATATGTATAATAGATAATGTTAAGCAATAAATAAATAAATAAATAACAATAACACATATCAATATTATTAATTCATAAACTATAATTAAAATATTATACTTCGAGAAATTAGAAAACTCGAAAATTTAAAGCAAACTTTCAATTATAGCAAAATGATATTTTTCACAACGCAATTCAGTTATTAAATTTCTATATTATAGTAAGTGTTGTTTCATTATTACTACGTTTATAATTATTATCATTATCATTATTATTATTTCAAGTCTCTATTTCTTTTACGGCCGATAAAATTTTAAATAGAAATATTTAATAAATATTTCCATGAACTTTAAGATAAATTTTCCATTTAGTTTATTATTTGTTTTACTGGTTTTGGGATTTGATGACAAAAATTGATGAAGTAATATATATATATATATATTCCCTTTCTTTTCTCTTTCGACATTAAAGTACTTATAGATATATAATTTTGAAATTAATAAAGTAGATCATTTTAATTTACATATTTCCATTAACGTTTTGATAAGTTTTATTTCATTTTCATATCACTTTGCTCAAATCGAGAAGAAAGGGAGGGATAAAAATTTTTATATTTATCTTTGGTTGTTTGACAGTGAACTGGTTTCTTTTCTACGCTAAATTGCCAGAAAAAGTAATTTATTTTTAATAATAGTTATAATAAGATATATATACACGAAGAAAATGTTTATCGTAATAGATTATTATATATATTTTATAATGCATGAAATCAAATTTTGGCGTAGCGTGTAACTTCCTATGTATAGCGAGAATCTCGATTAAATTTAAAAATTTGTTTGATTACTATAAATTTTTAGCTTTCTAACTAAAATATTAAGGATAATAAAAAATATAACATTTAAGTAAAATGTAGATGAAAAAAGACTGCAAAAGTTTTCTCTTACTTTCTTTTCTCTTTACTTTCCGAACACTATAGTAAGGAAAGTATTGAAATCATGTCAAAAATCCGAATTTGAGATTTTGATGTTTCTAGACGTTTCGAGGTCCCCTGAGTCCGTTTTCGAGGTCCCCCCTGAGTCCACATGTTATAGGTCATAGTTGCACAAACTATATAGATTTTGATGAATTTAGCACTTATAGTTTTTTTACAGGGGCACAAAGAAAAATTCTTTATCATTATGGCTTATGGGGCCAAATTTTTAAAAGTGTGATAGCGTCTAAACGCCTTATTAATCTGAGCAAAAAATTTGTACACATGTTATAGGTCACAGTTGCACGAACTCTATAGATTTTGGTGAATTTAGCACTTAGTGTTTTTACAGGGGCACAAAGAAAAAGTCTTTATCATTATGACCTATGGACCAAATTTTTAAAAGTGCGATAGCATCTAAACGCCTTATTCAATAGAGCTGAAAATTTATATGAATATTATAAATCACTGTTGCAATAACTATAAGCATTTTGGTGAATCTAGCATTTATAGGTTTTTACAGGGACACAACGAAAAATTCTTTATCAATATGATCAAAGTTCAGTAGCGTTAAATAAGACATCGTGTAATATATGGAGAAAAATACTCAAACATTCTATTATGGTTTTCTCTCTTTTGCTTGTTTCACAACTCCTCTTTCTTTACTTTATCTACAAAACTGTTAATTACTCAATGTTCGGTGAGTCGAGTGGAATTACTCCAGATTTTTTTCTTCTTTTCCAACCTTTTATTTTTACTGTGACGATGACTTAAAAATCGCATTCTTTTACTCTGTAATAGGAATAACAATAATAAAGAACAAAGTAAGTGAAATGTATATTAAAAATTAATAGATTGTATATTTTATTCTATCTGATTTATGTTAATACATGGAATTAAATTTTAGTGTTGCGTAGAAATTTATACGTATAGCTACGAATCCCAATTACGCCCATCTGGCCGTTTGCGTATCATTTACCAAGATAGAGTACCCACTCTTACATGCATTTATCTTATAGAAAAATTTCTATGTGATTTTATTGGTGTCACTTTCTGCATTCACTTAATTTTGTGACTTTCATGCATGACATAAAATTTAAAAGAAATAAACCGCAAAAGACTCTTTTTGATTCTAACGAGGACTTTCTGGTTTTCTTTTATCTCATTTTGTATTTAAAATCATTCAGAATTAAGATTATTTCATTTATTTAACTTACACAAATTGCATTTAAGCCAATTTATTTCTTTTTTCTCCCTCCTTTCCAAATTACTTTGATCTCCTGTATTACAAGAACCTAAAGCTAATAAAGAAATATTGCACTTTGTTTATATGGGTCCTAAATGTTGTAATATGTTACCGCTGTATATATTAAGTGAATTAAGATTAAACTCATTTAGTGAAAAACTACGAAAATTCTTATTGTCTTTCGATGATGCAGATACTTATTTTAGCCATCTATTATAGTAAATAAACTTTTTAGTTTTTTATTAAGTATTAGTTTAATCTGTATTAAATTGAGCCCTTAAATTATTTTTTGTTGCGATTTGTGCGTTGTTAGCCACCTGTTTAATTTTTTATGACGTATGTTTATGTTACTTTATATTTTCGTTGTGTTTACTTTATTGTCTGTATTTTCTCATTTATGTAATTTCTGTTTGTTTTTATTTATATTCATATTTATATATTTTTTAGATTTACCTGGAAAGGTTTTGCAAGCCTCTTGGTAAACAATATTCTAATTTTGTTTGTTTTTTGTTCGATTTATTCTTTGTATTATTTCTTATTTCTTTGTATTATTTCTTATTTTTGTAAATAAATAAATTTTCTTCTCCGTTAAGGGGAAAAAAATCATTTAATAAAAGTATGTCGATAATTAGAAGAAATACAGGGTGTCGAAAAGCCTTAATATGGGCTTCAATTCCTTAAATACTCATCTCAGACATATTGTATAAATTACTAAATTAAGTAACAAAAGGTTCATTTCATTTATTTATTTATTATCGATTACAAATTATAAAGAACTTAAATTATTAATTAAATTTTTTTCGAAATTTGTGCATAACCCCTGAGGGGAAATGCGGAGACTTTCTTTTCTCCCTTCTAAGAATTTAGGCCCGGACATGATTCGCCATATCTCTAGGACTTTTAATGATACATTACTGAAATTTAATATATAACCTAATTAGGGTATGATACATTCTAGTTATTGGATATTCCTTTGCATAGGGGCTGTACAAAAATTTACAGTTTGTAATTATTGAACATAAATCAACTGACATTTTTAATTGTTTTTACAAAATTCTGTATTTTTTAGAGCAATTTTCTAATGTTTTCTAATGTCTAAGTTCAACATTTAACGAATTAAAGCGGAGGTCATTGTTTCTGGAACACACTTGCCGTATTACTTTCTCGAAGTCTGCTTTTACATTTCAAATCATTTAGTCTATCTAATCAAATTAAGGGGTTTCCTTTGTCTCCAGCTTCTCATTACACAGAGTATATACGTTTATACATCTGTCTTTGGCAGTACCCTTAAACTATTTAAACCCGCGTATTCAACAAAGACGCTAATTCCATTTTCCACGGGATGCTATCCGTTTCTATTGCTAATACAAGTATTTGTCTCGTCATAGCTGCCTCTTACAACACTACGTGATGACCAAGACATGGTAATCAGATACCTTAATAGCAGCTCAGAATCCTTAAGTATGGCTTGTTCAACAAAGCTATGTTGTGGTTTGATACAAATCCACACCACGTGGTTCCAATCTGATAAACTCCCCCACAGGGTTTAGGGATCAGGTGATGCAGTTAATTCAAAGGGCGGCAAGGCGAATCGTCTATTTGCTCTTGCGCCACCCTGTTTACTTTTAAGCGAACACCGGCAGAAATGTAATAGGTCATTAGAAGTGAATGTAAAATCCTGAATTTTCCGTAGTTAGAATGAGGGTATGAGTGGGATACTTACGAAAGGTTATATAAAACGGCCTTTAATTGAATGGTCAAATAAATTCGATTAAGGTTTGGAAGTGGAAGGGCCTTTATATCAATAAATTTCATTTACTTCAGAGTAATTGGATGCCATTATATTAATAATATTTCATATCATTTACAAAGATAATTAAATCAGTAGGAAAAATTTGATTGGTCAGTCTCACTTTTGGACGACGATATCAACAACATTTTCTTATTACTACTTTTTTTTTTTTTTTTTTACCATAATATTTACGATCTAAATTTACTTTGAACCATGATTTGTTTTATCTTAACTTGAATTTTCGATAATCAGAATTAACAAGTGAGTGGGGTATTGAGGAAAAGTTAAATTAAATACTTTTTAATTTAATGGTTTAACAAGTTTTAGTAAAGTACATCGAAATGGTTCAGTGCTTTTGAACCGATTAACTTTATTTATTTCGATATAAACAGTTTTAGAATTTTACTTTCATTCTAAATTTTTGATAATTAGAAACAGCGCGTGTGAGGGTGATAGAGGCTTACCCAGTGGGCAATTTGGAATTCACCTTTAAGAGTCGAATTCACCTTTAAGAGCAGTTTGATTCTTCGCGGAGGAAACTAAAAACTAAATGTGCTTTAATTCCCTCCACATAATTAAATTAAAGGACAGAATTACATTAAATGTCCTTTAATTTAATGGTCAAACAAATTCGATTAAGGTACATAGGAAATATTAATGCGTTTAATACAATTAACTTTATTTATTTAAGCGTGATTGAATGTTATAGTGCATATAATATTTTGTATTATTCATAAATATTCTCAAATTATAACGAAAAATTCGGGCAGATAAGTCTTACTTAAAAAAAAAAAAAAAAAAAAAAAAAAAAAAAGTAATAATAACGTCCTATTTTCGCTTTTTTTTTTTTTTTTTTTTTTTTTTTTTACTTTCCTGTTAAAGTTATGATCTATAGTTATGTTTTCCATGATTAATTACGATAATTTTTATTTTTTGATAGTCCTATTTAGCTTGTTATTGTTATATTTATGAAAATTCAAATTAAATTTACGGTAATTTAACGATCAAAAAATTTCTATCATAGCATGTTCAAAACTATACAGGGCTTTTAATCAATTATGTACTTGAAAGTAATGGGATGCTGTTGGGCTGAGAATTAGAGAATTTAGTCTGAGAAATTCGGATAGGTAAGTCTCATTTTCAGTTGACCATAGTATGTACCAACAATTTTTTATTTATTTTTATTAGTATTTATGTTCTATGCGTTCACTTTTTGTTAAAATTTAAGATCTAAACTTACTATATCTAAACTTAATTGTTATCTCAATAATGAATTTTTGATAGTTAGAACCAGTGTGTGAGTTTGATAAATATATAAATATTAAAATTAAATGCTTTTTTAATACAATGATCTATTAAATTCGATTATTAAAAATTTAAATTTATTTTAGCTACGAATTATATTAAAGACAGTTCGTTTATGCCATATAATATTTGAAATAATAGTTATTGAAAATTTTAATAAACAATAAAAACAATATTTTTTCAGTTAATTTATATTTCATAGTTATGTGAAGCAATTCGTTCTATCTTTCTTTGGCACCTTGAATAATATTGTTGAGAGATGTAAATTATAGAAAATGTAACAAATTGCGCAAAAACTTATTCAGTTTCTAGCATAAGGTTGTTTGCTAAAATGCTCTTGTATGATCATTTCATAGAGAAATCTGTAAAATCTGAAAGCATTATTACAGTGTGTAAAAAGTTTATCGTTATGAGTAGGGTCGTACCTCTCCACAGTACTGTTTTCGTAACTACTACATATCGAAATTCTTAAAAACGTACTTCTTTTTTGTGATGCCTGTGTTTATAGCATGGCAACAAGTAGAAAAAGGTAATTAAATATCACTGACAGAGGAAAGGAAAATTGTACATCATGTAAGTACCAGTGCCAAGTCAAATCATTTTTTGCCAGTTTGTTTGTTTCTTTATGTGTGTTTAGTATGCTTGGAGCCGAGGTAAGCTGCAACCCTTTCAAACTCTACAGCCCCCTTTTGACCCTTGACTTCCTCACTTACGGTAAAAGCTCAGAGAAAGTAACAAGGCACCCTCTACGTCCTGGCTGCATGATTGGTTGACAATCAACCAATAAGAATCGAAAATATTATGATATTCAATAATAAAGAAGTGATAATGGGAAAAAATAGGGGACAATAAAAGGGAGAAGTGAAATCTAAAAGCTGAATTATGCCTCCTTCCCCGGTAACAATGTTTCCTTACAAAGGAAATGAAACAGAAATACGTTTCAGAATAGATCATATCATTCTTGCAGAAAAAACTTTTAACAGGTGGTTCTGAATGAATGCCCTTTATTTCGTTTCCAGTGTTACATTGAAACGTGTTTCTGCTGTGGTAGATCTTCTTTCTTTGCTTCCTGACCAGTTGAGGGTGAGTTATAGTATCAGAAGCCATCCAATAAATGATTTATTTTGATAGAGATGAGAGGGAATATTTTTTTCTTATTTTATACAGATAATGTGAAAATGACAGCGGTAACTAATCAAAGAGAGACATCAAGGAGACAAACAAAATATGTCTGTAAAGAAGCCCAAACATGTCGCAACATGTATAAGAGTGGCATAAATCCAGTAGAAACTATAACTTGTGTTTAAAGTTAAAGGTTGAAGTCTGTTAATAAAGTTACAGTTCTAAAAACATTCATTTTATATTCCTCTAAATGATATGTAAACTACTTCTTTTTTTTTCTTGCTTTTTCTTACCCATACATGATAGAGAAAGTATTGTTTTGAGATCGAATTTCCGATGAGTTTTTGTTGTAATTACACATTTTGAGGTAATCTGAGTACGAATCATCAGGCTTTTAGCAGCTTGTCTTGCATGCCTATGTGAATGTTAAGTCTAAATTTAGTATTCCAAATTTAGCAGATAAGCATATTGCTTAAAACCTTTTATTATATGATTATAGGGTCTATATGATTATATGATCTATATTAGTATATGATTATATAGAGAAATGATTCGTGTACAAGGACATACAAAAGAATTAAAAAACACTGCGTCCATGGGTAAAAGTTCTTGTTGGTTCATTTTGTCATCTATAGACTGCACCAAATGCAATAAAATAAACATATATGTTTTATAGGCCCAAAAACACGTATATAGAAAATAGGGTATGCGAAACATTCACCATTTGTTTACAGTACTACGCAAAAAAATGCATATATGTTAATTTTACAGTTTCAAATTGCCTGAAGCTCATTTAAAGCTGTGTTATGTGTTTTCTTCATTGTACTAAATTTAAGTGGACTATGTGAAGCGTATACAATTTATAGTCAATCTACAAGGCTACCGAAAATATCGATAGTCTTCTGACACAGAAATGTATGTATATTAAATAAAATTGTTGATAAAATTATTTTAAAATGTTTGAAAGCACACTATAAATATTCAGATGCATGTCTTTTATCTTAAATTGTAATATTTGTATAGTAGTGTAGGGTAAGAAAAAGCTGTGCGAGTGTCATACCAAATTATTTCATCAACAATCAAACAATAACAAAAATAATAATAATTTCGTCCAACGTTATCAAAATATTACGATTCCTATTTCTGATAGAACTTTGTTTTTCCTTTTAATCATATCTTATATTATAATGAGTTATTGATGTATGGAAGTATTTTTCTTCAACGGGGAAATTTTAATTAACGCTTAAACACATGCAACATTTTCTTTCTTTCTTTTTTTTTTTTTTCTTAAGAAAATTTTAAGCAAATTTCATATTACATTTTAAACCATTCTTCAAAAGTTCACGTTTTTTAGGTTTAAGAGAGATAACATTTTTTAAAGAAAATTGCGAATTATTTTCATCCCTAAATACATTAAACTGCTAATATGTTCAATAAATTGCGAAATGATTGAAAAGATTTCTTTAATAATGGAATAACATTTTAATTGCAATTAGATGACATGAGGCAAATGATTTTAATGACTCTTTTGAAAAAAAAAAAAAAAAAAAAAAAAAAAAGTCAATTTTATAGTAATTTTAGATATTACGATTGTTTTCAGATAAAACGTTTTGCTTTGAATTTGACGAGTGCTTCCACTAGATTTTTAGTTGAACGTGATTGAACTTAAAAAAAAAAAAAAAAAGTACATGTACAAGACATAAGTAAGCTTTTACAGAAACAGTTGTGAAAAAAAAAAAAAAAAAAAAAAAAAAAAAAACATGTATTCAATTTTTTGCTATCATTCTTTCAAATACCAATAGCAACAAACAACGGCAAGTCTGATTTCCATTCTTTTTTCAATCATTTGACAAATTTAATGTATTCATATAATAACGCATCAATGTCGACATTAAAAAACATTACATTAAAATTGAGCAACGTAATATGTATGCAATAATATTATTATGAGATAAAATTTGTAACTATTTGTTTACAGTGACAATTTTATCGCCAGATGCAATTAAAAAAAATTCCTGTAAATTTTATACAAAGTCTCTATAAAATTACAATAATTCCTAGTTAAAAGTAAATAATCGAGTTTCTTAAACTTTATTCTGTATTTTTATCTATTTTTATTACTTAACTTCACAATAAAAATTTTAAATGAATGTTTTTGCTTTAGAAAAAGCCTTCTAAGTCACAAATATATTTTCACCAATAACTAATTTAATTATTATTAGTCATTAAAATCCATATTCAAAGAAGATTTTTTACAATATCCAATTACAATTATTTTTCTCTGTAATTTTATATAAGAAAATAAATTATTACCAGTAGTTTTCCGTTAAAAATTTTAACAGTGTACTGATTTGAGAGCTTCAAAAAACAAGACCTTTGTGACACGTTGGAGATAAATAATCAGAAATGTGCCTGATTATCTTTGATAGAGTTGTAAGATTTTTTCCCTACAATATTAAGAGCATAAAAGCATTGTTTGATATTGAATAAGTACGTTTAAACGTAAAGCCATTGCTTGCGATCTTTGAACTTCAGCGGCATCTTCTAAGTTCTAATCTTTACAGAATAAGAGTTCCCCCTAGCAAATTCTTTGTTCACTTAGAGGTGCTCTTTTTTGCGGCACACTTCTACTCAAAACACAGCAAGTTTTACAAAAGATTTTATTTTATTTTTTCACTTTATAAATCGCCTTCTTGATAAAATAACTTTGAAGATGTAAAAAACAGTATCGTTCTCATATTTTTCCGTGAAGATTTGGTTATGACAATTATTAGGAGATTAATAACAAACTGAGTGAAAAAAAAAAGAAAGAAAAAAAAAAGAGCGTGAAGTGAAGTGAAAAACAAAAAAGAGTTCGTTGAAGGAGTGAAATGATTTGTAGCTATATAACAAATATTAATGTACTCCTTTACAATTTCGAATGCTGTTTTTGGTAAGAACAGCATATCAAATCAAAATATTAGAAGCGGAAAATGAATAAATAAATAAAAAATATGCCTATTTTTATTGATAATACTCAGAATTTTCAACGAAATTCAACGCCACTTTCAGATAAATTGGCAAAAGCACGATAGAATATATAGTAATTAAAATACGAATATATTAAACACCTCATCAGACTTTCCTACTTTTGTATAAAAAAAATGACAACTGCATAGGTGCAAATTATAGATAAATATTTTGCATATTTTTGTAGGCAAGTGCATAGACCAACTCACACCTTATTAAATATTACGAAAATTTAAGTAAACATTACACAAGACAGCATTCTTTTCTTTCTTTTTTTTTTTTTTTTAATAGTTGAATAAAAATTTTTATGCAGTTCGGGGTTATTTAGAAGTTACTATTTTTATAAGAGTCAATAAAAAATTACACTTAATTATGTATATTATTGCTTTGAATGCGCATATATATTAAATATGCATATACAAAAATATGTTACCAATATTGTAATAAATTTTATTTTACGCTTGAACTCACAAAAATATTCGTAAGATTCTTTAAATTAATAATTATTCAACAGAAATAATCATCAGTTATGTAATTTAAAATAATTCTTCGGAGATTTATAATGAAAAGAGCAATTATTGAATATCCGCTTATTAAAAAACCATTTTTACTCAATAACTATTAAAACACAATTTACTCTTTTGCATATTTTCTAAATTTTCATAGTATTTAACAAGCATCCTGGTTAAGAGTGACTTATACATTTGATTAACAAATGATGCAAAAATAAACAAATAAAATAAAATAAAGATAAAAAACCAAAGCCTGTTTTTTCCTCTAATAACAGGTATAAAATTCTGTACACAACAGAATTTAGTTTAATGCAACAAGACTTTATTTTAGTCCATTCTTCCATATAAAAGCATACAGTATCTATGTTGCTTCCCTTAGCAACTGTGACTATATTTATTTATTAAAAATTTTTAGGTACAACTTTAGTATAGAAGACCCTTGGAGACTTTAAAATTTTTGTTGCCACTTTGACTATGAATTGGCTATCGCATATGTTTAAGTAAAGACCTTGGCAAGAAACATCAGAGACCCTATTGCCTAAATTTCAAATTTCGCTAAAGGGGAGGGGAGGGGGTTCTCATACAAAAGGTGATACATTTGCTTGAAATTTTTTTAAAAAATACTTTTGCTTAACTTTATGTAAGAGGGAAAAAAAGGATTTTTTTTTTTAATAATCGGTCTAAATATACAAAAGCATAATAAATAAATAAATAAGTAAAATAAATAACTGATTTTTTATCCTAAAATAAGAAGTTGAACTCCTTAGCAACGATTACCATATTCATTTCTTAAAATTTTATTTACAGGTTTTATCTCAATTTTGGTTCAATATTTTTTTTTAACTTGTTGCCAAAAGGGAAAATTGTCCAGACCTATTCAAAACGAAATGCAGCAAATAGTGACGACGCGAAAAGTCTGACTAAAATCAATGTTTCTATAGTGCTTTGTCTAATTTGAAAGAACCTTTAAATTTTGTTAAAAACACTGCATAAAATTAATTGTAACTTACTGTCTATTTTTAAAGTTCTTAAATAGACACTTTTGATATGCGTCACTTATACAAATGCACTGAAACAGAAAAACGCATTTTTGCCACAGCTTTTATAATCATAAGCAATAATAAAAAGAGCATAAATATAATGAAAGGATAAATATAAATGGCTGTAAATATTTAAAAATCATTTCCTGAAAAGTATAACTCTTCTAACTCTCATTTTCGCCACTTATAATTTCAGTTTGTGGAGAAATTTTAATCATTTACAACATGTCCCGGCACTGCTTCGGGTTATATCTAATTCTACTCATACTTAAGGGAAAAATAAAAGAGTCAATAAATGAAAAAAAAAAAAAAAAAAAAAAAAAAAAATCATACATATGATTAAAAATCAGAGGATTTATAGAAATATCAATAAAATGAAACGAGTACCCATTTATTCGAACAATATTCTTTTATACTGTGAAAGAACAGTAAAAGGCACTAGAGAACTATACTTCTCAGTTTTGTAAAACTGAGAAGCTGTAAAATTGTAAAACTGCCTTAATAAAAAAAAAAAAAAAGTTAAAACTTACATCAAATTATGCATTATAAAGACTATCAAACATCTTTAAATTAGTAGAAAAAAATATGTTGTTTTCAGTGTGGGGTATAAATATCAAGATCAAACTCCTTGAAGCACCGACAATCTCCTGTTTTATTCCTACTTTTGTTTCCAGTTATTGTTCATATAACCATTACCGATGCAATTTAAATTTACATCGCATCTATAACGATTATCAGTACAATTAAAAAGTGTTTATGACTTCCCCTTCCATGGAAACCCATACACAGTGTCATTTTCATAGAAACGAGAAAATACGGAAGGAATTTATAAATTGTTATTAAAATGGGCTGCGGGCATTTTCTTTTATATGAAGAACCACTATTATACAATTTATTTATTTATTATTATTGTCGTGAACCATGACAATAAAACATTATCGTCCTTAAACGGTGAATTTTGTACTGCAATATTTTTTTTTTCCAGTTAGCTCTTAATGTAATTTTAGAATGGTTTTTAAACTTTATGGTAATGATTTTTTTTTTTCTTAGGTATGACCTTAAAACAAATGAGTGAAATTGCAAAGTTTGAATAACGTTATGGATACTATATTATTTTTATTTCTGTCTCTTCTACTGTCCCGTTTCATTATAATCACAACAACCAGAAACATTTTAATTTCAAAACCCTTCCTTCTTTCTTTATTTTTTTAAATATTACCGATGATTTAAAACAATTTAAAACAATTTAAAAAAGGTAAAATACATTAAAACTTTAAAAAACTTACCGATGATACTTTTTAAATCTAATGAGAATTTGGGGGAAATCACCGAGAGTGAATTACTTGAGTTTGTTTTACTTAATTTTTTATTATATAAATGATTTTTTAAAAATAAATTACTTTTTACTTTCATTATGCGACTATACCGTAGTTAATGGTAGTATTGTATTAGGTCAAAAATGTCGATATCGAGTTTTCATCTGATTTCCATGTTCTAAAGTCTCCTGAGTCCAAAAAAGCGGTTTATGGTAATTGGTTAGTACGTATGGGTGTATGTGTGTTGGGAATCTTCTGACTATTATATGTCGAAAACTAATAAAGATAAAAGGATGGAACTTCAAAATTAAGACAGTTATAGTATATAGATGATTTTCATAACTTTCGATGAAAATTGAAAAACTAAAAGTGGAACACTTTAAAGAGAATGTGGGACAGTAGGTATACGTATCTCAAAAACAGCTGTGATGATTTCCTTTAAAGTTTTTATATAAACACCCTTTTAGATACTTTCGTATGTATTGGTTGATTAGTTTCAGAAAACTGATAGACGCTCTGTATAAATAAGTGAATTTTAGGCCTCGCAAGTGCTTTCCTTCAAAAATTACTCTACTGATTTTCTTCAAACTCGCCATATTAACTCCTTTTTAGATACATTTTTGTATATAATTGTTTATTTTCGGTGAACAGATGAGTTTACTAAGTTTTCGTGAAAATCGGCATCTCAGAAAGGGCTTTAACGATTTTCTTCAAATTTGGTTCATAAATCCATTTTTAGATGTTATTTCCCATATATCATTTAGTTACTACAAGAAAATGCTCAAGAGCTCTTATTATGCTGGTCAGTCAAAAGTCACGGAAATAGTTGTTTTAAAAAACGGCTTTAGCAAATTTTTAAAACTCGCTGTATATAAACTCTGATTTACATGTCTTCACGATGTATGTATCAATTTGCTCTTGCAGAAAAATTGTTATATATCTAATTTACTAAATCTGTTTTATGTTGTCTTCTGATCATATTATTTCATTAAAAAAAAATAAAAAAAGTATATAATATGTATAGTAGTGGGTAATAGAAGTTGACACACCAGACTTTTTTATATTACCAGACGAATTTTGGTGTTATACAAATTAGAATGCACTGTTCATGCCTGAATGTGTTATACATTTAAATTTATTATAAAATGCAAATTATAAAACGATGCAAAAATCAATGCGATAATCATTTATTGAATTCAGTTAGGAAATTGGCCAAAATAAAGCATTTTAAATGTAACATACGCTGATATCAAATATACCATTCACAACAAAGAAGTATTTTAATTATAATTAAGAAGGAAAAACACCTTAGTGCATTGAAAACCATTAGCGAAAATTATCCATTATTACATTATTTACTACACAAATGCATTCCATAACCGATCACACCAGCCATAAAATTTTAAAAATTAGTTTTAGAAAATTAATTGGTATTGGCTTTAGACTATATCATAAGAAGCTAAGGTAATACACTAAATTTATAGAAAAACAATTTGATTATTTCAATTTCTAAAATTAATTCTTAAAATTTTGTGACGGGTGTGACATTTCATATGAAATGGTCGGCATATAAGAGATTGCGTTACTAATTTAAACTGTCTAGGAGTGAGGCAGAAGTAATCTTATTATTAATAATAATAGCATAACTTTCTCAGGGGTCACGCTTAAAAATGACGCCATAGTTTCTGCAATCTATGCCATTAAAATCCAAATGCATGCATGTGTTTTCGAACTGACTGAACGCACCTCACGAATTGCTGTACACAGAAATACGCCGAATACATTGAAAGATGGGAAATAATTCAAGGAATCCAAACCGATATTTTAAATTAAAGTAGTCCAATTGTTTTAAAAGATATTAATTAGGAACCTCAGAATAGATTTAAAATTATAAATTATATCAATCTGATACCAATAAAAGCAAAATTTTATATGTTCTTTTTTTTTTTTTTCTTTGATATATATAAAAAATAAATACATAAATAAATAAATAAATAAAAATATTTGTTTTACTTGTGACTAGCTAAATTGAAATAAAGCTTTATCAGAAATTAAATTTGGATACGGATTTGTTAAAACTGACGTCATTATAGCTTTAAAATTATTAAATGCTAAAGCGAAATAAATAAATACATATGTTTACACGCTATTTTTTCTTTCCATAAATATATACATTTACACGTGAGAAACAAAATCGAAACAATTTTCAAAATTAATTAAAAAAAAAAAAAAAAAAAAAAAAAAATAGAATATACTTCGTTATAACGAAGACAAACATTTTTTTTTTTTTTCCCCCAAATTATGGAATTTTGTAGCAATTTTTAAAGAATAAAATTACTTTAAAGGGTTATGGGGAACCTAGCGTATTCAAAATGGCGGGTACAAAGCCTCAATGCGCTTTATAGTATTTGTTAATAACATTTTGAGTTACTTGACAATTTAAAGGTTTCTTTAACGTAAATATTTATGTTATGAAAAGCACAATATCATTGAATTAACGTAAATTTTTGCCATTCTCGGAGCTAGTTTGAAAGAAAAGCTTGATGGCTAAAATAAAATATTGTTCTGTGAGGACTTTATATGTTTGGGGTGTCGCTCTGTGGTCTCTTTTGCACATTAAGACTTCTTAGAGCGAGACTTGCAACTTAAAGTGGATTTCGAACCACTAGGAACATCTATGTCTAAACCAGGATTCGAACCAAGCACATAAAGGGCAGATCGCTAATCATGCGGCTAGCATGTGTCTTATTTTACAACGAATATAAACAAAAACTGACTGTTAAAATGTGCTAATAATTCTAATTTATACCCTAAAACACTGGGGAAATATTCGGCCTTCATCTAGAACAAATAAATGGCCATTTTCTAATTCCTTAAAGTTGAAATATAGTTTTCCGAGCAATGAGGCACGTATAAGGCACGCCAATAAGCTGAACAGACGAAATGATCGAGAATTTCTAGTCTATACATTTTTAGATGGTGAAACAATATTCTGAATCCTTTGTATTGCGAAAAATTCTCGCTTGATTTTCCACAATTGGGTCAAAAACTCAGGATCATAGTTTCGAAAACTCGTCTCTTGTATTCGCATTTATTTGCAGAGATTTTTAAATAAGTTTGACCTCGACAATATAGGCAAATGCTCTAGAATTCTAATAGGGGTTTCTAGAACTCGCTTTCAAAGGGGACTAGAATTTATAAGGATGACTTGGCATTTTTACTAGAGCTACAATTTAGATTTTAGATGTCAGGTACAGAATTTTTTCTCGGTGCATCACAAAATGTACCATCATATTACATTGTAAATATTATAGAAAAACATTCAGATTGCTATCAGATAAGTTACTAAAACTAGAAGTGTTCACGGCCGTAATAAAAAATTAGATGCGTATTATGTATAGCAGGAAAGTTTCCATCACCTAACACACAGAACATTAAACGGGTGAACGTTCGAGAAAGATATCAGAGAATATATGTTAGGATAATGAAAGATTGTAAGCTTTTTGCAATAACAGTCTGTGTTGTATGGCTTTAATTACTTTTTAGCCTTTTAAAATCAATTGAATTCACAAAATCTCCATCGTTTCTTCCTTTTCCTTTATCTTTTTTACTTTCTTCTATATGTATATACAGAAAGTAATGGATTCGTAAAAATTTTCGAACTCCAGTTTTCGATGGATTTACACGTTTTGGGGTGTCCTGAACACGATTTGACTGTTTTTAGAAAATGTCTGTATCTCACGCTGTATCTCACGAACTAATGAACGAAATTTAACCAAACTTGGTATTTAATTTGACCCTGACATAACTGACAATAATGACCCCGACAATTTTGGTCACGTGGGGGCATCGCCCCACGAGGGGAGTAAATTTTCATGATGGGTATCTTTCAAAAGAGCTCGCCAATACCTTTGAAGCAAATGGTTGAACCATGTGATAATTTAAAACAAAGTTTTTTTTTTTTTTTTTTTCATTTTTTAACAAACAAACAAACAAACAAAACAATCGCAGTTTTTATGTTGGCACAAAATTGACTTTCTTTCGGTATTTAGTGTTATAATTCTGTCAAATAAAAAGCGTCTGCATTTATCATGGAAAAAAAATCTGATGTGGGCACCACATGACTTCCTTATACACTTTTAGAAATATACATAATGTTAAAAAACATTGACGTTGGACCCGAAACAGTTGGCTAAAAATATTTAAAAAAAATGAATTATCACCGTGTTCTGAGCTTTTCTGAAAGTTAGCTAAAAACCGATTGCAAGATTTGTACTGGTAACGCTGACGAAGGCAGAAGGGACCCGAAAAAATTGGCTAAAGGTATTAAAAAAAGGAATTTTACCATGTTCTGAACTATTCTGAAAGTTTCAAATGTCTACCTAGTCGGGAAGTTAGTTAAATAATTTTTTTGTTGGACCATATAAACGCTGCCGAAGGCAGCAGGGACCTGAAACAGTTGGCTAAAAGTATTAAAAAGATGCATATTCACCGTGTTCTGAACTATTCTGAATGTTTCAAATGTCTAGCTTGTCGGGAAGTTAGTTAAATAAATTTTCTGTTTAACCATGTAAACGCTGCCGAAGGCAGCAGTAACCCGAAATAATTGGCCAAAAATATTTTTAAAATGCATTGTCACCGTATTTCGAGCTTTTCCGGAAGTTTTAAATGTCTAGCTAGTCGGGAAGTTAGTTACAAATCGATTCCAAGATTTGAACTGGTAACGCTGCCGAAGGCAGCAGGGACCCTATACAGTTGGCTAAAAGTATTTAAAAAATGCAGTTTCACCGTGTTCTGATCTAATCTGAAAGTTTCAAATGTCTAGCTAGTCGGGAAGTTAGTTAAATAAATTTTCTGTTGAATCGCATAAACGCTGCTGAAGGCAACAGGTATCGGAAACAGTTGGCAAAAAATATTTAAAAAATGCATTTTTAACGTGTTCTGAGCTTTTCTGAAAGTTTCAAATGTCTAGCTAATCGGAAAGTCAGTTAAATTGCAAGATTTGTCTAAACCGTTTTTGAGTTATTACCGTTTTTTGATACATTATGGCCAAATTTTTGTCATTATGAACCTAATTTTCCTAAATATCTCCAAAACGGAAAATCATAGAAAGTCCAAAAAGGGAGGTGCACAACTAGATGTTATAACAAACCTATGTACCAATTCGCAACTTTCTACGTCCAACCGTTTTTGAGTTATGCGACATACCCACACACAGACACACACAGACACACACACACATACAGACGTCACGAAACATCGTGTAAAATTCCTTATATCTCTAAAACGAGAGCTCGTGTTAAGATGACACTTGCAGGTGTGCAACTAGACATCATGAAAGTCACACGAATAAATTAGCAACATTCAGCGATCATTCGTTTTCGAGCAATGTGAAATACAAAATCCATTTCGCAAATCGGGATTACTATACTTCCTTATACTTTGTATAAGGAAGTAAAAAATCATAAGTAATGATTTAATAAATAATTTCTATTGCATAAATTTGTGTAAAATTATATAGAAGAAAGTCGTGTGGTGGCCACAACATACGAGTTTTTTAATGAAGTATATATGAAAATACTTAACGTAAATACACTTCTAAAATTTTCATTACTGGGTTCTTTTATTATGGAATAAAGGTACATGCGTAATACAAAACAAATAAATAAATAAAAGCTTTCGGTAAAAAGTCAATAAACAAAATTATACCTCAAACATTGTAAAATAGAATTATATATATTATAACGTATAGCGAAATGAAAATTCTAAAATAAAATGGTTACAATTTCAAGAGTTTTGTAACTTTTACAGAAGTATTAATAACTAACAAAATGATTTAATACACAGGTCTACATATAAAATTTTGTTTTGTTAATTTTAGCTGATCTTTGTTTTTCGGTGTGTACTGAAAGCGAAACTGAAGATTTTTTGTCAGTACAAATATCTACCGACAAAATTTCTTCCGCTACTATCTTGGAAGCAAAAGGAAGACATCTTTTGCCTCCAAGGTAAGTAGAACGTGTTTTTTGCACCTAAAGAAGAAAGACCACGTTTTTTCGAAACCCGTAGTGTTTATATTAATTTTATGGTGTGCAAAGAAGTTGTTTAAGTTTAAATATTTATTGTACACCAGCTCTTTAATTTATTCTTATAAATAGTTTCTCCTACTGAATGAACATATGCCGTGAAAATTTTCAGGATTTAAATATAACTTAGTTTTATGAACACTGTTTTCAAATGTTGAAATTATATATTTTTAAAAACCTCAACCAACGTATGTGTGAAGACAGCTTTATTTATTTATTTTTACAATATTTTTTTTAAAGATTAATTCTAAAAAGGGAGACTGCATATGATTTAAAATACATAAGATATATTTAGATATAATGTTGGCATTTTATTTTATTTTACTTATTTATTTTACAGAAGAACATTTAAAAAAATCGAATTTTAAAGATGAATTATTCTTTTGTGTTCTTAAAGGTTCCACACAATTCTTTCATTGTATTAATTTGTGTACAGCTATAATTCAATGAATACACCTTGAAAAAAAAAAAAAAATTCTAGCTGGGGAAAAAAAAAAAAAAAGAGGAAAAGAAAAAGAAAAGTCGAATATGTACTTTTCAAACAAGCATATTCCTTACATATAACCTTCAACTTTTCTATTTGTTAGAAAGTCTTACAAACACAAAACATAATTGAAAACGCTATTCGAGTTATTTTCCACTATCGCACAATATTTTCAAATATTTTTGTACGGCCCTTTGACCCAATTAATAATATAAAAATAAATATAAATAAATAAATAAACATGCTTTTGAGCTACTTTATAACGTATGTTAATTTCACTGTGTTTTGTGCAAAAAAAAAAATATATATATATATATATATATATTACGCTTTCAAGAAATCTCTCTCTTACATCGTAATGTATCATTTTTTTTTTTTTAATGAGTACGTGTACCCTTAACTAGAAATGCTGTTTATACCATTTTCAACAGAAAACGTACTACAGTGCACTGAATTTGACTATATCGGTTTGAAGGCATTCTAAATATATTACGAAATCGAGAGATGGACAGACAGATGAATCGAATTCATAATGCCTTTTCAGTTTAAAAGTTTTAAATAATATCTGTCAGATTATTGCGTCATAAAATACTGAATGACATTTAAAATGTAGAGCAAATAATATGAACTTTACTAAAATTTTCCTGTTGTATAATCGATTCCGACGCTGAGAACCAAAACAAACATCACCGTGGTTTCTCTTTTCCTGAAACAAACAATCAAAACAGAAACAAAACTTAGTTTCCTCTCAGGGCATTATATTTAGAATCACTCCAATGAATGCATTTCAGCGAGTTCAACACAGGAGATTGCCTCATCAATACGAAACTGCTCCCCGAGGGAATTCTGACGTTTCAGTGATGAAAATCATATTTATTTTTGCCGTGGAAAAGTGGTTCGTGGATAACGATCACGTAATCTTTCTTCTAATTCAAGACACATAACTGATCAAAAAAATAAATCGATAGTCGTTTTAAATTATCGACCTTTCGGTAGATGGCAGCACGACACATTCAATTAAAACGGTTGTAAAGAGGTGTCATTTTTAAAAAATGGTTTATAAATGTATCTCGACCACTCAACGCAGGGCAGGATTGTGTCGTTTCTCAACTAAACTACAAACACACTACACTAGGATTTTTTTATTCATAATTTTCTGTTTATTCTGTTTGGTGGTAGTGATAAAGATAAAAATAAGAAATATCTTGCTTAGAACGATGTTTAAATTTCCCTTCTATTTTTTATGTTAGGAATTTGTGCAGATACGTAGCTGAGAAATATAAGAATGGAATATCAGTAATTTGTGATAACTAACTTCTAAAGCAATTCAAAAAACTTTCCCACCATCAGAATTAAAAAAAAAAAAAAAAAAAGTAGTATGTTGTAGTCATTAAATTTCATTGATTCTCCGTGGAGGATCAAAATTGTGATGCCATCTCTAGAGCCCGCCTGTTCAACCCAAAGCACTTGGTGGACCGCATTGGAAATCTATTTTTCACGCGGGCCGCACCTTATGTACATATGTGTATGTGTTGTACAGATGTTTGTGAGTGTACATATGTTTTATGTGTACATATGTTTGCATATGCATAATGTATGCATATTCTTTCTTCGGGACAGAGCAGAATTTTTTTCATTCATAAATTAACGATAGTGCTATAAAAAAAATTATGACAAAAACATTAATAACCATAATAAAAAGAATGGTTAATGGATCTAATAATATTTAAGTTACAGCAGTGTGATTCTATAGCTACCATAATCGTTGAAAGATATTTTGACTTCGAAAAGTCAGAACGGATTTATTAATTTTTAATGTGATAACCAAAGTTGGCAAACTTAAAATATTGTTAATCTCCTCGCGGGCCGCAGAAAACTACACGGCGGCCGTGGGTTGGCCACTCCTGCTCTAGACTATCATCAATAGCCCACAACGTGGTTGTACTACTATTGCGACGTAAAACGCACTTACTCCCTATTTAGCCATTTACCTAATAATATGCAAAATAATAATAATCAATCAGTGCAGCTTACGACAAATGAAGATTTCACAGATGCAGTTTGGGATCCATCCCTACAGTTATCAACACTCAGTTTTGCCAGACTTGGGGACTTTTTTTATTAACAATAAGTTTGAGAAGTGATATTTGATATACATAACAGACGATTAATCTTCGAAGTGATCAGGCAACCGTTACAGTGAAAATTTATTAGCTGTTATTGAATAAAAAATTTCCCAAGCAAGACTGGTAACACTGGCTCAGATGATTCGATGAAAGCTTTTCACGAACGGGGAAGAATTGTAGCACACCAGCGCCATCTGTCAGCCAAAATGCACCAAAAATCAATCAACATTTGCATAGTGACCCGCTCACATATTAAATTTTGTACTGCAGAAGCTAAGATAGAGCCTGAAATGGATACAGAAGCTGAGAGGAGAAAATTGCATAAATGGAGAAAATTGCAACACAAAAGAGCGAACTTGATCGTGACCCATTAATGTCAGATGCAACCAAATATAAATTTTAAAGAAATCCCGTACGTTAGTGTTTGATTTAGAGTGGTTACAAAATTTGTGTCGCGCAGACGGACATCATTCCAAAATTGGTCAAAACGTGTTTAAAATCTCTTAAAACACATAAAACAGTTAAAAATCTCAAGTCGAAAATTTTTACGAATCCGAAGATTTACATAATTCGCAAGTTTGTAGCATTATGTTTTTCATTCACTTAGCGCTTATACCTTTTTTGTTTCTTTCGGTTTTAATTCTTATTAAGATAAAATTATCTACAATGTAAATTGAATTTATTTTTAAAAATACTTTGGACATAACATTGTCTAAATTTACTTTTATATATATATATGAATAATCTCTATACATTAAAAAAAGTTGCTGTCACTGGCGTCAAATTTTTTTGTCTGCGACAGCATCTTCTAACGGAGTGCAGGGTCCTTCGCGTCATGAGAGGTATCAATATGTTCCGAGTACTCCAAGGAAGACATTTGAGCCGTTTAGAAATTTTTATCATTTTAATTAAAGAAGTTACCAACTAAAAACGGCAAGTTTATGAAAGTACTCTGTTTGCCATTTTGAAAAAAGTTACTCCCAGTGACGTTGTACTTCTGTCATGAAGTCATTTTACACGAGAAAATTAAATTATGATCCATGGTTGTACGTAGATAGGTAGTTTGGTTGGATTTAACGTTATACCAATACTGCGCTATGGGTAATTGGCGACGGTCTGGGACACCCCTTAGAGATGTTCTGGAGACATGTCATCACAATTTTCAACCTTCACGGTGGGGATTCCCCTCCGCTTTGGTGATCCCCAGAGGTATAGTGGGGATGGGAACATGGAGGACTTTGAGACCACGACAGATTTTATGTGCACCAGCCACCATTAGTGTACACGACGGTCTTTGGCCGGCTCAACCATCGAATCGGTAATCTTCCAATTACGTGCTCAGCGCTTTACCGACTAGGCCTAGGGTACCACGGCCTCAAACCATGGATGCAAAAAACAAAGAAAATAAATATCAATTTTTTTTCTCCACTTTTAGAAAATTAATCTTCTTACACGGGAAAATTAAAATAGGATCCATGGTTGTAGGTAGGTTGTGATTGACGTCGCACCATTACTGTGCTATGGATAATTGGCGATGGTCTGGGACGCACCCGTACGGATTTTCCGGAAACATGTCACCACAGTTTTGGCCCTACACGAAGGGGATAGCTCCCTAGCTTCGGTGGCCCCCAGAAATATAATTTGATGGGAACACGGAGCACATTATGGCCATGGCATATTTTACGTGCACCAGCCACCATTAGTATAGACGACAGTCTTTGGTCGTCTCGAGAACCAGACCCAAAATCTTCCAATTATGAGCTCGGCGCTCTACCGACTGGGGTACCGTGGTCCGGATTTAAGGTTATAAAAAAAGAAATAAAAAGGGTCATATACTAAAGCTGTAATGCAAAATGATCTAGATATTATGATTTTCTTTCTATTAAATAAATATATATATATACAAATATTATATATTTCAATTTGACATTGAATATCAGGTTTTCCATAATAATTTTCTGCTTTTGTCTTGTAATATGCTCTATTAATATTCCTTTTCAGTGAAAGAAGGCTGCGAATAGGCGGGCAGTGTTCTGCATGTGTTATTAAGTAAAGTGAGCTGGGGGGGAGTAGTACTATACAAACTAGTATGTTGTGGCCACCACAAGACTTTCTTCTATATTTACCTATACATATTCAATCAGTAACAACATTAAAAAAAAAAAAAAAAAAAAAAAAAAAAAGTACGATTTTTTTTTCTAAGTTTTTTTTTTTTTTTTTGTTAAAAGTGAAAAAAATCGATAACTTTGTTTTAAATTATCACAGATTTATAGTTCAACCATTCGTTTTAAAGGTATTGACGAGACCTTTCGAAAGATACCCATCTTGAAAATTTATCCCCCCCGGGGGGGTACTTCCCCCCCAGGGGGGGAAGCGATGCCCCCCCATGCAGAAATTTTTTTTCCTAGTTACATACTACTATTATCAATAATTCATATTAATTTTACAATCACAAGTTGAAAACAACTCTAATTATGCACATTTATACGAATTTTTGTCCTATGCTGCCATGTTAAAAATTTAGATAAAATGCTATCACAGCGCCACCTGTTGAGCTATTGATCCCCAAACATAATCAGCACCAGTTTATGTCGGGGACCAACTAAATACCAAGTTTGGTTAAATTTCGTTAAAAAAAAAAAAAAAAAAATTGCGATATTTTTCTAAGTTTTTTTTTGTTAAAAGTAAAAAAAATCGATAACTTTGGTTTAAATTATCACAGATTCATCGTTCAACCATTCGTTTTAAAGGTATTGACGAGATCTTTCGAAAGATACCCATTTTGAAATTTTGCCCCCCCGGGTGGGAACTTCCCCCCCCGGTGGGGGGGCAACCGATGCCCCCACATGCACAAAAATTTTTTCCTAGTTAACTACTACTATTATCAACCTGATCTTTCGAAAGATACCCAATGTGAAAATTTACCCCCCCTGGGGGGGTATTTTTCCCCTAGGGGGGGGAAGCGATGCCCCCCCATGCAGAAAATTTTTTTCCTAGTTACATACTACTATTATCAATAATTCATATTAATTTTACAATCACAAGTTTAAAACAACTCTAATTATGCACATTTATACGAATTTTTGTCCTATGCTGCCATGTTAAAAATTTAGATAAAATGCTATCACAGCGCCACCTGTTGAGCTATTGATCCCCAAACATAATCAGCACCAGTTTATGTCGGGGACCAACTAAATACCAAGTTTGGTTAAATTTCGTTAAAAAAAAAAAAAAAAAAAAATTGCGATATTTTTCTAAGTTTTTTTTTGTTAAAAGTAAAAAAAATCGATAACTTTGGTTTAAATTATCACAGATTCATCGTTCAACCATTCGTTTTAAAGGTATTGACGAGATCTTTCGAAAGATACCCATTTTGAAATTTTGCCCCCCCGGGTGGGAACTTCCCCCCCCGGTGGGGGGGCAACCGATGCCCCCACATGCACAAAAATTTTTTCCTAGTTAACTACTACTATTATCAACCTGATCTTTCGAAAGATACCCAATGTGAAAATTTACCCCCCCTGGGGGGGTATTTTTCCCCTAGGGGGGGGAAGCGATGCCCCCCCATGCAGAAAATTTTTTTCCTAGTTACATACTACTATTATCAATAATTCATATTAATTTTACAATCACAAGTTTAAAACAACTCTAATTATGCACATTTATACGAATTTTTGTCCTATGCTGCCATGTTAAAAATTTAGATAAAATGCTATCACAGCGCCACCTGTTGAGCTATTGATCCCCAAACATAATCAGCACCAGTTTATGTCGGGGACCAACTAAATACCAAGTTTGGTTAAATTTCGTTAAAAAAAAAAAAAAAAAAAAATTGCGATATTTTTCTAAGTTTTTTTTTGTTAAAAGTAAAAAAAATCGATAACTTTGGTTTAAATTATCACAGATTCATCGTTCAACCATTCGTTTTAAAGGTATTGACGAGATCTTTCGAAAGATACCCATTTTGAAATTTTGCCCCCCCGGGTGGGAACTTCCCCCCCCGGTGGGGGGGCAACCGATGCCCCCACATGCACAAAAATTTTTTCCTAGTTAACTACTACTATTATCAACCTGATCTTTCGAAAGATACCCAATGTGAAAATTTACCCCCCCTGGGGGGGTATTTTTCCCCTAGGGGGGGGAAGCGATGCCCCCCCATGCAGAAATTTTTTTTCCTAGTTACATACTACTATTATCAATAATTCATATTAATTTTACAATCACAAGTTGAAAACAACTCTAATTATGCACATTTATACGAATTTTTGTCCTATGCTGCCATGTTAAAAATTTAGATAAAATGCTATCACAGCGCCACCTGTTGAGCTATTGATCCCCAAACATAATCAGCACCAGTTTATGTCGGGGACCAACTAAATACCAAGTTTGGTTAAATTTCGTTAAAAAAAAAAAAAAAAAAATTGCGATATTTTTCTAAGTTTTTTTTTGTTAAAAGTAAAAAAAATCGATAACTTTGGTTTAAATTATCACAGATTCATCGTTCAACCATTCGTTTTAAAGGTATTGACGAGATCTTTCGAAAGATACCCATTTTGAAATTTTGCCCCCCCGGGTGGGAACTTCCCCCCCCGGTGGGGGGGCAACCGATGCCCCCACATGCACAAAAATTTTTTCCTAGTTAACTACTACTATTATCAACCTGATCTTTCGAAAGATACCCAATGTGAAAATTTACCCCCCCTGGGGGGGTATTTTTCCCCTAGGGGGGGGAAGCGATGCCCCCCCATGCAGAAAATTTTTTTCCTAGTTACATACTACTATTATCAATAATTCATATTAATTTTACAATCACAAGTTTAAAACAACTCTAATTATGCACATTTATACGAATTTTTGTCCTATGCTGCCATGTTAAAAATTTAGATAAAATGCTATCACAGCGCCACCTGTTGAGCTATTGATCCCCAAACATAATCAGCACCAGTTTATGTCGGGGACCAACTAAATACCAAGTTTGGTTAAATTTCGTTAAAAAAAAAAAAAAAAAAAAATTGCGATATTTTTCTAAGTTTTTTTTTGTTAAAAGTAAAAAAAATCGATAACTTTGGTTTAAATTATCACAGATTCATCGTTCAACCATTCGTTTTAAAGGTATTGACGAGATCTTTCGAAAGATACCCATTTTGAAATTTTGCCCCCCCGGGTGGGAACTTCCCCCCCCGGTGGGGGGGCAACCGATGCCCCCACATGCACAAAAATTTTTTCCTAGTTAACTACTACTATTATCAACCTGATCTTTCGAAAGATACCCAATGTGAAAATTTACCCCCCCTGGGGGGGTATTTTTCCCCTAGGGGGGGGAAGCGATGCCCCCCCATGCAGAAAATTTTTTTCCTAGTTACATACTACTATTATCAATAATTCATATTAATTTTACAATCACAAGTTTAAAACAACTCTAATTATGCACATTTATACGAATTTTTGTCCTATGCTGCCATGTTAAAAATTTAGATAAAATGCTATCACAGCGCCACCTGTTGAGCTATTGATCCCCAAACATAATCAGCACCAGTTTATGTCGGGGACCAACTAAATACCAAGTTTGGTTAAATTTCGTTAAAAAAAAAAAAAAAAAAAATTGCGATATTTTTCTAAGTTTTTTTTTGTTAAAAGTAAAAAAAATCGATAACTTTGGTTTAAATTATCACAGATTCATCGTTCAACCATTCGTTTTAAAGGTATTGACGAGATCTTTCGAAAGATACCCATTTTGAAATTTTGCCCCCCCGGGTGGGAACTTCCCCCCCCGGTGGGGGGGCAACCGATGCCCCCACATGCACAAAAATTTTTTCCTAGTTAACTACTACTATTATCAACCTGATCTTTCGAAAGATACCCAATGTGAAAATTTACCCCCCCTGGGGGGGTATTTTTCCCCTAGGGGGGGGAAGCGATGCCCCCCCATGCAGAAAATTTTTTTCCTAGTTACATACTACTATTATCAATAATTCATATTAATTTTACAATCACAAGTTTAAAACAACTCTAATTATGCACATTTATACGAATTTTTGTCCTATGCTGCCATGTTAAAAATTTAGATAAAATGCTATCACAGCGCCACCTGTTGAGCTATTGATCCCCAAACATAATCAGCACCAGTTTATGTCGGGGACCAACTAAATACCAAGTTTGGTTAAATTTCGTTAAAAAAAAAAAAAAAAAAAATTGCGATATTTTTCTAAGTTTTTTTTTGTTAAAAGTAAAAAAAATCGATAACTTTGGTTTAAATTATCACAGATTTATCGTTCAACCATTCGTTTTAAAGGTATTGACGAGATCTTTCGAAAGATACCCATCTTGAAATTTTGCCCCCCCGGGTGGGACCTTCCCCCCCCGGTGGGGGGGCAACCGATGCCCCCACATGCGCAAAAATTTTTTCCAAGTTAACTATTACTATTATCAACGAGACCTTTCGAAAGATACCCATCTTGAAAATTTACTTCCCCGGGGGGGGATTTTCCCCCCCAGGGGGGGAACCGATGCCCCCCCATGCACAAAATTTTTTTCCTAGCTAACTACTACTATTATCAATAATTCCTATTAATTTTACAATCACAAGTGTAAAATAACTCTCTTTATGCCCATTTATACGGAATTTTGTCCTATGCTGCCATGTTAAAAATTTGCATAAAATGCGATCACAACGCCACCTATTGAGCGAGTGATCCCAAAATCTAATCAGCACCAGTTTATGTCAGGGTGCAACTAAATACCAAGTTTGGTTAAATTTCATTCATTGGTTCGTGAGATACAGCGTCCACAAAAAAATGATACAGACAGACAGACAGACAGACAGACAGACAGACAGACAGACAGACAGACATTTTCTAAAAACTATTAATTCGTGTTCTCCATATCCCAAAACATGTAAATCCATCAAAAAGTGGACTTCGAAAATTTTCGCGAATCCAATACTTTCTCTATATTACATATAGAAGAAAGTAAAAAGTTTTCCTGATTAATTTTGCGATATCATTTTTTTAAATCGATATTTTGAACAAATACATCTTACAGAATCTTCCCTGTTTCAAGCACGTGGTATATTTTATATTATGTACCATATACTGGTATATGGTATATAATATAAATCCCCCCCAACTGCTAAGATTCATCCAGTATTTTTTTTTTTTTTTTTTTTTAAACCAAATTTTACTTTTAATGCGGTAAAAAATCATTTAGTTCTTTCCTTCAAACCTTCACTGTAATATCTGCTGGCAAGTCGATATTGAATGAGCTTAATTATCTTGTGCTTGAAATGTTAAATAATAAAAATCTGGAGTGACTCTACTCGACTTTCCGAACATTGAGTAATTAACAGTTTTGTATATAAAGTAAAGGAAGAGCAGTTGTTAAACAAACAAAAGAGAGAAAACCACAATAGAGTGTTTGAGTATTTTTCTCCATATATTACACGATGTTTTATTGAACGCTACTGAACTTTGAGCCCATAGATCATATTGATAAAGAATTTTTCGTTGTGTCCTAAAACCTATAAATGCTAGATTCACCAAAATGCTTATAGTTGGTGCAACAGTGACTTATAATTTTCATATAAATTTTCAGCTCAACTGAATCAGGCGTTTAGATGCTATCGCACTTTTTAAAATTTTGCCCTATAGGCTATAATGATAAAGAATTTTTCTTTGCGCCCCTGTAAAAAAACTGTAAGTGCTAAATTCACCAAAATCTATACAGTTCGTGCAACTGTGACCTATAACATGCGTACAATTTTTTTCCTCAGATTAAAAAAAACGTTTAGACGCTATCGCACTTTTAAAAATTTGGCCCCATATGCCGTAATGATAAAGAATTTTTCCTGGTGTAAAAAAACTATAAGTTCTAGATTCACCAAAATCAATAGGATTCTTACTATGGTGACTTACAATATACGTACCAACTTTCAGCATATTCGAACAAAGCGATTAGACGCTAGCGTGTTCACTCACAGACAAACACACACAAACAGACATGCACAGATATATACACACATATATACACACATATACATACATCATCGTAAAAATAGTGAAAACGGACTCAGGGGACCTCGAAACATATTAAAACATCAAAATCTCAAATTCGGATTTTTGACATGTTTACAATAATTTCCTCACTATAGTGTTTGGAAAGTAAAAAGTAATATATTCTAAATCTACGAAATTCGGTAGATGAAAGAATAAAATTGTAATCCTTAATTATTTAGAGCAGGGCGCGAAATTTCCGCTCGCCAGTTCGCCATTGGCGAGTGGAATTTTTACTGTGGCGAGTAAAAAATTGGTCTAGTTATAGGTAGAATTATTACACAATACGGTGACAGAAAGCATTCTTTTTATAGATTTAAATATGGCAAAATCTTTCCGTCGTATAACCTCATATTTAATCCCAGCCTGGGAAAGGAAAAATGCTTAGCGCATGCATAAAAGTTTTAATCTCTTCAGTAGTTTCGTTTCTTCCACTGTGATTTCGCCAATCAGAGTGAGAATAGACGAGCAGAGAACCTCTTTGTCCGTCGCAAACTATCCGAGAAAAGAGAAATGTGAAAGTTTGCCTATGCAATATTGATGCATGAAAATTAACCCGAGCCCCTTTAAAGATACTGCCTATGTTTATTTTATTGAATAATGTTCAAAAAACAGTTGACATTTTTCAGTTTTTTAATGAAACTCCAAGGATTTGCGCTTTTAATTATTTGTAGGCATGTAAGCAATGATTTTATCGAAAAAGTTATTTCAAAATGGCTATTTCAAATGACAACAATGAACAAGTTATATACATCGACATTTCGTCTAATTACAAAAATAAAGAGAACGAAAAGAACATTTCTGATGTAAAATGTTAAATAAGTAGGTAAATAAAGAAGCTTAATCTTTCATAATAAAAAGATTTTCACAGGGTATTGTTTAACAAAGAGTTTTGTTTTTTCCTTCTTCTTCTTTTTACTTTCTTCTATATGTAATATAGAGAAAGTATTGGATTCGCGAAAATTGTCGAAGTCCACTTTTTGATGGATTTACATGTTTTGGGATATGGAGAACACGAATTAATAGTTTTTAAAAAATGTCTGTCTGTCTGTCTGTCTGTCTATCTGTATCATTTTTTTGTGGACGCTGTATCTCACGAACCAATGAATGAAATTTAACCAAACTTGGTATTTAGTTGCACCCTGACATAAACTGGTGCTGATTAGATTTTGGGATCAATCGCTCAATAGTTGGCGTTGTGATCGCATTTTATGCAAATTTTTAACATGGCAGCATAGGACAAAATTCCGTATAAATGGGCATAAAGAGAGTTATTTTACACTTGTGATTGTAAAATTAATATGAATTATTGATAATAGTAGTAGTTAGCTAGGAAAAAAATTTTGTGCATGGGGGGGCATCGGTTTCCCCCCCCCCCGAGGGGGAAAATCCCCCCCCGGGGAAGTAAATTTTCAAGATGGGTATCTTTCGAAAGGTCTCGTTGATAATAGTAATAGTTAACTTGGAAAAAATTTTTGTGCATGTGGGGGCATCGGTTGCCCCCCCCACCGGGGGGGGAAGTTCCCACCCGGGGGGGGGCAAAGTTTTAAGATGGGTATCTTTCGAAAGATCTCGTCAATACCTTTAAAACGAATGGTTGAACGATAAATCTGTGATAATTTAAACCAAAGTTATCGATTTTTTTAACTTTTAACAAAAAAAAACAGAAAAATATCGCAATTTTTTTTTTTTTTTTTTTTTTTAACGAAATTTAACCAAACTTCGTATTTAGTTGGTCCCCGACATAAACTGGTGCTGATTATGTTTGGGGATCAATAGCTCAACAGGTGGCGCTGTGATAGCATTTTATCTAAATTTTTAACATGGCAGCATAGGACAAAAATTCGTATAAATGTGCATAATTAGAGTTGTTTTAAACTTGTGATTGTAAAATTAATATGAATTATTGATAATAGTAGTATGTAACTAGGAAAAAAAATTTTTGCATGGGGGGGCATCGCTTCCCCCCCCCCCTAGGGGGGAAATACCCCCCCAGGGGGGGTAAATTTTCACATTGGGTATCTTTCGAAAGATCAGGTTGATAATAGTAGTAGTTAACTAGGAAAAAAATTTTGTGCATGTGGGGGCATCGGTTGCCCCCCCACCGGAGGGGGAAGTTACCACCCGTGGGGGCAAAGTTTCAAGATGGGTATCTTTCGAAAGATCTCGTCAATACCTTTAAAACGAATGGTTGAACGATAAATCTGTGATAATTTAAACCAAAGTTATCGATTTTTTTAACTTTTAACAAAAAAAAACAAAAATATCGCAATTTTTTTTTTTTTTTTTTTTTTAACGAAATTTAACCAAACTTGGTATTTAGTTGGTCCCCGACATAAACTGGTGCTGATTATGTTTGGAGATCAATAGCTCAACAGGTGGCGCTGTGATAGCATTTTATCCAAATTTTTAACATGGCAGCATAGGACAAAAATTCGTATAAATGTGCATAATTAGAGTTGTTTTAAACCTGTGATTGTAAAATTAATATGAATTATTGATAATAGTAGTATGTAACTAGGAAAAAAATTTTTTGCATGGGGGGGCATCGCTTCCCCCCCTGGGGGGGAAGTACCCCCCCGGGGGGGATAAATTTTCAAGATGGGTATCTTTCGAAAGGTCTCGTCAATACCTTTAAAACGAATGGTTGAACTATAAATCTGTGATAATTTAAAACAAAGTTATCGATTTTTTTCACTTTTAACAAAAAAAAAAAAAAAAAAATCGTACTTTTTTTTTTTTTTTTTTTTTTTTTAAATATTGTTACTGATTGAATATGTATAGGTAAATATAGAAGAAAGTCTTGTGGTGGCCACAACATACTAGTTTTATTTAATGACTCTTTGCATTTATGTTATTAGACATTTTAATCTTTTTCAAATATCAAATATAATACATTATAATGATTTTTAATTATAGATGATTATGCGACATGATGATAAACGACACACTTTTAATATATATAATTTTAAGCATGTTTGAAAAAGCATTTCAAATACTTAGGAAAAATAACAATAAAAAGAAAAAAAAAAATGCGCAAAAAAAAAAAAAAAAATGACAACTCTATCTTCTGGGGAGTAAAACCTTTTTTTCGACGAGTGTAATCTGAGTTGAAATTTCGGGCCCTGATTTAGAGCATGGTGGTATAGAAGATATACCTCGTATTCAAGCTTTTTGCCAATTGCTATTTCAATTCAAATACTTCTATTTATAAATTATATTAAATATTAGATACTATATTTATTTATTTGTTTTTCAATTTTAATGGCATTCTTCACGTTATTTATATAAATAGTTTTGTGTTTCTAAGTAAAACAAAATTCTATACACTAAAAAGAGTTAGACGGTTGTTGCGCAAATTTCATACATACCTAGCAATCCAAAAATTCTGGCATTCCAATTTTACGACACATTTGTTCACACCGAGAACGCTTCCTGTAGTATACCAGTACACGCACTCGTCGGGGTTTATTAACTTTTTTTAATTCCTCCCTACTTCGCTTCGGCCGGGACAGAATCTGCAGAGTTATGTCTCATTTTTATGATCGCGTCCCACAGATTCAAACGGCGCACTAAAATCAAAACGCGTGTAAAATAAAATATAAAACCGACCCAGAATTAAATTAGGTTGGCCCCCAATCTGGAAGACCCCATTCATAACAGTGTTAAGATACGAGCTTCTTGGACTGAAAAATTGAGTTATTTATTGCTTATCTTGCAATGAACATGTGGATATAAACGGTAGGCGGTAGCAGTCCTGTATAGTTGCGGCGTTCAGTTTACTTTGAGAAAATATTTTTAAACATGTCGTTTGAGATTTTTAGTGTCTTTTTTGTGGTTTATGATCAAACATCTTCAAGTTCTGTTTTAAATAGGTAATAATATAGGTAATAACACCGCACAATAAAATAATTTAAATGTTTGCTGCAGTATAACATAAAGTTGTTTATGAGTTTTTAATTGCAATGAAAAAATTGTTTAACTAAATTGAAACCTTTACCTTGTTAATTAAATTAAGTCAGTCTGATATTAAATTTAATTTACAATATAAAAACACTAAATATATAACAAATATTTTTTTTTCTCGATTTAGAAAAATAATTTATATATCTGAATATTTATACATTTATTTAATGAAAAAATGCACCCTACGGAGAATTCCAACTACAGAGTTGTCTGAAAAGAAAACAAAAAACACATCTGAACCATCTATTATTTATGTTAAAAATTCAAAACCATGAAACACTTTGCTTTAGAAATAGTAAAAGACATTTTTTACAGTAATAAATAGTAAAAGACACCGTCCTCAGAAATCTTGTTAAATTTTTTATAAAATTTATATAAAGAGAAATTGCCTATGGTAATTAAATTTTCTAAATACACTCACAAATAACACTGGTTTTTAGGAGCTTTACTAGGTACAGTTAACTGCATACATTAGTGTGTATCAGTGCAATTTATCATATTATCGATAACTTTATTAATATATATATATACATACATACATATATATATATTGCAGCAAAAACACTTTTTAATTGTACTTTTTAAGTTTATTATTAGTTATGTTAGTATTTCTGAGTGTCACTCTACTTTCTGTAAACCATTTCAATTTTTTTTCCTTAGTGAAAGGCTTTACTAACACACACACACACACACACACACACACACACACACATATATATATATATATATCAAGATTATACTGTGTAAGCATATCCCCCAGAAATAGATGTTTTTCTGGAAATGAAATGTTTTTATATACTTCAGTTTTTTAGTTATATGCATAGATTAATTACAGAATGTTTTTAATTATTAATTATATAAAAGTTAACTACTTACTTAAAAGCGTACAATGTCTATCCTCGCCTATAGCCAAAGCCCATGGAAATTTATTTATAAAATAATTCATTACTTAATGTATATATTTAAATTCCGTTTTCCCTTCCAATATATATATATATATATATATATATATATATATATATATTTCTTCTTGTTAAAAAAAAAAAAAAAATCTTTTAGAAAATATGAAAACGGAATTTAAAAATGTAGATTATGTAATACATTTTATTAACAAAAAAAGTTGTACATCGGTTCTGACTGTCGGCGAGAATAGACTTGTACTCTCTTAATAAAGTATGATAATTTAGATAATTTAGAGAAGTTATTTTAAAAACTTTTTTCAATGTCTAACAGATTTAAATATGAATTTAAAATTATTTATTCAGCAATATTGCAAGCAACAGTGGCTTAAATATATATATATATATATATATTCTTGCTTAATTAAAAATTTTCTGTTTTTTTTTTTTTTTTTTTTTTTTAGTTTTTTGGAGTCAATTACATATGTGCATTTAAAAACTCTATTTTATCCTACAAGCAAATTACTTCTGAAAAGAATTCTGTACATAGAAACTACATCGATTAAGAAATCTAAATAATTCGATAAATAATAAAATATTGACGTAATTATTAACTAGATATATATGAGTCATTTGAAGCAAAAGAGGAAGATAAAGAGCTTTGGGTATAGTGTCCTAATATAGGAAGTATTCTTGAGAAAAATTAGTGAAGCTTGAAATCAGAGATGATGGGAAAAGACGATGGGAAGAAAGTTACAAAAAGTGCGACAAAGGTGATGTTATCTAATTTATTCATTGCAAGTTCTTTTGCAAATTTTTAGAAGGAAAAAATAAATAAATAAATACATAATAAGAATAAAAATATTATACATGAAAATATTCTGGTATTTTCCTGTTCAGAAAATACTTGATCACTTTAATATGTTTTAGCATCAAATTGTGCCATCAAAGTCTATAAGTTATTATGATTTAACTAGTTTGGGTTTCGAAATTCGCCTTATTATTATTATTATTATTATTATTAATTTTATTTTTTATGGAGATCGATAATTATTCGCTAACAAATAATGTTACTGATATATATATTCAATCCCGTATACTATCTAAATATTTTATACACACTGCAATATACACAAAACATGCAAACCATTATAGAAATATATATATATATTTTTTCCCAGCCCTGTATATGATTTATAGATTTTACATACCATATAGTATAATAAAAATCTAAATCAAACCAGAACTAAATAAATAACACAATTGAAGAAAACATTAAGATTTACAAGCCATAGACAATAATATAATAGATTTTTTTCAGTTTTATATTTGTTTTACAATTTCATACGTATATTAAATAACTATTAGTCCTTTTACAGAATGCATGATGATAAAGTGCAGTTTCATCCAAGTGTTCTATAGTTTCTCGGCCCAGTGATCGTTCATAACGCAGAAAGTTCCCAAGGAATTGTAAACTAGAAACATTTCAAAAAAATAATCCGTTGCAGTCATCAGGATGTCTTTATTAAGGAAACTCTCCAAAAATAAAAATGTCAAGGAGAAATAATTCCAAAAATTTAATACAGAGCGTTGCATAACATTTAATGATGATGCAAATAATCCAGGGTGAAACGTTGAGATCGTCGAATAGGATGAGAGAGAGAGCGAATGTAATTGCACCTTAGCTATGCGATGTTTTGGAGCAGACCTGAGTTCCCTTCACTAGAACCGATCTGGGATGTCTGAACTGAAAAGGCAATATTTAGAAAAAATAACCTAATTCTGCTTGTGCTTATTATGGTAAAATATATTTGAAAGATAAAGTCGCCCCAAGACTTGTTCAAAATTAAACTCAACCCGACCCGCAAGAAAAAAAAATTAATTCAACCCGACTATAGAATCCGACCAACAAGAAAACAATATTCTTGAACCACAACCCGCAATCGAAAAAATTTGTCAACCTGAAACGCGAGTCAAGTCGGGTTCGGGTAAGAACAGGTTAAGCTAACCGATGAAGGACTAATACTATAGACAGACAAGACAGGCACAGACAAACAGAAGTCACAACGTCATAAAACTCCTTTTTTTTTTTTTTTTTTGAAAATATGTATTAAAAAATCGATATATAATGCGGTTTACATTTAACTTTATTATTTTTCTTATCTGTAATTTTTTTTTTTTTTTTAATCTAGTAATAACATACATCAAAGGGATGTTTTTTGCGGTATAAAATATCTCTTTGTAAAAACCACATCCTAACGTTATTTTGATGATGAAATACGAGAAAGGAAGTTTGGATACGAAATTTTTACGACGCATATTGACCCCGCTGATAAGCTTTTATTTTTATTCATTTACTGCGGTAACATTTGCTCCGATTTATTAATTTCCCATTATGCCTATAGGAAACTAGTGTATTTGTAAAAATTTCATTTTTTTTTTTAATGATTTTACACGTTTTGAGGTATGGGGAATCCAAAAAATCACAAAATCAATAGGATGTCAGTCTCTAAATAATTAAGTTTGTTAATGTTTTAGTTAGTGCGTTAGTTTGTTAGTCAGCGTAGATATTATTCCATAACCGAATGGTCGTAACGAGGTCGGACCAGTTTTAAAACATCACTTATAGTATTTCTAAGAACACTAATGATTTTAAACGTTCTAACTTGGAAACTTCGTACATTTTTTGAAATATAAGATTTTCTTAACATGGGAGAAACGGTCAAAATTTGCATAAAAATTCATTATGAAGATTATTGTTTGGCAATCAATAGAAATGCATGCAAACTAAATTACAAAACATGTCACTTAATAAATAAATCTGGAATGACTCCACTCGACTTCCCGAACATTGAATAATTAACAGTTTTTTCGATAAAGTAATGAAAGAGGAGTTGTTAAACAAACAAAATAGAAAACCATAATAGAGTGTTTGAGTATATCCATATATTACACGATGTTTTATTGAACGCTATTGAACTTTGAGCTCATAGATCATAATAATAAAGAGTTTTTCGTTGTGTCCCTGTAAAAACCTATAAATGCTAGATTCACCAAAATGCTTATAGTTAGTGCAACAGTGATTTATAATATTCATATAAATTTTCAGCTCAATTGAATAAGGCGTTTAGATGCTATCGCACTTTTAAAAATTGGGTCCCATAGGCCATAATGATAAAGAATTTTTCTTTGTGTCCCTGTTAAAAAACTGTAAGTGCTAAATTCATCAAAATCTATACAGTTGGTGCAACTGTGACCTATAACATGCGTAAAAGTTTTTTGCTCAGATTAATAAGGCGATTAGACGCTATCGCACTTTTAAAAATTTGGCCCCATAGGCCACAATGATAAAGAATTTTTCTTTGTGCCCCTGTAAAAAAACTATAAGTGCTAGATTCACCAAAATCTATAGGGTTCGTAGTATGGTGATTTACAATATACGTACCACTTTCAGCTTATTCGAACAAAGCGTTTAGACGCTAGCGTGTTCACTCACAGACATACACACATACATACACACATACATACATCATCGTAAAAATAGTGAAAACGGACTCGGGGGACCTCGAAACGTATAGAAACATCAAAATGTCAAATTCGGATTTTTGACATGATTGCAATACTTTCCTCACTATAGTGTTCGGAAAGTAAAAATTAATCAGTAGATTAATATAGATATCGAATAGGAACTAAGGGTAGCATGGTGAGTGGCGCATTTTAATCTGCGACCGTCAAGTATGTTAGGTCGAGGTCGTTGCTCTTAACATGAATATAGTGTGGTGTGGCGCATTGTACAAATTTATGGCTGTTCTCAGGGTTTAAACTGCCATTAGTTTTTTTAGCATTTTGCTAAAAGGTATCATATTTTGCTAAAACATGTTGGTCAGCATTTCGCTAAAAAGCTAAAACTGAATAACTGTATAAAATATCTCTGTATAATAACTCGGATTTTTTTTTTTTTTTTTTTTGTAATATTTGCAGGCAAAAACTACAAAAGAACTGAAATTTTTGGGAATCATTATTTATATAGTAATTTGGATTTATTTTTAATTTTGAATGATTGAATTTAAATGCAAAAAATTTAAAAGTATGTCAGAATTAGAATTTGCTTCATAGAAGAATTCTTAGCACTAGTATTTCACGATTATCTACCACAACACTTTATTTAATTTTTAAATTGCTTTTTCATTTTACACGTATGATATGAGTACCACTTTTTCTATTGTTAAAATGAAAACATAGTTTCCCTGATTCATATTTTTAAAGTCACAAATATGGATGCTTGGTTAAAATCATCAATGAACAAAAGGAATAGAAAACAAAACTGAGGATAACAAAGCTAACAAGGAACATCGTGTCCGGCTGCGATTTTAATGAAACTTTAATTTCTGATAGAGGGCATGTACCAAATATTTTTGAGCATAGAAATTTTTGCTATCGTCCATGTTTTCTATATTTATTGTATTTTTAAAATGTTAAAAACCACATCAGCCACATATCAACAGTAAGCTCCGCCTTTGGGTGTGACTTAAAAATACTAAATGATTTAGCAAAATGATTTTGCGCTTTCATGTTTAAGTTACAAATGAAAATTTATAGAAGTACTGAAAATTATTTCAACTGAATTATTCATTTGAGTATTCACTTGCTGTATAAATACAAATTTTTCGCATATTTTTGAGTAAAATTTGATAGCATATCAAATATGAAAGAAACGCCTCTCTCTCATTGAAATGCGAGCCGGACACTTGGGTGATGTTCCTTGTAAGTAAAAGAAATCAATGGTATCCAAAGAATTAATTAACTTTCGAAAAAGCTAAAATAGTGCTTGCCTATTTTCGCTAAAATGCTAAAGTAATTTTTTGCAAGGTTAAACCCTGGCTGTTCTAATTATAGCAACAGGTACAGGATGGGTTCTGAGTGAAGTCCAACTATGCTAATCACTTTCAGACGTTTTGATGTAGGATAATCTGAAAATCGACGTTTTGTCTGCCTGCAGGTAGTCAGTTAATTAGTCACATTAACTGGAGAATGAATAATCGTAAAGAAGAAAAACCAGTTTTAAAATATCAATTGTAATACTGGTCTGAAGACTATGAAATTTAATTCTTCTATTTTAAAACTTTTTTTTTTTTTTTTTAACAGTATCTTTTTTTAACACCTCACGACCAAAAAAGAGGGGTGTTATAAGTTTGCCTTTGTCTATCTGTGAGTGTGTCTACCTGTCTGTGCCACTGTAGCTACTAAACGAATGCATCGATTTCAGTGCTTATTAATTATTTATTTACTTATTTGTTTTATTTTATTTTTGTTATTATTATTATTATTATTATTATTATTATTATTAGAGCACTGATTTAGTTCCGATGGTTCTCAGCTATGTTCAGTGAAAATCTGCTTGATAGATTTATATATATATATACATATATATATCAAAACAAATTAAAATAGATTTCAAATAATTTTCACTTTCATCTTAGCTAAATTTTAGGTAGCCTTATAAACCAATCGTATCATTTAATCGTATCATGTTAATCGTATCATTTTACCATAGCCTCCTAAACTAGATGCCTGACGTGTGACTCGGAAACTTGGCAACAGTTTAAGTAGAAATCCTTCAGTAAACTAGAGATACGACAATGCTGGCAATGAATCCTGATTCGTCCAAAGCTACTTTCGACCGCCTGAGGGAAGGCTGCAGCGCCAACATAGACTTGGCGACCACTGCACTAGAACACCTGCAAACAAAACCACTTATGAAAGATACAAATAAATAGCCCATACTGCGCTTATGCGCCAAGGTTAGGAATCCAGGTTGCCATAGTTTGGACGAAATTTAATCAGCCCGCCATTTTTTTCCGTCCACTGCGCAAGCGCACTAAGCTCTTGTCTTATCTCTGGTTTACTAAGTTTAAGCGGTAGACAGCGCCACCTAATGCAGATTGCGCGATTTTTTTTATTCAATATCTCCAATAATTTTAAGAAGTGATATATGATATACATAATCGACGTTCCTTCGACTCTCTTTTCCTTTTATGTATATCAAATCCCACTTTTAAAAAAATTTTGTGGCTGTTGAATAAAAAAGTCCCAAAATCTGTACCAGGTGGCGCTGCCTACCACTTGAACTGTTGCCAAGTTTCCGACCCACACGACAGTCATCTAGTTTAGGAGGCTATGATTTTACACAGAAAACATGCTTTTGTGTGTCAAAGTTTTGTGCATCAAAATTTCGTACACGGCCGAAATTACGGCCATGTACGGTAATTTCGTTACATTTTGTGCCCAATGAAGATATTAATATTGAATACGTTCTAAAAATATTTGCTGAAATAAGAGTACAGAAACACGAATTAAATTCGTGGTACGTATCAGCTTTGCAGGAAAAAAAAATTACCATGTTTTTATTAACTTCGATTCTTGTTTGTTTATCCGGTACAAATCTTGTCATCGATTTTTAACTAACTTTCCTACTAGCTAGACATTTGAAACTATCACAGTAGCTCAGAACCTGATGACAACACGATACTTTGAAGGCCGATTTTCGAATTTTTGATTAGTTTTTTCAAAATTAATTAAAATATGAAAATAATAACCTCCTAATAGCTTTAAAAATAGACATTAAAATATTAGCTATAATTTGATTGTTGCCGAAAAAAGTTTACGAGTTCATTTCCTTTCGACCTAAAAATAAATACATTTAATTAAACGTGAACGTTAACAAATTATAAAAAGTTAAATTATGCCTCTCACAAAAATGGACGTCATTATCACTTTAAAGATTTTCTACACATTGATAAAGTGCTAATGTGCAAATATATATTGCAATTATATGTTGTTCTGAAAGTTGCAATTATGTGTCGTTCTAAAAATTTTATACACATTGAGTACACAAGTGCTAATGTAGTTCTATAGCTATGATTCAACAGAAAATTTAAAAACATGGTATATAAAAAGTTTTTTATCTTATAATTATTTTAATCTATGTACTGTTTTATATTCCCTAGCTATTAAAACTACCATTTGTAAGACGGTTGTCTGGAACTTCATGCGACAGTAATTTTGCCTAAAGTGGCGGTACAAAGTGAGATCACGATAACGGGTATTAAAGTGTGTGAGATTTCGCCCAATTTGCATCACATGAGAAAGTTAAAAGGGATTGTTCTTCCGCAAAGGAACTGCGGATCACCTACCCAGAAGAGTCATCGGACCTTGAAATAGAACAGAAATGTTTCTTGAATACAAAAAATGACCGATTTAGACATACAGTGAAACCTCCCTAACCGTGCCATAAAAAATCTGGAGTGACTCCACTCGACTTTCCGAACATTGAGTAATTCACAGTTTTGTAGATAAAGTAAAGAAAGAGGCGTTGTTAAACAAACAAAAGAGAGAAAACCATAATAGAGTGTTTGAGTATTTTTCTCCAACTATTACACGATGTTTTATTTAACGCTACTGAACTTTGAGCCCATAGATCATAATGATAAAGAAATTTTCGTTGTGTCCCTGTAAAAACCTATAAATGCTAGTATCACCTAAATGCTTATAGTCAGTGCAACCGTGATTTATAATACTCATATAAATTTTCAGCTGAATTCAATAAGGCGTTTAGATGCTATCGTACTTTTAAAAATTTAGTCCCATAGGCGATAATGATAAAGAATTTTTCTTTGTGTCCCTGTAAAAAAACTGTAAGTGCTAGATTCACCAAAATCTATACAGTTAGTTCAACTGTGATCTATAACATGTGTACAATTTTTTTGCTCGGATTAATAAGGCATTTAGACGCTATCACATTTTTAAAAATTTGGCCCCATAGGCATAATGATAAAGAATTTTTCTGTGTGTCCCTGTAAAAAAACTATAAGTGCTAGATTCTCCAAAATCTATACAGATTGAGTATTTGTGATCTATAATATGTGTATAAAATTTTTGCTCAATTGAAGAAGGCGTTTAGATGCTATCGCACTTTTAAGATTTTGCTCCCATAGGCCATAATGATAAAGAATTTTTCTGTGTGTCCCTGTAAAAAAACTATAAGTGCTAGATTCACCAAAATCTATAGGGTTCGTACTATGGTGACTTATAATATGCGTACCAACTTTCAGGTTAATCGAACAAAGCGTTTAGACGCTAGCGTGTTCACTCACAGACATACACACATACACACATACACACACACATACATACATCATCGTAAAAATAGTGAAAACGGACTCAGGGGACCTCAAAACGTATAGAAACATCAAAATCTCGAATTCGGATTTTTGACATGATTACAATACTTTCCTCACTATAGTGTTGGGAAAGTAAAAATGGCATTTCAGAAAGGAGGACTTTAAACAGAGGTCATTCGGGAAATTTTAATTCAATCAGTAAATTCTATAAATTCAATGATTTTAATTAATTTAAATTTAAATTGTCCGTCTATTTTTCTAACAATCATTATTTTTAAATTGAGTCCTCTTCCTTACTATGTTATCCTATGGAATTCCTGTTGCTTTGTTTTATAAGGATATCTGATTCGAAAATAAATTTTTTCGATTTTTATTTACGAATTTCATTCTTTGAACATAAGGACCTTGTAGTTTAGTGAATAAGTATAGGTGAAAAAATAAATTTAAATGTTTTATTTCATTCAACTCAAAGATGTAATTTTCAATGTTTAAAAGAAATATTTCTTTATTTCTTTCTTTAATTTTTAATTGCTACTAAGGTAAAAAGCGACACGTTAAAAGAACAAAATTCAAAAAATAAAATTTAAAAAATAACATTTTTGAAAGAGGTACATCCTTATAAACAAAGCAACAGAAATTACATAGGATGACATGGGAAAGAGAAAAGGGGGAAGCTATCTGGACCCGGAAATGTAGATTCCTAAGAGAGGAACTCATAACTGTATATGGTTTTTTGCGAGAGGGAAATTAGTATTAATCATTAATCCTATGGGGAAAATTTCTGATTAAGACTGACCCTTCAATAGCGATGGACTTTTAGAGTGGTTTCACAATATTAAATATATTATAATTATTATTGTTATTATTATTCGCACAGGTCTGTGAAATCGTACAATTCAACCCCCCCCCCCCCCCCCCCCCACACACACACACCTCAGCTTTGGGTGCTTCTAATGCTTTTCTCATGCGCTGAATTCAGAAATGCTTGTCTTATCTTCCAGTCAGGTTTTTCACAAAGTAAGTTTCCACATAGTCTATAACAAAATCGAAACATTTTATGTATTAAATACATTAAAATAGACTATTATTTACACATTATCTTTTAAATGTCTCTGTTTTTTTTACACGGAACCTCTCTCTCTCTATATATATATTTCTTGTGCGCAGAGCTTGATGACACTCTCTATGCAGCATCCAACAATAATTTGCTAGCATGTTATTTCATCGGCCTTGTTACCTCCTTTCCATTTCTTTGATGTCTTGATGAAATCTCTCTGCTTGTTCTTCACTCACATAGTCTAGATTTTCCGAGAAATAAATGAGACGAGAGTTATGAAAGTAATGTTTAAGGTTCAAAAATTAAATTTTATAAAAAATAAATAAATAAATAAATAAATAAAAATAAAATAAAATAAAATCTGTCAAAACTGTACGTGATTGATGTTTTTTAATATTTTTTCTTTAATCAGCATCCAAAAATACACCAGGAAAACGTATACCCTTATAGCAAAAAGTTTCATAACAGATCTGTGTTGTTAGGAAGAACCATTTATCATAATTTATTTTATCATCAATTTTTCAAAAACATGAGTGAGGTCGTCTCACTTTCAGACTCAGAAACTCTTTGATATCTGCATATACACTACTTTTCAAAAGTTTTTGTAATATTTACAGAAGAGCGCATTTCTTTCTTTCCAATTTATAAATTGTTCATTTAAATTGACAGATGTGTTAACGATTTAAACACGCACGCACAATCTAGCGATAAGTATTTGGACACTTTGGAATTTAAACGTTTTGACAAATATCTAAAAACTATCTTTCGCAATCATCTTGAAACTTTAGGAATATAAAGAGCCTGCTACACCTCATATATTTCAGTAAAAGTTTTTCCTGAAAAGGATAATTGGTTGGATTTTACGTCGCACTAGCGCTCCGCAGATGGGCAATTGGCGACGGTCTGGGACACATCCCTAGAAGTGATCCGGAGACATGCCATCACAATTTTTATCCTCCACGGAAGGGATGGCTCTTCCGCTTCGGTGACCCCCAGAGGTATAATTTTTTTATGGGAACGTGGAGGACATTGCGACCACGACAGATTTTGCGTGCACCAGCCACCATTAGTGTACACAACTTCCTGAAGAGGAAAAAGGGACCAGTAAAATATTAAAGAAAAATTAAAATGTGAAAAATCAAAAATGAAACAAATCATTTAAAAATCAAATCTAAAAAAAAGCCTAAAATGCAAATTTTTCATAATATTTGGGAAAATAGATATTTGAAGGAAGTGGTTGATGTGGAGTAGGCGATTTCTAAAAAGAAAAAAAAAAAAAAAAAAAAAAAAAAAAAATCTTATAACGTATAACTCCACCTTTTAAAATTATTTCTCTGATTTCATACTTTTAACCTTAATTTTGGTAATGACTATAGAGTGGAATAAAATTTTTAGAGCTTTCAACTTGGATTTAAAAAATATTGAATGATATATATTTCCGTTTCCACGGCACTTGAAAATAAACGAAGAGAACACGATCGGTGACAGTGGCGGGAAGGTGGGGGACATAAAGTAATTCGGTAAGGAATAAAAAACAATCGGAAATGAGAAAGTAGGATAAATGCCTGATGACGAATGATTGATGAAGTACGCAAAGAAAAATTCAACGATGCTTGACGTTCAGGCGGTAATGATACCTTCTCGTGAAAAAGAGAAAAAATATATATTAATAAGGCTGTTATAAAGACCATTTTCTTTCTATTACGAACCTATTTTTTTAGGTTTTCAATAGAGATGAATTGATTTATGCGTTATTATTCTTACAGTTTCTTTTCTTGATATATTAATTATTTTTTTGGAAAGATAAATAACGATAATTATTATTGTTTTGTATCTAATACATACCTTAAAAAAAAAAATATATATATATATATATATATATATATATATATTATTCAGAAACTTTCTCAGAAAACATGTTTATTTTTGTATGCCTATTAAAACGTACAGTTTTTTTTTAATAATTAAAATATAAAATATTATTATGTAACATTAAAACAATATGTCATGTTAACCAAATAATTAGACGTTATAAAAATACAAACAAATTTGAATCTATAACTATTCAATCAACAAAAGTAAAAGGAAATAGTCATAATATAATGTGCTTGAGTATTTTTATCGAATTTCGTTTATTTGTGCTAGGGACCGTAATATAATATAATCGAATTATTTCGAGTTTTCCTATAAAAGAGCTACAATTGGTAAGCACGCAAACTCCACTAATGACCTGTAAAACATATATCAACATCATTTTTTACACTCATTTATTTAACTGGGTGTGTTGTTTTTTCATGTGTCGAATATTGTTTATTTTATGTGTGTGGATTAAATTTATGAACTAATTTTCACATACAGGGGGCTGCCAAACTAATGTGGACACTTGACATTTTTTACATTTTTCCATTTCTACGCCCTTTATAATTCCTAAAAATCGTTCTTATGTTACTGGAACGCATTTTTATTAAGTTTTATTGTGCTACACACAATTTTAAGTGATTTAAACGAAAAATATTGAACCTAGGGACATTTTTGTGACAGCCACTTCAATATATGCTGTAGAGTGCTCTCAACGTGTAATATTGAACGTGCACTTTGGATCCTAAGAACTGAGATACAGTGTGCATTTTCACGCTTATTTAATAACGTAAGTAAAGTTTAATTATTGAGATACAATTATATTCATTTTAATTACATATTTATAACTCAATCAATTTTTTTTTAAATTCAATATGGTCACAGGAAGTGAAACTTCTCCGAGAAAAAAATGCGAAATTAAAACTCTCCTCCAGCATACAAAACATTCCCAGAAGAAAGTTACAGATACTGTTGGGTTTTCTAAATCTTCGGTAAATAAAATAAAAATCAATTTTGACAAAAACCTGTCCCTTTCTCCGAAAAGAACATGGAAGGTAGAAAACGTATAATGCGCCCAGAACAGATATTAGGGACATTTGCTTACGAAACATGATAAAATTGCTGTTACACTGACTCATATTGTTCAAGAGTCAGGTATTGCGATTTCAAAGTGAGCTGCACAGCAAAAATTGGCAGAAGAAGGCCTGACTGGCCACCGCTCAGTACGCAAGCCTAAACTCACAGAGACTATGAAAAAGAAATATGACTAGCCTGGGCTCGAGACCATCGCCACATGACTGTGGAAGGTTAGAGTAAAGTAATATATGATATTTATTAATACTTTTAAGGGTTTCTAAGTCTTTTTTTTTTTCAATTAAACCATAATTTATTTCAATTTCAGGTATGTTTCACAGATAAGTCAACTTTTGAATTTTTAATCGATAAAAGAAGTTTCGTGTGGCGGCTTCCTAGAGATCAGTTTTACCCCGAAAGCATAAAATAAAAGGTTAAACATACGCTGAAGGTCATAGTTTGGTCTATATTAATTCCAAGTGTGTTGGACGTTTACACATTGTTCAAGGAACCACGAAACAGGACCAATATAAGGAATTTCTACAAACTCGCCTTCTTCCACACCTGGAAGACTGGTTCCTGGAAGGTGAGCATAGTGCTTTTTAGTAAGATTTTGGCCCTAGTCGTCAAGTCAAAAGTGTTACTGAATTTTTACGGGTCAAGAATATCGAAGTATTACCTTGGCCTGGCAATTCGCCCGATATGAATCCCATAAAAAACTTATGGGATATTACAAAAAGGGAAATTGCCAAGGAAATGATTATAACCAAGAGGCAACTCATCGAAAAACTTATAAATGTCTGGCATCACATCTTTTGATTAAAGAAAGTGCAAAATCCTGCATAAAAAGCATGCCGAGACGCATTGAAGCACTAATATCAGCCAAAAGAAATGTCACCAAATATTAATGTCTTACATAATGCTGATTTTTTTTTTTCGTTTCCATTATATTTTTTATTATATAGCTATTAAATATGTATATTAACTTTAAATAAAATAATAAATGCAGTTGTTGCATATAACTTATTTTTATTTAGAAAAAAACCCACGATAATTTGATTTTTATGAGTGTCCACATTAATTTGGCAAGCCACTATGTACATGTGTAACTTCAATTAGAATACATGTTCAAGTAGTAAAAAACTTAGGAGGGGGATGGAAGGTGACATGATGGCCTGTGCTCCAACTCTGTTTCAAAATTACTGTATTTCAAACTTTGTTTTCGAATTTTAACCTACTTCTTATCGTCGGATTAAGCTGAAAAATCATTTGCATACATGTAGTATAATTCCGACGACAATAAATCCTCAACATCTTAACAAGGGACTTTTCAAGCTGTCGGAGGCTGTGCTATGTTATGGGGAATGTGTAATTGTGATATGGGACCCTGATACGTCTACATACGACTCTGACAAGTGACAGACACGGAAGAATCCTGTCCGATCACATGCAACCATTCACGTCCCTTGTGCATAGCGACGGACGAATAATTCCAGATGGACAATGTGACTCTCCACACATCGAAACTTGCTACTGAACGGCTCCAGGAAGACGATTCTGATTTTAGTGATGTCCATTGACCACCTAAATTCACATGCATGAACATTTTTCCGCCTATCTGGGATGTCTTTTCAACGTGCTGCTCCTAAAAGACCTTCCACCCTCGTTATCCTATGGAGTTGTTGATTGCCCTACAAGATTGATGGTGCGAATTACCTCCAGCATACCTCCAGGCATTAGTCGAGTCCATGCAATGTCCTGTTGCGGCCCTTCTGAGTGCTCACAAGGGCCCTACACGATATTAGTCAGGTGTACAAAGTTTTTAGCTTTTCAATGTATAATTCTGACGGCGACAATAATACTCAAGTAGTAACAGACTTAAGATTCCTTCAAAACTCTGGCAACATTCAGAGCTTCAAAAGTCATGAATTATCCATTGTCCAAAAGTGACCCTTGAAAATTTCCACACATTTACAATGAAGGACATTATTTTTTATTGCTCTTTTACAAACGAGACTAGTTCTCATGCAATTCTCGCACTAGGGGGTTTGTAAGCGAGGACTCGAGCGAGCTTCGATTCTCAAAAACCACATCAAAGAAATATAAAAAGAAACCGAAGTTGAAGCTTTCCAGTTGCCAGTGTGGAAAGGCTCCTTTAAGGATGGGAAGGGGCCTGTGGCCTGAACCTTCAACTCCAGTTCAAAATTTGTTTTTAACTTTTTACCACCTGCCTATCCGTCCCTTGTGCATAGCGACAGACGAATAATTCCAGATGGACAATGTGACTCTCCACACATCGAAACTTGCTACTGAACGGCTCCAGGAAGACGATTTCTGAGCTGAAATTTTACATACATCTATATTATCCACATCTGCATAAAAGTGCGGCTTTCATTTTTTACATTCCAAACATACGTACGCAAGGAAAGTATTATATTCATGAAAAAAATTGACATTGACATTTTAGTTATTTTTATACGTTTTGAGGTCTCATGTGTTCATTTTAGCTAGTTTTATGGTGATGTATCTATGTACATATGTGTGTCTGCATGTGTGTGTATGCATGTGAGTAAACACAACAATGTCTAAATGCTTTGTTCGAATGAGCTAAAAGTAAGGTTCTTTTTATTTTACAAGGACATAAAGGAAAATTCTGTATTATTATGGTAAAAAAAGAAAAAGAAATACTAAAGAAATACAATCATTTCTTATTTTGTCTTGAAGGAATTTAATAATAGTAAAATACGCTTTATATAATTTGAGTTCACTTGCTGAAACGTACAATTTTTTTTTTTCTGTAAAACCTACTTTGATAAAAATTTATACACTTTCTGAAAAGGTGGCCTATAAAATGTCTGTGCCAAATTTTAACCTGATGAAATGAAATGTTTAGATGCTATCGTGTAACTAACACACCATATGTATATTGTTTTGCGAATTGCCGTTTTGTTTGCTGCACTCGTCCTTTTTCTGTTTGCTTGACGAAGGTTCGTGAGTTTGTTTAACCCAGAACAATTTTTGCGAAGTTCTTAACTTAGGATGTTTATACAAAGTTTTTATTTATTACTTTTCAACGGCAGTCCTCTGGAAGACCTTTTATTAATGCAAACATACATGCAAACACACACACACACACACACACATATATATATCCATACTTCATACCAAAAATGATTTCAGAGCACTATAAAACGCACAGTTATGCAAAAGAACTAATTATAATATTTTTTCATGATCATAATACTTTTCTTGTATAGTATATATTCGGAAAGTAAAATGAGCCATTGATGATAACATGAAATTATTTAAAAAAATTTTAATCACACATGCCATTTTTTTTTTAATAATTTTTTATAAAAATATAAAATCTCAACATTTTTGTAGCATAAATGAACATTCTAATAAATCATAGAAAGTTGAACTTCAGCAGGAAACAGGTTGCAACGTACAGTATTCTTAATATTCGTGAGCACGCAACACAAATATTTCACATATTTTTGTAGGTAATCAATATGAATTTTTTCTCTTCCAATTCATGCTTTCGACGACATTCTTGACCGATGAGTGTGAAACTTTGGACCAACGCCCAAACAGAGAAATGACCCGAGATTATCTAAAGGATGAAATAATATCGGAGAACGATCTTTAATCTTTTTCTAAGCGCCCCGTTTTTAAATTTTATATTACCCTGTATTACCACTTTCGAAAAAAGTTGAAAAGTCTATATATTCGATTGATCTGTTTCTCTGCCGAGAATTTCATGCTGTGAAACAAATATATGTAATATATGGTAACTTCAGAATGTATCTGTTTGAAGAAAGTATAAATAGGACAATTGATTTACACTGGAAATCACAGAAGAATTCAAATATGTTACGTTCCGTGCAATATATTTTTTTAAAGCATATTACTATAATACTCTTATATTAATAAATTAACATTCATCATTCAAATGTCCAATGTTTCATCCAAAATACTGTATGATTAGTATCATTGGTTAGTTTATAAGGAGCCACAGAATATTTTCAGATACATTATAGGATATAAGGGAAAATTGTTGGAAGAGCATTTTCAATTGTATTCTCGTTTTTTTTTTTTTCCTAAACAGGATACCAAATTTTAAGGCACTATATGGTGTGTATGCCGCTATTAAATAATACAGGGTATCCCAAAAAGGTTGAAACACGCTTTATTTCTTTACCCGTTACAGATAAATGGACAATGTAAATTGAAAAAAAACGTCCAAATTAAGGTAGGAAAGACGACTACATTAAGAAAAAAAGCCTCCCATTAATTTTTTAAAGTTACATTTTTAAAATTTTTATACAGTCCCTCTACGTAAATTTTGTTAATTAGATTTTATTTTTCATTCAACGGCTATTAGAAAAAACCGCATAACTATTTCTTTAAAACCAGCCGAATTATGATACAGAAAAAAAAAATCACGTATGCCATTTTTTCCGTATCATTTAAAAGGCTAGCTTTTCGGTGAAAATAGGGATCATTTACAAATTGATAACGGAAATATTTAGATCAAAAACATAATGTGTTGAAAAATTTTCAAATGCATTTAAATTAATCCTTAGAATTTTAAAATGTGTTTCGAATTTAGCATCTTGTTTAATAATGACTTTGAAACATTTTAGTACGACAATTATATTTTAAGTTGATTTAAAATAATACTTACTGTTTAGTGTTATACATTATTTCTATTTTGATATATGGTCCCTATAATCAGAGTTCAGTTTTCAATTAAGTATAATTCCTTCAGTTTTAAAGATACAAGAATGCGGTTTTTTGCAAAATGATGTTGTTGCATTGAAAATAAAAACTTTCTAATTGACCGAATTTGTCCAGAGGGGTCGTAGAAAAATTTAAAAATTATAATTTTTTGAAAATTAACAGGAAGATATTTTTATTAGCGTAGTTTTATTTCCTATCTTATTTTGTACAATTTTGCAATTTACATTACCCTCTCATTTCTAACAGGTAAAGAATTAAACCGTATTTGAACCTTTTTGGGACACCCTGTATAAACATCTTCACAAAGGCAATAACTTTCATTCATTCTCTTTAACAATAAAACAATATAGTTAGTTTTTGTGGAGATTTCTTTTACTACGAATAAAAAATATGTATTTAAAAATAGATAAATAAATAAAATCAAATTTGTGTACATATATTTTTAAAACGTTAGCAGTATATTTTTATATACAGCTTATTTTAATAACAATGTCTAGACTTGATTATTCCATCTCTCTGTCCTTTTTTTTTTTTTTTTTACAAAAGTCCAAGCCTACACAGAAAATGATATAATTTTTAGATTTCAAAGAAATTTACAAGGAAAACACCATAAAAATAAACCTATCACATATGTTTTAAATTAGATTGGCAACAATTACTGAATGATAATTGTTATTTAAAATCGCAAATTGTTTAATAGTTCATAAATAAAATTTGACGGGGGAAAAAAATCTAAAAAAAAAAAAAAAAAAAAGCATAATTAAACCTTTTATTTTCTTTCTTTTTAAATTCTGATTTACATTTTCATTTACTTCACTTAACAATTGTAATAAAACATAGGCTAATTGCTGAAGAAATAGTGATATTGAATTTTAGTTAATAACTTCATGATTAGCTTTAAAAAGAATTGTTTCGAGAACTGAAAATTTACTAAGATAATTTTTTTTAAATAACTGAAAAGTAATACAAATTGAAAAGTTAAACATATTTAGTTTTATTTATTACTAGGAATGCGCATAAACAACCTTGCTTGTACATATTTTAAAGTGCGTAGGTACCTAAACGTCCTCTATCTGTCTTTTGTTACTTCGCAGAAATCATCACCTTATGTCCTCCACAGTCTGTATATGAAATTTAGTATAATTTCGCTCATCAGTTTTATCTGCAGATACCTTCAAAAAGGAAAAGTTATTTTATTACCACCTTGCACATACAGATAAATATGAATTAAAATTAACAACTTGTATTTATTAAATTTAATAATTCATATTTTGTATTTATTAGCATGGTAAACTGGAAGTATTATAATTCTTTTTTCGAATAAGGTTTAGAATTAATATAAAACCACACTGTTTTAAATAGATTTTTTTTTAATTAAACTTTTAATCAACTGCAAAATAAAGTACATAACCATATAACTTATGCAGATCATAGTACATAAAGTCTATGTGTCCAAATGGAGAAAAAGTAATCCGGAGCGAAGGACGGAGTGGAAGACGCGATACACAACTTTACAAACATTGCACTAATCCATAACATTTAAATTCACTTAATCCCTTCTTTCCTTTTTACTATACTTTTATTATTTCAATAATTTCCATTACGGATCCAATACATTATTAGTCAAATACAGTATTGAACTCAAAATACTTTTCTCAAAATAGATTTTTGACATTAAGGAGAAAATTTCTCGTTTTGACCCATTACAAACAAAATTTTTGCTTTCCGAACACTATAGTGAGGAAAGTATTGTAATCATGTCAAAAATCCGAATATCAGATTTTGATGTTTCTATACGTTTCGAGGTCTCCTGAGTCCGTTTCCACTATTTTTGAGATGATGTATGTATGTGTGTGTGTATGTGTGTATGTATGTGTGTATGTCTGTGAGTGAACACGCTAGCGTCTAAACGCTTTGTTCAAATAAGCTGAAAGTTGGTACGTATATTGTAAGTCACCATAGTACGAACCCTATACATTTTGGTGAATCTAGCACTGATAGTTTTTTTACAGGGACACAAAGAAAAATTCTTTATCATTATGGCCTATGGGACCAAAATCTTAAAAGTGCGATAGCATCTAAACGCCTTATTCAATTGAGCAAAAATTTTATACCCATATTATAGGTCACAGATACTCAATCTGTATAGATTTTGGAGAATCTAGCACTTATAGTGTTTTTACAGGGACACAAAGAAAAATTCTTTATCATTAAGGCCTATGGGGCCAAATTTTTAAAAGTGTGATAGCGTCTAAACGCCCTATTAATCTGAGCAAAAAAATTGTACACATGTTATAGGTCGCATTTGCACCAACTGTATAGATTTTGGTGAATCTAGCACTTACAGTTTTTTTACATGGACACAAAGAAAAATTCTTTATCATTATGGCCTATGAGACCAAATTTTTAAAAGTGCAATAGCATCTAAACGCCTTATTCAATTGAGCTGAAAATTTGTATGAATATTATAAATCACTGTTGCACTAACTATAAGCATTTTGGTGAATCTAGCATTTATAGATTTTTACAGGGACACAACGAAAAATTCTTTATCATTATGATCTAAGGGCTCAAAGTTCAGTAGCGTTAAATAAAACCTCGTGTGATATATGGAGAAAAAACACTCTATTATGGTTTTCTCTCTTTTGTTTGTTTAACAACTCCTCTTTCTTTATTTTATCTACAAAACTGTCAGTTACTCAATGTTCGGAAAGTCGAGTGGAGTCACTCCAGATTTTTTTAATTTTTTAAAGAGACGTTTTCATGTTCCAAAAGGGTATATTTTTCAGGACCACTCCATGACTTTAAAACGGATGTTTCTAATTTTAGTGAGAACCAGTTAATGTGATATCGCTTAACTTTACAGATATTTTTGCATTTCCTTTTATTTTAGAACACACCTAGTTTGTCAATAAATATCGCGTGCCCATAATCACATACCGCAAAATTTAGCTTTTGATGACGAAATCAATTACCCGCTTCCATTTAAAACAATTGCGGTTCCAAGCTCAGGAAAAAAGTGCTTCAGAAATTCATCCTAATCGACAAAAGCAGGGATAAAATAATGGGTGTAGATACACACGCAAATAGCAGGGCTGGAGAATATAAGGGCTAGTTCATCGCAGTCGAAAAAGTGAAACCGGAAATACTCACTGATGACGTAGCTGCAAACACGCAAGTCTGATTCGGACTATTGAGCAAACGGGGTGATTAAATGGGAATTACGAAAAAGATATTAATATAGTGCTTGAATCTTTATATTTTCCGCAGTTTCGAAGAGAAAAATGTTAGCAAGCTATAGTTTTTCACTTTAAATACAAAAGAATAAATAATATTTTTTGATTATCAATATTTCACTTACGGGACAAATTTTAATAAAATTTTTCTAACACGATGCGGTACTGAAAAGCAAGCATATTTTAAATGTTTTATAGACAGAAGTTGAAATTAAATTTATATGAAATGTTGACTTTTTTATGCATTTCAAGATTAAGAAATAATACCTCATGCATCAAAATACAAATTTTTATTTAAAATAAAACATGAATTTCAAATATATAATGAAAATGCAGGTACTATTTTTAAAGAATTTTGAAATTCTTTTTTCAGGCTTATTTCGTTAAGTTATTTTAAATAGAGAATGCATGGAGATGAATGCTACTGAAATTCAAATGAAGCAATTATGTGTTAGGTTATTTTCTATAATTATAAATTTTTTAAAGCAAAGTTTTAAAACCAGCATAATTAACATCATATTTTTGAAAGTGCGAAATCTGGGGGTAATCATTTATGATTTAATAAATGCACAATCATCATTCATTAAATCATAACTTCAATAAAAGTGGGGTAATTTTACGGCATTCATATAAATAAATTTACCAGTCCGATTCAATTTCGGGAAAATGTATAGATACGCCAGGAGAAAACAATTTTTTTAGACCTATTGTATAAGCATAAAACAAGTATATATTGATAATATTAAATAAATATATATATATATATATATTACAACAAATAAAAGCTTTTAAGTAAAAAAAAAAAAAAAAAATCAGGAGTTATCTTTATTTATTTATTTTTAATTTAATTATTTATTTTTGTAAATTAAGTAACAATAGAATTTTTAGTTTGCGATAGTAGTTGCTACAAATAATCACTTTTTCAACGATTTTATTTATTTATTTATTATTATTATTATTTGTCAATATTTTATTTTTTCATTACCAAAAAAAAAAAAAAAAAAAAGTAACAGAGAGAGGAAGAGAGAGAGAAGGGAAGAAAGAAAGAAAGAAAGAAAGAAGAGAGTCTGTGCTAAATAAAATTTAGTTTTAGACAAGAAAATTTTATTTATTTTATTTCATCTTGTTTAGTACCAGATGTTGCCTTGCCCGGCGTTCAGCTTTATTCAAGGAGGTCTTTGCAAAAAAAAAAAAAAAGTCCACCAATTATAGCCTTCCACTACTGGCAGAAAGGTTCTGCTGTCGAAGCTGGAAGACGAGAAGTGCCGGGTTCAATCCCAGATTACATTCGTCGATTTAGCTGTTCAGAGTTTTTCCGTGGTTTTCTCCGAAACTCGCAAAATTACGTGCTAGAGTACCTTTGTAAGGCTCCCTTGTAGGAGATCACCCTCCTTGGGCTCAGGCTCCTAGTGTAGACAATTGGCCTTAACCTGAACATCAACACCAACACCCGATATTGTAATTTTTTTCTTATTTTAATGTAAAATTTTCTTTTACACAAAAATCTGTAAAAAAAATTATCATCATCAAAATATGAAGTTGTGTTTCTTAGCAACAGTTACTACGTTAATTTCTAACTTTTTTTTTTTTTTTACTTTATTTTCTTCCGTACAGGAACATGCATATATTTTTAAAATAATATGGACATAATCAGGTCTCTACTATTATAATTTTTATTTTATTTTCATTAAATGTTAGTTCAATTAAATGAAAAAGGATATTTCAACTTATGTAAAATTAATATGATATTTTATCAAATGTACGGTTGGAGGGAGGAGAGGAATTGAAATATACATAAATTTTCATTTTTTTGTGGAAATCTGTGAAAAATTATGTGCTTTCCTTTTGTGTTACGATGCGTATTACTACACGTAGCAACTGCACAAGATGGCATTATTTAAGCATTTAAAAACATAAATTGTAAAATAAAACAGTTGAGAACGAAGCAGGATAAATTCAATAAGAGTGTGTTTTCCCACGATGAGACAAAAAACAACTGCCCAGTGTCCAAAACATTTCGCTTTCGGGGAACGTGTTTCTAGTGACGTCACAAGACATCCGGTTGGGGAAAAAGTTAGTCACAAGGCGGAAAGCACATCTTCAAAGGGATGACCTAGCCCTTGTATTCTACAGTCCTGCGCAAATAGAGGGTTGAGTGGGGATTTCTAAGTAAGTCACCCCTTATCTTCCCTTTTATGCCCGTATCACCCTTCCGTTACAATTGAACAGACACTCCCAGAAATGCTTTCGATAACGAAACTGAATGAGAAATATTATTAGCCGATGTATTATTATTATTTTAAGTTTAGGGGAAAAGAAAGGCAACATTTAGCTTATCACGGAAAATAATTTCTGAAATATTCATTAAATATTTCAGCTAGTAAAATTCTGCCTTCCCCGCTTTCCTAGAAATAATTAGACTGATCATGAATGAAAAAATTTTTAAGCAAACTCCATAAATTGCAAAAACAAGGAACAATTATTTCGGGTCGAAATAGTTGAGCACGATCTTTCATCAGATGAAAGAAAATATTTAAAAAAAATTCATGCGTTTCACATAGATTATCAACACTTTCCTATTTAATCGTTTAACTTTTTAAAGTATAATTCAGCTATGTAATAGCGCCTTAAAATTTATTTTGTTTTTCATTACAGAGGAAGGAAGAAAACATTTTAAGAATATTTTTATGGCTTTTCTTTTAAAGAAAATTTATAAAATATATTATTTTTGTGTAAACCTGTATATTGTATTGTCCAAAAGCAGCATGGCTATAATAATGATGATAATAATGAAAATAATAATAATAAATTCACTATGAAAGAAAAAAAAACTCTGAAAAACTTCTTTATAGTTTTGTTTAAAAATATATACATAGAACGATTGCGTTTCTGTAGCTCTGTATATCGTCTAAATATTACATACCCACAATATCTTGCACTAAAGCAAATCCTCATAACACTTAATATTTACATTGAGTAACTCAAATTTATATTGAATGATACACATGAATAATTTTATGGGATCCTGTAATCCTATATATTGCGCTTAAGCAATATACCCCTATAATGTGTTAAGATATTTTTACAAGAAAAATAATCTGGTGTGTCACTCACACGACTTTCTTTTACCCTGAAATTTAACACTATAAATACAGGTTGGAGATTAAGAGGTAAGATAACGATGTTATGTAAACATATGTTACACAATTCAAATTAGGCTTCGGAAGAGTTTTATATGATAATTAGTTCTGTGTGAAGCCCCCCCCCCCCAAACCCCATTTCATTAATGTACCTACATTTATATAGAATTTAATTCGGTTATTAAAAAAAAATTCTGTTTTAAAAAAATAATTTATTAAAGTTATTATTTAAAAAAATTATCTTTATGATAATGCAGACGATTTCCATATTACAGAAGTAGTATAACACTAAATATCCAAAAAAAAGTCCATTTTATTCTCAATATTTAAAAAAAAAAAAAAAAAAAAACGATTTTTTTTTCTAAGTTTTTTTTCGTTAAAAGAAAAAAAAAAAAAAAAAAAAAAAAATCGATAACTTTGTTTTAAATTATCGCAGATCGATGGTTCAACCATTCGTTTTAAAGGTATTGGCGAGCTCTTTTGAAAGATACCCATCATGAAAATTGACTCCTCTGGAGGGTGGACTTCCCCCCCCGAGGAGGGGGGGGGAGGCGAGGCTCCTACATACACAATTTTTTTTCCCAGCTGACTATCTCTATTACACAAAATATATATTCGTTTCATTTGGTTTAGTGCAGTCTATAGATGTTAAACTCTACTTACCTGCAATTTCCCCCATAGACGTAATGTATTTAAATACTTTTGAGTGTCCCTGTACACGAATCATTTGTTGCATCTCAACGAAAAGCTTACTGTAGCATCCCTATATGATAAACATTTAGAATACTGAGTTTGGAATTTCTGCTACTATTTGGTCTTCAGATATGCTGATAAAAGACACACAGACATCTAGACACACAGACACGCAGACAGACACACAGACCATTCGCTAAAAACAGGATTTTCGTATTCAGGGGACCTCAGAACATGTAAATATAACAAAAACTCATGTTCGAAAATTTGACCCTAAAACAATACTTTCTCGATCCTATGGGTAAGAGAAAGTAAAAAAGTTTTGCATCTGTGAGTAATGTACATTAGTTTCGTTATTCTATATGCAATATAAAGGTATTAAAATATGCTTTAAACAAATATTTCTCTTAGAGCTTAATGCATTTCGAAATTTTTTGCGCGCCATTGCGCACAAACCAATTGCGCAATTTACACAAATTTCAACAACGACCCTGTCAACAGAGATTTCATTTCTCCCTTTTTTGCAGTTTCTAAGTCACTTTTATTATCATAATAGTTATTTATTATTTTCGATTTAAAGGCAAATAATAATACAGTCTACATCACAGGAGACGGTCATAGATGAGTATCCTCAGGCAATTCTGTTTCGTGGTCTCAGATATATTGACATCGCATATGTATTAAAATTATTCTAAGCAATTTGGGGACACACAGATGTAAGTTACATATTATTCTGATAGGATAATTTCAGAGCAAGCTATTTGCAAAGTGCTTCTGGGAATTATAATTCTATGGAATGCGTTTATTGTTATATAGAATGGTGGTATAAAAACATTATTTCATTATCGATATCCTTTTTTACTTTCTCTCAACCATATATTCGGTAGAGAACGTTATGTTTTTAGGTCAAATTTTCAAAATTGTGTTTTTGTTATAGTTATTCGTTTTGGGGTCACCTGAATCCGAAAACATTTTTAGCGGTTGATCTGTGCATAACCTTCTTAACTAGATGCCTGTCGCGTTGCTCGAAAACTTGGCAACAGTTGAAGCGGTAGACAGCGCCACCTGGTACAGATTGCGTGACTTTTTTATTCAACTGTCACCAATAATTTTAAGAAGTGATATAAGACACATATAATCGAGGTTTCTTTGATTCTTTTCGCCTTTTATGTATATAAAATACCACTTTTAAAACTTTTTGGTGGCTGTTGAATAAAAAAAATTGCGCAAGCTGTACCAGGTGGCGCTGTCTACCGCTTCAACTGTTGCCAAACTTCCGAGTCACGCGACAGGCATCTAGTTTAGGAGACTATCGTCTGTGTGTGTTTGTGAGTCTGCATGTGTATGTGTGTTGTCAGCATATCCAAACTCGGTATTCGGAATATGTATCATGTAGTGATGTTACACTGAGCTGTTCGTTCAGACCAACTTCACGGTTTGTGTACAGGGACATCCAAGAAAATTCAAATACGTTACGTCTATGGGAAAATTTCTGTGGTAAGTACTGTGCAACATCTGTAGGCTGCCTTAAACAAAATGGAATGGACAAATTTGTATAACTTCACAAAAGCCTGTTACGTGTAGATGGTGGTATAGAAACCATTCATCATTCGTTTACAAGGTTATCCAAGTTATTTAAATATATATTGGGGCTATAGTTGGAAATTGCTGGAAGAGTATTTCATTTTGTGTTAGGTATTTTGCACATTTAAGACTAAATTTATGTACACAATGTGATATGCATACAGTTTATAGACAATATACAGGGCTTCCCAGAATTAAGCTAAATTTTCTTTTCTATTGAATTTAATTGATGGAAGTGCTTTGCTACATTTTACTACGTTGACAAGCACTGCTCAAGGAAAAAATTCTTTTTTCGCACACATACCGTAAATAAAGTACTTTTTGAAGTCCTATTTTCACTTTTTTTTTTTTTTTTTTTTTTTTTTTGTATAATATCACGGTTTGATGTTACCCAATGACGAAAGTTAAATTTTTAACGGTTGATCTGTATGTATACCTGTTATCAGCAAAACTTAAAAACAAAAAATAAAATTTGGTATTTGGCATTTCGTATTAGGTTGCCACTTATTTAAAACGTTTAATAAAAACAAAAATGCAATTACAGCCTTTAATGTATCTTAATATTTTTTGTCTGGCTCTGTAAATCTTAATGCTAATCGCACTATATTTTACAGAAAGCATTTATTGTGCACATGAATAATAAATATCCATTTTATTAAGATTTGTGCAAAGTAAAGGCATTGTAATATGGTTTATAGAAATACCTCTCATGGAACGCGATGCTTTTGAGTTCTTTCTAGTGTCCCTGTATACAAAGAAGTGGTGGTATTTCATTATCAAAAGAGAACATCCCAAAATGAACTTGACTAACATATATCAGTTTTAAGGAATGAATACTTATACACGACTCAGAGCTCGGACAAACAGACGAATAAACTGAATAGTTTATTAACTCATATTTTATTATTCTGGTGATTTTTATAATTTACAAATTAATAATAATTATAATTATATACATTTTCAACAAGTCCGCAGGGGAAAAAAAATGATTGCAGAAAGAAAAATCTGGTTCTAATTTAGTATTTGGGGGCATGCGTATCATTTTTTAGCAATAATGCATCTCTGAGAACGACTTTCGATTAGTTATGCTAAATAAAATCCTTATTTATTTTATTTATTTATTTATTTATTTTTCATTTTCAAAAATATACTTTTTGGAGAATTTGACTCATTATTAATTTAAAAGTTATTCCGTATGTCAAAATCATATAAAACTCGGTTAATGTTTTGATAATGAACATATTATCCATATATTCTTCATATGTGCATTTTGTTTTTTCGCCTGCTGATAAAAATTTTGACACATTCACAATCTGTCGTTGAAATTTGATAAATTTAACTGCGAAAACAGGATCCCCCCCCCCTCTAGCATACATATTTCATGAAAAACGTTATCTATACCTTTGACTAGTTTGTCTTTTTGTTTACAATATTTGATACTACCATGCACCCTAAAGTACATAATGTGCGTTTGGCAAAGTCTTTTTCGTTACCAATTTCTCCTTACCCTTTCCATTCTGATCATTAGCTGATCGAGCATTAATGCAGGGGGCCGAACCCTACTTACAATGGACGTCTGTACTGAAAGGGTGTTGCCCCTCCCCTTTTCATTGTTCTACTCTACGGTAATTTTCTACGGACCTACTGCGCTTCCTCTGCCAATAGTGATATCATTATGAAGTTATTAGAAAAATTAATGGCCACAATGAGGTCATTTTAATTGGACTGGACACTGATATAATCCCTTAATAACGGGTTTCAGACCAATTTTTAAATGAGGACTTATTAGAGTAGAACAACGATTGTACTTGTCGAAGGCTGTCCTCAAAGGAAATTTAATGTTCTTAAATTAATTTGATGACTAATGTTAAAAAATTTCAAGCATAAATGTGAAAATTATATAAGTAATAATTTTTATTCATAAAATATATATATATATATATTATAACATCGCGTTAATAAAAGGAAATAGTTGTCAGTTTTCCAGAACTACATATTCTTGATGTTATGAAGGGATTGCTGTTAAACTTTTATATATATATATATATATATAAGAGCAAAAGAAAGTATAATGCAAAATAAATAGATAACTAAACTGCCACGAGAGCCTAAATAGGTTACTATATAACTAAAATAAAATTATATATGTAATATTAGCCGTAATAGTTTAATTTAGAAATGAAAAAAGAACAATACTTTATTTAAAATAATTCCGATGAGGATCCAAACAATACAAAAATATAACAAGAAGGAGCTTATAAAGAATGTGAACAAGAGTTTTCTAATCGAACAAACAATAACAAAATAAACCTCAAGGAAGATGGTATAGCTTAATTTCGTGGAACAGAATAAATAAATAAATAAAAAGTAAAATACTAAGATTGCACAGATAAATAATCGAGGATCCCCATCTCTACATTCAGCTGTATATATATACAGTTCCCGCCGCTTATTAAAATCACATTCGTTCTGAGCCAAAGTGATTTTATTAAGCGGCTGATTTTTATATCCGGCGAACGTTCCTGCCCTTAAGGAAAATGTATTACTTCCCTGAATTTTGAAAGAAACTTCAAAATATAATGAATAATGAAATTAGTAAACAATATTAATTAATTTTTGGTAGATAATTAACTAATTGTTTCTGCGATATAAGTAAATTAAACAAATTCCAAGTTCCCATGCACTTTCTTTAGAGGAAAATCGTCCTTACTTTACCAAAAGTTCACGCTGTTCTTATAAATTTAAAATCTTTCCGTTTAAACCTCATGAATTATAGTAATTTCAAAATAAGAAATAGAAATTGATTTTTAATAATTAGAAAAAAAAAAGGGGTCTGTTTCAGTTTAATTTGTAACTGTGCTGCAAGCGTAAAATCTTCGACATTGAGCGATAACGGAGGGTTTATTGTGCTTTAATTTCTTTTTCTATTAAAAAAAAAAAGAAAAGAAAAGAAAAAGAAAAAATTATAATATAAATAAAAAAAAATTTAGTGTGCATGAATGATATTTTTGACTGCTGAGGAGATATTTTTGGGTTTATTAACCGGCGATGCTGATTTTATTAAGCGGCGGCTTCGAAAGTAGTTTGTATTGATTTGATTCCGGTCCTGATAATTTGATTAGATTAAGCGGCTGATTTTATTAACCAGTGAATTTATTAAGCGGCGGTTACTGTATATATATATATATATATATATATATATAATATGGCATTTTAGTACGAGCACAAAAGTGTGATGCGTGGTACCTATATACATCAGATGTTTTTAAGCTAGTAATATTATTCTGGGGAATAAAATGTAGAGAAACGTCATTGTATGAACATGAGAAATGTGAAAGCAATTAGTCTGAGATATTCATATCGCAATGGATATCAGTTGCAATAAACGTTCTCATAGTTATATAAGTCTTTCTTCGGTCAAATATTAATTATTTTTCTTACCAAAAAATAAAAAAAATGCAAAACTTTCTTTTCTTTTTTTTCTTTTGTAAATGTGAAGCTTGCAGTAAAACAGCTCCTGGACGTAAATAAAACTTTACTTGATCCGTGTCTCTGACACTCCGCTATATTCAAATCATGATAAATTCTCGAAATTTCTATTAATATTTCCGTATTCATTTTCTCTGTGAAACATTAATGTCGATACGGATGATTCCACAGAAAATCTACACTTTCAACTTATATCAATATTTAAAATTATTGTTTATTTTAAATACAAAAGTATATTTTATTTTTTTTTTATATTTATTTAAATTTTTTTAACTTACATATGTATAAAAGAGGAAAAATGTGTGTACAGAAAGCCAATTTTATATTATTGCAATAGTTATAGCTGTATTTAACACCCTATATGTGGTAAGTACGTGTATTTTCCTTACTCTTGCTTTATTTATTGCCACAAGGAAAAAAAAATCTTATTTGTTGAAGGTACTAGGTAGATATATTTTTTAACTGACATATGAATGTAAGCAAAATGTTTTAAATAAATTGCAATTTGATAAGTATTTTCTACTCATGCATTTGGTTATTTGTTACTTACTCAACTTTTGACATAACTTCTATTACCTTTCTATAATATAACAGTTTATGTCTTTTATTCAACCTGCCACACTAATGAAATATGATTATATAAATGTTACAAATTTCATATATCTAATCGTTTTCTTAATAAGAAGTATTAGAGTTCTACTCTGTGACCTATATCATATGGGTATATTTATACCATAAATTGTCCTTCCAATTTTTTCCTCTACAAATAGACTTACTTTGACAAATTATCGAAAGCAACGATCTATCTTCCTCTGACACATGATGGAAGTAAAGATGTGAAGTAAAGAAACACATAAATAGGCGAACTGTACTAATAGGAATTATGAGAAATGATACCACACACAGAAAAAATTAATTCCTAATCGTTTATCAAGCTTTTACGGTTTACTTTCATGCCATCTAGTGCCAGGTAAGATGTTGTTAGGAGAATATAAATAATAAGCTATAGACATCTATTTCTCAAAGATAGGAACATAAATGAAACAAATTTTTAAAAGAATATTTATTTTATTTTGATATTATCTGTTAAGTCTGATCTGAAAATTTTAAAAACAAAAACCCAATCAATCTATTGTTTTACAGAAAGTTTTCAGACGAGAATTCAATTCATTATTTTTAGAAAACAAATATATCACTTTCAACTTAAGTCCCCCCAAGGTACAACTTTGACATGAGTCCCCCCCCAGGCCCAACTTTGACATGAGTCCCCCCCAAGGTACCCCTATTTCAGTCGGTACAGCGTTGTTGAATTTTTATAATACACTCTTAATAGTGCTAAGGGCCTATTTCAGTCGGTTTATTGAATGGCGATTTATTGAATGAAGTCCTCCCAAGGCACAACTTTGACATGAGCCCCCCCCCAGGCCCAACTTTGACATGAGTCCCCCCCAAGGTACAACTTTGACATGAGTCCCCCCCCCAGGCCCAACTTTGACATGAGTCCCCCCCCAGGCCCAACTTTGACATGAGTCCCCCCAATGTACCCCTATTTCAGTCGGTACAGCGTTGTCGAATTTTTATAATACACTCTTAATAGTGCTAAGGGCCTATTTCAGTCGGTTTATTGAATGGGGATTTATTGAATAAAGTCCTCCCAAGGCACAACTTTGACATGAGCCCCCCCCCCCAGGCCCAACTTTGACATGAGTCCCCCCCAAGGTACAACTTTGACATGAGTCCCCCCAAGGCCCAACTTTGACATGAGTCCCCCCCCAGGCACAACTTTGACATGAGTCCCCCCCAAGGCACAACTTTGACATGAGTCCCCCCCAAGGTACCCCTATTTCAGTCGGTACAGCGTTGTCGAATTTTTATAATACACTCTTAATAGTGCTAAGGGCCTATTTCAGTCGGTTTATTGAATGGGGATTTATTGAATAAAGTCCTCCCAAGGCACAACTTTGACATGAGCCCCCCCCCCCCCCCAGGCCCAACTTTGACATGAGTCCCCCCCAAGGTACAACTTTGACATGAGTCCCCCCAAGGCCCAACTTTGACATGAGTCCCCCCCCAGGCCCAACTTTGACATGAGTCCCCCCCAAGGCACAACTTTGACATGAGTCCCCCCCAAGGTACCCCTATTTCAGTCGGTACAGCGTTGTCGAATTTTTATAATACACTCTTAATAGTGCTAAGGGCCTATTTCAGTCGGTTTATTGAATGGGGATTTATTGAATAAAGTCCTCCCAAGGCACAACTTTCACATGAGCCCCCCCCCCCCCCAGGCCCAACTTTTACATGAGTCCCCCCCAAGGTACCCCTATTTCAGTCGGTACAGCGTTGTCGAATTTTTATAATACACTCTTAATAGTGCTAAGGGCCTATTTCAGTCGGTTTATTGAATGGGGATTTATTGAATAAAGTCCTCCCAAGGCACAACTTTGACATGAGCCCCCCCCCCCCCCCCAGGCCCAACTTTGACATGAGTCCCCCCCAAGGTACAACTTTGACATGAGTCCCCCCAAGGCCCAACTTTGACATGAGTCCCCCCCCAGGCCCAACTTTGACATGAGTCCCCCCCAAGGCACAACTTTGACATGAGTCCCCCCCAAGGTACCCCTATTTCAGTCGGTACAGCGTTGTCGAATTTTTATAATACACTCTTAATAGTGCTAAGGGCCTATTTCAGTCGGTTTATTGAATGGGGATTTATTGAATAAAGTCCTCCCAAGGCACAACTTTCACATGAGCCCCCCCCCCCCCAGGCCCAACTTTTACATGAGTCCCCCCCAAGGTACCCCTATTTCAGTCGGTACAGCGTTGTCGAATTTTTATAATACACTCTTAATAGTGCTAAGGGCCTATTTCAGTCGGTTTATTGAATGGGGATTTATTGAATAAAGTCCTCCCAAGGCACAACTTTGACATGAGCCCCCCCCCCCCCCCCCAGGCCCAACTTTGACATGAGTCCCCCCCAAGGTACAACTTTGACATGAGTCCCCCCAAGGCCCAACTTTGACATGAGTCCCCCCCCAGGCCCAACTTTGACATGAGTCCCCCCCAAGGCACAACTTTGACATGAGTCCCCCCCAAGGTACCCCTATTTCAGTCGGTACAGCGTTGTCGAATTTTTATAATACACTCTTAATAGTGCTAAGGGCCTATTTCAGTCGGTTTATTGAATGGGGATTTATTGAATAAAGTCCTCCCAAGGCACAACTTTCACATGAGCCCCCCCCCCCCCCCAGGCCCAACTTTTACATGAGTCCCCCCCAAGGTACAACTTTGACATGAGTCCCCCCAAGGCCCAACTTTGACATGAGTCCCCCCCAGGACCAACTTTGACATGAGTCCCCCCCAAGGCACAACTTTGACATGAGTCCCCCCCAAGGTACCCCTATTTCAGTCGGTACAGCGTTGTCGAATTTTTATAATACACTCTTAATAGTGCTAAGGGCCTATTTCAGTCGGTTTATTGAATGGGGATTTATTGAATAAAGTCCTCCCAAGGCACAACTTTGACATGAGCCCCCCCCCCCCAGGCCCAAATTTGACATGAGTCCCCCCCAAGGTACAACTTTGACATGAGTCCCCCCAAGGCCCAACTTTGACATGAGTCCCCCCCCAGGCCCAACTTTGACATGAGTCCCCCCCAAGGCACAACTTTGACATGAGTCCCCCCCAAGGTACCCCTATTTCAGTCGGTACAGCGTTGTCGAATTTTTATAATACACTCTTAATAGTGCTAAGGGCCTATTTCAGTCGGTTTATTGAATGGGGATTTATTGAATAAAGTCCTCCCAAGGCACAACTTTGACATGACCCCCCCCCCAGGCCCAACTTTGACATGAGTCCCCCCCAAGGTACAACTTTGACATGAGTCCCCCCCAGGCCCAACTTTGACATGAGTCCCCCCCCAGGCCCAACTTTGACATGAGTCCCCCCCAAGGCACAACTTTGACATGAGTCCCCCCAAGGTACCCCTATTTCAGTCGGTACAGCGTTGTCGAATTTTTATAATACACTCTTAATAGTGCTAAGGGCCTATTTCAGTCGGTTTATTGAATGGGGATTTATTGAATAAAGTCCTCCCAAGGCACAACTTTGACATGAGCCCCCCCCCCAGGCCCAACTTTGACATGAGTCCCCCCCAAGGTACAACTTTGACATGAGTCCCCCCAAGGCCCAACTTTGACATGAGTCCCCCCCAGGCCCAACTTTGACATGAGTCCCCCCCAAGGTACAACTTTGACATGAGTCCCCCCAAGGCCCAACTTTGACATGAGTCCCCCCCAAGGCACAACTTTGACATGAGTCCCCCCCAAGGTACCCCTATTTCAGTCGGTACAGCGTTGTCGAATTTTTATAATACACTCTTAATAGTGCTAAGGGCCTATTTCAGTCGGTTTATTGAATGGGGATTTATTGAATAAAGTCCTCCCAAGGCACAACTTTGACATGACCCCCCCCCAGGCCCAACTTTGACATGAGTCCCCCCCAAGGTACAACTTTGACATGAGTCCCCCCCAGGCCCAACTTTGACATGAGTCCCCCCCCAGGCCCAACTTTGACATGAGTCCCCCCCAAGGCACAACTTTGACATGAGTCCCCCCAAGGTACCCCTATTTCAGTCGGTACAGCGTTGTCGAATTTTTATAATACACTCTTAATAGTGCTAAGGGCCTATTTCAGTCGGTTTATTGAATGGGGATTTATTGAATAAAGTCCTCCCAAGGCACAACTTTGACATGAGCCCCCCCCCCAGGCCCAACTTTGACATGAGTCCCCCCCAAGGTACAACTTTGACATGAGTCCCCCCAAGGCCCAACTTTGACATGAGTCCCCCCCAGGCCCAACTTTGACATGAGTCCCCCCCAAGGTACCCCTATTTCAGTCGGTACAGCTTTGTCGAATTTTTATAATACACTCTTAATAGTGCTAAAGGCCTATTGCAGTCGGTTTATTGAATGGGGATTTATTGAATAAAGTCCTCCCAAGGCACAACTTTGACATGAGCCCCCCCCCCCCAGGCCCAACTTTGACATGAGTCCCCCCCAAGGCACAACTTTGACATGAGTCCCCCCCAAGGTACCCCTATTTCAGTCGGTACAGCGTTGTCGAATTTTTATAATACACTCTTAATAGTGCTAAGGGCCTATTTCAGTTGGTTTATTGAATGGGGATTTATTGAATAAAGTCCTCCCAAGGCACAACTTTGACATGACCCCCCCCAGGCCCAACTTTGACATGAGTCCCCCCCAAGGCCCAACTTTGACATGAGACCCCCCCAGGCCCAACTTTGACATGAGTCCCCCCCAAGGCACAACTTTGACATGAGTCCCCCCCAAGGTACCCCTATTTCAGTCGGTACAGCGTTGTCGAATTTTTATAATACACTCTTAATAGTGCTAAGGGCCTATTTCAGTCGGTTTATTGAATGGGGATTTATTGAATGAAGTCCCCCCCAAGGCCCAACTTTGACATGAGTCCCCCCCAGGCCCAACTTTGACATGAGTCCCCCCCAAGGTACCCCTATTTCAGTCGGTACAGCGTTGTCGAATTTTTATAATACACTCTTAATAGTGCTAAAGGCCTATTTCAGTCGGTTTATTGAATGGGGATTTATTGAATAAAGTCCTCCCAAGGCACAACTTTGACATGAGCCCCCCCCAGGCCCAACTTTGACATGAGTCCCCCCCAAGGTACAACTTTGACATGAGTCCCCCCAAGGCCCAACTTTGACATGAGTCCCCCCCCAGGCCCAACTTTGACATGAGTCCCCCCCAAGGCACAACTTTGACATGAGTCCCCCCCAAGACACAACTTTGACATGAATCCCCCCAAGGCACAACTTTGACATGAGTCCCCCCCAAGTTACCCCTATTTCAGTCGGTACAGCGTTGTCGAATTTTTATAATACACTCTTAATTAGTGCTAGAGGCCTATTTCAGTCGGTTTATTGAATGGGGATTTATTGAATGAAGTCCCCCCCAAGGCCCAACTTTGACATGAGTCCCCCCCCAGGCCCAACTTTGACATGAGTCCCCCCAAGGTACCCCTATTTCAGTCGGTACAGCGTTGTCGAATTTTTATAATACACTCTTAATAGTGCTAAGGGCCTATTTCAGTCGGTTTATTGAATGGGGATTTATTGAATGAAGTCCCCCCAAGGCACAACTTTGACATGAGTCCCCCCCCAGGCCCAACTTTGACATGAGTCCCCCCCAAGGTACATCTTTGACATGAGTCCCCCCCAAGGCCCAACTTTGACATGAGTCCCCCCCCCAAGGCACACCTTTGACATGAGTCCCCCCCAAGGCACACCTCCCCCTCATTGGGAAAAAGAGAAAAAACGTTGTTTTGCGGCTATAAGTCAGTTTGGACTTCCAACGTTATTTGTTATAATATCTGCAGCTGAAACACATTGGTTTGATTTAATGAAAACTTTATCATGGAATTTAGATCGTCACGAATTAACTAAAGAAGAATTTGTCGATATTAACAAGTTTAGCAGTAGGCCTCTGGCACTAAATTAAAATCTGTCAATGTCAGATTTTCATGTTTTAAATAATGAAATAATGTCGTGTCTGTATGATTTTTTTTTTTTAAGAAAGGAATAACATTGATATAACTTGATTAGATCTATGACGACACAGTAGTGATTGTTTTAAATTGGACGAATTCTTGAACATGGAACAAAACAGTCATTTCATATTTTAGAAAAGAAAAAATAAATAAATAAAAGAGTTAAACAATTAAAAATATTATAAAAATAAATTATTAATTCAAGAACATAAGAGAATTTACACATATGAATTATTTAGATTTTTGTAAACTGCATAGAAGAAAAAGAAAGGGGGGAAAAATTAAAACTCAGCAGTCTATGAACTTAGAGGACATAAAAAAAAAAAAAAAAACTAATGTTCATAAAAAAATAAATAAATAAATAAATAAAAAGAGCAAATTTATGTTGTATTGCTGAAGTTCATTTTTAACACTTTTCAACAAAGTTGAAAGGTGTTTATGACTTAGGTTTGTCTGTCTGTCCGCACTTTAACTCCCATAAATATTAATGAAATACCTTGAAACTGATATATGTTATTTAAGTTCACTATTAAGTTCACTATCAACTGCCAATATTTAATTTATTCCGGAGTACTTTTAGCTCCGCCTTCATTCCATACCACTTTTTTTTAAAGAGTAAATTTTTCTTATTATATCATAGTTATATATTAGAGAAAAATATTCTAAAAATAAAGTGGCGCGAAATAAAGGCGGAGCTAACAATGCTCCGGAATAAATTAAAATATTGGCAGCTATGCAGACGTTCCCTCTTGAAAATGAAGTAAATAACACTACTGGTTTGTGTACAGGGACAGTCGAAAGTATTCCAAAGCATTACGTCCTATGAGAGGTATTCCTATAATTCATATTTCTACACCTTTACTTCATACAAATCTTTATGAAATTGAAATATGTTATTCAAATTTATCATCGGATGTTCCGTATTGAAAATGGAGTAAATACCTTCACTGGTTTGTGCATAGGGGCACCCGAAAGTATTCTAAAACATTGCATGTCATGGGAAGTACATCTATGAACCACATTATAATAACTTTACTCTTCACAAATCTTGATGAAATTATTATATGGTATTCATATGCACGAAAGAATGTTTTCTACAGTATATAGTACAATTAGCATTAAGATTTATAGGACCGCATACAAATATTCAGATATATTAAGGATTACATAAGGAAAGAAAAGGAATTACTATTTCATTTTTATTGTGTATTTTAACGCTTTCTGACATTTTTTAAGAGTGAATATGATTTGAATGAATCCATTTGTTTATCCGAATGTCCGTCTGCCCACCTCCAGAGTACGTAAATATTTTCAGAATTTTTTCAAAATGATGTATGTTATATAAGTTCACTACGGAATATTCGCTATTTAAAATGCATTAATAGGCACTCTAAGTATTTAAAGTCGATACAGTCGGTAATAAAAGTCTCCGAACACTAGCAAAAATTTCTATATAAAAAAAGTACACAAAATGCAGTTTTCTTAAATAAATCCTTGTCGAATCCTATTTCTTAGTCAGTCTAAGAACATGATTCGACAAGGATTTATTTAACAAAACTATATTAAGTGTACTTTTTTATATAGGAATTTTTGCTAGTGTTCGGAGACTTTTGTTACCGACTGTACATATTTTTAAAGGTTTCAATATTTAAATAAAAATAATAAAAATAATACTAAACAGCATGTTTATGATTCCCTTGTACTAAAATCTCAAAATTTACACATTCTGAGGTATGCGATTACATGCGCGACAATTGGATGGATGGATGGCTGCGATGTCGCAAATCTATCAGTAACCTAATTATTTGTCGAAATAATTTAACGCTGGAAATTATATATTTTTTTTAATTCCAACCAAACATTGTAGCATATTCCTTCTATTATTTTAGTTCCGTTATTATTTTATTTATTCCGTTTATTATTTTAGTTCCATTTTATTATTTTAGCTATCAGAACGTTAGCGGAATAAAGTAACATTAAATGAAAGGCTCCTAACAACTTGTATCCGCATATGAGTGCACAAAAATTTCATCAGATATCGATAAAAGCGCTTGTTACTTTTATGGTTCTTTTGTCCCGGGCACAGTTGCATTTTTAATGGGTGCTGTCTTACATAAAGAGGAAGGCTGGCCCGTAATTGCAGGCATGTCATGTACCTCCAACTTCCAAATAAAAACTAATTGAAGTGAATACCGGTGTGTAGATTAAATATGTATGCCTGGATGAATGACAACTTTTTTACAGGATAATTCTGTGGGGGTAATCAAGCGTTTGGGTAATATTACGATGAAAAAGCAATCAGGTATTTTTTCCCTTTTATTCTACTTCTCTCTTGTCTTTCTGTCAGCTGTCATATAATATGATGATGTGAAAAAACTAAAATCTCTAAATGAAAATCAAATAAAATAATTCGAGAAAAAAAGTCGAATGGTTTTTTTTTTTTTTTTTTTTTTTAATAATGTACTTTTGTTACATGAATTTGATGATGCACTTTTTTTTTTTTTTTTTTTGGTAGATTAAAAAGATAAAATATACTGTTTTTATTTATTATTTATTTCATTTATAGGAACATGAAATAATAAGTATATATAACTAGCAAACCCGTGCGAAATTTTCACACTTTATTTATCTCTTCGTTACCTTTAAAATTCAAAATTATTATTATTATTTACTAGACGTCATTTTTTCATATGCATGAGAAAATTTGATATATATATATGTAATAATAAAATTAATATCTTATTAATCTGGATAATTAATTTAATTATTATTATTTTTGCCACGCGTCGAAAAAGATAATTGCGTAAGATCCCCAATCCTTTGTTCATCTGTCATTACCATATAAGGTTATGAAAAGTAAATTAAAACTAAAATGTACAGGTACTATCATGTAGACGTAATCTATAGCTACTAGCTTGTATATTCTGCATCTGTCTCTTTGGAGTCCAGACATTGAACAATAAATACCTACGAAATGTGGCTCCTCAAATTTTTTAATTTGTATTTATTTTATTTTATTAGTTTTAAGTAACATGCGAAAGTAGAATGTTACATATATACATTTCACATGAAAGCATATTTCATTTTATACTTGGGGGGGGGGGATGGCAATAATTAAAATTTTAAATGTCTATTTTAAAGCTGTTATTTTCATATTTGAATTAATTTTAAAAAATCTATAAAAAAAAAAATCGTTACAAATAAGGTACCAAATGAAAGGGGTGATTTTTCTGAATTCGTCCGGTTAAACAGTTTATTGATCGGACAATTAGATTTTTTAAAATTATTTGAAGCATGAAAATTAGGAGACAGAATCGAAGGAAATCTCTTAAGCCTAAAGCGTGACAGAGTCAGGCACTGATGAGCGTAACTACATATGCTGATTAAACATTTAAGCAATATTTTGTTAAATCAGAGAACTTTATTTTTTTAAAAACATATTTAAAGAAATATTTGAGAGGGTTTTTTTGTCTTCTTTAAACATTCATTATCTTATATTTTAAATGTAATTGTGTGTATGTTCATGTTTCGCAAATACTCTTTTAAAATTACGAATTGCAAGACCAAATAAACATTACGATTTTTCTTAAAGGACCGAAAATGGCATAGGCGATTTTGAAATTATAGCTAATTTTTATTGTAAACTGCTTTTGATTTATTGGAATAATGCCAATTGACATTATTATTACATATATTTTACCTGATAATATATACATATATAATTAGATTAATTAATATATATATATATATTATATTTTTATAGGTGCAATATCTGTTATTAAAATTTAGGATGTAAACCATTTTCATTTCGTATAGACGAACCTTGGTCCTATAAAAACACAAAAACAGAATAAAAGTGTCACGATTTTCGTTTCCCTTTCGCTCCCTAAGTTGTAAGTTTCACCGCTTAGCAATATGAAAAAACCTAAAGTGACTTCACTCGACTTTCCGAACATTAAAAAATAACGGTTGCATTAATGAAGTAAGAGATGTCATTAAAAAAAAAAAAAAAAAAGAAGAGAGAGAGAAAAATCATAATAGCGTATATTAAGTATTTTTCTCTATATAGTATGTTCTTCAAATTAACACTATTATGCTCTTCAAATGTTTTGAGCATAGATCATAATGATAAAAAAAATTTCATTGTGTCCCTGTAAAAATATATAAATACTAGACTCACTGAAATCTATAGAGCTCGTGGGACGGTCACCTATAATAATTATATAAATTTTCAGTAAAATCGATTGAGGCATTCAGGCGCTATCGCACTTTAAATAATTTGAGCCCATAAGCCCCAATCATAAAGAATTTTTATTTGTGTCACTGAAAAAAAAAAAAAAAAAAATTATTAGTTTTAGATTCTACAAAACTGATACAGCTCGTTTAAAGATGATCTATAAAATGCATATAAATTTTCAACTCAGTCGGATAAAGAGTTTAGACGCTATCGAACTTTAACGAATTTGAGCCGATAGGCCATAAAGATAAAGAATTTTTCGTTGCGTCCCTGTAAAACAAACTATACTTGCTAGATTCACGAAAATCAATGTAGTTTGTGCAATGATGATCTATAACATGTGTATAAATTTTCAGCTCAATCGAATGAGACATTTAGACGCTATCGAACGTTAAAAAGTTTGGGCCCATAGACCATAATGATAAAGAAATTTTCATTGTGCCCCTATAAAAATCAATAAGTGTTATACTCACCGAAATTTATGCAGCTTGTGCGACGGTGACCTCTAACATGTATGTAATTTTTCAATTTAATCGGATGAGGCGTATAGACGCTATCGCATTTTAAATAATTTGAGCCCATTAGGCACAATAATAAAGAATTTTTCTTTGCGCTAAAAAAGCTATAACTGCAATATGGTCCAAAATAGACATAATTAGTGCGACGGCGATATATCAGATGTATATAAATTTTTAACTTAATCCGATATGGAGTTTAAACGTTATCGCACTTTAAAGAATTTGAACCCATAGGGCATAACGATAAAGAATTTTCGTGTTCTCCCTGTAAAACACTATACGTACTAGATTCACGAAAATTTATTCACTTCGTGCAACAGTGACTTATAGCATGTGTATAAATTTTCAGCTCAATTGACGCCATCGCAGTTTAAAGAATGTAGGCCCATATAGATCATAACGATAAAGAATTTTTCCTTGTGTTCCTGTAAAAAAAACTATAAACGCTAGATTCACCAAAACTTATACAGTTCGTGCGACGTTAACTCATAATATGTGTATAAATTTTCAGCTCAGTCGAATAAGGCATTTAGACGCTATCGCACTTTAAAAGATTTGGGCCCATAGACCATAATGACAAAGAATTTTTCTTTGTGCCTCTGTAAAAATATTATAAGCGCTAGATTCATCAAAATCAAAAGGGTTCGTGCTATGGTAACTTATAACATATGTTATGCACTAACTTTCAGCTCATTCGAACAAAACGTTTATACGTTATTGTGTTCAATCACATACATACATACACACATACATCATCGTAAAAATAATAAATATGAATTGAGGGGACCTCAAAACGTGTAGAAACATCAAAGTCTCAAATTCGATTTTTGATATGATTACAATACTTTCTTCAGTATGGTGTTTGGAAAATTAAAAGTGTGCTATCTGTTCGTTTATTGATACCGATCTTTAAGTTAGTCTTCAAGATTAGGCGCATCTGTAGAACAATATATGTGCGTAACAATATATGTGCAATAAGAGTAGATTCTTTTTAGACCACAAAGAATGTTGCTTTCAGTCTGCACTAAAAGCGTTGTCACATTTTAATAAGCCACTGGATATGGTGTGATGAAACATTTTTACACCATATACAACTGCAACTCGTGGAAACCAAAAATGAAGAATTTCATTTAATAATGCATTAACGCGCGCATAAAACAAATCTGTATTATAGTAAAAACAATCATGTGCCACTCATAAATTATGAAACACTTTCCTATATTTTTAGGAAAAGAAACAGAAAACGTGGACATAACTATTAAAATCTGTAGGGGATCTACATTGATTTTGGTCTCTCAACCCCCACCCCCTTTTTTTAGTCAATTTCTAATATATATATATATTTAATTTTTTTTTTTTTTTTTCGTAATCTGTTTCGACCTTTTATATACTGGGAAAAATCTAGCAAATGTTATTACTTTGTTTAAAGAATAATATTAATTACAGTGATGAATAGGAAAATAATACCACCTACGTTTAAGTCTAAAATAATGACTGTTGTTTTAATTCTAATAAGCGTACTCAAAACACTTAAGAAAAAATAAAATATTGATAATTTTTATTTATTTATATATTTCAAAATTGAAATGGAGTACTTGGAACTGCAATCGAGAAAAACACTCAATAATGAGTCAATTTTGGTAAAATTTTAAGTCCCATTTTAAACATTAAAAATATCACGGATGAAAAAAAGCAATGAAGATGAGATCTATCGTGTTCAAGATAAAAGATATGTTTGATCTCAATATTTGTAATAGAGAGTGATTAAAGAGAAATAGCCGAGTGATCCATCATCTTTAAAATATCATCAAGAAATCCGCATTGACAGCGTTCGTTTTCGTATTTATCTCAATTGGAAGATGAATTTTATTTCGTTGCCTGAATATATATATATAAAGAGGTAGGGGGAATGCTGCAATCGATCTTTAAAAAAAAATAAGAAGTTTCCAAAATTATTTAATATTACATATAAAAATCTTTGTTATATTGGGACGATACTTTTACATATCTAATGTAGATATAATTTGACTGCATTGTATAAATTAATTATTGTAGTACATATACTAAAACAATGTATTATTTTAATATAACCAATTCAAATATCTCATATTAAAACTGTAAAAAGGCTTTATAAAGTCTAAAAATTTCACAAAAACATTCTCAGTATATACATTAAAACATTCCAATGTATTTCATCTTAGCTTTCGACTCTTTATCGTTGAGTCTTCATCAGAGTTGTAGGTATAATAAAAGAATTTTTCGTTAAAATATACAAGTTCAAAGATATATAATCAAACATAAGTCCATTAATATAAAATCCATTAAAGTCAATTCGTTATAAAAGGATAAAACCCATATGCCATGATTCTAAAACATCACATACACAATTCAACACTTCTCCGTAGTGACAATTTCATCGAATGTTTTCCCTAAACATTTGAATAAATTCATAAATTCATGTTTTAATGTATAAACAGAGAATGTTTTTGTGAAATTTTTAGACTTTATAAAGACTTTTTACAGTTGTAATATGAGATATTTAAACTGGTTATATTAAAATAATACATTGTTTTAGTATAAGTACTACAATAATTAAATGTAGATATCCTGAAATTTTACTTAAAAAGTAATTTCAATCAATATATAATTTATACAATTAGAAATTCAAATTTTTTATCGGATCTCAAACAGTGAAAAAGAAGAGGCGTAAGCAAAGAGGTACATATAAGTAAGTTTATAAAATTCCGTTCCTACATATATAATTTACTGAAAGACTGGATTTTATGTGTAAAAAACATATCTGTTGTAGCACTCATATTCTTTTAAACTGCTAGTTATAGAAACACTTTCGTGTTGCACGTACTTCAGTGTGATTGAGGTTTACTTCTCCCCCCCCCCTCCCCTCCAGATTCCATTTGAATGTTATAAGTTTAGATTAACGAATACTATCATAAGGTTAACAAAGGTTTTCGCAAAATAAAATAGGTTACCATAAACCGAACACTAAGTTGTAGTTAAAAAAAAAAAAAATAATAATTTAATTACAGCGGTTTTTTCAATTCAATTCATGGTGGCGATTAACTATTGGCAGGCAGTTAATACGAAAGTTCAAGTTTTCTTCAAATTTTCTTTTTAACATCAAGGTTCACTAGAGCAAAACTCACGGCTTAAAGTAAGCGGATTCTGAACTACTACAAACAGTCACGCTATAATCGGGAACCAGACCGGCATCTGAAAACTGAAGACCAGTGTTATGGATGAAAGGAGCCTGAATATTAGATCCTAAATGTCATATAGACATTAATATCGGTGTTAAAATTTGATCCGTGCCGACACATTAGTGCTTTTTTCAAGCGAATAGCTATCTCCATCTTCTAAGTTACAATAAAAAAATTGAACTTATTTTGGAGTATCTTAATCTTTTGCTTAGGAAGACAACATCAATCAACGTTACAACGGCTAGTAATGTTTCCTAAATGCAGCTTCTAATGTTCGTTAAAAAACATATAGCAGATAGAGATCAAAGTTCAATCACAATCATTTTCAGATAATCTTTCATATTACATTTCATGGAATATTGGTCATACATCTTGTAACACAGCTCTGAAACCAGAAAAAACAACAACAAAAAAACTACCTTTTTTACTATTTCTTATAGATTTTTTAATACTAAAATAGAAGAAAAATTGTAAAAAATTCCGCCCCCGACATTTTTTTAAAAATACTTATATTTTTAGTTCAATTTTGCATGAAAACATGAAATTTGGTATCCTGTAGTCGATTATAAAAACCATATTCAATAATTATTTATTATTTTAAAACATTACCTGTAACACTTATTTTTTAAATATAATACGAAATGGAAAATAGAAAGGATAGAGGCGGGCAATGAAAGATGTGAAAGAGCATTCGGAGGGGCATCTAAAAGAAGAAAAACTTTCAAGAGCAAAAATGGTAAACACAGAATGTTAAATATGACATGAAATGAAGTGTTATTTTAATTATAAGAAAGAATATGTTTTGTTCAGTTTAATAAAATTAGTAAGTTTTTATTGTAAACGCCTATTATTTTGCACAAAAAACGTTGGCGATGCACAGAAATGGGGGGGGGAGGGGGGTCACTCTTGGCTTCAGCATCCTCAAAAATTTCCCCGTCCTCAAAAGTCCCCTCCTAAAAAAAAAAAAAAAAAGTCATGCAGCTGAATTTCTATCTATTATTTATTTATTTATTTTTGCAGACACGTGTAATCAGACCTCGTAAAAAGCAGCACACAATCCTACTTTGTTAGTAAAATATGCAAAAAATTAATAAACCTTTTATTTTGTCTTCTTATGCATCATTTTTGATGTCACTTGTCATTAAAACTGGGATATACCTATTGTGTAAATAATGAAATGAGGGTCTAAATAACAACATATCTTAAGCAATATACACTGGAATATCTAATCAGATAAGAGGTATGTCAAAATACATTCAAATATAGTGTTTCATGGAAATTCTCTAGATTCAGCATTTAAACGTTTGTGGAATAAAAAGACAAATATAGACACACAAAATAACATCATGTTGGGAACGTTTCAAAGTATGTATTGGCATCGAAAATTGTTAATAATTCAAAAACTTGTTGCCTTATATGTGCTATCTATACCTATTTTATTATGTATCTTTACTTTCTCTTACCCATAGGGTCGAGAAAATATTGTTTTAGGGTCAAATTTTCGAACGTGAGTTTTTGTTATATTTACATGTTCTGTGGTCCCCTGAATACGAAAATCATATTCATAGCGAATGGTCTGTGTGGATGGATGTCTGTGTGTCTGTTATCAGCATATCTCAAGAACAAATAGTAGCAGAAATTCCAAACTCGGTATGCTAAATGTGTATCATATAGGGATGTTACACTAAGCTTTTCGTTGAGATGAAGCAAATGGTTCGTGTACAGGGACACTCAAAAATATTCAAATACATTATGTCTATGGGGGAAATTGCAGGTAAGTAGAGTTTAACATCTATAGACTTCACTAAGCGAAATGAAACGAATATATATTTTTTGTAATAAAGATAGTCAACTGGGAGAAAAATTTTGTGTATGTAGGAGCCCCGCCTCCCCCCCCCCTGGGGGGGGGAAGTCCCCCCTCGAGGAGAGTAAATTTTCATGATGGTTATCTTTCAAAAGAGCTTGCCAATACCTTTAAAACGAATGGTTGAACCATCGATCTGCGATAATTTAAAATAAAGTTATCGATTATTTTCATTTTTAACATTTTTTTTTAATGTAATATTGAGAATAATATCAACTTTTTTTTAATATATTTACTGTTATACTACTTCTCTAATATAGAAATCGTCTGCATTATCATAAAAGATAATTTTTTAAATAATAATTTTAATAAATTATTTTTTAAAAGCAGAATTATTTTTTTAATAACCGAATAAAATTCTATATAAATGTAGGTGCATTAATGAAACGGGGGTTTGAGGGGTTCGGTAGCCCCCCTCACACAGAACTAATTATCATGTAAAACTCTTCTGGAGCCTAATTTGAATTGTTTAACACAGGTTTACATAACAGTACTCGTTATCTTACCTCTTAATCTCCAACCTGTATTTATAGTATTAAATTTCAGGGTAAGAGAAAGTCGTGTGAGTGACACACCAGATTATTTTTATACAAATTCCCTTCTAGCATCTTAGTTTTACAAAATTTACGTCCAAGCTTAATGCAAATACATTTAATCAATATATTATTGTATTTAAACCTTACCAACTCATCTGTAGCATATATTATTGTTCGTAAAGTGCAGTTTTAGCAAATACAAACTTGTACACAAGTGCGTTTCTACACATATCTATAAATTAAACATTTTTTTTTTTACAATGGGAGCAATACATAAAATGAAGTCCTTCATTATAATTTTAAATCAGGCGGGATTCTCTAAATTAAAATTTTGTACCTTCGGTCCCGATTTCCAAACAAACCCTCACTTTATTATTTAAACAGTGCACGCATGGTTTGCTCTCCCATTAAATAATTTATTGCAGAATAAACATTACACGTGGACTTACCGAAGCCCTATTTATCGAATGCTAGCTGTAAATTGCTTATTAGACGCAAATATGTTAAAACTGTTGTCACAAGAAACAACATTTCTGATTATCGATATTCAATAAACACCATAGTCTTCTGTTCTGTATTTTTTTTTTGTAGTATATTTATAAGCCAACCGACTCGCGAACATAAGAGGACATGCAACTGGCAGATGGAACTTTTGTGTACTAAAGTCCAGGAACATGTTAGAAAAGACCAATGGATTTTTTTTTTTTTTGTTCTACACACTTATTTTTTTTGTACATGTAGCTTGCGTGAAAAGAATTAATTGTAGAGACATGCTTGTTTTATGATTTAAAAATAGTGAATCATCGCTGCAGAGTGTATTAACTACAGTTCACAAATCAAAATTCAGTGCGACTGGAATTGTAATATAGTATTTAAACTTGAATAATTCATGTTCAAATCTGTTCACGAAAAGAAGTGTTTACAAGTGTTGGCTGTAATATAGAGTATATTTTAATTTTAACTTTGTTATATTAAGTAAAATCAAAGTGTTTTTGTAAAAGTAAATATAAAATAAAATAAATACCTTTAGAGCTATAATAACGTCATTTTTACCCTGCAAGTTTAATTTTTCACAAAGTTTTATATCAGTTTTAATATTTACGCGTTAATTTCTTTTCATTTCAAAAAAAAAAAAAAAAAAAAAAAAAAAAAAAATTAAATCAACTCGTAAACTTTTTTGGCAACAATTAAAAATTAAAATAAAGGATGTATTTTTGTCTAAAAAAGGTCTTCTTCAACTTTTTCGAAACTGTCCGTTTCGTTACTGATTATTATTAATTTTCTTTTCAATTATTATTAATTAAAAAAAAAAATTGATGAAATTCTGGCAAAAGCAAAATTTAGTTTAGTACGGAGGAGTATTATCATTTATTTATTTATTTATTTATTTATTTATTTATTTATTATTATTATTATTATTATTATTATTATTAAATTATAACATCGCTTTCAAATTATTCAATTATATTTTCGATAAATTTTCCATTTCAATAAATGTCCAACCATCGTAAAAGTGGCAACAACGTTTTATCCGTAGGTTGAGACTAATAGTCCTCCGTACTAATAAAATATAAGTTTTAATGTTGTTTGCCCAATTCAACCATTTTTTAAAACTATCATAATTGCCATTAAAGATTAAATAAAATTCTGAATATAACTTTTGAAATAACGAAGCCACACACATGCATGAGTATTGCATACATACTGAACAATTTTTAGTTTTCATAATTTTTAACTTCATTCTTATAATTCACCACGCAATTATTTGTTTAATGTAGTTCGTTAGTAATATTTATTTCGTAATTGGATTGTCAAAACTTCCAGTTACTGTGAAACTATGTCAATCATTTTCGATGTAGTCTGTTTTTTTTTTTTTTTTTTTTTTTTTCTTTTTTTCTAAAATTGTCTAAAACATTTTATTAGTCGAGAATGACTTATATCATTATAATCAATTGATAAGGAAACCAGTTTTAGTTAAAATTGATAAAAATATTCATCAAAGCATTAAAAAATTGTAAAAAATTTTATTTATAATTTGCGAAAAAAAAAAAAATTATAATCGTATATAATCATTTTAGAACATAACAAAGGAAAATTCGGTCATTGCAGGTATACATTAATTTGTTGAAAACTCTTGATTTAAATAAATGATGTAATAATGAATAAATAAAATAGTGATAATATAGCAAATGAAGTAAAAATTATGTAATCTAATCCCTTTTTTTTTCTATTTAAACTTTTGAGATATAATTAATAATAATTCTTTGGAATTTTATATTATTATTATTATTATTATTTCAAATATTCTTTATTCGATGTGTGATGACATTTTAATCAGTTATTATTTTGAAATATTTTGTGTCAAGATGAAATACAGAAATAACTATAGCTTGTAAAATACTATTGAAATGATAGTAATAAAAAATTCAACATTCCATTAATATCAATTTAACAGAATTTACAAATTTCATGAAAAATGCTTAATTGGTTATTATCATTTATTTTTTGCATTACCCGTAAAAAATAAGTCTAATAAAAACAATATTTTAGTAACTTAAATGTCTTAACTTTTACAGAACATCTTAACGTGGCACAAAAAGACTGCAAACTTTTTTTCCCCCACCTTATCCCGCTTTAAATTCAAAGCATACGACATCGATCACTATTATCTTATCACGCGAAAAAATGGAGTGACAACTTATTCTCCAGATTACTTATTTTATCCAGAGAGAAAAAGAAAATATAGCGGAAAAACAGCGAAAAGATTACTGCACGGAAGACTAGAATCAAAAGGTCTTATTTGTAATATTCTAGATTTTGTATTTTATGAGATAGAGATAGGTTTGCTGGATATCTTCTTTTTTTTGACACACTGTCAAACACTTTGTGTTATTCAAATAGAAGTTTTCAGAAAGATTTCAAGGATATGTGTATTTTGTATCTTTATGTTATTAATGTATATTAGAAATATTTGTTTTCAGTATTAAGATACACTTCTTTTGAAAACATTTTCCGACAAAATTGTTAAATGTTCATGACACCAGTTCGCCTTTTTGAAAGCGTCCTAACTTGGGTATAAATATTTCGATTTGATATGTATTACTGAGTTTCATTACCAAATGCTTCTTATTGAAATTTGGGGACGAATCTTCGTTGTTCTTTTACAGGGACGCTCAAAAGAATTGCAATGCATTGCAATCTAAAGGAATAATTTTAACTGAGTTCTAGTACAGAATGTTTCTTGTTGAAATTATGTGCATAGTAACCATCGTTCTTTTTCAGAATGCTTAAAATAATTAGAATACGTTATGGTCTATAAGGAGAAATGGAATTGAATTTAGTATATTTTTTTTTCTATTGAAAGACATGTGAATAATCACTTTATAGGGATTAAGAAAATAAATTAAATGCATTACGGTCTGTATACAGACAAACTGAACGACAAGGAAATTTACCTGTTTGAAGTACAATGAAAAATACATTGGTATTTAAACACTACAAATACCAATTTGAAAATTGAATGTATTATATGTATTTTTGGTTTACGTAAATACATAAAATAAAATTGCCCATACTGTAGCACTAGTGCGACGCAAAACGCACTCACTCACTGATAAAATTTTTCGGTTAAATTATGATCACTTGATCTCAAATATTTATAAAAAAAATTAAAAATATTTTACTTTTGTTACATTCCTTCAAATCGCGTAAAAATAATGTGTTCTATTGAAGATCACAACAGTACTTTTAACTTATAAATTTATAAATGGTACCCTAAATATTTAAAAATAATCTTACAAAACTACACAAAATAATTTAACCACTTTAACTATTAGCACAGTATGTTTAAGGCTGCTCACTCCCTCTTACGATTTCCCCGTCTCTATAGTCGCCAAATTCCATGTAAGTCTATGGCGAAATTTGTTTATAAAATTGCTCATTACCTAACTGGTATTTTTAAATTCCGTTTTCATATTCAAAAAATTCACAACCGTTAAATGAGTACCCGTTTTCCAAAAATTGAATTTTTTTAATTTTAATATTTCATTTTACAGTTCAAAAATGAGAAAAATGCCTTTAGTGAAAATTCGCATTTTTGAACTCAAAATTCAAATTAAAAATTTTTAAAAAATAAATTTTTTGAAAATGAGTATTCATTTAACGGTTACGTATTTTCAGAATATGAAAACGGAATTTGAATATAACAATTAGGCAATGTGTAATTCTATAAACAAATTTCGCCATAGAATAACATGGGCTTTGGATGACCTTGACGAACCGTGATGCACCCCCTTAAATATGTTTCGATTCTAGTTTGTGATTTCTACAAAAATTATATCATATTTCAATATCTAATGTACTTTAAAAACGCTACCGCAGTTTATATATTGGATCAATGAAGAAAGACGAATTTATCATTGAATTCACCGAAGAGATTTGTTTTTTACTTCCTTATACAAAGTATAAGGAAGTATAGTAATCCCGATTTGCGAAATGGATTTTGTATTTCACATTGCTCGAAAACGAATGATCGCTGAATGTTGCCAATTTATACGTGTGACTTTCATGATGTCTAGTTGTACACCTGCAAGTGTCATCTTAACACGAGCTCTCGTTTTAGAGATATAAGGGATTTTACACGATTTTTCGTGACGTCTGTATGTGTGTGTGTGTGTCTGTGTGTGGGTATGTCGCATAACTCAAAAACGGTTGGACGTAGAAAGTTGCGAATTGGTACATAGGTTTGTTATGACATCTAGTTGTGCACCTCCCTTTTTGGACTTTCTATGATTTTCCGTTTTGGAGATATTTAGGAAAATTAGGTTCATAATGACAAAAATTTGGCCATAATGTATCAAAAAACGGTAATAACTCAAAAACGGTTTAGACAAATCTTGCAATTTAACTGACTTTCCGATTAGCTAGACATTTGAAACTTTCAGAAAAGCTCAGAACACGTTGACAATGCATTTTTTTAATATTTTTAGCCAACTGTTTCCGATACCTGCTGCCTTCAGCAGCGTTTATGCGATTCAACAGAAAATTTATTTAACTAAATTCCCGACTAGCTAGACATTTGAAACTTTCAGATTAGATCAGAACACGGTGAAAATGCATTTTTTAAATACTTTTAGCCAACTGTATAGGGTCCCTGCTGCCTTCGGCAGCGTTACCAGTTCAAATCTTGGAATCGATTTGTAACTAACTTCCCGACTAGCTAGACATTTAAAACTTCCGGAAAAGCTCAAAATACGGTGACAATGCATTTTTTAAATATTTTTGGCCAATTGTTTCGGGTCACTGCTGCCTTCGGCAGCGTTTACATGGTTCAACAGAAAATTTATTTAACTAACTTCCCGACTAGCTAGAGATTTGAAACATTCAGAATAGTTCAGAACACAGTGAATATGCATCTTTTTAATACTTTTAGCCAACTGTTTCAGGTCCCTGCTGCCTTCGGCAGCGTTTATATGGTCCAACAAAAAAAAATATTTAACTAACTTCCCGACTAGGTAGACATTTGAAACTTTCAGAATAGTTCAGAACATGGTAAAATTCCTTTTTTTAATACTTTTAGCCAATTCTTTCGGGTCCCTGCTGCCTTCGTTAGCGTTACCAGTACAAATCTTGCAATCGGTTTTTAGCTAACTTTCAGAAAAGCTCAGAACACGGTGATAATTCATTTTTTTTAAATATTTTTAGCCAACTGTTTCGGGTCCAATGTCAATGTTTTTTAACATTATGTATATTTCTAAAAGTGTATAAGGAAGTCATGTGGTGCCCACATCAGATTTTTATAATTTACAGTTTGGTCCCTTTAGTTTTGTCAGTTACATAGTTATTAGGGGTTATTTTCTATTGTTGTTAAGGTTATCAGTTCATATCTGTTAGGTGTATTACATAGTTATTAGGGACTGCGGTGCGATAGCCTGATCATTAGAGCGCCGAACTCGTAATTGGAAGATTGCAAGTTCGATACACGAGCCGGGAGAAAACAGTCCTGTACAATAATGATGGCTGGTGTATGTAAAATGCGTCATATCTGGCCTGTATGTTCCCCCAAAATGCTCGGGAGGTTACAGAAGCAGGATAACCATTCCTTCCGCAAAGAATCAAAATTGTGATGGCCTGTCTCCCAAAAACCCTAGAGGTGAGTCCCTGACCCTTGCGAATTGTCCAGTACGTAGCTATAGTGTGATGTTAAAATAAAAAAAAAAACACTCCACTCCAATACATTCGATAAATATTTAGTTTGCTACAAGATAGTTCTTTAAAAATTTTATAAATTTGAGACATTTTTCGCTCATTCCTCACATAGAAAGACACCTTCTCATGCTGAGTGAATTAATCTCGAATCATGCAAGCAGCTTATATTTCAGTTATTTAAACAATTTATTTTTGAATAAAATTGAACCAGATTTGATTGAAATTGTTCAACGTTCAGAAAATGGTTATATATATAGATTTTTTTCCTTCACTGGAATCGAACACAGGTCATTCCCGTTTAAGATGAACGTGTTACCATATCATATCTGAAGTGGTTAAACAGACATTCTTAATGATTCTCAAACCAAAATAGTTGCATTATTTATTGTTCAGTAAACCTCAAAACGTGTAAATGTATCAGAAACATAGTTTTGAAAGTTGGACCCAGAATCAATACTTTCTCTACCATACATTGGTAAGAGAAAATAAAAATATTGTTACTAAAAATCATTATATAGACATGCACTCCTGCTCAAAAGTTTAGCAAGATTTACAAATAATCAGTTTTTTCCATTTAAAAACTTATTTCTCGATGAAATGTTTTTCAAATATTGGTTATTTAAAGAACTGGGTGTTCCTCATGTTTTTCAGTGAAGATTGGCTTAAGACAACGTTTAGAGGGCTGGTAACAAATTGAGCAAAATCAATAATGTTTGTGATCACCCCGTATCGTTAAATGAACGAAATAATCTGTAACTTTAGGATATGTTAATATAGACCCAGAACAATTCGTGGATGAATTTGTGTGACGATAGCATGTTAAATAACGGAGATTTATTTCAAAACTAAAAAAAAAAAAAGCATGTTTTTTTATTTATAATATACAGAGTTTTAAACAAAAATTATTTCTACTTTCAGATGAATTGGAAAAATACTTTTGAAACAACATACTGCAATCGGAATACAAATATCTTAAATATGAAATATGAGCATTTTTATGAAAAACATTTTCACTGCGCATGTGCGAAAAATAGAAATTTTTTATTACGTAGGTTGAAAGCTAGATATATGAACACCTTTTGTCAAAATTTCATTGTCGACAAAAGAACGAGCTAGATTTTGGGTTATTTTCCAGAGTTGAAATTTCATAAGGAATTTTTCACATGCCGCTTAATTAATTTGAAGATCCATTTATTCCAACCATTTTGCAAAAGTTCTTTTTTGTGAAAAACCCCTTATGATCCACAAATTTTAATAAATAAACAAAAATATGTTAGAGTTATAAGCTCATAAATGGTTTTTCACGAAAAAGTACTTTTGGAGCATGGTTGAAATAAACTGAAAATTATTCTCACTTTCAAATAAATTAAAAAAAAACACTTTTGAACCAATATACTGCAATTAGAATACAAATATCTTAAATATCTCATGAAATATGAGCATTTTCAGGTTATATTTTCCGGAGTTAAAATTTCATAAGGAGTTTTTCACTTGCCGCGTAATTAATTTGAAGATCCATTTATTTCAACCATGCTCCAAAAGTACTTTTTTGTGAAAAAACACTTATGAGCTTGTAACTCTAACATATTTTTGTTTATTTGTTAAAATTTGTGAGACCATAAGGGGTTTTTCACAAAAAAGAACTTTTGCAAAGTGGTTGGAATAAATGGATCTTCAAATTAATTACGCGGCATGTGAAAGATTCCTTATAAAATTTCAACTCTGGAAAATAACCTAAAATCTAGCTCGTTCGTTCGTCGACAATTTGCTTAATTTTTAATTTATTAAAACGAACTTTTGACAATAGGTGCCCACATATCTAGCTTTTAACCTACGTAATAAAAAATTTTCTATTTTTCTCGCATGCGCAGTGAAAACGTTTTTCATATAAATGCTCATATTTCATAAAATATTTAAGACATTTGTATTGCGATTGCAGTATATTGTTTCAAAAGTGTTTCTTTAATTTATCTGAAAGTGGGAATAACAAATAAAAAACATTGCGATTTTTTTTTTTTTAAGTTTTAAAATAATTGCTTATATTTCCGTTATTTATAACATGCTATCGTCACACAAATTCATCCACACATTGCACTGGATCTACATTAACAAATTCTAAAGTTCATTCATTTCGTTCTTTTAATCATAGAGGGTGAACACAAACATTATTGATTTTGATCAATTTGTTACTGGCCCCTTAAATATTGCCTTAAACCAGTCTTCACTGAAAAACATGAGGAAGACCAGTTCTTTAAATAGCCAATGTTTGAAAACATTTCATTGAAAGATAAGTTTTTAAGTTTAAAAAAAAAAAAAATAATAAATAAATAAATAAACTGATCGTTTGTGAATGTTACTAAACTAGCAGGAGTGTATATATAACAAGTTTGTACATTATAGGAAGTATTTTCTATCCTTAAAACAGAAATATGCAGCATTTGCAACCTGTGTAATAGATACAATATTTTTTTTTTTTATGAAATATACGTATTGTTTGGCAAATATCATATTAAAACATATGTAAATTATTAAGAAATATTTTTTTCACCCGTCGTATTTTGATGGCTTGGGAAATAAATGAAACATTCGCTCGAAAGTGTATTATTCCCTCCCTCAACACAATATCAGATATAGGCTGTTTGCTTTAGGATTAAATTTGCGTGATCACGGTAAATGTTCTTTATGGGATTTTCTCAGGTAAAATTTTCACATGTCACAATAAGTGAAACAGACAGACTGGATATTCTAACAGGGTGGCGGCGCCCATCTGAAATTTCATTGCCCTCACGTACTACAACCTGTTTATCCCTTTGCGGATAAAGTTGTTTGCAGACGTCGCAGTACAAGCATCCATTTCAATGTTTTGCAAATCCCAAATGTCAACAGGTCTGAAAGTGAGAGCGGTGAATGTTTATGAACACAGAACGTGTGCAGAGACGTTCTGCATGCTAGAGAACAATGAAAGGACAGGGATTTGTATAAGTCAGGTATGAGTGATAGGACAGAAATTGTATCCAATTGGAATTATTATCAATTTATAAATAACACACACACACACATATATATATATATATTCATTATATATATGTATTCATTATATATATATATATGTGTGTGTGTGTGTGTGTACGTATATGATTTAAGAACTGAAAACTATGTGAAACAAGGGCAAAATCCAAATAAATAGAACTGAAACATCACTGAGACGGAGCGGAGGACACCACGGCTTAAGACGGGTAGAGCGGGTTAAACTAGTGTAGGCGCCCAACTTTCTCCTATTCCTCTGCAAGACCATATGATAAGAAAGAGGAAATTTAAAATGAAGATTTTTCTATTAAGTGAAGAATAAATTAATATTTTACTGTATTGATATTTATCATTCACCTTTATATAAACTAAATCAATTATATATATTATTATTATTTAAAATAATTATTGATAATCATACATCAATTTTATATAAACTAAATCAATCCTATATGTTATATTTAAAAATATTATTCACTTTATACAGCTATGTTTAGTGAGGACAAAACATAATCATAAAATGCATTTGCACTACAAGGATATTTGAAAAATGTATAGAATTATCCGCAACCAAGCAGCATGAGATTAGTGTGTTGAATAATAATAATACACCCAGCAAAGGTTTCTGCAGCAAAGTACTCAGCAAATCTTTTTTTTTTTTTTTTTTTTTTTTTTATGGAGGGCAGAGTAGTTTGTAAAATCAGAGAAACTGAATTTAATAAAGGCTTTATTGAATAATAATAATAATAATAATAATAAATTTCAAGCTTTGAATTTCTAGATAATATTTTGAGTTACACATGCTATTAAAAATGAAAGTTACAACTGGACTTTTTTGCTAGAAAGTGTCATGTTTAGTTCTGAATTTTAGTTCTACTTTGGGGCTACTTCACAAAAAAAAAAAAAAAAAAAATCCAGAAGTGCATTGTACTTAAAGAATATGACTGTTGTTGTTGTTATTATATTAACATTGTTCATTACGTTTAACTGAAAGGTTTTTAGAGCTATAAATTTTTAATAAAGGAAAGTAATCATTTATATGTCTATATATATATGTATATATATATAGAGATAGATCTTTAATGACTAGGTATCGTTTCGTAATTCTTTTTATATTTTGTTTAAATAAAAGGAATAGTACATCATTTAAATTGAACTTTAAAAGTTTACTCTAAATGAAAGGCCACTTACTTCGATGTAAACGATATAAAAATTATATTTTTATGAAATTTTAATTTAAAGAACTGAGCACATTTACACACTATGTAAAAAAATCGACTTTCAAATGCTTTTAGAGTTTCAAAAGTCCATTAAGTTTTAAATACTTTAATATGAAATGGAATTTTTGATATTGGGGGCAAGTTTTTAATACAACTTCTGCTTAAAATTTCAGAACTTATAAATTTTATAATAAACTATATAACGAAGCAGAATCTTGTAAATATTATATTTAACGTTTTTAACAAAATTGCTTAAAGAAAACTTCGAATAATTTTAATTATACACTGATGGAAGAAAAAAAAAATACCAACACCAAGAAAAAATTATTGTACAGTAATGAAATTTCAGCAATACATTTGTCTAGGTAACATATTTAATTGATTAAAGTTTCAAGATCACAGGTAGAGCCATTGGCGAGAAGAGCCATTTCAAATGTGAAATATTGGTACATTAGTAACCGGTGTAACCGCCAGAATTTGAATGCAAGCATGCAGACGTGCATGCATTGTGTCGTACAGGTGTCGGATATCAGTTTGTGGGATGGAGTTCCATGCCTGTTGCACTTGGGCGGTCAATGCAGGGACGGTTAATGCTGGTTGTGGATGACGCTGGAGTTGTCGTCCAATGATGTCCCATACGTGCTCGATTAGAGAAAGATCTGGTGATCTAGCAGGCTAAGGCAACATGTCGACACTCTGTAGAGCATGTTGGGTTACAACAGCGGTATGAGGGCGAGCGTTATCCTGTTGGAAAACACCCCCTTGAATGCTGTTCATGAATGGCAGCACAACAGGTTGTATCACTAGACTGACGTATAAATTTGCAGTCAGGGTGCGTGGGATAACCACGAGAGTGCTCCTGCTGTCATACGAAATTGCTCCCCAAACCATAACTCCAGGAGTAGGCCGTGTGTGTCTAGGCCGCAGACAGGTCGCTAGCAGGCGTTCACCTGGCCTCTTTCTAACCAACACACGGCTATCACTGCGACCAAGGCAGAATCGGCTTTCATCAGAAAACACAACAGATCTCCACTCCGTTCTCCAATGAGCTCTAGCTTGACACCACTCACGTCGCAAACGGCAGTGGTTTGGAGTCAGTGGAATGCACGCTACAGGGCGTCTGGCTCGGAGCTGTCCTTGAAGTAACCGATTTGTAACAGTTCGTTGTGTCACTGTGGTGCTAACTGCAGCTCGAATTTCAGCTGCAGACGCAGTACGATTAGCCACAGCCATACGCGGAACACGGCGGTCTTCCCTCAGTAGTGCCACGTGGCCGCCCGGAACCCGGTCTTCTTGCGGCAGTACCTTCCCTTGACTACTGCTGCTAACACTCATGCACAGTGGATACATTCGTGCCAAGTCTTTCTGCAATATCGCGGAAAGAAAACCCACCTTCTCGTAGCCCTACTACACGACTTCGTTCAAACTCAGTGAGCTGTTGATAATGGCTTCTTCGTCTTCTTAGAGGCATCCTTGACTAACATTAACCCACTACGTCAAATCTCAACTGTAAATAACGATCACGAACCTTACAGCGCTTATTTAAAGCAAACCTCATTTGCATGTTCATAGTGTCGCTACTAGCGCCACACTTATGCGCATAGCTCGAAATTTCAATCGACGTCATCTTTCAGATGTATAAACACGCCTACCAAATTTCGTTTATGTAGCACAGCTCCTTCCTGGTGTTGGGATTTTTTTTTTCCATCAGTGTATTTTTATAGTCGATATTAACGCTTATATTTCTTAAAATATCTCTATGATTTTGGTCTTTTGTTTTTAAAAAGTAATGTTATCGGTCATTAAAAATAATAATTTGCAGCAATATAAACCGTTTTACAGGCAATGGTGCAATAGTAAAAAGAGAAAAACAGAGAGGGATCGAGGACAGAGATAGAGAATACTCCATTAAAAAAGAAAAAAAATATCTGAGAAAAATATGTAAAATAAAATAATTGCTTTTAACAAGCAATAAAAATCCAATAAATATAAAAAAAAATCCAATTCTAACGAGAAACATTCGCACTGCGATAAAAGAATTTTGAAATCTCTGAATCGAAAGAATCATGTTGCATATTAATAATCTCCATTCTCTGGTCTTTCTTATTTTAGGGAAAAAAAAATTAATAAATAAATAAATAAATAAAATTTCAATAAAAGTTACATTTCATATTAAAAACTTTAGAGCACTAAAATATATATATGAAAGGCTTATTGCAAAAAATATAGAGGTTAAATTGGCCCAATATGGCCCTTCAATCTTTATAAATATTTAACATTGTACATTTAAGATGTCTGCAATCTGTATGACGTTTTCTTTAATGTAAAGCGGAATAAACATTTAATATAAGAATGTGAATTTTACTACGTGTCCGATAAATTGTCTATGCAAGTAAAATAATTTTAAATAGAAAAAAAAATGTTTTCATTAAGTATTTTAAAGCAAGTGTAGTAAGCTTTATGAAATCCCATACCTTGAATTTAATTAAACAGTATCTTTCTTCTATAAAATCTGTAATTTTTAACTGAAAGAACAGTAGCTCACAAATTACAAAGTGCCAATGCAGGGCGAGCCTTGAATTTTATTAAATAGTACTTTTTATAAAAACTCTTACTTTCAACACAATTTAAGGTTTTTTGAACAATGAACACAATTTTTATTTATAGCCGGTTTTTTTATGTTTGTCGAAATTGATTGAAAATTCCCATTAAGGAAAAAGAGAGGAAGATCTTTTTATATCCAACACAAAAACCACTTGTCTTATTATCTAACATGAGCTGAAAGTTTACAGATTGACAACTCAAAAACTAATATCAATGTAAAGCGCCCTGAAAAAATTAATGAATAAATAAAAAATAAAAAGAGTTTTTCCTTCTTAAAAAAAAAGAAAAGAAAAGAAAGAAAGAAAAAGTAGCATAGTTAATCCATTTGTTTGGAAGCTACAGTGCCACAGACAGACAATGGCTTGAAATTTCAAACTCCTTTCCGTTTTGGTCAAGGGTTAATAAATATCTTTTTTTTTTTTTTTAAGATTCAAACTAAATAACTTAAACGTAATTACTAATGAATTGCCTACAGCTGTTTAGAAAAGTCTTTGGCAAGGTTAATAAAATGAAGAGCCGAAGTTCGTACAAATATTTAGATATCTATGTCCTCGGCAATTAAAGAAAATATCCAAGAATGAGCTCTAACCAACCATAAATTTATTCTCATTTACGGGCTAATACTTTAGGCAATCACCACCTGCTAAATTAAACCGCACAATTACCCCTATCCCATACTCGTATGGAATAGCAGATTACACCCTGTGAACTATATGGTATATATGATTAGCTCTTTAACAGAGAACATTTATTAATGTCCCTTAATGGTAATCACTAGAGGACACGTAGCACCACAGAGTAGCACCCTTTACTTTTTTTTCACAATTTTTTTATGGCTAGTAAGTGTTGGTGACATAATGTTTGCACCGGTTTTCAAAAACCGTATTAGGAGTAAGATCACGTCCACCCTGCGTGCTCCATGCTTCTCGGGCATTGCGGGAGCGAACGAATGATTTAGTAGTGAAAGAAGACTAGAGACAGAAATTTCCATTTTATTGCTTATAGTGATTTAGTGATAGACAAACGCTTAAATCCTTTAAGCACAAAAAAAGAAACATTTACTCCGGTTTTGTCACACTGTTTCTTTGATAGGTGAAAGATAAACGAGGAATTTGATAAAACAGAAAATGGTATGAGAATATAAATTCAGAATGTGGTAATTTCACTTTGGAAACAAAAAAAAGTAATGTAAGATTAATTTGTATCTCGTTATGCGTTTTAAAAATCTATTTCCGCGGTTTATTCTGTTTACACACACCGTTTTAGAACAATCCATATTCCATAATACTGTTGTCAAATGATTGTAAATAGTGCAATAAGATTGGGGAATTTCTGAAATACATCGATAGAAGAATAAATTAAAATTGAATTTAAAATCTAAATAAGAATATTCTCTTTCTTTCTTTCTTTCTTTTTTTCTTTCTTTCTTTCTTTCTTTTTTTTTTTTAATCGTTCTACAGTTTTTTACTTTCTTCTATATGTAATATAGAGAAAGTATTGGATTCGCGAAAATTTTCGACCTCCGTTTTTTGACGGATCTACACGTTTTGGGATGTCCTGAACACGAATTGATAGTTTTTAAAAAATGTCTGTCTGTGCGTCTGTCTGTCTGTCTGTCTGTGTGTCTGTATCATTTTTTTGTGGACGCTGTATCTCACGAACCAATGAATGAAATTTAACCAAACTTGGTATTTAGTTGCACCCTGACATGAACTGGTGCCCATTAGATTTGGGGATCAATAGCTCAACAGGTGGCGCTGTAATCGCATTTTATGCAAATTTTTAACATGGCAGCATAGGACAAAATTCCGTATAAATGGGCATAATGAGCGTTATTTTAAACTTGTGATTGTAAAATTAATATGAATTATTGATAATAGTAGTAGTTAACTAGGAAAAAAAATTTGTGCATGGGGGGGCATCGGTTCCCCCCCTGGGGGGAAGTACCCCCCCGGGGGGGTTAAATTTTGAAGATGGGTATCATTCGAAAGATCTCGTCAATACCTTTAAAACGAATGGTTGAACCATAAATCTGTGATAATTTAAAACAAAGTTATCGATTTTTTTTTTACTTTTAACCAAAAAAAAAAAAAACTTAGAAAAAAATTCGCTTTTTTTTTTTTTTACTTTCTTCTATATGTAATATAGAGAAAGTATTGGATTCGCGAAAATTTTCGAAGTCCACTTTTTGATGGATTTACATGTTTTGGGATATGGAGAACACGAATTAATAGTTTTTAGAAAATGTCTGTCTGTCTGTCTGTCTGTCTGTCTGTCTGTATCATTTTTTTGTGGACGCTGTATCTCACGAACCAATGAATGAAATTTAACCAAACTTGGTATTTAGTTGCACCCTGACATAAACTGGTGCTGATTAGATTTTGGGATCACTCGCTCAATAGGTGGCGTTGTGATCGCATTTTATGCAAATTTTTAACATGGCAGCATAGGACAAAATTCCGTATAAATGGGCATAAAGAGAGTTATTTTACACTTGTGATTGTAAAATTAATAGGAATTATTGATAATAGTAGTAGTTAGCTAGGAAAAAAATTTTGTGCATGGGGGGGCATCGGTTCCCCCCCTGGGGGGGAAAATCCCCCCCCGGGGAAGTAAATTTTCAAGATGGGTATCTTTCGAAAGGTCTCGTTGATAATAGTAATAGTTAACTTGGAAAAAATTTTTGTGCATGTGGGGGCATCGGTTGCCCCCCCACCGGGGGGGGAAGTTCCACCCGGGGGGGCAAAATTTCAAGATGGGTATCTTTCGAAAGATCTCGTCAATACCTTTAAAACGAATGGTTGAACGATAAATCTGTGATAATTTAAACCAAAGTTATCGATTTTTTTTACTTTTAACAAAAAAAAACAGAAAAATATCGCAATTTTTTTTTTTTTTTTTTTTTTTTTAACGAAATTTAACCAAACTTGGTATTTAGTTGGTCCCCGACATAAACTGGTGCTGATTATGTTTGGGGATCAATAGCTCAACAGGTGGCGCTGTGATAGCATTTTATCTAAATTTTTAACATGGCAGCATAGGACAAAAATTCGTATAAATGTGCATAATTAGAGTTGTTTTAAACTTGTGATTGTAAAATTAATATGAATTATTGATAATAGTAGTATGTAACTAGGAAAAAAAATTTCTGCATGGGGGGGCATCGCTTCCCCCCTGGGGGGGAAGTACCCCCCGGGGGGGATAAATTTTCAAGATGGGTATCTTTCGAAAGGTCTCGTCAATACCTTTAAAACGAATGGTTGAACTATAAATCTGTGATAATTTAAAACAAAGTTATCGATTTTTTTCACTTTTAACAAAAAAAAAAAAAAAAAAAAAAAAACTTAGAAAAAAAAAATCGTACTTTTTTTTTTTTTTTTTTTTTTTTTTTTTAATATTGTTACTGATTGAATATGTATAGGTAAATATAGAAGAAAGTCTTGTGGTGGCCACAACATACTAGTTTTTTTAAATATTGTTAGTGATTGAATATGTATTAATTTTTACAAAAAAAAAAAAAAAAACTTAGAAAAAAAAATCGTTTTTTTTTTTTTTTTAATATTGTTACTGATTGAATATGTATAGGAAAATGTAGAAGAAAGTCTCGTGGTGGCCACAACATACTAGTTTTTTCTCATATTAAGATTCTGAGGACCGGGATATACGACTTAGGTCAAAGCGCTATATGATGTAATGGAAAATAGAAATCTCTAATTTAATTACATCCTAAAGTTATTAAAAAGACTCTGCCTGATTTTTGAGCGGGTCTTCATTATACAGAAAAAAAATATAAAATGATGCACATTCACTGTTTTCTATAAATATATATACACGTTTGGGATTCTCTGCAACAGCAATGATAAATTAGATTTCTGGTCTGCTGTCTGTTTTCATAAAAATCTAAGTATTCTTAAAACCTAATAAATGAAACATTTCCTTTTAAATTACAGTCGTTAAATTACGAGACAGTCTTTAGAAAGGAGTCAAAACGCAGCGCTAAGATATTAATTATCTTTTAAAATCGTGAAGAGAAATTTTTATGATTTTATGAGGTGTTCCGTGAATTGCTATGGCTGAACTTACGCGTGAAATCTGACGGTGTAACTGTCAACTCTCGAGCAATTTATTTGTCTCTTTTGATGTATTATATAGCTTTAATATTCAGCATGTTCATCAAGAAAAACATTCCGAAATTCCCTATTCTTGTAATGTTTCTGCTGTGTTTCGCTATGAAGATGTTTTTGATAAATATAATAGAAAGCATTATATTACCATTTCATCACTCAGATAATTCGAATGTTGCGAAGTTATTTATTAGGAATTATTTTATTCGTGGTGTGCATTTTCCTTGTATCTATTGCAGATAGCAACACATTTTTATAAGAGTTTGAAGTGTATTTTATCGCTTCAAATGCAAAGAATGTATTCTATGTTAGTTTCACTCTCTAATGTAATAGTTGAAAAATGTTTATGGGAACAAGATCGTATCAAAAAGGTCTGAATATTAATTTCTCACGTTCATCAATGCGCCTGATACATTTATAAAACTTTTTTTTTTTTTTTTTTTTTTTTTTAGGGGAGGAGGGCGAGGGATGCATAAATTTTTCTGGTATTAAAATGCGTAAAAATTTAATATAATTTTCCTTTTTATTATTATTATTTTTATTTATTTATTAATATATATATTTTTTTTTAAAGTAAGAATAGGCTGTTTCTAAATAAGTACTTATCCCCCCACATTCGCTTCCGAAAATTAGTTCAAAATATCAAATATGACATGGATTTTTGAGAAAGGTCTTGTAGAAAAATATATAATGCTATTCGACATATTTTAACTCTTAATTGATGGTAGTTTCCTTTTATATAGATTTTTCTTCAAAATTAGACTGTATATACAGACTTAACCAGAAAATTGGTTGAAAATTCCGAATTCTTTTTTCAAGTCGTTTTCAATAGTTCAGAATGTTCTTTTCTGGGAGGTTTTGTTATACATCATATTTGTTTTTCTGCAAATGAATGACAAATAAAATAATAATAATAATAATAACCTTTTCCCAAACGTTGCTTATAGAATCTGTTTTTTGCAGAATAAGATTGCTCTGCAGAATAAGGTGTCTTTTTTTCCTTTCAACAATTTCAGTTCACAATAATTAAAAGAAAAATTGGTGCATTTACATAATATTTGTAATGTACCATACATGGCATAAATGTAATATAACATAACGCCAGATTTAAATGGTAAATTGTTGTCTTTCTAAAACACAAAATGAAAACGTGTTACTTTGATTAAAAAATAGTAAGTATGAATTTTAAAAAAGAAAAATCATAATTTCAAAAAATTTTCAAGTAAATAAAAATTAAACTGTCAATATATGTTAAAATATCATTACTTTAAACAATGAAAGTTTTGTGTTGGTAGTATTACAAATTATTAAGGAAAAAGCCTGAAGTTAGCCAATTTAACATAGGCAAGATAGGCCAGTTCTGGTACACTTAAATGATAAGTGATGCCGTCAACTTGTAACTACAATGTACGCCTTGAAGTTACTTACGTACAATTCAAAAATATTTACATTAAGAGGATGATTAAAGAATTTTTGCGAAATTTATTTAGCATGCTGTACATTTTTTTTCCTAAAAATAGTTCAAGTAAAAAAATTTTTTTTTTTTTTTTTTTTTTAAATATAAAAGTTCTGTTGGTATTAAAAAAATGTCAGGCTGCAATTTGTTTCAAAAATTGAAATAGTCCACAAAAATGTACGTGTTGTATTAATAGGAATTTGTGTAAATCACTGACATTTATAATTGTTTGTACACGAATATGTTTCAGTGTTAAGATTTAAAAAGAAAATCACAAACCAATGCTAGATTGAAAGGAAAGGATCGCGGGATCACAATCTCTTTGAACCAAAAATTTTACATTTACAAATAACAGAATTTTTTACATAAAAAAGAAATACACAATAACATTAAAATTAATGTTGCATTAAGAGACGAGTATCCCCTCGAAATCTGAGAGCTGGAAAAGCCCCTTTCCTGCCAAAATCAACTTTATTTAAGGGGAAAATTCTTTAGCTTTCGACTAAAACGATATATAGAGAAAATATTTTGATAATTATCATTAAAACGATTTAAACATATAAGGTAAATTTTCATGTATACAATTACATAATTTAGATTTTTAATATCATCCATAATACAATACATAACTTACATCCTTTTGTACAAAAGATCCGAGAAAATGATTTAGCATGTTTGATGTTGATTTCAATTTTAGGCGAACATTTTGTAAAACAGATTAAATACAATATAAAAGAAGATTGAAATTGCCCCGTTACGTTTTTGTTCCTAAGGGAATAGAAACTTTGGTATTTGAATATTTTCGAACTCTGATTTTTGGAGTTAATACGCTTTAAGTTACGAGGAATCCAAAAAATCACAAAACTGATATTGATGTACGAGCTAACATTTTTTAGGGTACTTAAAAATAAAAGATACATATAAAGACTAGTTGGCATAGGTGGACTCTGCTCAGTTCCCCATCATATATATGTTCTCATAAATTTCTAGTGCGAGACATATTATAGTCATGTTAAAAGAAATGAATTTGACCAAAGCTTGATACAGTGACAGAAGGAAATCCCCGCCTAATACGCTATCCACCGTTCACTTCGATATATTTATCTTATTCTAATCTATTAATTTATTTTATCAGGGTCGATTCCGTTGTTTAGTTTTCATGCTACGGTTTCCAATGCAATAATCCTCAAAATTCATATTTATATGAAAAATTTACAATTTCGCTATGTTGATAAAATCGTAAATTACGAATAATTTACGAAATTTTCCTATTAGAATATTTGTATTCAATCATGTTCAAAGAAATATCATAAATGTAATTTTGAAGTTGTCTAATGTATTTATGATCCTCAAAATGGAAGTTTATGCTCAATTTTGTCTTATTCTGACATGTTAAGTAAATCGTAAATTCCAAATAACTTACGAATTTTTTAAATTGGAAAAATCATAGTATATGATATTCATGTCAGTATCCTAAATAATATTTCGAAAGTGGTTTGACATCTTTACGATGAAAATATCTCTCAAGATTGACGTTTATGTGAAATTTTGCTCTATTCTGCCATGTTAAGAAATTCGTAAATTTCCAATAACTTACGAAATTTTTATATTGGAAAATTCATAGTCATTAATATTTATGCCAGTGTCCTAAATAATATTTCAAAAGTAGTTTGACATCTTTATCATGAAAATATCGCTAAAAACTGACGTTTATGTGAAATTTTGCCCTATACTGCCATGTTAAGAAATTCGTAAATTTCCAATAACTTGCGAAATTTTCAAAGTAGCATATTTATAGTTACTGATGTTCATTCCGGCATCAAAACTGATATTTTAAAACTGGTCTGACATTTTCACAGTAAAAAGTTTCCATTTAATGCACGTTTAAGTGAATTTTTGTCCTATTCTCCCATGTTAAGAAAATCGTAAATTTCTAATAACTTGCGAAGTTTTTTAATTCGAATGTTCCAAATAAATAGGGTTCTTGCCAGTATCGAAAGTAATATTTTAAAACTGATCTGACCTCTCTGCGATTATTTATTCGTGAGGTATCGTGTAAACAGACTAACAAACTAACGGACTAACACACTAACGGACTGACACACTAACAGACACCCTACTGACACCCTACAGACAGACACCATACAAATTTTGTCATTTTCGGATTCCTCACACCTGAAAACGTATAAAAAAGTCAAAAAACCGAGGTCGAAATTTTTCACGATTACCTAAGTTCCCCATACTTATAGTATGATGGGGAACTAACACGATTACCTAAGTTCCACATACCTATAGTATGATGGCGAACTAAAAATTTTTCACGATTACCTAAGTTCCCCATAACTATAGTTTGATGGGGAACTAATAAAGATAATCTTACAAACTACAAATGCCTGAGAAGCTTTAATAACCCAATTTGCAAAATAAATTTAATTTTGAAGGGGATTTTATTTATCTTATCTAAATGTATCCGATTGGAGGAAAGTCTGACTTCGTTTATACTAAAAATAAGTTTGTGGTTGTTAAAAGATTGGGATTTGTACTTTCCGAACACATATTATGTATGGAGTATATACAAGTATTGTAGTCGTGAACAAATTTCACTGTGATATTCTGATGTATCTACACACGTTTTGAAATTTCCTGGGTTCATTTTTCTTATTTTTACAGTGATGCATATGCATGTGTGTAGTGTGAATATGTGTTTGTGTAGTCTCTGTGATCACGATAACGTCTTAACACTTTATTCGATTGAGTTGGAAAGTGATAGAAGCATTGTATGGTCACCGTAGCACGAGCTACAATATATTCTGATGAGTGCACGACTTACAGTTTTTGGAAGGACACAAGCAAAAAATTCTTTATCAATTATATCGCTTAAAGACTCAAATTATTTAAAATAGGATAGTATCCAAACGCTTTATTCGATTGAGCTAAAAGTTGATAGTACATATGTTGCAAGTCATCGTTACATGAATTATAAAGATTTTGACGAGTGTACGACTCAGTTTATTTATTTATGTTTTTTTTTTTTTTTTTACAGGGACACAATGGAAAATTCTTTATACTTGTTGCCTATGGGCTCAAACTATTTAGAGTGCGATTACGTCTAAATGCTTTATCTGATTGAGCTAAAAGTTGGTAAGCCTGTTACAGGTCAAAATCTTACAATTTTTTATAGATTTTGATATGTTCAGAGCTTATAATTATATTACAAGGACACACATATACACAAAGAGATTCTTCATCATTACAAATTAAAGACTTGAATTATTTGAAGTGTGCAAGCTCTACACTCGGTTAATACATAATTAGTAGGCATTAGAAAGTAGTATGATATACTGGTAGGTAAGTATGATTGGTAAGCATGATTATAGGAAGAACCATATAGATTTACATGAGACTGAATATTTTTTTTTTTTTTTTTTTTTTACAAAGTAAAATTTTTATACATTGCGGTCTTTGGATTCAAACTATTTAACGTTCGCTTTAGTAATGTTAAATTAAGTAAAACTTAATATATATATGATATTGCAAGATCGACATGAAAATTGCCCCCAACACCATTTTGGCAAATTCTTATGTAAAATGACCTCCTGAATCCGAACAGGACACCCATTTTGCCACCCACCGCTTTTTAGGGACGGCCCCCTATTTTTATCACTTATCGGTAATTTTATGGCTATAAATTTGATTTTTAGGGGGAGGGGATTATTTTAACTGTTAAATATCTTCTAAAGAGTTACAGAGTTGAAAAATTCTAAAACATGAACATTTGCAGCAAGGGGAAAGTTTGGGGGGGGGGGATTTGCAATGAATCTATGTATTGCAATTTTTATATTTTTTAATCTATTATTAATGTTATATATTAAACATTATACATATATTGTTTTTGTTTTTAAGTGTTAAATTAATTCTTTTTCATTCACCAAATCAAATTCATGGCCATAAAATTATCGAACAGTGACAAAAATTGGGGGAGGGGGTGGTGTCCCGAGAAAACGGCGGGTGACTGGGCAAAATGGTAGTCCTATTCGGATTCAGGAGGTCATTTTACATCAGAATCAGCAAAAAGAGGCCGAATGTTTTTCTTTTCTTTTTTTCAGCGCAGTGTTATCATTTACATTTCCTTTACAGGGACGTACAAAAGATTTTGGGCACACTACAATCCATAAAACGACATTCAACCCGGGAATAATTACTCTTATTATGATTTTTCCATTTACTTATTTAACCATTTCTCTCGTTTAGACTTATTTAAACAACTAGTTACTAAATGTTCCGAAAATCGAATGGAACCCCTAGAGATTTTTTTCTTGTTAATTTGTGCAGTATATTTGGTAAATTTTTATTTATTTTTCTAGGATTTCTCTCCTTTTGAACCGTTTCTCATGGTGATAGGCGTATCATTATCAGCATTAATTACACACTAAATCAACAATAAACTGGAGTCTACAAATTTATCTTGACATTCACGCCCTATGGATGCTCATTGCACTTATTGATCATCAAATAACTAACATAATATATACTTCACTCCTAGAAAAAAATAAATTCCCCTTTTTTCATTTTATCCTTTGTTTATACACTGTATCACACACAAATTTACCCTTTGGGAATTCCGGTCACGTCTGAGGTGTCAAATAAAATGCCCTATTACAGCACGAATGATTGGATGACGATTATCCAGCCGTAGTATATTAATAAACAGAGATATATTTTTCTAAAAGCGCCTCATCAGAAACATTCAGCTGCCTGCTTAAACCTAAATAATAAAATAAAAATTGTCCCGGAGAGAACATTATCTGAAAAATAACTAAAACACCCTCAAATGACGCGGCATTAAGAGCAAATGATTCCAAAATGCAGTGCGGACGTGATGTCGTCATTTGCGTTCTAGTTGACAGCAGAAAAAGATAGGTTTGCTGCGAAGATTTGCTGGTGAGGAACGTGACCACCTTCGTGGCAAATAGAAGGATAATGCGACCCGAAAATTAAAGAATAAAATAAATCGTGTCGGTAAATCCTATAATTTTGGGTGTGTACTACTTGTTATTCTGTTTAAAAATGGGGTTTTCGATTATTCAATATTACTTTCTTCCATATACATAACAGAAAAGCATTCCATTCAAGAAAACAGGATTTATAATTTTTGAGATGTCCTAAGCACAGTTTGACCCCGTTTTAGAAACTGTCTGTCTACAGTTCTAAAATGACGTATGTTACAAAAATTTTAGACCTTGATATAAATTGATGATGATTAGGTGTCGCAATATATTGAGCGATATGTGACGATGCTGTTTCCGCGATTTCCACTTTTTACGAGAAAGCTATATCTCAGCATTTATTGCGTCTGCAACTGCACAAGTAGTTTTATACGAGAAGTCTAACATCAAGTTAAGCTTATTTAATTTGGGGGGGGGGGATATCGGCCAACAAATGGTGCTGCTATTCTGCAGTTTTCCTCATTTACAGGAGGTTATATCTAAGTTTCTATAACGTATAAGCGTATCAAATTTGAAAATGTGAAATGGTAATTATGAAGAACTGCGCTTACTTAATTTAGGTACATATAAGAAAATAGATGGCATTGCTATATTGCAGTTATCTTTGTTTACGGGGAGGCTATGTTTACTCTTCTATGATGTATAAGTGCACAAAACTTGATATGTGAGATATATATTATGAAACAAATTTGCCGATTCAATATGGTATATAGAGGCTGCAGTAGGCATTGCTAACATTTTGCGATTGTTATAGATAGCTATTTCTCAGTCTTTATTGGTTAAAATTGCATCATGTAAAACTTTAATGTTATCCTGTACATGTTATCCTGTAAGTGATGTTTTTATATAAAATGACATAAAAGGAAATTTTTGTGGTGGTCACAGCATACTTACAAGGAAACATTCAAAAGGTGTCGTCTTCAAAAAATATTGAAAAAAATATATGTGATTCTACTCTTCATAAAACACCAGAAAATGAAAAAAAATATTGGCTGAAATGAATTACAGCTACCACAAAAAATTATCAAAATTAAGCATATTTGGCGATTTCACACTGTTAGGCGATTGATTTTGAGTACTTGGCGGAGAAGCAAAACACGGTTCTGTTCGTACACGGCAATCTGGGTGATAGCGAACTTATCACCTAACAGCACTAAACCACCAAAAAGGTTGAATTTTGATAATTTTTTAAGGTCGCTGTAATTCATTTCCGCCGATAATTTTTTCACTTTCTGGTGTTTTATGAAGAGTAGAATCACATTTTTTTTTTTCAATACTTTTTGAAGACGACACCTTTTGAATGTTTCCTTGTTAGTTTCACAAGTACTTTCTTTGACGATTCTTTATAACATTTATTTGTCATAGGTACCGCATTTTCCTTTTGTTGTAAAGGATTATTGCAACCTATATGTGATAAAAGCGTCGCATTTAATTTTGTGGACACTGAGGAAAAATGGATAACTCTTATGTTTTAGGTAAGGGATTCGCCTTGCTCTGACATTTTTTTTTCTTTTTTTTTTTTTTTTAAATATTTAAACAATGCTTAAAGTCACAATTCCCAAAGCTTCTGTTTTAGATAAATAAAAGGAAAGATAATTTTCTGCCGTTCTTAGTATAACTTTTTAAGCAATAAGCTTAGTAGTTGTTGAGCAGAATACACCTTTGAGACTAAATTAAAATATGTCAAGTTCAGTATTTTAATTTCTAACATCAAAGTATATTGGTAATAATTAAAAAACCAAATAAAAAGTTATTATTTATACTGATATGTATTTCTGTAAAAAGCAAAAAATAACTTACAAATAAATAGTTAATAGTTATGCATTTTATTTATTTATTTACTTTTCTTTTTTTAGGAGACAGGCAATTCTGAAATTACAAAAACTTATAGGTATCAATATTAAAACTTTTTAAGGATTATTTTTCGACACTTTTCAACTAAGTTAGAAAGTTATGAAACATAAATGACACTTGATAGGAATTACATTACTGGTTTGAGTACAGGGACTCGCATGTGGAATCGCTTACATTACGGTATAGAGAGAAATTTCTGTAAGCCCATTTTGATATCATGGTACTGCACGTGCACAAAATATAGCAAAATTAGCACACATTATTTAAAAGAATAAAAAAACTTTTTTTTTATTTGGACTATGCTTCCAGAAGCATACTTGCTATGGTGTTGCCGTTGCAAGCATTGCTTTAAATGACCACACAAAAATGTTCGAACGCGTTAATGGTAGGTATATAAATGTAAGTTGTTCTAAGTACATTTTTAGTCGTGTTACGTGTTTTTAGTACTTTCCAATGATACATTTAAAGGTGTTATCTCGGAGGTAAAATACATTGAAGGTCAAGTAATGTAATAAGTAAGTAGGGTAAGTGCTCCAGTGATTGACACTTTTAGAGTAATTTCTGATGTTTTTAATGTTTTAGCCATCAGAAATATACATGGGATGAAAGACTTTCAGAACCCCATATATGTTAAAATATATGCATTTGATAATTATTTTTTTAATGAATTTTTATTTTACATTCACTCAATGTTCCAGCAATTGACACTGCCAGTTCTTCATTTCACCAGTAATTGGCTCCTATGCTCCAGTGTTTGACACTGATAGTTTTTCATTTTATCAGTAATAGGTACCTTACGCTCCAGTGTATGACATACAATGTTAAAATTCTGATGTGTAAATCATTTGCTTTTATTTTATTTTTTTTTTATTTATTAATTATTTCGGGGAAGATGTCAATTACTGGAGCATGCCAATCACTGGAGCACTTACACTACTATTCAAAAGTTTTTTTTTTTTTTTTTTTTTTTTTTTTTAATCTATGTGTAAGGTATAATTTTTTTTCTTGTTTTATAACCTCAAGAAAAAACTTATGTTCATTATAAATCAATTGAACTAGATGTCATACAATTACACTTTTTTTTTTTACTTTCTTCTATCTTCAATAGAAGAAAGTATTGGATTCGTAAAAATTTTCGATTTCGGGTTTTTGATGGATTTACACGTTTTGAGAGGTGTAGAACACGATTTTACCATTTTTAGAAAATGTCTGTCTGTCTGTCTGTCTGTCTGTCTGTGTGTGTGTGTGTGACAAAATTTTGTGGCAACTGTATCTCTGGAACTACTGCACAGAATTTCATACAAATTGGTATGTAGTTGCACCTTGACATAAATTAGTGCCTATCAACTTTTGGTAAAAATCGTCTTACAGGTTGCGTTGCCATCCCGCTTTTTCTAAATTTTCAACAGGGTGATAAAGGCAAAAATTTTCAAGATGGGTATCTTTCGAAAGGTCTCGTCAGTACCTTTAAAACGAATGGTTGAACTATAAATCTGTGATAATTTAAAACAAAGTTATCGATTTTTTTACTTTTTACGAAAAAAAAACTTAGAAATTTTTTTTTTTTTTTTCTCCCCTTAATTTTATCAAACTCCCACGGTTTCCGTGTTCTGACAAACTTAAACTAATTTTTGCTTTTTTCCCCTAATTTTGTCAAAGTCCTACGGTTTCCGTGTCTTGACAAACTTTAACATATTTTTGCATTTTCCCCCTAATTTTGTCAAAGTTCCACGGTTTCCGTGTTTTGACAAACTTTGACAAAATTTTGGGTAAAATGTGAAAATTATTCTAAATTTGTCAAAACACGGAAACCGTGGGACTTTGACAAAATTGGGGAGGAAATGCAAAAATTTGTTTAAGTTTGTCAGAACACGGAAACCGTGGGAGTTTGATAGAATTAAGGGGAGAGGAAAAAAAAAAAAGTGGGACTTTGACAAAATTTTGGGTAAAATGTAAAAATTTGTCAAAGTCCCACTTTTTTTTTTCCTCTCCCCTTAATTCTATCAAACTCCCACGGTTTCCGTGTTCTGAAAAAATTAAACTAACTTTTGCTTTTTTCCCCTAATTTTGTCAAAGTCCCACGGTTTCCGTGTTTTGACAAACTTAGAATAATTTTCATATTTTACCCAAAATTTTGTCAAAGTCCCACTTTTTTTTTTTTTTTTTTTTTTTTTTTAAATTATTGTTGCTGAGTGAATTTGTATAGGAAAAGATAGAAGAAAGTCATGTGGTGGCCACAACATACTAGTTTTTTTTTTTTTTGCGAAGAAGCATTTTGGCATATCTTTCTTTCATTTGCAAAGAAGCAATTTACACACATCTTTGTTTTATACTCCCAAAGGCCATTTTAGGCAATTTCGATGTACATTTTTACACAGAATAAATCTTTAATGAGAATCAATTCTAAACTGAGAATTCAAAAACAAAATGTTTAGAATTAACATTTGAATGGAGGTGATGCCGAATAGGCACCTGTCACACCGAATATGCCTTCGCGTGCACATTGCTCGTTATTATCTAAATCGCCTCCCCTTGAAAACAAACCAGGGACATTTGAACTCCATTAATAAGAAAAGGATTTTCCCCCTGTCGCCCAGACTGAAATTAAAATCCTGTCAACTGGCCGATTCGCGTTTTTCAAAATTGTTCAAAAACACGATTGAAGTTTTGAAACGTGCCCGTGATCAACTAATGATATTGGTCATGATTCACCTAGGAGCCATAAGTTCTTCTATTTCTTATTTATTCTGTTCATAAACAACTCGGCAAAAACCTGGTCGTAAAATTATAGGGATAAATGTCTAGTCGTCAACACCCTAGGTTCGAAAGTTTCCATTTACAACTTCCGACCGATGGTGTAGTTCAATAATTACATCATCAACTTGTTCTGAATTTTAAATGATTCTCGCTTTTTAAAAGGATGAATTAAAATGGCTATAAAACCAAAGTTTCTTTGGGATATGAATGAGATCCTTTTATTGTTTAATATTGATTTCTAAATTAGCTCCACCCTTCCCTTGTGTATAACTCATTATTCGATCTCTTTTCAAAAACGTGTTAATCCTCTAATTTGTAATTTACAAAGGTAATTTAACATTTATATAAGAATAGTAATAATAAAACACCTTTTCTTCACACTTTTCTACGGTGTTATTATTCTTTTCTTTCTTTATCTCACTTTTATTTAACTGCCGATTCACCGAACATTAAACAGAAAATCAGCATGTTTTTGGTTAAGTAATACAACATAATATTATATATTCTAAAAAAAAAAAAAAAACTGTCGGTTTGAATAAAAACGCGGTGTTTACAAAGGTTTCGGTAGTTAAATGAAGAAATTTTTTTTTCTGTACAAATACAGTATAAATACAGTATGAATATAAGTATTTTTCATACGAAACCATTGTTATTTTGGATATCGAAAAAGAAAAGTGATATAGAACTCCATTCATTCTTCTGATGGATTCAAACATGCGAAACTCCAAGTGCAGCTAATGGCTTTTTACGACATAATAAACTGAATAAATAACGAAGCAGCACAGATCAAAGAAACATACAATTTCCGTTCATTTTCATACTGAAACATGATATTTTTCACCAGCTGATTTATGACTGCAAAATAAAAATCAACATTAAAGATGGCATTACAAATAATGGGAATCTCATATACAAACAGTGATTACAGAATGTCACGATTTAGAAATCTGCAAATGAGTTAATTTTAAATGGTACATGCTGGTACATTTAGATTTCAAGGGAATTTCCCTAATGGTAAGTGCAAATGATTTTTCACTCTTAATGATTTCAGTAGAAGAGTTTCATACACAAAACTGTTTAGAAAGTTTTAAATTTACAAACACTTAAAATTAAACCTTTCTGTATCGTATAGGTCACGCAGATAATCAGAAATGTAATAGTCTAAGGTTTTTTCCTATCATAATATATATATAACGTGTTACAAATTAGAAATCTGCACTCAGTTTATTAAAGCCATTAAAGGAAAATTTTTACCATTAAAGTTATAAATGCTTTGCTATTATATTTGTGTTTTTCTTAGCGGAAAATAACAAAAATACCAACTTCCAAATTGTTTGCTTAAAATATATAACTTGACATACCTAATATATCCTGATAAAATTTTATGAAGGTCGGCTAACTATACAAATATATATAACATAAAAATTGAAGATGAATGCAGACAAAAAAATTTAAAGTGGAAGTCGACAGAAAATATTAATTATCTTAAAAAACATTGAGGCCATCGTCGAGGAAGCCCCTCATTTCAGTGTGGAAGCAGTATGAAGCTTCAAAAGCTACTAATAAAAACAAAATGTAGTTTAGCTCCCTACATCTTACCAAAAGAAAAGAATCCATACACTTCAATTCTGAATACAAAAAATAAAAAAAACATATATTTAGACTCAAAGGATTTTTTTTTTAATGTGCTATAATTTATATAAATACACAAAAACGTATAAACATATTGTAAAAAACATACTTACCAAAAAATGAACAAAACGTCACGAGTATAAAGCTTTTACATGAGGAGAAACACAAACCAGCAAAAGTTAAGGAACTCATACTAGCCAACATACTAATTATATATTCCGTAGCATTGTTAGCCTCGCCTTCTTTTCCCCACCAGTATCTTTTTAGAGTATTTTTCCTCTTATTTAATCGTAATTGCATTTGGAGAAATTACTCTAAAAATTTACTGGCGGGAAAAAAAAAAAAAAAAAAAAAAAAAAAAAAGGACGGGGCTAACAACACTACGGAATATTAATTAGGATGTTGGCTCCACTAAAAATAATCCGAAGATATTCTACAGAAAAAAACATTTTCTGAAGACATTCTTCAAATATTTTAAAGTATTTTGAAGATTTATTTCTTTCCATAAAATATCTGCCGAAATTTTGAAGACATTGTAAAGACATTTTGTAAATTTACTTAAGAAATGGGCCAAATAACTTAAGTTATTCTACAGATTTTCTTTAAAGAAAATCTTGAAATTATTTTTAGTTGGGGGCAACTATGGCAACTACAAAACCTAGGGAACTGGTGATTTGTGTTTTATTATTTTTGGTTTTTTAATCTTTCAAGTTATTTTCCATTGTAATATATATATATATATATATATATATATATCATAAAGGTAATATGCATAATATAAGCTAAATTAAAACTATAAATTCACATACTCAATGCAGAAAAAAATATAGCAATCAAAAAATGTGCAAACATAATTACAATGTAAAAAATTAATGAAATTTAATGCAGTCATGAAGCATAAAAATGAAACTTTACAGGAAATTTTAATTAATCCAAAAAAAAAAAAAAAAAAAATTAGATCATCATTGGGGCAGGGGAGTCCCAATGCAAGGTAGAAACAGTAAGATGTTTCAAGATCTACTAGCAAAAAGAAAAAGTAACTTAACTCCCTACATATTATCAAGAGAGAGAAAGAGAGAGAGAAAATCAACCAGGTGTTGAGTGTTTTTAACGTCGCACTAGAGCTACGATCGCATTAAAGCTCTAAATTACGATTCCTTTACGCATTGAGCAATTTGCGGCGGTCTGATCTCGTAGGAGTGATAAGGAGACATGCCATCACAATTTTGATCCTCTGCAGAGAGGATGGCTCCCATACTTTCCTAAATTTAGAAGGCGGAACAAAAATGGGAATTCCCTTGAATCATGAGATAATCTCGAGACATTTTAAGTTTTTTATTCGCGAATTTTTTTCTGGGTACCAGATTATACTAGTGGGCTAAATTCGGTTCCCATTGAAACATCGATACCATAACTGCGGTCAGTATATATTTAGAGGGTTGAGGATGAGTTGATTTTATGTCGCACTAGTGCTACACTAAGGACAATTGGTGACGGTACGGAACTCACCCCTTAAAAATCTAATCTTGAAAATTCTTGTATGATCTAACGTATAAAATAATTCTCATTATAACATAACTCATTAACTGACACATATTTTTTAAATCCCGTTTTTCCATTCAGAAAATTCATAACGGTTTAATTGGTTATAGTTTGTCAAAAATTGTTTTATTTTATTTTTTAATATATTATTTTGAAGCTCTAATTTGTGAATTTTCACTGAGTGAAATTTTGCATTTACGAAAAAATAACGAGTTCATTTTCTTTCGACATAAAAATAAATACATTTAATCAAACGTGAACGTTAAAAAATTATAAAAAGTTAAATTATGCATCTCACGAAAATTGACGTCATAATCAATTTAAAGATTTTATACACATTGATAAAGTGCTAATGTAGTTCTATCATAGATATAGTAATATATATAGATCTCTCATCCCCATGTTATCGTACAAAGATTTTTGATGCCGAAAAAAAAAATAACAATAAAAGCTTTGGAAACAGCCATTAAGTGGTATAGAAAAAAAAAAAAGAAAGAAAAAAGAAAGAAAAGAAAGAAAGAAATATGAATTTGAAACTGTATCTGGAGCCTTCCATTCCCCTTTAGCAAATAAATTATTCATAAATTTTATTTGCTAAAATATTAGTATGTATTCCCGTGTGTATTCACTCGGGGAAAGACGGCCATATTTTGGTAAAAACGTCGTCTTTTCCCAAATGAAAAGGAATACCTTTTTTCTCCCCAATGATCACTCTATTCTATATATGCTATACTATATCTATGAGTTCTATACGCAAGCGAAGTGTGACTCACTGACCGTCTGTGCAGCCAAGAAAAAGATTTCCTATGTTAATTGCCCACTGGATTTTTTGTAAGAAATTATTAAAAATCGAGGAAATTTATTTCCCAATTTTAATCCTTATATTTGGGTATAGATATGTATTAGTTATCGTGGGTGTTAGATTGAATTATTTTGCTGTCAAATTGACAAAATTTTAATTTTAAATTTCAAAACTCTGTCGCCCTTGGCTTTTTTTATTATTATTATTATTATTTGGCGATCAAAAGCGTAACACGAAAATATACATGCCAGATGTATGCATTGTACGAAATGTAATATGTATTATTCATTGTACGCATGTATGACATGTAATATGTATTGTACGAAATATTGTTTCATATTATTCATTACTCTTTTAATATAAGTTGTTAAAATAACCATGATTTTCGAAAGGAATTAAATATTTTCGCCAGATAATTTGGCGATATTCTTTTTTTTTTTCGCCAAGGATGACAGAAATGAAGTCTATTCCGCTGCAAAATATTAGTATCTTACATCAGATATTTTATTTAGATATTTGAAAACAAATTTGACTTCAAACTATGATAGAATATTTATCATTTTCCTTTTAATTAGTATATTATTAGTATATTAAAATTTAAAAGCATGGTATATAAAAAGTTTTTTTTTTTTTTTTTTTTTTTTTTTTTAAATCTTATAATTATTCTTATCGTAATCCTCAATGTTTCCCATCTTTATTAACTTGAATTTACTATTAAAATTTTAACATACTCAAAAACTTCTCATCACTTCGTTAAAATACACTAAACTTTTCCAAAATCTTTTTCTATTTAAAATGATACATGTACTATTTAAAATGATAAATGTCCAATATTTCATAAGATTTCCAATCTTAAAGTTTTAAAATATTTATCAAATTTACTTATTTTTCTGGTTTAGCCTTATTGTTTTCCTTTTTATAACTACAGCTGTTGCCCTCTTTAAAATATTTAAAATGATGAGGTCATTTTATAGTAAAATTATCCATTATAGCATATATTATATTTCACTCCTCCATAAAAATTGATTTTAAAATCGTCTGTTTCTTTTATACTTTTATTTTAATAGAATTTAATTTATATATTAGTCATTTTAGCAATTTTATCCAAAGTAGCATTAGAAATAATATATATCACTTCTCCATTAAAATTTATAGGACCCTACAATAAAATTAATTTGTGCTTAATATCAACACTACGAAAATTTTTATCAATCGCTTCCAAATTTTGACCTAAGTTTCAAATCTCAACCCTGTGGGTTTTTACATCGGCTACAACGTTTTCGTCTTTGTTCGTGAAAAATAATTTGACTGTACTAAATAGTTTACAGCCGTATAATTCAACGTATAACTTAGTCACAGCAACGCGTGGCCGGGTCTGCTAGTAAATTATATAAAAAACACTCTATATACATCCTAAAATGAGTTACAAACATCAAAATAATTTTAATGAATGGACTAAATCTATGTTTAATAGCTTGTGGAATTTTTAATTTGCCCAGAATTGGCATTATCAATAAAGATTTTTTTTCTTGTAATGTACATGATTGTGATTTATTTTGATGTTTTTTACTCATTTTAAGATGTATATAGAGGGTTTTTTATATAATTTACGTAATCACGTATTAATTTCTTTGTGAATTGTATTTGTAGTATCCAAGAATGGCTTAATTTTATTTATGTTTATAGTTTATGAACATCATTTCCCTGAAGATGGTTAAAAATTGAATATTAACCGAAACGTCGGAATGTAGAGATATTTTGATATAAAGATATTTTAAATGGTGTAATATGCTGCAAGTATGTTTTATTACTGTTTTTGTACAGATATAACAAGTTAAAGTTTCATGTATTTTCCATTCTATTAGCTCAATTCAAAGATTCGTCCTTTTTCGTAAATTTCACGAAGCATTCCAATAATTCACTTTTACGACCAGTAAAAGTTTTAATCATGTGCAGAATCTCTCTCTTAATAATGCATTCTTCTTGATGGCCGACCATTCTAAGATAAAGTGCACCTGTGGGAGACATCTTTTATCCAATTCAACTATTTTATTGCGGGTGAAACGTTCGATTGTGTATAAAGAACCAACTGTTTATCGTAAAAGCATTTGGTCTTTGTTCTTTCAAAAGCTTTCCCAGATCTTTATTTTATTTGGAAGATATCTCCAAAATTTTCAAGTGGAAGAAACATTAACGAATTGTCGTCTTTTAATTGAATTGATTTTTAGAACATTTTAAAATTGGAATTCAATAAATAATGTATCATATCAATATGAGAATATTAATAAGAAATTATCTGTACTTATAAAGCAATAATAAATTACCTAATACTAATGTCTTATGAGCATATTTCAAAAACAAATATCAGTAGGAATTCTATATTCGGTATTTTAGATCTATATATAGGTATGCGACTTGAAATATTTTATTGACATCAAACAAATGATCCCTTTACAGGACATATAAAAGTTTTTAAATACATTACGTCTATGGGCAAAATTCCTGGTAAGTACAGTTCAACATCTTTACATTGCACGAAACGAAATGAAATGAAGATGTATTTTTACAGTTCAAAAGCATATTTTACATAAAATTTGTTTACAGGATGACACAAAAGGATTTGATATGTTAACGCTATGTTTGCAAATGACTCGAAGTGCATTTCAAGTTGCATGATGCATTATTATTTGTGCTGTGCTAAGTTTAAGTACAATGTTTGGTATGCATACATTTTACAGAAAATATACAGGGCAACTGAAAATTAGTCCAACAGGTTTCAGAGAACGGTGTGAGTACAGATTTTTTGAATAATTTGAAATAAATTTTAAAATTTAATAATATATTTAAAAGTTTTATGAATGTAGTTTCAATATTAAACGGGGGCGGGGGGGGGGGGGGGGGGGTAGAGGGCGGCAGGTCAAAAAAAAAAATATTTTCTAGTACTGTTTCGGACTGTTGTTTAAAATACAATAAAAATGTCTATAGTAATATAGGGTCAGAGAAAATAGTCAAGTTCCACAGAAGATTATTTTTATTGTTAGTAAATGATCACCAAAACGATAATAATTAGTATGATAAACGATATTTTTTACAATAATTTTTCAAAACGTAGGAAAAAAAAATGTTTAAAATGAGGACTATCCTTAGAAAGTGAGGAGAGGCAATGCCATTTTATGTATATCGAATTTCAGTTGTAATTAAACACCATTAAACCCCACTGCCAAAAAATTAACAACACTTAGTAAATGCTAACGACAAAATTAAGGTAAATAAAGCAGAAAACTAAGATACAAATATTCAGCGTTTCTGAATTAAAAATATTCAATGCCACATATGGATTTATTATTATTATTATTATTTTTAAGTTATATCTTGCTGTAATATGACAAAAATTATTAATACATTGTATAGATGTTAACAATAAAACTGAAGTTTAAATAAAACAGAAAAGTAAGATGTTCAGTATGTTTAACTTAATTATCAGAAAAGTAATTTCTTGTGTTACATCATGCTGTTTACATCAGAATTGTATTAATACAATTTTTCCCATGTACACCTACGAACTCTTAATAACAGGAGACTTGGCGTTGGAATATTAAAACCCGAATAAACTACTACGTCAGAAACGCCAAAGAAAAATATTTAAGGTGCATACAGCTGTTTCGGTAGCCTTAAGCGTACCGTCTTCAGTGCAAAAAGAATCTTTTTTTTTTGGACTGAAGACGGTACGCTTAAGGCTACCGAAACAGCTGTATGCACCTCAAATATTTTTCTTTGGCGTTTCTGACGTAGTAGTTTATTCGAGTTTTAATATCTACGAACTCTGTTATATGCCGTTACTTCCGTGACACCTTTTTAAAAGATTCACTGCACTTATTCCTGTTTAAAAACAGTTACGCCATTTAATTACCTGGTCCAAAAGAAACATATTAAAAATACATATAAAGATGAATAATGCATCTTATCGATTAGGTTCAGTAAACTGGTGTCTCTCCCAATCGCAGAGACCAATCGCGTGTCTGTATGCAGAGGAAACAATTGCATGCCCATCACGTTCTATTAATTTCCACACCACTCGGACAAACAGATCTGGAGAATTGTTTCCCATAAATCACGGAATTTATTATTTAAAAAATGCATTGTGTAGTTTTTGTTTGGGTTTGCTGTGTAGTTCAGGCAAGTTGACGTATAAAATGGAAACCGTTCGAAAGAATAGAAGGCAGATATGCATAATACAATGTACCAGGCGTGAGTGCTTGTGTATTTTGCACATCAATTTCATTTCAGTCGGCGAGGAGGGAAATAATTAAAAAAAAAAGGTGTGACAAATTAGAGATCTGCATAGACTCAGATCGGGTTCGAGACGTATTTCTACTATTGCACTAAGGCCAGTTCGGGTCAGTGATTTTGCATGCTCGGGCCGAGATCAATTTTCTTCTGTGTAATCGGTTTTACATTTTATCCGTGTCGATTCGACCGTGATTTCTTTCTTTCTTTAATTTTCCCCGGTAATTTGTGAAGAAGGTGAATAATAAAATTTTTTATTTCCATTTATTTTACATAGTTTTGCTTGTTAGTATGTCATGTTTTTGCATTTCAGTATGTCAGATTTCTTTTTAACGCTTTTTAAAGTTTTCTCAGAAATTAACGTAGTTTAAAAAGTCAGATCCTTAAAACTGTCTAATGTACTATTGACGTTACATAAAAAAAGGAAGAAAGAAAGAAAATGTGAGTAGTATTTTAAAAATAGTTGTAAAATTTAATTTATTTTAATTACATTTGTCTTTTTCATTAAATTTTACTGCCTTCTGAGCACATAAGGAGATATTATTGAAGTCGTAAAACTTTTCGACTTCCAGTTTTCGAGGGATTCCCACGTTTTGAGATGTCCTATACATGATTCGACCCTTTTTACAGAATGTCTGTCCCTATGCGTGTGATAGCTAATCTTCTGAACGCAATACTCATACGAGCCAATAAACGTAACTGAGCCAAGTTTGATATTTAGTTGGAGTTTGACTTAAATTGGTGCTAATAAGCTTTCGAGATGCATCGCCATGCAGGTGGCGCTGCTGTTGCAAATTTCCCGATTTAAGAGGCTATATCTCACTTTCTATAGGGTTTAAGTGCAAAAAAACTCGATATGTATCACTGTCATGATAAAAAAATAAATGTTAAATTTTGGTGCATATAGTCCGACAGGTGGCACTGCCATGCTGAAATTTAATCCATCTATAGAAAGGCAATACCTCAGCTTATGTAATACATATAAATGCACCAAAATTGGTATATGAGATGGCTATTATAAAACACTAGGCCGATTCAATTTGGGTGAATACCGAATGACAAGTGGAATATTTTCTGTTTATGGGAAAGCTATATCTCAGCTTCTATGATCTATACATGCATAAAACTTGGTATGTGAAATCAATATAATGAAAAATTGTATTTATTCATTATAAATGTATATCAGACAGCAAGTTTCCCTGCTGCAATGTTTTCAATATATATATATATATGTAAGTCTTAAGGATACAAAAAAGTATCCTTATACAATGCGGTCTATAGATTTTAACTGAAATTCATTCGCATAATATTGAAAATTAGCCCACCCCCTCAATTATATTGCTTTGCTACTGTGTGATCATTATGGGAAGTGATGTGAGTATTACTTATAGCACTCTTACAGGGATTATATGAAATAATTTACGCATATCACATCATACTGGCAATATAATATGAAATTCAATACATTTTTTTAAAGAAACTAAAACAGATATTTTTCAGAACTTTGCTTCAGAATGGTTATGATTGGAATTTATTTGTTTTCAATTTTTTCGCTTTTACAGTGACGCACAGTTATATTTTCAATTTTGATTATTTACCGAATTATTTAATGATTCGGAATTGTTTAAAATGCCTGAAAACTACTACTTACAAAAGCACTTTCGAAATTACTTTCGAAAGTCGAATGGAGTCACACCAGATTTTTATTATTATTGTTATTATTATCATCATTAATTTTATTTCAATATTGCTTTTTAAATTGTTGTTTTAGTGAGATTGCATTTAGTTATCCACCATACTATAGGTATGGTGGACTTTGGCATTCGTAAAATTTGTCAAATTCTTTTCTCTTTTTGTTTGTTTGTTTCTTTTTCTTCTTTTTTTCTTCTTTTTCTTCTTTTTCTTAATGTTTTTAGACATTTTGAATCAAAGATTTGCCAAAGGGTTTGCTATGGTGGTCGAGTCCTTCTTTCAATACTTTAAAATTAAATAAATTTGCATTTTTGACCACTGATGCAAACAAAGAAGTCAATCTCAGCTCCTTGCAGATAATGTTCCTGATTATGTCCTTGTTTTGACGTGTAAAGGAATGCGAAAACTGTTGCTGTTATCCTGTACGTTAGTCAGTTTGTTCGTTTTTTTATTCTGTCTAAACATTATATGAAGAAGGAATCACTGTAAACACATTTCACTAATTTTTAAAATATCATATTGGCCCAAACTCCACTCTATTGAATTACACTGCACTTTAAAAACTGTAATTAAAAAAAAAAAAAAAAATCTGAATTTAAAAATTAAAAATAATTCCTTATTAACGCTATTTAATAAAAATACGCTACAGAAAATGTATAAAATATTTTATTGTAGTATAAGCAAGACAAAGTACATATTAGAAGGATAGGCAATAGAAGGACAAGATGAGAACGGCTTTTAAGAAGACGATGGTAGAAAACACTTACCAGATGGAAAAAATGGCGTTGAGAGAAAATGGCGAAAGCTACAATCCAGATGTTAGTAGAAGATGTTAGTAGAGACCAAGGTAGAAGACACTAGCAATGAAGAGGAAGTAAGACGAGATGTAAGTTGCGCTTCAGAAAGACGATGGTAGAACACACTCTCCCGATGGAAATGGCGTGGAGAGAAAATGGCGACAGCTAAAATCCAGATGTCATCGGATTTTCAAAAATACGATGGTAGAAGACATTAGGCCGGTAAAAGTGACATAGAGAGACAATGGCGATAGATAGAGTCCTGGTGTTATCGCATTTTCAGGAAAACGATGGTAGTTGACACTAGTCAGTTAGAAAATGCCGTTGACAAAAAATGGCGACAGATACAATCCAGATGTTATCGGATTTTCAAGTAGACGGTGCTAGAAGACACCAACACGATTCAAGTGGCGTTGCGGGAAAATAAGGTCTGAAATCCAGATGTTGGCGGATTTTTGGTGAATGAGAGCAGATTTAATAGAAAAGCCTTGATGGAAAGATGTTGAGAGAAGATGGAGACTGGAAATATACGGTTATTAGAGGCTTTGAATAGTTACAGAAAAAAAAGAAGCATAGTTGAAAACAAAGTAAAATATTAAAGTGCAGAAACTCTTTCTTAGTATGAAAATAGTTAATGATATATTGGTAAGGCAAATAATATATTTATAAGTAGCACGGAATTTGTTTCTGGTAATACCAATCGGCCGTGGATTTAAAATTGTTAAATATGTTGAATGGAAATCTGCATGTTTTAACAAGTGAAACTCAAATATTAAATTTATGGTCAAAAAAAGATGCTTAAGCATTTGGCGAGCAGTTGGACGAAACTTAGGATTCCACTGTATCATTGTCCAGACGAAATCGTGAGCAAGACGAAGATCCTGGACTGTCAATTTGACTGCAAAGAAAAATGATCTCATAATTTTGTAGAAAACTCTGGCTTTTAAAGATTCTTTCAGAACAGGCTCGACGTTACTTTTCCATGGCTCGAAATTGTAAGCGTGTTTAAAGTGGCGAGCTGGCCAATTTCCAGTAAGAACATGTAATGACATTAGACCAAAAGTCTAGATATCAAAATAAGCTCCATCAATTTTATGTCTTTCTGCTTTAACGAAATATTCTGGAGGACTAAATACCATTGGAGTCACAAGCCTTCTACAAGGTTGATTCTTCAAATTCAAGCCAGAAAAGTCACAAAGAAGAGCTATATCGTCAGAAGTTATTAATATGTTATCGGACTTTACATCTAAAGAAACAAAGCCCACGTCATGTAAATACTGCAAAGCTTCCAGTGTGTCTCTCAGCCACATACGAATTCTGTTGAGACCGTCAGGATCGGCACGAAATTCGAGGCACCTAATTATTTTGTCCAGATGAGAAGTGGGTTGTTTCGGCATGATATATAATTTAACATCTATTTCTTTTAAATCAATGATTTCATATACTGGAAGAATGTTTTTGTGATTCAAATCGGGCCATTTACACTCTTCTAGTTTCCAGGAGTAAGCGTTCTTGACAATTTTAACTGCTACAGATTCATTTTGGGGCGTGACGGCAGAAAGCACATCACCGAAACCACGACGACCGATTGGTAAAACTGATGTAAAATTATTTTTTTCTAGATACTTCTTTACAATATCATACGAAGACGGATCACCAGATTCAATGGCGGTGAATTTATCACTCAAAATACTAATCCAGAAATCGATAACTTAATGAATAGAAGTTATAACGAAATAAATTACTTAAAATTCATCTTAATAGTAACCAGTCGTAAATTAAATTATTTCATTTTCTAATCGCAAGAGAGCTTTTCTGATCTCAAAAATAGCAAGATGTTTTGAGAAAGAAAAGCAGTTTTTTAATGTTTGTACTTGAACTGTTTAAAAGACATTGTTATTTTATTGGTTGGAATGGATTTCTAAATGTATACCATTGTTGAAAAAAAAAAAAAAAAATGTTAAACGCAACACATAATCATTGTTGATGCTATTTTCTCATAATAACATTTCGATTTTAATGCTTAATAAAACATTTGCTGTATGTTTCTACTTTATTAGATATCGAGTTTTGTGCGATTCTATGATGTAAGAAGAGATATGTATGTAAAGCATCATATCTCGAAAAAGGGTCATATCAGTGATGCCTGTCGGGTGATATATGCACCATTAATCAACGTATTTTCTTAGAATAATCCTATCATAAATAAAGTGTGTAGTTCTTCCATACTAGATGAATTACAATACAGCTATCATAGAAATAGCGAAAAACAACATGACAACACATTCTAGGTAATTGTGTCGAAATTTAATTAGTGCTCTTTTAACCAAATTAAATGTAAAGTTTCGAAAAAATCCCTCGGATTAGTTTTTGAATCACAGAAGCTGCATCCAGGTACAGCAAACAATCGAAAATATAATTTCATTATCAAGTTTTTAAAAAAGAAAATGCCTCAAAAATTAGTTACAGAAAAATATATATATATAAATGGTGTATTAAAAGGTTTTTTAAATCTAATTCTGCTTAAGTTTCTTTACGTTTCATACATGAAAATTTTGTGCTTGTGAATATTTAAACCTATTATTATACAAACATCAATCGGAATTTAGAAAATTTTGGAAAGCTGTGAAAAAAGAATGAAAAAAAAAATTACATTATTATAAATTGACTAATGCTATTAAGACTGAGAGGTTATTATGGAGTGATAGTTAAGGGCCCTCTTCACTCACCGCCGCTGGAAGCCAAAGCTAATGTTATTCTATGGGAAATTTTTCTTTACATATAACTTATTAAGTAATACACATTTTTAAATTCTGTTTTCCCATTCAGAAAATTCCCAGCTGTTAAATTGACGGACCTTTTTTAAAAAATTATTTTTTTAATTTTTTATATTTTATTTTAAAGCTGGAAAATACGAATTTTCAATATGTGAATTTTTTCATTTTGCAATTTCAAAATAAAATATTAAAAATTAAAAAATTACATTTTTAAAAAAAGTCCGTCCATTTGACAGTTGGGAATTTCCTGAATGTGAAAACAGAATTTAAAAATATGTATTAATTAATAAGTTATTTGTAAAGAAAATTTCCCCATAGAATAACATTGGTTCGGGCTTCCGGCGACGGTAAGTGAAGAGGGCCGTTAAGATGAAGGCTATGCAAAAGAGCAATTAAAAAAAAAAAATAAAAAAAAAAAATAAATAAACCTTGAAAATCGAAAGTCTGTGGGATTCTTTAAGAAACATATAAATAAGCTCCTGTTCTATCCTTTAGTTTTAAGTTCAGAAAATGTTAATCCTTTTTATGATTAATCATGCATATATGTTCTGGTTTTCTTGAAAATGACTAACGATTTTGATAAAAATTCAGTGTTAAGAATTTTTTTTTTTTTTTTTTTTTTTGAGGTGACAAACCGTTTATATTCTCATCTTCACCAAAATTAGCGTTCATTCACTGGAAATTACCAGCCAGTGCAAAATGGGGCAGAAAGTCTTTTCTCGGAAAGATGTCGAATGATTTTAATAAAATTTAAAGATAGGGGAGATTAAAGATGACAATTCGATCTGAACGACCCTTATTTTTACAGAAAATTAGCGTTCATTGGTAACCTGCTCTCCGCTTGGGGCAAAATAGCGCAGAAACTTGATTTTTTTTTTTTTTTTTTTTTTTTTTTTTAACTGCTCAAAAGTTTTTTGCTAAAACTTAAGAGTCGAGAATAGTTTTAAATTATTATCGATTTATGAAAATATGAGCTAAAATTAGCCAGATTGGAAATTTCGGTATAAAATGGTTTGAGCCGCCATTTTCTTCGTTTGAGGTGCAATTTTATTGGAATAGTAGTAAAATGCAAGTATTCAGATCGGCGGTACTGAGCTGAAAAAGTTATTTTGTTCTTTTTAGTGCATTAAGAAAATGGCATTTTATTTTATTTTTTAATTAAGTGTTATTTTTTATATTTTTATTTTTGTAATATTTTATAATTTTTATATTTTTGATGCGCTACCTAGATTAAAATCGCTGTTGCTAAATTAAACTTCTTGGCGGAAAATATTCGGTGTATTTCAACGCAAAAATTTAAAAAATCGCCCTGGAGGATATATGAATAAAATTGATTTTAATACAACATATATTTGCATCGTAAAATATATTAACACTTTATCAATGTGTAAAAAAAAATTTAAGTAACAATGGCGTCAATTTTTGTGAGATGCATAATTTATTTATTTTTTTAATAATTTTTTATTGTTCACGTTTAGATAAATGTATTTATTTTTCTGTCGGAAAAAAAAAATAATTAAAAAAAATAATAACTCGTAAATGTTTTTGGCAACAATTAAACTATGGATAAAATTTAAATGACTAACTTTTTGCTATTATTAGCTTATTCTTTTCATATTTTTATTAATTAAAAGAAAACTAATAAAATGTTAATTTTTTTTTGTGTGTTAAATTGTAGTGTCAGACATGACTAATATTTTAGTGAAAACCCGAAGTCTTTAGGTGGTCTGATTGCTGAGATATAAGCAAAAAGACATTCGGACAAACACATTCGGACAAACGCCGGTGACAGACAGAGCGGGTATATGAAAAGGTCATAAAAAAAAAATACTCATTTCACACCATTACTAATTTTACCCCATTAGAATATACTGCATTCATATAAAAACAGTAAGATAAAAAATACAGTCAAAAGTTCCTAATATACAAATATAAAATACGAATATAAAATAAATTAATCAACGTACTAGAGTGCGGTTTGACTAGAATGCATAATTGCCAATTTTGTACTTTTTTTCTACCAGCAATTCTTAACAGAAATCATTAATAAATTTTTGAGGAGTTTTCTAAAATTAAATAAGGTGAACTTTTTAATTCAGAAAAGTGGGGTTAAAAAACAGCCCCAGTTGGCAGCTATGAAAAGATCCTTACGGTGAAACATTTTGTTTAAACAAATTAAAAAAGTTCAATATATTGCTCGTAGGGGGTGCTGTATCTTAAAACAGCGAGAAAAAGCATTAAAAAAAATGTAAGGCAAGCAAAATGAGCATATTCTTAATAATAAAAGACCAAGTTCAAAGAAACTAATACCAAAAATGATGTCAAAGCCAAAACGGTGTATTGGAATAAAGGAATTAAAATGTTCTCCACGTTTTCGACGCGTGAATTCCAACTAAATAAAATAGTGAAAAAAGACAATTCAATGAAAAACTTGCATCACAATCGCAATATTGTGTTGAGATAAAGAAAATAATATTTCATCCATGGTTTTGGAAGATTCGTTTATTGATTCGAATAATAAATAATATACATATAAAATTCATTGGTCTCTATACGGAGGTTTAATACGCCTGGGGAAAATAATAATAACTAGTCAGTTGTAGGGAGAATAAGGCGGCCGTTGTAAAATGATCATTTCATTTTATTTATTTCTCACTTCAAATAATTCATTTGCTAGCAAGCCCGTGCGAAAATTTCGCACTTTATTTATCTCTTCGTTACTTATAAAATTTAAAATTATTATTATTATTTTATAGACGTCATTATTTCATATGCATGAGCAAATTCATTATATATATATACATACATAAATTTTTTTTTCACGTTAAAGCATATTTTATTTTATGCTGAAAAAAATGGCAACAATTAAAAATTTAAACGTCTATTTTAAAGCTATATCTATTTTCATATTATAGGGAAACGGCTACAGACCATGATGACACTAATAACATTTATTAAGAAATAAAAAGGGACAATACATAACACTAAACATAGATGTATTTTACGAGCGGAGACACCGTCTGTATCTCACTCAACAGCTCGACGTCAACTAAGATGAGCTTCGTAAGAAATATTCAGTAGGTGATGAAAGTACAGAACGTCTATTAAATATCAGCGAGACATCTATCGAATATAGAATAGTGTATCTAGTCGCTTTATTAAGAAAAGAAATAAATGAAACATTCGTCTTCACGCTACAGTTTTAGAAAACAGAAGTAACGGCTTTTTGTTAGAAACGTCTATAGGTGATGCTAGGGGCTAGGGGTATAAATTTCCGGATAGGTCGAGCCCCCATAAATATAGGGAAACGACTACAGACCATGATGACACTAATAACATTTATTAAGAAATAAAAAGGGACAATGCATAACACTAAACATAGATGTATTTTACGAGCGGAGACACCGTCTGTATCTCACACAACAGCTCGACGTCAACTAAGTAAGTAACAGGTGCGCGTCAGGTGCGCGCGCATACAGTGAAAGGATGAAACAAACAGTGACGCAATAACACGTGATAGCTGCGTACACAGTGACATCACACAGCGGAGACGATAGCCGAGAAATACAATTTCCCATAATATTTTAATTAATTTAAAAAAATATAATAAAAAATTTGTTACAAATAAGGCACCAAACGAAATGGGCGATTTTTCTGAATCCGCCGGATTAAACAGCTTATTGATCGGACAGTTAGATTTTTTAAAATTAACTAAAGTATGAAAATTAGGTGGCAACTTGCGTTAACACACAGACCGAGTCCAAGGGAATCTCTTAGTCTTTTTAAGCGTTACAAAGTCAGTCAGTGATGATCATAACTATATTATGCTGATAAATAAACTCTGCAAAATTCGACTACGTTATGAGAAATTAATAATATAAATAAATAGACACGTGATTATAAAAACTTAATTAAAAGATTATGATGTCATTTTTAATTTCTTGGAGAGTTTGGACCTCGAAAAATATAAATAACATGATGTAAAAGATTAAGTCTAAATATCATGTAAACCACTGTTTAATAATGTCATGATTTAAAAGATGAAGCCGTTTGTTTTATATCATGTAAAAAAATGTTTAATATGAATTGACAAGGAGACATACATTTGGATATACATGTATAAAAATCGACCGCTAGGCGTATGCTGACCGATTAGTTTATTCAATATTTATCAAAATGAATTAGATTACCATTTCGGTATGGCTAAAAGGGACGCATATAATATTGTAGTGAATTTCAAAAAAATAATTGTTCTTTAATTGTTTACTTTTTTTTTTTTTTTTTTTTTTTTTTAACTTTTTCTTGCTGTTTATAAGATACAACGCCATCTGTGATCAAAATGTGGAACTTTTTATTATTATTTTTATTTATTTATTTTTTATTATTATTTCCTTAAACAACTTTTTCATTGTAAAAAGCATTGTAGTACAAACCACACTCTCATATATCAATTATTTGATTTTATATTAAAGTTAAAAAATGTATCTTAGATTTTTTGGCCCACCCTGTATTTTATGTAACATTTAATATGATTTTAGAACATTTTCTGTCAGCACTTCAGCAATTCGATTCAAAAGAAAGAAATAATAATATTTTAAACATTAAATGCTTCGATTCTGCAATACTGAAATTCTTTTATTTTCAAATCACATATTTCAAGTTTTAATGCAAACAATTTATCTAAAAAAAAAATTAAAAATAAAAATAAATAAATAAATAAATAAATAAATAAATAAAATGTCCTAAAATGAATCAGTCAGGTCGAATATATATCTTCCTGAACAGACGCTTACATTTGCTACACAAGTTTTTAAATACCCGTATTGTTACATTTTGATAAGAAAAGATACTTCAAACTTCCTTTTTCACAAAGATATCTTTAAAATATCATCAACGGAGGCAAACAAAATATGCTTCACTTAATTAACGCTCAAATAAGTGCGTTTTTCACAAAAAAGCAGAAAGCAATTCTTGCAGCAAACCCCTATTTGATTTCTTTGAAATACCTAATACTTAAGACATTATTGATGTTAAAGAATCATTATAAATAGTCAGCATTGCATTCAAAAGTCTCCATATACTGGTATTGAAGTAAAAGGGGGGGGGGGGAAATAAACTTTGTAAACAAACACTGTAAACAATAAAAACATGCAGCTTTTGCAGAAGAAAAAAAGCGAGAGAAATTATGCTCCTGGAATAGATTTACTTTACAAATATTCTAAATATCGTAAATTGTCGTTTTTCAGACTTTGATCAAGAGAGCTCTTCGGTTATGCAGTAATGAGACACTTCTTAAATTGGAAATTAAAAGAATATTTCAAGATTTAACAAATAACGATTACCCTCTTAGCTGGTTAAAACAAATTTATCGTGAAAAAATGATCCGCTTCCTCTCTTTTTCCTTCCCTCCTACAATTTCCTCCTCTCTTCCACTGCAGATGAATAATTCCCTAACTACTAAAAAAACGTATGTTTCTATGCCATATTTTGGTTTTCCTTCAGACCGTATTGCTAAATTACTTTAACCACATAATATTTATACTGCTTTCCATCCGATTAAAGAATCAAAAATCGTCCTTTTTATCTTTAAACCTGAAATTCTCTCTTTGGATCTAATTGGTGTTGTATATCTAATTCCCTGCAGATATTATAAACATGTTTATATAGGTGAAACTAACCATACAGTTAGACTGCAAGAACACAGACGAGCCTATAAAAATTGTGACCAACGTTCTAAAATTGTAATTCATTCAATAGAAACGATCGTATCCCTGATTTTGATAATATGAAAGTTTTAAACTCTGGATGTAATAATTATAAGTCTCGTATTTTCCTCGAGGGTCTCCATACTGTCGCCCATCTCTTTACTACAAATGAAGCATGAGCATTGGCACCTCAGTATTCTATCCTGGTATAAATTCTTTTATGTATGTATGTAATTTTTGCAAAATATGTTGTTTTAATGCTGATGAAGAAACTCGGACGAGTTTCGATACGCCTATATTTATAATTTTTTTTAAATGTATCTTTTAAATGTATATTTCAATTGTAATTTTATTGTCACGCAATAAAAATTTTTGTTGTTTTTACTTCGCAAAATTGATAACACCTTCAAATTGTATTATCCATTTGCATCTTGATAATAAATCATAAGTACTTTTTTTTTTTTTTTTTTATTGTATCATCATTGGAAAATATGAAAAACGCGTAACACAAATGAAAAGACAACTCTGCTAATTTCATGTAAATAATTCCGATATTTTCATGCGGACTTGCAAACGAATCGTTTATGTTAACCATATTCATTTTCTATAAAATATATCCTTTATTATACACTGTAAAAAATAACGGTAGTTTTTACAACAGAAACAACTGTAAAAGAGTCTCTCTTTACAGATATTTCCGCTGTAAATTGCTTTATTTAAGGTGCCTGCCTGCTGTCGGAGGTAATTTTTTTTAATAATTGAAAAATTGCCTATTTAAGTGCATTACATAATAGAATATAGTTAACAACAGTGAATAACATGAAAAAATTTGCAAATTTTAAAATATTTTGATATTTAGGGCACTTTTTCAAAACATCATAAGTCAAATTTAAATAAAAATATTTTCATTCTGTACATTTTACTTCGATTATTGAAAGGTCCTTAAGGTAGTGAACTATTCTCAAAACTATAACCACGTTATTTAATATTTTATAGAAGATAACATTTTACATGCTGAAAAAATCATGACTATACAAGACAGTTCATAACTTCTATCGACAAAAAAAAAAAAAAAGAAAGAAAGAAAGAAAGAAAAGAAACTAGATTCATTGTAGTAGTTCAATCCCTAAAACAACTCCTCTAGTGTATTTTGTCGAAGTTTCATGAGGTTTCAATTATAACTTTTGGAGTTCGATGTTTTGCGATAAAGCAAAATGTTAGCAATATCATTTTGAGATAAAACAGAAAACATAATTAAAAATCAGATTTTACCTATTAAATAAAAAATAATCTTAATAAGTTCCTGATTTATTTTAAAGTTTTTTATTTTTATTTTTTTTTTAATTCATTTTATATGCAGTAACAAATTTTGATGCTTATATTGAGTGAAACATTTATGTAAACAAACATTTACGGTCACTTCCGGTTTGGAAAGTTTGCGAGTGATTAATATTAAAATGCTTGTAACTCAAGTTCTAAGCAAGATAGAAACAGAATTCAAACTGATTTAGAAAGGTAAAATGTCAGGCTTTAATACTAAACCAAAAATAGAAAATCGGTGTTTTGACGGAAAATTGCATTTTAAAGGTAGGCAGGCACTTTAACGGCAGAATGTGCTGGCTTTTACAGTACTTTTATTCTGCTGAAAAAACTTCCGTTATTTTTTACAGTGTATCTCAAATATGTATGCTAATTTCCTTATGTTTAGCAATGTCTTAAGTTTTCAAAATGTTCTTAAAAGAAAAACATCTCTCAGACACTGCAAAGAGTCCGAATTTTTTTGCATTTCCCTGTACACAAATTCATTGTATTAGATGTATAACTTAATGCGAAACATTCTAAAAGAAAGCTGAAATACTTTGATAAAATTTATTCGTTTCAAGGATTTAAAAAAAAAAAAAGAAAAAAAGAAAGAAAAGAAAAAGAAAAAAGTTATAGAAATCGAAATGCCGTCATACCCACCGACAGTTAGAGAAATAGACCGAACAATTTCAAATGTTTTCAAGTTAGTTGAAAAGCGTTAAAAATGCAAAAAATACCACTGAAAACACACTTGGAGTAATTTTCAATAATATTCCCTAATGTATCTGATATTTTTTTTTTTTTGTATGTGGTCATATAAACCAGTCTTTAATTATATCATTTCTGTAGAAAACGTGCTTTTTTTTGTGCACTTGAATAACGTGTGTTAATTTCGTTATGCGCACAGTTAAAATACATTAAAATATTCTTTAAAAGAAGAAAAAGACAATCTCTCATTGACCGTAATGCATCTATTTTTTCCCTTGGAATCTCTGTAAACAAACTAGCTCTACGATTTATAACATATTCATTAGTTGTGGTGTTGGAATTATGATCAATTGTCTAGATGTGGGACTAATGTCTATATGGGATGCCTCCGTGGATAGGAAGGAGGTCTTTGTCTAAGCAGTCTTATCCTGAATTTATGCAAGTTTCAGAGAAAATCACGAAAACTTGGATCAATTAGGAGCACGAATTGAGTTTAAACCTGGCACCTCTCGTCTACTAGATTTTAGAGCACAACCTCTTAGCCATTGGTGGCTTCATTTTCAATTGAAAACATGTGTTACCGAATCTGAACAACATATATCTGTTTCAAGGCAATCTAGAATTATTTACCCACATAAATAAAAGTGCGAACAGACAGACAGACGAATCGAATTCATAAAACCTTTTCTATTTCGTACGTAAGTGTTACTAAAATTGAAAAAATATATATTAAAGAAATTTTAATTATTAAATTATCAAGACCGTGTACACTGTAAAACATTTGCCTTTTTTGCTGCCAGAAATTCTCTGTAACTTGAGAAAATGTACTTTCTCAAATTACAGAGAATTTCTGGCATCAAAAAAGGCAAATTTTTTACAGTGTATTGACGAAAATAAACAAATCACGTAAATGGAAGAAATATTTGCTTGTAATAACTTATGTAACATAAATTATATGGCATTAACAGGTCTCAAATGACCACGAATATATTAATTGCATAGCTTATATTGTTTTTACATGTGTTTTAATTTATTAAAGATATACGCTGTAATTTTTTTTATAGAGTCTCGTTTGATAGCTTAATATGAATAACAGAAAGTCATCGATTCTTTTAAAGCTGCTTCTCTTTTGAAAGTTTATATTTCATATATCTACTGATATTGGATACTTCTTTAGAATGCTTTTTTATTCACCCGGTTTGTCTGTCATTCTGTCTGTCATCGAGCCACTTTTCTGCTATATTTTGACTTAAGAGTCATCCCTATGAATATGAGTGACCATGGGTGACAATGAGTGACCCATGAGTGAACCGTAACTAGTGACAATGAGTGACCCATGAGTGAACCGTAACTAGTGAGTGACCCATCATTACAATGGTCGCTCATGGATGGCCTGTGAGTAACCAGTGAGTGACCCATAAGTAACTCAGAATATCAGAAAATTTTACAGTAATTTGAAGGGTTTCAAAACCTTCGCGTCTTGCTTCATTTCGGTTTTAAATTTTAATTTCAGTTTTTTAGTTTTAATTTAAAAAATGATACAAAATAATGCTTTTTTTTCGGCGTCCTATACAGTAGTAAATAAGGCAAAAATTTTTGTACTCAAACCAATAAAAAGATCAAAAGCATTCATTGATAACAAAGTATGTTATTATACAGCAGGATGTAGTCATCAATGAATGCTTTTAATCTTTTAATTGGTTTGAGCACAGAAAATTTTACCTCATTTACTACTTTCTAGGACAACGATAAAAAAAGCATTATTTTTTAAAAATCATACATATATATTTTTTAATATATGTTATTTTTATACTCTGAGCCTAACAGGATTTTTAGTTACAAATGCATCGCATCTGTTCTTTACATTTCTAAAGCCTTTTTAATTTAATATATATGGATTCAATAGACAGATTTTTTTTTTTCTTATACAAAAGCAAAAAACTGACATAACGAATAAATTTATAAGAATTTACGAGAGAATGCCTCGACGACTAAAAGTTATAAATTTCAGAATAATATCAGCCTTTTCATTTTGTTTTTCTTTAATTGACTAGAGTTATTTAGTGACTGGACTCGAGTATATAGTTGAGTATTAACTGGCGATACTGATTTATTTTTGTAGCAACTTTTTACTAGTGTTTGCTTTCGCATCGAAGCCAGAACTTTACAAAGATCTGTAATAATATCAAAATTGGGAGAAAGGAATGGATATTTACTTCTTTTCAGTTGCGTTTTTCTTTTTCAGCATCAGCGTAACCTCAGCGATCACTCCTTTTTTGAATAGAATATTTTTCGGTTGTTTATGATTCGTATTCATAAACGAATCTTTCAATCTCTTAACAATGTATGTTTAAAATTACTTTAAACATCAATGTTGTCACTAATGCGTACGTTTCATGCCGACACTTGGCGATATATTTGATTTTGTAGTACTGCAGTAAAAATGTCTGCCGAAATACCATAATGCAGCTTTGCTTCTTTTGAAATTTCTTCTTTTTGTTGGTCGACGAGGTAATACGCAAAAGTTAATAATTTCAAGATCTAATTCGAACATATCCAGAAAAACATAAGACTTTCTACATAAATAAATAAAATAATTGTCGTTATTTTAGACTGCAAGTACTTATGTTATACGCAAACTTAAAACTGACATGTAGAAAGAAAAAAAGAATGACTGGCCCTTCATACACATTTAGATCGATTTTACTTATATAAGAAAAGAAATTTCGTATTGGACATTATATAATTATTAAATTCATCGAGAAATCAAATAATACGAGTAGCATAAAACTTTTACTTACACAGTTTCTCTGAAATGAGAACCTATTTTTACGTATTTTAAGAAATTGTCAGTGACAAAGCAAAAGGAAAAAAAAAAAAAAAAAAAAAAACGAAATAAAGATTTGTAGTCACCCATTATTATGCTTTTGCCGTCATTATAATTATTTATGTTTTCTCCCTTGTGTCATGCCCGCCTAAAAAGCTCCTTTTGTACCCAACGTACCGACGAAGTATCCATAACAGAAACAAATTAAGTAAAAAGAGGGGGCATCGTGGCGTTTAGATCGTTTATTATTTCCAGCGTCTCAACCATCACTTTAATTCGGCCAAGAAATGACATCATTTGTTGCACTCTGTCAAAAACCGAATGTCAAGAAGCAATGAAAAAAAAATCATTTTCCGCGCGCAAAGTAGCGCAAATAATTAATGAGCGTACCTCACACTCTTTCATAGAAATCTTCTGATTAATGGGAAATTTGAATGTTGAATGAATATGGAAAAGGTGCGTTGTTAGTTTTAGCACCGTGATATTTTACGGTTCTACTGCTATTCAGACTTGGCGGTAACTCCCGCCAAACAATTTATTTTTCGAAATTGTATTCCTTCCTTGCTTTTTTACTGTTATGTCGTCGAATCTTTCATTCCCTTAATAATATTGTTTTGCCTAGGAGTATATAGTTTCGGAATATAGAATTTTCAATGAGACAATACTTTTAAGTAGATATTGTGGTATAGGTATATATTCGTTGATTTTTAGGAAAAATTCGATCCAAAATTGAGTTTGTGTTATGAATAATAGAATGCTATGATCAAAGTTCGTGTAGAGGAAACTATTCGTGTCTTTATAATCTGTAAAACAAACTTTCCTTTTTTGTGGAAGATATCATGAATATTGTAAATTACAAAAAATATTTCGTCCCAGAAAAACTATAAAATTACTTTTTTTTTACCCTCACGGACGGCACACCACTTAGGCATCGGAAACCCATGCAGTCAATTGGCCTTAACTCTAACACTTACACCGATTTATGTAATTTTTTCTTAACATAAAAAATTACATAAATAATTACATAAAATTACATAAGAAGTTATTTCTTTATCCAGCATATCGTTATTTACTTCTCTTGTAACCGAATTAAATTCACAGACTTCATAAAAAAAAAAAAATAATAATAATAATAATAATAATAATAAATGTGCTGTAAAAGTATTTTAGTTATATTTGTAATATTCATGAACAATAAGAATGGGGTTAAATAGAAAAATATTATTTAATAACAATAAATTGTTGGATTAAATTTCATTAAGGTAAAATTATATTTAGTTCGGTTATTTTGCATTAAATTTTCTTTCTTTCTTTCATAAAAAAAAAATAAATAAATAAATAAATAAAATACAATAAAGCTTCAAAATAATCAGAATTAATATTTAACATACGATTTCATAAAACATAAAAAAAAAAGGCAAATAGCATAATTTAAAAAGGCCTGTTACACAAATTATAATTTTAGAGGAAGAGTAAAAAAGCTATAAACATTTACTATCCTGCTTTATTTTTTCAAGCTTTTAATCTAATGATATTTGGAATTCTGATAAAATATAATCCCCAACATTTAATTTATTTATCGAATATTCACAAGGAGGGAAGTTCTAAACTTTTTTATACTGTCAATTATAATTGTGAAATTACCGTAAAGCCTGCTAACCAAAATCAAAAAATATTGATTGCGTAATTAAGCAATATAAGTCTCTGTAAAGTTATAAAATGTACTTTCGGTGAATTTTTCTACAAGTAAGAAAAGTTGCCTTTAGAATTCATTGACGAGAGAACTCTTGATTTTTAAACATCAATAAACATATTTGGAAGCGTAGAAACATACGTATTAATTTAAATATTTATATGATCCACACATTTTTTCTTTATAAATATATATATATATATAAATAATAGCTAACGTAATAAAATTTAACCTTAAATTTTAGCAATTAATAGATACAAAACAATGCCAACACAAGAAAAATAGAACTGATTTTAACTGACTGGCACAAAAATATACAGAATATATATATATATATATATATATATATATACATATATATATATATATATATATTCTGTAAATTATGTTTTGTCTTTAAAAAAAATGTTCTAGTGAAAACTTTTCTCCATACTGATGTTTTAATTTCATATATCGTGCAAACACATGTATATATTGTATAACATGTCACTCTCCACACATTTTTTGGATATAAATATATATTGCCTTTCAGCCAAGCCATGACGTTATTTACTACAGAACCTCAAATATATTAAATTTTCCATTACTGAAAGGAAAACATCTATAAATTAATTCTGTAATTTGGATGAAGTATAGAGCTGCACCCTATCCTTTTATCGTTCAAGAAAACTCAGTGAAACTTTCACACACTTTCCTGATTTATTACAAATAAAGTAATAAAAGCGTAGAAGTGCTATACATTTCTTCCAAAAGTTGCTCGAAACAATTTAATATATAACACAATGTTATCAAAAGTTTTATAGCAATATGCGTTAGAAAATACCTCGCGGCATTTTTAGAAATCCGTCACGTAGCCCCACAGTTTTCCAAAGCCCACTTTAAGAAAACACTGATCTTGATCATCTCACCGGAAAAGAATCCTAACTTCAAGTAATTCCGGCTTCCTCTGATACGCAGGCGCCCCTGTAAAAGTACTTATCGCAACAACCGAATACCGACTCTAAAGAAAACTTCACGACAGCACAGCTCACTGTTTGTAAAGATGCCTCTAAAGACTATTAGTTGAAGCCTAATATCTCCTTGCACCTCAGGCTGCTTCACTAAATGAAATTTAAATTCTCAGTGTAAAAGATAATTAAGCCCCGTTACGTTGCAGAGACTGGAAGTTTCTGATCTTTTTTCCGCTAATTCGCTTATAAAATTAAATTTTGATATCAAGGATGTGTAGTACGTGTGTAAGAGGTTGTTTGCTCCTAAAATTAAACTTTTGAACTTAATTAAATTTAAAGTGTGGTTATGTAAGTCAAAAAGGTGATTGAAACAGGAAATTGTTTATAAATAACTTATTATCTTTTTATCATTCTTTAAAAGTAATAAGGTATTATTTTGATTCTTCCATTAAATAAAAATGTGCATCTTAATTTTACAAAATATCCTAGACAACAAAAATACCAAAAAGTAAAGACTTTTTAAAAAGATTATTCCCTTTTTTAATTGCTTGTTTAGAAGTTTTGTTAAATTAATCTTTATTAAAAATATAGTTAAAGGGCCTTACATAATAAAACCTGCGTGTTCATGCATAAACTTTTACTGTCTTATAAAATTTATTAAACTTTAAACACACCTATGGACAAGAAGAAACTATCAATACTAAGTTGTGAAAAATTATGAATTTTGAAGAATTTTAATATTAATAAGGGATATAATATATTAATAAGGCATTTTTGCTTCACTCTTTCTATTATGGATACAGATTGATTAATTTCATATACTGTCAAGTATTTTGCAGCTTTTTTTTCTCTATTTATTGTTCTACAATATTTAATATAACAGTTTTAAAGATATATCATGCTCTAATTAAATATTTTATTAAATATACTACTTTAAATTCATTTATATAAAATTTACGATCCAAAACAATCTTGAATGGATAATGAAAATGTGAAATTTCTTTCTGAACACTTATATATATTTATTAAATATCTTCATAACAATGTTATACCTTGAAACAGTGAGTTTATTTTCCTAAAACATCTATTTGAAAACATCTTTCACATCATAGATTTTGAAAACATCTAATATAGATTTTGCAAGACATTTATAAGTTTGGAAGCTATATAAAAATATTTTTAAAAAACTTACATGACATCAAAGTATGTATACAATCACTGGAAAAGTCTTTTCTTCTGCTAAAAGCAAATAAATAAGTAAAAGTAATATAAAACAAAAATACGTATTAAATATATTTAAGTTTTCATTGTTACAAACACACGAATGCCTAATTTGAGTTTTTTAAAATAACAACAGGTAACAGTAGTTGTGTGGACCAGAATTTTCACTTCGCATAATGAGAGCAAAAACAGCACAAATACAATAATTTTAAAATATTTTAAAACACATACAGCCTGTGTGTTCCTGTTTCAATAACATAAATTTTGGTAAAAGTAAAACAAACAAAAAAAAAAAAAAACTTTTGATAATTTATTGAAACATATAAATTATGCAAGACAGGTCTTTAACAACTTGTAGTAACGTACATCGTGAATTTAGGGTTAAAATATAAATAAAAGTAGGTTCGGGCATAGTTAGGAAGTAAGAACGCAATATAGGAGACATGATATAGTACTCGTACCAAAGTTTGAAAAAAAAAAACTTTAAAGTTGATTATTGAGTTTCTAACAATGCTTTATTAACAAACATTAAAAATTGGACAAAATGTCTCTTTCTTAAAATATGCTGATTTCGATTTGTAGAAAAGATTTTTCAATTGTCAAAACATTAAACTATGTTTAAATTGTCAAAACATTTTTTTTTTCAAGTTATAAATTGGAAAATATAAACTTATAAAAATAGTTTAGGTGAAAATTTATCGTCCATGATTTTGACGACTGTTGTTCATGATTTAGCGACTGTTGTCTATGCCGCCCTGCTGGTGTGAATCTTAATAATAATAATAATAAAATAATTTTAATGAAAATTTGGTAAAGATGCATTTTAACATTCTTAAAGTTTAAAACTTTTAAATAGCATAGAGTTCTGAAAATTTTTTGCATATGTTCAGTTTGGAATTGAATTTAATAAAAATTTTATTTTATAGGAAAATCGTTACAATAGTTTAAATTCGAATAACTTTACTTTCTCTCACCTTCATATCTTTCCGAGAATAAAATGAATATTAAAATTTAAAATATATAACCCAATGTATGTGATAACTTATACAATGATCTACATATTTTTAATATTTAAAATAATTTCTTTTTAAATCAGCTATAAGTTATTTGTTGTAATTGTACGCTATAGAAAAAGACATATCATATCACACTTAGGAAGTTTTCCATATATAATTGGAGACGAACAAAAAATTGCAAATTGAAAAGAAAGAAAAAATCAATTAGAAATAAAGAGAAAAAATATTCACATTCAAAGAACAATATTGACTGAAATCAATTGCTGAATAATATTCATATTTATGTACCTGTTGTACTATGTTTCTCCTCGTACTGAAATAGCGTGAAATAGCTGTGACATAACGTGATTTGAAGTGATAAAATTCCCAACCATAGAGAGCTATCGCAGCAGCAACAATCAAACATGTCCATTTACCCAACGTTATTTACGACAAAAAATCGTAGCTACAATATTTCTCAGTAATATAAAATTCACAAAATCGTACAAAGGGAATACAGAAGGAGAGAAGAGTTTTAATGCCCGGACAACATGTCAATATTTTTGTATCTTGCGCAAATTTCATTGTGTATGAGGCTTAACCATGCAACCACCGCCTTTCACATTGTTAGAATGTTATGATACATTTACACGCTAATTTTCAATATAATATCTCTTTTTATCCCGTATGCAGCTGGATTCAATTGGGCATCAAGGATAATTTTCCCGACACGAAGAAATTTATGGCTAAATCGATGGTAGTAAATGCATTTCAGATTTACCAGAACTAGATTCGGAATACATTGTTTTTGAGTGTTTAATCAATTTAACGGCTTAAAAATAAAGTAAATAAATCAGTTTTTGTTTGCACGATAGATGGTTGAGATTAGTAAATAATTTAGAATTTTCAAGTATCATAAAACTGAATAATTCATGCTTAATCCTAAAGCTTCCATTAAACGAAAAAAAAAAAAAAAAAAAGACTTTATAGAAAACTAAAAGGCTACTCGGGCCACTATATTTAAATGAATTTTTAAAAGAATGGAATCACTATTTTTTATACGATTTAAAAAAAAAGAAAAAAGGTTCCATTGACGTTACTTAAAACCTCCGTTAGAACGATTACATGTGATTTTATTTTAGTCTTTAAAGTTTTTCTAACAAGGTTCCGCTGCCGGTGGTTGTATTTTGCCACCCTACTGCTTCGGGCAATTGACTCTGATATAAGCAGACATTTTTATAGCTCTACGTTGTGCTATTTATCTTGTATAATTGCTTTGAGTTTTCAAATGATATCTTTTTTAACAAATTATATTGATTTAATTTAAATGGTCAAATGGGTTGGTTGGGTTTTACGTCGCACTAGTGCTACGCAGATGGGCAATTGGCGACGGTCTGGGACACACTCCTGAAGGTGGTCCGGAGACATGCCATCACAATTTTGATCCTCCACGGAAGGGATGGCTCTCCCGCTTCGGTGACCCCCAGAGGTATAATTTTTGATGGGAACACGGAGGACATTTCGGGCACGACAGATTTTACGTGCACCAGCCATCATTATTGTACACGACGGTCTTTGGCCGGCCCGAGTACCGAACCCGCAATCTTTCAATTACGAGGCCGGCGTTCTACCGACTGGGCTACCGAGGCCCAATGGTCAACTGGGAATCCTTGGTTTGTTTCGCATCTTATTTCGAATTGTAATATTATAGTACTCATATATTCACACACAAAAACTTTAAATGAATTTAATATTTATAACACACACACACACACACATATATATATATATATATAAATATAAATGAATAAATAGTCCTTTATTATTTATGATTATCAGCAATCTCTGTGACAATGGTATACTTCCACGATCGTGGGTGGCATTATCATAAATAGCTTGGTGTTTTTCTGCTAGTTGAATGTAATAAAAAACAGTCTCTTAAGGCCATAGCCCAGAAGGGGTTTAGGGATTCAACCCCTCCTCCTATTTTCTGACAATTTTCAAATTTTTTGAAAAATTTTAAGTTTTACTTCACTTTTAATTTTTTTTTTCCCCGGCAGAGTCAGCCTTGCCTAAGAAATTTGGAAACTGCAGTTTATGCATAATAATACTTATAGTGTTTCTGGAAACTATTATTAAAAAAACTATGTTCAACAAAGCGTTCCGCCCTGTACACCCAAACCCAATAAATAAGTTTGAGATCAACCTGAAACTCGAGAAACTGTTTTCATGGATTCAAACCTTCAAAACAGACTGATCATTCTGAATCGAACCCAAACCCGAAAAAACAAATAATAATTCAGAAGAATGAGTTACACTGGCGAGTAAAAATTTGTCTATAAAATAGAGATCTTCGATATTTGGGATATCTGATGTGGAAATTTACTTTGCTATAATAATTTGGACATGAGCATATTTAGTTATGGATACATTTAGTCAGCGCATATCAGTTATGCAACTGTATTTCTATTAAACAATTTTCTGCTTACTAATTATAACTAAAATAATAATAATAATAATAATAACATGCTCTTAAATGGAATCAACTCATTAAAAGCTAAAGACGACCCGAACTCGACCCACAAATATATATATATATGACCCACAAAAAAATACACTCATTTCCAAAAGCTAAGGAATTTCCAGTTTTTTTTTTTTTTTTAGAAAACTAAATGAGAAATGGTAGTAAGGATGCATTACAGATAGGTGAAGATTCATATGTATCCGTACGCTTTATTAAAACCGGATTTCTTTCTTCCTGTATTCACTTTCTCCTCCTATTTTCCTTCTTTCTTCTTTTCCTTCTTTTTCTGTATGTGAATAACTTTTTAAAATATATACTACATACCAACATGAAAACTGGATCATATGTTCTTTTTAAAATTATTAATTCACATTTTCATTATTCTGACGATGCTCAAAGTTTACAAATTAATAAAAATATTTTTTCAAATAATTTCTCATGTAAAAAGAGAAAAGTTAATAAAGTAAGAAAAATCGGTTTTTAATTTAACATCTCCTCCTACCTGTAATACTTTCTTCACACAATTTTCCATTTAGTTTCCTTTTCTGAAATTGTTTAAATGTTTCATTTTTTCCAAAGCTTGCTTGTGAGAAAAATTGAAGCCATATCAGTTTTAAAAACATTACTTATGTTAAAGTTATATAAAATCCGAATAAGGATTTGATCATGAACATGAACATGCCATCCATATTTTATGTTAATATGTTTACTTGTTTAAAAATCATGCGCAAAAGAAGAAAACGGTAAGACAGGTTGGTCCTTAATTTTTGAACAAGAGTGTATATTCTGCTGACCAACCCAAATACAATCAGAAAAAAAAAAAAAAAAAAAAAAGCTAACCCGAATCAAACAACCCACAAGAAAAAAAAAACTGTTTTTATTTTCTTAGATTTAACGTATACTGTTTTATTTTTTACCCATGTACTGTTGATGTTTTGACGTGTACTCTTCTAAATTTGTACCACGCTTAAAAAAAAATTATTCGTTTTCTGTATGCATTAATGGATGGTTGGCATTTGTTGGCATTTTCCGATACAAAATGAAACAAAAACGATATAATAATATTGAATTGTAGAGCATTATTGAATATTAAAAAAGAAAAATAATAATGTAAGATGTTGAAGAAAATGGGAAGCGCAAATGTTAAATAGGTTTTTATGCTAAACTTTAAATAACAGAAGTGTCTCAATAACCAAACCGTACATAAATCTGAAATCCAACGAGCTTTTATTTATCAGCATTACTAATATGAGCATAAAACATTAGAAAATGTCTCCGGAATGTTAATGAGAAATGAAACACAACTCCTTTAATCCATTGTCATAATTTCCGACTCCAAACTGCCGCCTAACGGATTAAATCCGGAATATTTAATAACATTACAACAGGAAGTGGATGCATGATGTATGCACCAGTACGTCAGTTCTGATACATGGGTGCAATTTCGCAATGTCTTCAGGTGCAAGCAATTGCAACGTATTTTTAATCCGGCTATGAATTTGGGAGAAGAGCCCATTGCATTATCTGCGCTGGTCATTAGAGCCCATGCCGAAAATCCGTTTTATTACATACAAAACATTTCGATAATTTTCAACTGGCAGTTAGTTTTAAATTTATGCACATTTGCTGCGCATATCTAAATGAGGCAGATTGGGCACAAAGGGGTGGGAAGGAGAGAGAAAGGATTGAGCGACCGTGTTATGGATCCTCCATTTTTGAACACTTTTTACTTCCTTCTACGAAAATAAATTTAGAATATTGAAGCTTTGTATTTGTAATTGCTATAACGTCCACTTTTGGCATCCTTTCACAGTCGCTGCAGTATCTCCTGCTTTAGATTACAACGATTTCGCTATTTTTTGTTAACCAGTAGAAAAAAATAAATTCGTTTTCGATGAATCGGCTCTTGAAAGCTGCTGATTCTCATTTAGTGTTTTTTTTTTTTTCTTTTAGAAACTATATCTGTCTGTGAGTGTTACACAAAAATTTTCTATTATCGTATCTCGAGAACTAATGTACTGAATTTCATACAATTTTATATGTAGTTGTGCTAGGTTCTGATTTCAGTTTTTCAGAAAGCAGTAGGCTGATTTTAAAAGTAGATTTTTATTGATTAGATGTGAAGAAGAAATATATTTTATATATTTTGAACATATTAAAAAATCGAATTCGCAGCTTTGATTTTTCGATTCCGTACGCACTTATAAAACATATATGTTTGGTTTAATTTTAGTACAAAAAAAAAAAAAAAAAAAAAAAAAAAAGCGAAACAATAGATAATTGCGCATTGACATTCATTTTCCTTCGTGTCAAAAACTTAAAACATTTCTGTCTGGTAATGCGATTTGTAATGTCGCGCGCTCGATATTACAACCCTCGTACGAGAAATCTTGAAATTTAATTCCTTTTTTAAACGTTGTCATAATTATTTAAAAAGTAAGGTCATACTCATGTTATTGAAGGCATTTCATGAAATACAAAGCTATTCTTTAAATATAATCAATTTGATATTTTTTTCAACAATGTTCGAGAAACTTTTATCTTTTCGGAAATGTCATAAAAGTGTATATTATTTTACACATAATTATGATATTTGTAAGTTATACAAAATTTAAGACTCACTGAAATGTACAAAATTTATTTTACAAAATTTAAGACTATCAGTTGTGTTATAAAAGTATCCTATGAGCTATGCATCAATATTTACAACGCGAAATTATTAACCTCTAGGAATGCTGATTAAGAGTTAAGGGTTATCTGTCTACAAGTCCTTCCTTTAAGGCTCATTGACCGAAACTTTTGTTTTAAACAATTCATTTAAAGGAAAATACGTAGTAAATACTTCGATTATTTTCAAACAAATTACAGCATCTTATACAATGACCAGGCGAGACATTAAGTAAACCTCGTGAGAAAATTTCGATAGTATTTAACGAGTGCCAAAAGATGATACTTTAATGTGTTTCTGATGAAACAGTTGCTGGTTTAAGGAACTTTAACGAAAGCGAGGTTTTATGACTCGACTTTGAATGAAAATATAAGAAATAGAAAATTTCGTTGGGCGTTCTTAATTGCCGTTATTAGCACTTTGAAAGGTGTAAGAAAGGGAAAAAAAGAGATTCGACTTAATGTATTATTGATAAAAAAGATGGTTGATTTAAACACCTTTAGCAAACGGCATAGTGTAGTAGCCAAGTGGTTTGGGAAGAAGTACATCCAAAAAGGTCATAGGGCGTTCCTGACAGCCATTTTTTTTTTTTTTTAGCGCTTTAAAAAGATGCGAAAAGGCTAGCGAATGCAAACATGTTTGGCTTCTACTATGTCTCGTTAACAAATATGGATGCTGCAGCTCTCATGTTTTGCGAAACACAATACAAAGTTGCCTCCGGCTCAGTTGATGCCTAAATACAAGGCAGATATAATCAAAAAACAATTATTTGCACCGAACTCTGCATCGAATTCTTCTGACTAAGGATTTTACAGTGGAGGATAATCAGCATGTGGATCTCATCACCAAACATCTCTGACATTGCGACTCGAATCAGCGCATTAATATCGCGATTAGACCACAGAACAATTGAATAGAGCTGTTACTGGGACGAGTCATGGTTTCTTCTTAATCATGTTGACGACCACATAACAGCAAGACTACCAAAGGCTACTTATTTGAGAACCACTATATATTTAAATAATAAAACATATCAATAGTTTCATGGAATTAAATGAGGTAAAGATTACTATAACAGTATTCAAAATAGTCACCTCGAGTGTACATGTATAGTGTACAGACAAGAAAGTAGACGGCAGACGGGGTACAAAATAACATGACTCTTACGAACTCATAATTGTTGTTGAATATCTAGAGAAATACCTCATGCATTTCTCTTGGAACTTCGTGGGTATAAAGACGGAGGGTTGTAAGATGGGTGACAATAGAATGCGACACATACGAAAAATAACTATAGTTGAATGTCTAAAGAAATATTTTATAGATTTCTTTTGGAAATCCGTGAGTATAAAAGAACATGTTGTACCACGCATATTTCAATTAATATTTTCCCCCAAAGACAAAAGAGAGGCAATACACCAGTAACAAAATGAATAATAAAAGGTAATGTTCTAGATCATCCTGTAAAACACTAGTTGGCATTGGTGACTCTGTTCAGTTCCTATCCTACATTTGCTCTCCTAAATTTCTGAAATAGGGCATTATATACTACACACTTGTTTAAAAGTTAAGAAACAACCTGTTTTACTGTTTTCATCTTTTGTGCGTAATTTTGAAACAAAGGAACATGCCATCCAAGTTTTATTCCCATAAAATCTGGATAACATGTTTGGACAGCATCGAATTTTACATAATACTAGTAATGATTTTTAAACTAATATTATTTCAATTTTTCCGAAATAATTTTTCGGAAAAAAATTAAACAGTGTTAAAAAAGAAAACTAAACCAGAAATGGTGTAAAGAAAGCATTAACGATAGATTAAGATAAACATGCCTACAAATGTTCAATTAAAACTATATTTTTCTTACTTTATTAACTTTTTTTTTTTTTCTCTCCATAACAAACTTTAATATATATATATTTGTAAGTCATGCCGCCTGTCTCCATATTAATTTCAATTTCGCTCTGTTTCCTCTTTAGTTTTGGTTTATGTTAAAGTTATTCTTCGTACACTATTTGGTTTTAGTTTGTTTATTAATTTTGTCAAGTTTCTGTTTATTTGTTTTATTCTTGAACTTTACGTTTAAATATGAGTTTGGAGTTTAATTTAATTTTTCAATAGGATTTTTAAATATATATATATGTATATATATACATTTTTATTTATTAATTTGAAAACTTTCAGCATCACCAGAATAATAAAAATGCCAATAGATTATTTTAAAATGAACATCTCATCCAGTTTTCATGTTTGTATGCATATTTTTGAAAAAGTTATTCACATACGAAAAAATAAAATAAAAATAAAATAAAAGGAAGAAGAAGAATAGAGAAATGGAAAAAGTGAATACAGAAGAAAAAACTGGTTTTAATCAAACGTACGGATGCATGTGCTTCTTCACCTAACGCCATTTCTCATCCAGTTTTTTTTTTTTTTTTTTTTTCAAAATTATAAAAATAAAAAAATTTTCTTTTCTCCAACGCTTACTTTTGAAAAAAATTGAATTGATATCCATCAGTTTAAAAATTATTATTGATGTTAAAGTTATATAAAATTTATTTAATGAATTTATAATGAATATGTTATTCAAATTTTATGTTGATAAGCTTCGCGTGTTTAAATATTATGTACAAGAGAATAAAAGAGAAAGCAGGTTGTTCCTTAACTTGTGGTCATAAATACTTATTGACAAATTTATTTCAAGTGTTGGTTGATTGTTTTTTACGTCGCACTGTGCTGCGCAATGGGCAATTGGTAACGGTCTGGGACTCAAACCTAGGAGTGGTCCGGAAGGGATGGCCTTCTTCGGTGACCCCCAGAGGTATAATTTTGATGGGAACATGGAGGACGTTGGGGCCACAACATCATTTCAAAGGACAGGAACTCTACCAGTTACCCGCTATTGTCTCACGATGTATTGCCGCTTTGTTTGCTGCATTCGCGCCTATTTTGTTCACCCGACTAAGGGTTGTGATATTATTTCGACCCGAAACAATTTATGAAAGTTTTTCGCAACTTAGAGTGTTTATACTTTTATTATTATTATTATCTAATACTTTTCAACATCAGTTCTCCGGTGAATTTTTTACTAAAATTTAGAAATTGTGCAATTTCTACCCATGAACTCTAACTGAAACATTTTAAATCTTAATGAGAGTGGAAGTGATTTGAATTACGAACTGGGAACTTTTTCGCGAAAAAAAAATTAGGCACGTAGGAGAAAAATTCATACATAAAAATAACACTTTTTATGTCCATTTTGAAAGACAAAAGTTATACATGGGATAGTTTTCTTTTATATTACATGGTAATGGTTGCATGTGACAGAATGACACTTCATACCTTTATATATGTTTATATATATATTTATGTATATATACATATACATATATATATATATATATATATATATATATATATATATATATTAATCAACGCTTCAAATTTATGAACTAACATAACAAAAACATGTTTATACTATATACTGAACATAAAATTTCAGTTCTAAATAGATAGTTTATGTCTTTTTTTTTCTATTTTTTTTTTATTATTAAAGTACCCTGCAGTTTTATCAGAATGGCCTATTTTCAGAGAACCATTTAATTATTTCTTTACAAACCATCGTCAACAGAAACCATGCTTTGAAAGCGTATTAATAATGTGCATTAATTTTCATATATTGATTGCAGTATATTGGTATTAAAATGCATTTAAAATAAATGTTCTCTTACGACTCTAATGAATTAAGATTGTTTTGTGAGTCCTGTACACGAGCCAGTAGCATCATACAATGCTCACCAAACACTATATAGCTAATAACATATAATTCATAAATATTAATACCGAATTTCAAGTCAGTTGGATGACTTTGTGCGAATCATTATGGTACTTACAGACATTAAAAGAAAAAAAACTTTTAGGTCCCACCAGTGCTGGTTAATAGATTATGTTCTCGAAGCTAGTGGACAAGAAGTGCTGGGTTCGATCCCAGGTCGTGCTTGTTGACCTAGCCGTTCAGAATGTTTCATGGTTTACTCCAAAACTCGTGTGAATACAAGCTAGAACGCCTTAAAAAGACTCTCACAAAAGGCATTCGGTCCAGGCCTAGAATACCTCTGCACTATACCATTACAGTAGAAAAACTGGATTTTTTTAAATTGAAGACAAATTATTGCGGTGCCCCTGACCCTGATTTCGAAGACAAAATAAATAAATCACCTTAAATTGCAAGATTTTAGTAATACTTATGTATGAAGCACCTAAAAGCATCTATTTGAGAATATTTATTATACATCTAATAAATTATATCTGTAATGATAAGTATAAAGGATTTAAGTTTAAAAATGTCGATTTTAAGTTAAGTACATAGTCAGACTCAGAAAAAAAATTCTCTATCGATTGGTATAAAGGATTTAAATCCATGTCATTTAGTCTTTGAGAAAATCCATTGGTAAAAAAAGACTCAAGTCAGAAATTTAGCATTAATCTTTGGTATAAAATATTTAATTCAAAATTTTCCCTTTATTAAATGAAGGTTGATAATCACAGAATGGTATAAAGGGTATAAATCAACCTAATCCCTCTTTCCTAATCGATTCTTCTGATCAGTTTTTAGTTAGTTTAACTTTGTTTTTCTTCTCCTGAAAAATCAAGAATATGGACTTAAATCCTTTCTACTTATCAGTACAGATATAACCAAACATATATAATCACAAAACTGGCATTCTCAAATGTGTTTCTTATAAATAAAACAAAGAGTTTGTCGAGAACACTTCCGGGTGGACCACTCCTATTTTTGATTGGTCTAGATTTAACTACTTCGGTGATGAAAGTTAGACATTTTTTTTTAGTAAAAACTGATTTTTTTTAAGATACTGCATAGATGTTATACTTTTTAAAAGAAATGATCAATTTTTAACTTCTAAAAATTGTTTATTCTTTGTGTGGACACTATATACATCAAGTTATTAAAAATATTACGTTGCAAAGTTTTTTTTATTATTATTATTAATTGAAATATGAAAATAAATATTAGTTATAATTTTAATAGCTGCCAAAAAAAAAAAAAAAAAAAAAAAAAAAAAAGAGTTCATTTTTTTTTTTTCGACGTAAAAATAAATACATATAATTAAACGTGAACATTGAAAATTTGTAAAAAATTAAATTATGCACCTCACAAAAATTGACTTCATTATCGCTTTAAAATTTTCTAGACATTGATAAAGTGCTAATGTAGTTCTATGGCTATAAGATTCAACAGAAAATTTATACATATATATATATTAATCGTATAATTATTTATAATTTTGTTGTCATTTCGGCGATGAGTAGATATGGGTATTGCAAATGCATAAGTAAACATTTTGGAGAGAAACATCCGAGCTACTTCAGTGCCAAATTTCAAATTCCGCGAAGATGTCCAAGCTGTTTCAACCTGTTTGCACAATTTTTCTCAATTTTATTTTAAATATTTTTGTTATGCGAGTGGGGAAAAAAAGGCAAAGCATTTTTTTTAAATTGTTCTAATTATACAAAATAGCTCCATGTAAAATATTATGCGTTTTCCGTTCTGTTTATTATCAAAGAAAAAAAATGACTAATGTAGTTTTTCCTGTATTATTAACATTTCTATAAATTAAATTAAATTATCCAGTACCAAGACGTTGCGGTGAAGAAGACTCTGTAGAAGTCAGCGAGTGCCCGAAGCAAAGTTTTTAAGCAATTTCAATGCATTTTCTTTTTAGTTTTAATTTGTAGAACGGTATAAAATATATTGATTTTTTTTTTTATTATTATTCATTTAAATATAGTGACCAGCGAAGTGGGCAAAGCCTGCTAAATAATAATAATAATAATAATAATAATAATAAAGAGCTGCCGATGGATAATTAAAGAATTTGAAAATTTCTCAAAATGCATTAAAATCGTGTTACACATTTTTATTACTGTGCTAAATTGAAATGTAATGCCTATATAATTTATAACCAATATTCATGACTGCCAAAAATTAGTGAAATAAGTTTCAAACAATGGTCTGGGTGTAACTTTGAAATGTTTATATATTTATTTATTGTATTAACAATTTTAAATGTTAAAGAATGTAGAGGGCAAAAGGTATATTTCGAGGACTGTCCTCGGGTACAAGGACCTGGTCACTCTACATCACACTACAACGAAAATTTATAGAAACGAAACATGTAAACTTCATTGATGTTTCGGTAGTTATTCGATGTAATATTGTTCCTTTTCATCTGTTTTTTAAACAAAGGTAGCAACCTAGATGAAAAAACTAGTGTTACATTCAGTGGCCAAATATGGCGTGAGAGTGTTCGATTCGACTATCTATTTCCATCCGTAACCCCTTCATTCAACACTAAGCGGACGATATATAAAGTATTATCTAAATGGCGCTTCCGCTTTTCTACGGTTCTGTCGCCTCGTGTCTGTGCCTCCTCTAAACCCTTTCGTTTGCCTATTATTATTTTTTTGAAGACAAAATTTTGTAAATTTTTATATATATCAGAGGCTTTTTTGAAAGTGCCCATAAATCGGCATTTGTCACCAGAGATAGACGTTAATAGCAAAATGACGCCGTTAAAGAAAATGAATTGAAGTATGGGGGGGGGGGGGGGGGAAATAAAATTCAGAAGAAAGAGAAAAAGAAAGATAAATTAGTTAATGAATATGACAGTAATATCACTTAAAAAATATAGAAAAAATTGGGGCTTTTTTACTTTCTTCTATATTCAATAGAAGAAAGTATTGGATTCGTAAAAATTTTCGACCGCGAGTTTTTGATGGATTCACGCGTTTTGAGAGCTGTAGAACACGATTTGACCATTTTTAGAAAATGTCTGTGTGTGTGTGTGTGACAAAATTTTGTGGCAACTGTAACTCATACAAATTGGTATGTAGTTACACATTGACATAAATTAGTGCCTATCAACTTTTGGTAAAAATTGTTCAACAGCTTGCGTTGCCATCCCACATTTCTAAATTTTTAACATGATGATATAGGACAAAATTCTGTATAAATGTGCATAAAGAGAATTATTTTTTAATAATCATTATGAAATTTAAAAGAATTATTTATAATAGAGATAGTCAACTGGGAAAAAAAATTGTGTATGTAGGAGCCTCGCCTCCCCCTCTGGGGGAGTAAATTTTCATGGTGGATATCTTTCAAAAGATCTCACCAATACCTTTAAAGCGAATGGTTGAATCATCGATCTGCGATAATTTAAAATATAGTTATCATTTTTTTTTTTCCCCATTTTTAACAAAAAAAAAAAAAAAAAAAAAAATGTAATATTGAGAATAAAATTGACTTTTTTTTTGGATATTTAGTGTTATACTACTTCTCTAATATGGAAATCGTCTGCATTAACATGGAAGATAATTTTTTATAAAATAATAATTTTAATAAATTATTTTTACTGAGTGAATTTGTATAGGAAAATATAGAAGAAAGTCATGTGGTGGCCACAACATACTAGTTTTTTTTTTTTTTTTTTTTTCGTGAGACTGTATTTTAAGCATTATGAAGCTGAAGTGAAAAGTATTTTTCATATTGTTATGGAAGTTGTTGGATCTCCAAATTAAATAAGTGGCAGAAGAAAAACCCCTTTATGAAATTTCAACTCTGGAAAATATCTGAAATCTACCCTATCCTTTTGCAGATAGTTTACTTAATTTTTACTGTATCCAAATGAGTATTTGACATACTTTGCTTAATATGTCTAAATTTCAATCTATGTAATAAAAACAGAGATATTTTTCACGCATACTCAGTAAAAAAAATACGTGGCACACGTTTAATTTAGCTGAGATATATAAGTATTTCGTTTTACGTTTCAGAATGTTTTAATGTTCTTTTTTTTTTTTTTTTTTTTTTTTTTCAACTTTTCTGAAAGTTTTATAAAACTTTGTTTAAATCTATTATTATTAAAAGGAGACTTGGTGCTGAATTATTAAAACAGTAGAAACTACAACGTCAGAAACACCAAAGAAAAATATTTGGGACGCGTACAACTGTTTCGATAGCCTTTAGACTATGCGCTGAAGACGGTATGCTAAAGGCTACCGAAACAGCTGTATGCTTCCCAAATATTTTTCTTTGGCGTTTCTGACGTTGTAGTTTCTACTGGTTTTTATAAATTGATCAATGTTATAAGCTAAAACTCCCCAAAAATATTTAATAATTTTAGAAATATATATATATATATATATACTAGTTAATACCCGTCAAAATTTGACGGATGGTGTGCAACTAAAATCTTCTCATGGCATAAAGTTTAAAATACCCTTGCTTTAGAGGGAGGAGGGATAAATATCATGAAATTTCAATATACAAAATTTAAGCATACTCCGTATAATATAAATAAAATCCCAAGGTTTTTTTTACTCTAAATATGACCGAAAGAATGTTAGGAGTAATTAAAAGAAATTCAGAATTTATATAAATTATCGAAAGAATCAATATTTCTTAATGAGATAGTATCAATATTTGTAATAATACTTATCAAAGCATCAAGCATGTAAATCCCACGATAGAATTCCTCCCTGTCACACCAAATCGACTAATAATCTATAGAACTGCACTCGTTTTATGTTTACTGTGAAATTTATTCGTTACTTTTCACGCTAAATGAATGAATACAAAGATTTACTACCAGATTAAAATTATATTAACTTACTATCAACAGGTCACAGTTTTTTAATAAAAACATACATGAAAGACAAAGATTTCATCCAAGACAATAAGTGCCTTTTAAGTGTAAAATTATAGTTCCTATTCTGATTTTTCCTTCCCATATTTGTAAAACCACTTGGATATAATCCAAAATATTAATTCATTGTATTCTAAAAATAAAACTGCAAATCGGAATAAGTTAAAATTTGTTTTTACTGGAATAGTATTATAACACTTTATTCTATCAAAATAGTATATTTCAACAGAAGTATACTGTTAAAAAATAAATAAATAAATAAATAAGAATGAATTTAATACTTTAGTAAATTAATTTGCTCATTAAATTTTTAATGATAAATTATACTATGTAAATTTTTACTCGTATAAAATATCAATATTTTAATGTTATTCTTTTAAAATTATTTTTACTGTAATATGGTATCGAAGTGAAGTATCAGAGAAAGAGATTATAATAATTAAAGTAAAAACATAAAAATAATAATAAATCTTTGATTTTAAATATCTATCTCCATCTTTTCCAAACAAAGTTTTCAACTGATAAAAGTTAACTTTTAAAGAACAATAAACTCTGATAATTTATTAATTTTAAAAGATTTTTTTTTTTTTTTTTTTTCTTTTAAGAAGTATAATATATTATGGCGCCACATCTTGTATAAAGAAATTTTCGGCGAAAATGTACACCGATCATAGATAAATGTAGCGATAAATATTGGCGAATTGCTTTGTTTTTAATATACTTCCTTGGAAAGTATGAATCAATGAATTAATCGTGTGAATTATTTTTATGATTGAGCTTTAATTAGGCGCCTGCCATACGAAATATTAATACGAAATATTAATATCGTCTCCTCGATCTTTCATCGGTATTCGTATTGCGCTGCATAAAGAGAAAGGGATATTTCCGTTCCGAATTGGTTCAAAATTTTCTCGCGCATGCCGAGATCGTACGATTTTGGTCTTACAGAAAATGTTTTGTGTTTTAATATTATATATATATATATATATATGTCTAAATAATTATACGTTTTTCACAAAAAAGTACAAAAATATTGTTAATACAGTCGAACCTCGTTAACGTGAATCTCAAGGGGGATAAAAAAAATTTGTTCATGTTATCAGTAGTTCATGCTATCAGTAACTAGTCTTCATATAACTAACTAATCTTCATTTTGAAGGGGATTGTGGAAACAGTTCATGCTAAAATTAATTCACGTTAACAGTGTTCACGTTAACGAGGTTCGACTGTAATAAGTTAAATAATGTGTTAAATTATCATAACAAGTCATTTGTAACTCTTTATGATACAGGGTAATCCAAAGTATTTGCATTTTTCGTCAAATTGTGGTTAGCCCCTAAACAGCTCTCATGACTAATTGTTAACAGGAAGTGTGAGTTTATGATTATTATTTGCATATCTAGAGTTCAAAGCTATTTCGTACAGTATTTTTTAATTTAAAAAAAAAAACAATTAGAGCCAGAAAAAATATTCTAATAATTTTATTACCCACTGTATATAACATATATGTGTACGTAACATGCATATGTACGTAACATGCATATTAAAATCTGTTATGTGTGTAATTATTTATGCATAAGCAATGTGTGCGTGTATGTATGTAGAAATATTAAAATATCTGCATAATTTATGTGTGTGTATAAATGTATTCGAACATGTATATATAATTATAAAACTTTATGAGAAAATTACTAAGTTACCTTTTCGAGGTTGGAAAATATTTCGTACATTATGTATGATATTTCTTTCCAATTTATTATGAAATCAAACGAACTATACATAAAAGAACATCGGAAGAAACTTTCCTATTTCATTCAAAAAAAAAGCATGTTGTCAAAGAAAACTCATAATTTAGCACATTACTTTTTTTCCCCCAACCAAAGCGTGCTCAATGACTGATAAAAAGCCACATCCAAAGTTATAAATCTATCAACTTTCTCTAATCTCCTCTATTAATTTTTACTCCGATTAACACTCTTCCTTTTCTCGTACACGGGCTACAAATCACACTTAAGTGTGCGGTTGCAAATCACGTGGTTCTAGACATCGCAACAGAATAGCAGTTTGTCAGTATTAGACCCCCTTCACACATGACACTCCACCGTTTCAAAGAGGTACTTCGCGCTTTTGATATCTGCGAATGGTTATTGAATTTAGGTCTATATTATTTTCTTATCTAATGCATGCTCACGTTTTTTAAAAAGTCCTTACAACATACACATTTATATATTTTTTCTAATGTTTTGAAATACATTCGGTCAAGATTATTAATGTCGTTGCCGTGATTTTATGCTTAAATCATAAAATTTCTTTTAAAACTCTTTAACCAAAAATGTTAATTAAAAAAAAATTTCGAGATCCTTAAAACTCAGCTATTGACGGTTTATGTATAAATTAAGTAACTGTACATATAAACGGTAAAAACACAAATAAAACCTTAAAAATAACTAATCCAAAAAGCAATGAGTTTATATATATATATATGTGTGTGTGTGTGTGTGTATAAACGTAAAAGGAAAATTGCATTTGCTATGTGTATCATTAATTATTTATTTATTTTCACACTGTTATTATGCTGCTTGGTTACAGATGATCTTACACTTATATCAAATACCTTTGTAGTATTTAATGATTATGATATGTCATCATTAAGTATAGCTATGTAGAGTGGATAATATTGAAAATAAAAAATTGAATCGTAAATCTCAATAATTTTAATTAATATATATATATATATATATATATATATATATATCTTAACCCTCCAAGTGCTGATCGTTTCACTCTTAAGTGCTAAGCATTTTTAAGACACCGTGCAGATATATTTTTAAAAAATTATAATTAAAATCGATTGATATCTCGATTTTACGAGTTGTTATATAGATTTTATGAATCGTCTCACTGCGAGACTATAGCACTCTAACGGGGATCCGAATCGTCTCGCAGCGAGACGATAGCACCTCGAGGGTTAATATAAAAAATTTTATCTTAACTTTTTCTTACTTATCATATAGTCTTGCAGAGGTTTTGGGAAAAGTTTATCGCCAATAAAACTGTGTGACCCGATCCACCCGTTTTAGACCGTGGTACTCTGCTTCTTCTTATTGTTATTTAAGTTGTCCTGTTTTCGTACTTTAAAAATGCTGAAGCTGTTTTTTTTTTTCACCTTGTATTTGGCATAAAGATTTAAGAGTTTTTGTATATATGTTCATAATTGAATTTTGTATATGTTCATCATGAATCTTGCGTATAGAATTAGACTTCCAATTTTTTCTTTCTTTAATATTTTCTTTAAAAATTCTTTAATATTTGCATAAAAAAGTACTAGGGATAAAATATACATATTACTATTATTATTATTAAATGCACAGTTTAAAAAGCGGATGCTAATAAGGCTGTAGGTTGGTATTTTACGTGATTTTTTCGATGGCATTTCAGATTTTCTGTTCCAAAAAGGTAAATTGTGGAAATCTGTTTAAGAACTTCATGACAATGTAGACACAAATATTTTTTTTATGTTGATTACAACGGTATGTATTCAGAAAATATACTTGTTGATTTGAATTCCGTCTGATTTCTTACAAATGATTTTCAACTTTTTTAACTTCAAAAGTATTTTAATGAAATTTTCTTGAAAGCTTCGTAAAAATGCACCCACATACTATTTTATGATATTTAAAAAAAAAAAAAAAAAAAAAAAAAAAAAATTACAATTGTATTATAGTGTTGTTTTGAATTTTAATTGTCATAATTAATTTTCAAAATTTTTAAATATATATTATGTACAAAATGCTTGACTTTTCTCTTCCGGTGTTTTCGTTTACACTTTTTATAACCCCCCCCCCCCCCTTTAATATTTTCACTTTTGTATATTTCAGAGTGAAAGTTCCCATGAGTTTTTAAAACATGATGCGGGTTTCAGCGGAAATATTTATTCTGCTCAACTATTTTATCGCCTGATATCCAGCTCTTCTCATTCGAGTTTTCTTTACGTATTGTATTTTATATAAGATACAATCATCTAACACGAGTTTAAAGCAGGAAAAGGGAATATTTTTTATATATCTCCAGTTGCTTAAACGTGCTTGTGTCCCTTTACGGAGGAATTAAGATAATTTTATAGCATTTAGACACGACTTACAGATTATAATAATCCCTCCGAACATCAGAAGGACATTTCACACATTTCAAAAGATTTACTTTCATTTGAAAAAAAAAAAAAAAAAAAAAGCGAAAGTTTTATCTCTTAAGGGAACAGTTGAACTTTTCAATATATATATATTTCTTTTTCTTTTTCCCCCATTTTACATAATCTGGCGGGGCACGTATACGACTTTTCATCCCCTGCAAGTTATAGAAAAAGTTTTAAAAGACATATATTTCCCGGGCCGCGGTAGCCCAGAAGATAGAGCGCCGGCCTCGTAATTGGAAGATTGCGGGTTCGGTACTCGAGCCGACCAAAAACCGTCGTGTACACTAATAGTGGCTGGTGCACGTAAAATCTGTCGTGGCCGCAATGTCCTCCATGTTCCCATCAAAAATTGTACCTCTGGGGGTCACCGAAGCGAGAGAGCCATCCCTTCCGTGGAGGATCAAAATTGCGATGGCATGTCCCCGGACCACCTCTAGAGGTGAGTCCCAGACCGTCGCCAATTGCCCATCTGCGCAGCACTAGGGCGACGTAAAACCCAACTAACCATATATTTCTGTGTGAGATATTTGACCTGTTGAGCGATATGCATTAAAAGTTAACAGACGCGATTTATATGAAGGTGCAACTAAACATAAAAATCTTATGAAATTCTGTGCAATAATTCTTGATTTCAAAAATGTGACAAAATCTTTGTTACAGACACAGGCATCAGACATCATTCGCCAAAATGATCAAAACACATTAAAAATTTTTTAAAAACGTATAAAACAGTTAAAAAGTATGGAGTTGAAAATTTTTACGAATCCAATAATTTTCTTCTTATTCTTATAAATAAAGAAGAAACTATGCAGTAGAGAGCATATTCAAGACTTTATAAATTACTTTTATAATAAACAGCGTCATTCGACATAAATCAGCCAGATGCAAGAAATTCATCTCCTCCGGAAAATTTCATTTTCAAGAAAATGGTAAAGTTTCATTTCAGTTTGTATCGTACGTCTATAAAAAATAGAAATTATGGACATTATTTAAACATTACATTATTTTTTACAAAAAATAAAACATTTACTTAATTTTAGATGATTAGACAGTACATCAATGGAATAAATGTGTAAATGAATAAGAACGAAAAATCATGCAAATCGCGCAGATTATAAAGCACTTTCCAATTATACTTACGTGTTACGTCACTTAACTTTTAACATGCTTCACCGATGTGACGATATCCTAAAATAAACTTTGTTTTTAACATACTATGGAGAATCTTGCAAAAACTGCTTTTATAGCTTTAATTTGAAGAGAAAGTACAAAAGAGTGTCCTGCATAGTGGTTAATTTATCGTGTACTAAAATTGTATATAATAACAGATATACATAAATAAATAAGAAAGTTTGCACACGTGGAATACAAACGGATTAGGGAGTATGTTTCTCTACACCGAGACTTAGGCTTTAAGTGGATTACAAACTGCTACGAACATTCGTGTCTGAACTGCGATTCGAACCCGGTATCTGACAATTGAATGCCAGAGTGCTAATATTTGGCAACCAGATGGCCAGAACAGATGAAAATGAATAATAAACTTCCATTGATAACCTACACTATATTTCATTATTTTTGTGAACCAATCATTATTATTAATCATACCATATTCCGTAGGAAATATGATTTTGTGCATCTAAATATTGAATATCAATTCAGTTAAGTTATATAAAAATATACTTTAAAGAAATATCACTTACAGACCATAATTTATCCGAATCATTTTGCAGGTATACAATCCAGTTGGGTTGTTTATACTATTTTGAATAAAAAACATGATGTAGTGAATATATATAACACTTAAATACTTTAAAGGGAAATGAAAAGCGCTGAGAGAGGCAAAGTGGTCCGATAAACAAATGGAAAGATTTAAAAAAAAAAAAAAAAAAAAAAAAAACGGTAAAAATTAGATTTTGCTATAAACTAGTAATACTAATTCAGTTCACTTATAAAATACAAATGAAGAATGAGAGAAGGAAAAAACTAATATTTTATTTCATGTTCATATCTAACTCAAATGAGAAATTATCTAAAGAAAATCTTTAAGACAAACATATAACTCACTTCAATACTTTCTAATCTACTAACGTTAAAAATCACTCTCTTTTTTATCTGTTAAACATGGAAGATTCAAACGAAACAGTTTTGTATTTGTATTTCGGAAACATATCAAAGGAGGAGGGGAAGAAATGTACAATCGTGAATCCTTATTAATATTTTTAAGACAAAGCTCCTTATGGCTTCTTCGATAATCAGTAGGAAACAAACATAATCTCTCTCTAAGACGATGTCCGAAAGTCTAAACTGTAACTTTTGGGGGGTTACATCATTTTGAACTTTCAGGCAGACTTTGTAACATTTTCTGTCGTCTCCTTACTACCTCCCGTCCCCATTAAAAGGTAGGAAGAGGGGGGGGGGGGAAATGCAGTGGCTTTACTTGACTTTCTAACATTTAATAATTGTCAGAACAATCATCGAATAATTTAGGAAATAATGAAAATTGAAAAGTACAATAAGATGTTTAAATATCTAAAATTCGAATGATTGTACAATGGACGGTAACGTATCCAATTCTTGGGCACTTCGAATTCTCGGTAAAAGAGTATAAAATGTTATGTGAGCAATTTCCAGAGACAAAAGTTCTGAAACACATCTCGATTTTAGTTTCTTTAAAGAAAGTTAATGAACTTTACATAATTAGTTTCAGTAAAACGTGATGATCAAATTATTTCACACATCCCTGTAAAAGAAGTGTAAGTAATAGACATAACGTTTTTCCCATAATGATCATATATTAGCAAAGAGATGTAACACATTCTATTTCCTCTTAATCGATTGTAGTGTTTACACAGTAACACATTTCAAATAATTTAAGTGTTTTGATCACTGTGCCCCTGTAAAAGGACTACAAGTCTTACACGCATCAAAATCTCTATAGGTCGTTCGACAGAGACCTATGACATGACAAACCTACCAACTTTGAACTTAATCAAATGAAGAGTTACTGTGTTATACTAGGCGATTCGTATTGACCCTCAATGATATATTGAACTCCCCAACCCAACCCTCCCGCTCCTCCATGTCTTTCTCTAGTCAAATTTGTCCTTTTATTCTTTCCAGTGTTAGCCTTTTTTTTTTTTTTCACACTTGACATTGTGAGTTTTTTTTTTTGTTTTCGTCCCATACTTTTTTCTATAGAATTTTGACTCTTTTTTTCCGTGTTTCTATGGGTTTTTAGCTTTTTTCCCCATGTATTTTACATTCTAAAGTGCGGTGGTCCACCGCCCTTTAGGATGTAGAAAACATGGGAAAAAAAGCTAGAAACACGGGAAAAAAAGTGTCAAAATTCCAGAGAAAAAAGCATGGGACGAAAACAAAAAAACTCACAATGTCAAGTGTGAAAAAAAAAAGGGGGGGCTAACACCGGAAGGAATAAAAGGACAAATATTTGACTATAAAAAGACATCGAGGAACGGGAGGGAGGGTTGGGGCATTAAACCTATCGTCGAGGGTTAATACGACTCGTCTAGTATAAGATAATGCATAAACATATACAAAACATCACCGTAAAAATAGAAAAAACAAATTCTGGTGACCTCAAAACAGGTACCTACAACAAAATTTCATGGTCAAATTTTTTCGTGATTATGTAATACTTTCCTTACATAATGCATGTACGGAAAGTAAAACACAAGAAAAAAAAGAAAAATCACGTGGTTCTCATAAATTATAAAATTTCAACTGTACTTACTCGTTTTATCGTTTAGTCTTCGACATTTCAACTTTTAAGTATAAAAAAATAAAAACTGAAAATGCGCTTCGTGTATATTTCCCTAATATAATAAAAAAATTCTGAATATTTTTGTATCATTATAAACAAACCATTAATGCTAAGCATACCATATTTTATATATATATTTAAAAAAAAAAAGTGCTTTTAACTAATAGAGGTTGAAATCGTTATATTTTGGTATCCATAAATATATTAGTTTTACTTCCATTTCAAGAAATTCTCTTCATAGACCATAATGTATTTAAATTTCCATTTCGTTCTCATGATGCATCTTAATATTGTGTGACACTCTAAATCACTCAATGCTAAGCATATCCTCTTTCATATGAAACATGCTTTTGTGCATCTTGATAATGCATTTTAAACCTAACTTTAAAATGCTTTAAAAGTTTTTTTTAAGGAATGCCTCTCATGCACCGTACTGGATTTGAATTCTTTTGTGAGTCGATGTACGCAGAATAATAGTGGTTATTTATGTCATGTGTTCAATATGTTGGATTAAAAAAAAAAAAAAAAAAAAAAAAAAAAACTATAGCTTTTCTGTTAAGGGGAAAGAAAGAAAGAAAATAAATAAATAGATTGCTTTTACGCAACTCTATATACCGTATACAAATGGAATATAGGGTAAGTGCACCAGTGATTGACACTTTTAGAGCAATCTTTGATGTTTTTAATGTTCTAGTCATCAGAAAATATTTTTAGAAATCTTAAGTTAGTACATATGGCATGAAAGACATTCAGAACCACATATATGTTAAAATATACACATTTGACAACAATTATTTTTTCTTTTTATGAATTTTTATTTGACACCCACTCAATGTTCCAGTAATTGACACTGCCAGTTTTTCATTTTATTAGGAACTGGCACCCTATGTTTCAGTGTTTGACACTACTAGTTATTCATTTTACCAGTTATTAGCGCTCTATGCTCCAGTGTTTGACATAAAATGTTAAAATTCTTTTATGGAAAACATATGATTTTATTATTTTTTTATTTATTAATTATTTCGGGATAGATGTCAATTACTGGACCACCTACCCTACCCGATATTATGCACATAAATTTAAAAGTTGTTAAAAAAAAAGAACATAGCACAATTATGAATATTTTTTGAGCTATTTCAATTGATATATGTCACAATGTATTCACATATTTTGTGTGGCTCTGTGAAACAATCATTAACGCTCCCGTTGTCGAATATTAAATTGTTAAAATTGATATACCTAAATTTTGGACTGCAGAAACTATCAACCATCTTAAAACCCGAATAAGCTACTACGTCCGAAACGCCAAATTAAAATATTTGAGATGCATACAGCTGTTTCGGTAGTTTTAGGCGCACCGTCTTCAGTGTAAAAAGAGCTGTTTCGGTAGCCTTAAGCGTACCGTCTTCAGTGCAAAAAGTATTTTTTTTGCACTGAAGACGGTACACTTAAGGCTACCGAAACAGCTGTATACATCTCAAATATTTTTCTTTGGCGTTTCGGACGTAGTAGTTTATTCGGGTTATAATAATATTCCAACGCCAAGTCTCTTGTTATTATCAACCATCTTCTTTATAAACCGAAATAAAAATTCTAGACTAGCATTTTCTATCTGAACTTAAAATTGTAAAATTTCGGAGTTAACCTGTAGTTATACAATATGTACTGTACATCTCCATTTCCATTTTCTTCTAGATATATTTAAAAAAAAAAAAAAAAAAAAAATCTATTCTTGAAAATATTTTACTTTCAATAGATTTACACGTTTTGGGAGATCCTGAACTCGATTTGGTAAACGGTGGCACCGTTCAGTCATTTTTCATGATGTGCTTGGTAGCTATATCTCAGCTTCTACAGCATGGAATCACTAAATCTGATAAATAAAATTATTTCTCTGAATAACTACGCTAACTGATTTTTTTTTTCACATATAAAACAACAGAGTGCTGGTTAATCCCAGGCAAAGAAAAAAAAAAAGACATTATTGAAATCTAGTTGATGTAAGCGCATGAAACTTACTATATATGATGCATATTATGAAAAACTGCGATATCTTCATTTTAATGATTATTAAAAGAAGGGTGGTGTTACTATTACTCGCATTTTGTGATTTTACCACATGTCTATACTTCAGCATCTATTGGTTAAAATTGAATCAAATTGCATATGTGAAAACCATGTTGATTAGAGGTTTTATTTTAACCGGCGCATGACATTATTATATGTAATGACATAGGAGGTTTTGAAATGGTCACAGCAAACTAGTTTTTCAATGTTTTGTTGTTACCTGGAGAGAATGAGAATAATTCAAACAAAATTTGTTTTCATCTGCTGGCAATCCTATAGCATATTGAAAAAAACGTATTTTTAAATAATTTTTCAAATGTTTAGTTAAAAATTCTTAAATCGGGCTTCGAGATACAAAAGCCATTGATTGTGTATAATCACAGCCCGGCAAAAAAAGTGATACAACTCAGAAATGCAGTAATAAAGCTGATGCATCTGCCCTCTGGTGGATAAAGTGCGAAATAGATATGGGACTTTTCTGTGTGCGTTTGGGCCTTGTATACATAATTTTCAATGATGTAACCTCAAGGCCGTAGCTAACGTGAGGGGGGGGGGGGTTCAACCTCTCTCCCTCCCCAGCCAGGAAATTTTCAGATTTGTTGAAAATCTTTATTTCATTTTTAACAAAGTTTTTTCAACATTATTTGCAAAAGTTTAAACCCCCTCCGAAATTTTTTCCTGACTACGGCCCTGCATAACATCTAAATTGCCATTTTTTGATTTGTACGGCTCTAATATGAATTTTTACTTTCCGTCTGTCAATCCCTTGAGTTAATTATTACAGCATCGCTGTTGGGAGTTTATTCTTACTATTTTCGAAAAGAGCTTATTTAACGTTTTGAAAATATGTCGAAACAGTAACGTTAAACAAAGATAAGTAATAACTCCTCGATAAAAAGGTCCCAAATGGCATAAGTAATTATAAATTCTGACAGCACTGACTTCTGATTTCAGTTTTAAAGTCACGTCTCATTTTTGGTGACTCAGAGTAAAGTCATTTAAAAAAATATGCTAACTCATACAAGAATAACATTAAAGTCCTAATTATACATTTTGAACCCTTGCAGTGGTCTCGGGGGTGACCACGCCTGCGTAGCGTTTTTTGAATTTGCATAAATTTGTGAATTTTATTTTAAGCCGATAGCCCTTAAAGTGTCACAGATATAACTAATTGCAGAATCTAATTAATTTACTTACACCGTTGTAGGAACTGGGTTTCAATAGTGTAGTAGTTTTTTTTTTCTTTTTATGGTAGGTATTTAACTTTTCTAATTAAAATTTCTACTTGTTAGCGATTACATAAAGTAATACATAGTTTCTATTCATAATGTGTCTCCGGTAGTGTCTTTAAAATCTCTCGGGAAATTATTCTCACGTGTAACTTTAAAAATTGGAATAAAATCGAGAGAATTGTGACGCCTCTACAAAAGTGACCCAATATTAGTTGCTTATATCTGTACTGATAAGTATAAAGGATTTAAGTCCAAAAATGTCGATTTTGAGTTAAGTACATAGTCAGACTCAGAAAAAAATTCTCAATCGATTGGTATAAAGGATTTAAGTCTATGTTATTTAGTCTTTGAGAAAATCCATTGGTAAAAAAAGGTTCAAGTCAGAAATTTACCATTCACGTATAGTATAAAATATTTAATCCAATTTTTTTCCCGTTATTAAATGAAGGTTGACAATCACTGAATGGTATAAAGGGTATAACTCAACGAAATACCTTTTCCTAATCGATTCTTCTGATTTGTTTTTAGTTAGTTTAACTTTATTTTTCGTCTCCTGAAAAATCAAGAATATGGACTTAAATCCTTTATACTTATCAGTACAGGTATATTCAAACAACATATTTGTAAGTTAATACCAACAGCCTACCGAAGTGCCTAGACATAGATGTAATGACCCCTCGGGGGGGGGGGGGTTCTTAGGGGTGTTTGCACTCATTTAAGCTAGTTTCGGAAGAAAGGAAAAAAAAAAGGGTGAAATTTCAAACGGTTAGGTAGGCGATTACGACCTGGGATTGAGTCCGACACCTTTCATATACTAGCAACTTCTGGGCATATATTCAAACAAACACGGCTTGAGGGTAAAAATGCAAATTTAAATTAAATCGGTCCCGCCATTAGAGCTATTGTTTCAAAATCCTTTTTAAAAACTAGTATATTGTGGCCAGCATGCTAAACTTTCCTTTGTATTTTTTGTTGAAAATTCACACAATATAAATTATTTACTAAAATTATTTGTCATGATGAATGCAGGTGATCTTCATCTCGGAGAAGTATAACACTAAATGCTGATAAAAGATCAATTTTGTACCCTACAGACGACATCTGAGGAAACGCATTTTTTCAGGATTTATTTTGTTAAAAATTAAGAAAAATCGATAAATTTGTTTCAAAATTATCACAGATCTGTGGCGCAACCATTCGTTTTTAAGGTATTGACGAGTTCTTTTAAAAGATACTCATATACTCATACTGATAATTTACACACCCACATCAGTGTTTTGGGACATTCAGAATTTTAATATATATATATATTCCTTAATAATTTTTCATGATAAATTAAACTTAATCGGGAATCCTGCCCTCCCCCCTCCCCTGAGGGGAGGGATGCTCTTACATATACACTTTTTTTTTTTTCAAAGTCGGCTATTACTATTATAAATACTATTTCTTTTTAGTTATAATGATTATAATTTTCATAGTGTACATTTACATGAAATTTTGTTCTAGACTGCCATATTAAAAAAATATAAAAAGACGGGATGACAATGCCACTTCTTGAGCGACAGGCACCAATCTATATCAAGGTGCAACTATGTATGAAATTCTATACAGTAATTCTCGAAATAGAGTTGACAAAAAATTTGTGCCACAAACATACACAGACAGACAGTTTCTAAAAATGGTTGAATCGTGTTTTTAGAACTCTCAAAGGTGTTGTTTGAACGTAGCTTTTGGTTTCGTTTCGCCAGCCCCCCGACGAGTAGTTGGCTCTTTGCCAAATGAGAGGTGCTTTTTTCTCTTTTTGAGAATGTTACTTTTTTTTATGTTTAGTTGAGTTTCTCGGCCTGTCTTAAACAGGAAGTATAATTTTTTCTCTTGAACATGAAAGTTATGATTAAAATATTATGATCTTGGCTCCTTTATGGAGAAACAATGTTATCCTGAAATATACTGAATTAAGTTATAATTGTGAATTCTTCAAAGTATACTGCAAATAGTTTTTTATTGTGTGTTTAATCGCTAAATAAAGTTAATAAGCTCTCCCAACTGGTGCAAATTTTATGACTGAAATTGAACACGTGAACACTAGAACTATAGAGTTTGTGATTACATGATTCTGCATATTTTCATGGTACGAATTTTCATGGCGCAGAAATATAATAATATTTTTTCATGGTGCCGAAACCCGGGAAATGATAGGTGAAAGAGAAATTGCATTAAAAAATTTAAATAATGAAATTGAAAATTTAATAGTAGATATTAAAGAGTATGAAAAAGATATCGCGACCAGCGATAAATACGGCGAGCAAATAATTTCTGCCAAATGCAAAATAAAATTAAGATTAAAAAGATTATGTAATAATAAAGATGAAAGTAGTTCAAACTGTTCTGTCAGTGAAACCCAAACAAAAAGTGGTTCGGCAGTGAGATTGCCGAAAATGTCCTTACCAAAATTTGGTGGACAAATAGAAAAATGGAACGAATTTTTCGATTGTTTCGAAAATTCAATCCATCTAAATGAAAATCTTACAAAGATTGAAAAATTCACTTACTTGAAAACGCTTTTAACTGACAAAGCGTACAATGTTATTGAAGGGTTTTCACTTACGGAACAAAATTATGATAATTGCATAGAAATATTGAAAACACGTTTTGGGCAAAAGGATATTATCATTAATGCTCACATGAATAAATTGATAAACTTAGAAGGCGTAAAAAGTTCATCAAATATAACTGCTTTGCGAAAGTTTTATGACGCTTGTGAAGTAAATATTCGCAGTTTATCTAATTTAGGGGTGACAAAAGGCCAATATGGTCATTTACTGAATCCAATTTTATTAAAATTATTGCCAAACGATCTAGTAGTTGAATATTACAGGCAAAGTGATAAAAGGAAGGATGAGTCTGATGTGACAGACTTAATTAATTTTCTTAAAGTAGAACTTGAATCGCGTGAAAAATCACTTAGTATGATTAATTATAAAAATGCTTCGGTAATTGTAAATAAAAATAAAGCCGAAATTAATGACAGAAAATTTCCAAATAAAATGAATTCATTGAATGTAGGTGTAAAAAATATATGCATATTTTGCAAGAATTATGATCATCATTCTCTTGGATGTACTAATTTAACTGATGTTGAGAAAAGGTTAAAATTAAAGAAGGATGGCAGGTGTTATAAATGTTTTCTAAAATCTCATCTGTCATCACAGTGCAGGGTGAAATCGCAGCCTTGCGAAAAATGTAAAGCAACAGATCATAACAAATTATTTTGTTTTTCAAAAAACTTGAAACCAGAAGTAGTAGAGAACACTATAGTATCGAATTCACATTTAAAAAACAGTAATCAGGCAGCGTTATTGCAAACATGTTGCGTCATAGCCCAATCTAATTCTAGATCAAAAACTGTCAGACTCTTATTGGATTCCGGAAGTGAAAAAAGTTTTATTACTAAAGAATTGGCCCACGAATTAAAATTAACCCGTGTAAGAACAGAAAAGCTAACTGTTTTTGCCTTTGGTATAAATAAAGGTAAAGAAGAGGAATTCGAGGTTTTTAATATTGAACTGCGTAGCAAAATAAATCCTCGTCGGCTCATCCATGTTGAAGTATTAGCTACAGACTTAATAACCGCGACTCCCTTGAAAAGCCCAAGGGGCGAACCAGAAATTGAAAGTTATATTAAAAATAAAAACTGGAAATTGGCAGACAATTCATTAAGTGATTCCAAAATTAATATTTTGCTAGGAGCTGATTATTTTTGGAAAATACAGAGAGGTATCATTGAAGAAATCGGTGATAATTTATATGTTGCTAATACTATTTTCGGATATACTGTAGTGGGGAAATTGAATAATAATAGTACAGAAGTAATTAATTCGCATTTTGTATCTGTAAATAAATTTGACAGTTTTGATTTGCAGCGTTTTTGGGATTTAGAATCACTTGGAATATGTGACAGTAAGAATGATTCTATGTCACAGAGAGATATAGAAATTATTAATTCTTTTAATGAAAATTTAAATTTTGTTAAGGGAAGATATGAAATTCAATTTTTGTGGAAGGAAAATAAAAATGAATTAAAATCGAATATAGAAATAGCCAAAAATAGACTTTGGGGTTTGAGAACAAAACTGTCTAAAAATGAATGGCTTAAAAATGAATATGAAAAAATTCTTGAGGAACAAAAGAAAATGGGTATAATAGAGGAGTGTAAAATAAACAAAAATGAAACTGGTGTATATTATATGCCCCACAGACCGGTGATAAGAACAGATAAGTCCACTACAAAGGTCAGAATAGTGTTTGATGCTTCTTCCAAAGAAAAGGAAGCAAAATCTTTAAATGAATGTTTATTTGCAGGCCCCAATTTAAATCCTAATATTTTGGATATTATTTTAAAATTCCGCCTTCATAAAATTGCCTTTGTTTGTGACATTGAAAAAGCTTTTCTGCAAATACAGGTTGCAGAAAATGATAGAAACTTTTTGAGATTTCTATGGTTTGAGGATATAAATAGTAAAAATCCTCTATTAAAGGTTTTCCGCATGACTCGTGTAACTTTTGGTGTTACAACATCACCCTTTTTGCTCTCAGCTACCATTAAACATCACATAAAGGGCTATAAAAGCTTGTTTGAGAAAGTAGTTGATATGCTCGATACTTCCTTATATGTTGATGATCTCTTTCATGGCGCTAATTCTGTAAATGAAGCATTTATTTTATCGTCTGGTGCTGTGAAAATACTTAAAGATGCCAATATGACATTAAGGAAATTTAAAAGTAACTCTTACGAATTAAGCAAATTGTGGGAAAAATATGGAATAAACGTTGATGAAGAAATAAATGAGGGAAATATCTCTAAAGTATTGGGAATAATGTGGTCAACTAATAATGACACGTTAAGAATAGACTTTCAGTCTCTGTTAGAAGGGTTTGATAATGAAATTATCACTAAGAGAATTGTTTTACAAACTGTAGCAAAGGTGTATGACCCTGTAGGGTTTATTTCCCCTTTTATAATAAGAGTTAAATTTCTAATGCAAGAACTATGGGAGCAGGGTGTTGATTGGGATTCTGCTTTACCTGATGCTTTAACACAAAAATTTAAGAAATGGCATCGTGAAATACAGGATTTAGAAAATTTTGAAGTGCCTAGAAAATATTTTACGAATTTTGAAAAATTAACTCCTGAAACTATTCAAATTTGTGTTTTCTGCGATGTCAGTTTGAAGGGATATGGTACAGTAGCTTATTTTCGTGATCCTTGTTCCCGTGAAACTTCATTTATTATGTCAAAGACAAGAGTAGCTCCTCTCAAAAAACTTACTTTGCCTCGACTTGAATTGATGGGAGCCTTAACAGCTGCTCGATTAGCTCATTATCTTGGGCAGCTATTTTCAGTTCCCGTCAAAAACATACTATGCTTCTGTGATTCCCAAATTACCCTTTATTGGGTCAAAGGAAGTGCTAGTAACTGGAAGCCCTTTGTAGAGAACAGAGTGCGTGAAATTCAACGATTAGTAGCCCCATCTCAGTGGAGATTTTGTCCAGGGGTTAAAAATCCCGCTGATGTGCTATCTCGTGGTTGCACAGCAACTGAATTGTTGAAGAATGAAGAATGGTTAAAGGGACCAATCTGGTTGAAAGAAGAGCACTTACCGACACCACTACCGGAAAATGAAGTCAAAATACCTGAAGAAGAGATTTTGAGAGAACAACGGAAAACTACTGTTTGCTCTTTAACTCATGGCAATAATGAATTTGAATTATTATATAAGTTTTCATCTTGGTCTAAATTAAGACGTGTTACAGCCTGGTGTCTTAGATTTATAAAAAATACTAAATGTCGATCTGCGCGAAATACTGGCTTTTTAACTATACAAGAACTTGATGAGGCAACTAAAATTATTGTGAAGTTGGTTCAAAGACATGAATTTGGAGAGGAAATAAAGACTTTAAAATCTGGAAGAAACCTGAATGCTAGCAACAAACTCCTTTCTTTAAACCCTTTTCTAGACAAAAATGAAATTCTTCGTGTTGGTGGAAGATTAAGACACGCAAACCTACCTGAGAGTCAAAAACACCAAATGATACTTCCTAAAACGCATCACATTACAGATTTAATTATAAAGTACTTTCATGAAAAACATCTTCACAGTGGAACTCAGTTAACAATTTCAGTCCTGCGACAACAATATTGGATAATTAATGCAAGAGACGCCGTGAAAAGGAATCTGCGGAACTGTATGAAGTGTTTTAGAACCACATCGAACTTAGCCTCTCAACTGATGGGTGATCTTCCAGCTGCTCGTGTAGTGCCATCGCGAGTGTTTTCGAAAGTCGGGGTTGATCTTGCAGGCCCCTTTCTCATCAAACCTCGTAAGGGCCGAGGTGTTAGATCTTATAAAAGTTATATTTGTTTATATATCTGTTTTTCCACAAAAGCAATTCATTTGGAAATACTCAGTGATCTCACCTCTGAAACATTCCTCGCATCTTTGAAGAGGTTTGTTGCTCGACGAGGAAAACCTGAAGAATTGTTTTCAGACAGAGGAACGAACTTTGTAGGTGCCGACAACGAAATGAAAAAAATGATGTCCTTGATCTCTTCTGACGAAAAGATCCACAGATATTTGTCCGAAGAAACAATCAAATGGAATTTCAATCCCCCATCGGCCCCCCATTTTGGAGGACTTTGGGAGGCTGGAATAAAACAGATGAAGGGTCATTTAAAAAGAACTATTGGCGAACAAATATTAACTTATGAACAGTTCCTTACTTTAATTACTCAAATTGAATCGTGCTTGAACTCCAGACCTCTTGTTGCGCTCTCAAATGATCCAAGTGACTTAAATGCTCTAACTCCAGGACATTTTATCATAGGCACTGCCTTGACTTCAATACCAGAACCTGACTATTCTTCAGTTAACCTAACCCCGCTAGAAAGATGGAAACTTCTACAAAAAATTTTTCAAAGTTTCTGGAACAGATGGTCTTCAGATTACCTATCAGACTTGCAAAGGCGATCAAAATGGTTAATAAATAAACCAAATTTCAAGAAAGACGATTTGGTTTTAATAAAAGATGATAATCAGCCCCCTTTGAAGTGGAAACTAGGACGCATAATCAAATTATTTCCTGGAGCAGATGGCAAGATTCGAGTTGTTCTACTGAAAACTATTTATGGAGAGTTGAAGCGTCCGATCGCCAAACTATCACCTCTACCATTTTGAACTTTGAAATTTTTATTTTATTTTTATTTTATTTTATTTTATTTTTATTTATTTTTTTTTTGTGTTCCTGTTTTTAATCCATTTATGTTAATCATCTAGTTACAATGTTTCATATGTATATTAATCTCTTTTTTTTCTTATCTATTTGCAGTTGAAGACCAAGAAAATGAAAACCTGTAATAACACTAATGTTGTTATTGTACTTGTAGAATATTTTTATGAACCTTCGTTCATGGGGGCGGAGCATGTTTGAACGTAGCTTTTGGTTTCGTTTCGCCAGCCCCCCGACGAGTAGTTGGCTCTTTGCCAAATGAGAGGTGCTTTTTTCTCTTTTTGAGAATGTTACTTTTTTTTATGTTTAGTTGAGTTTCTCGGCCTGTCTTAAACAGGAAGTATAATTTTTTCTCTTGAACATGAAAGTTATGATTAAAATATTATGATCTTGGCTCCTTTATGGAGAAACAATGTTATCCTGAAATATACTGAATTAAGTTATAATTGTGAATTCTTCAAAGTATACTGCAAATAGTTTTTTATTGTGTGTTTAATCGCTAAATAAAGTTAATAAGCTCTCCCAACTGGTGCAAATTTTATGACTGAAATTGAACACGTGAACACTAGAACTATAGAGTTTGTGATTACATGATTCTGCATATTTTCATGGTACGAATTTTCATGGCGCAGAAATATAATAATATTTTTTCAGGTGTAAATCCATCGAAAACCAGAGGTCGAAATTTTTTACGAATACATACATTCTTCAAATGAATATAAAAGGTAATAATAAGTACAAATTGTGTTTACATTTACTTGGCTCAGTTAGTGAGATGACGCTTCAAATTTAACCATCAGCTTGAAAAGGCAAATTGTGATTTTTATCAGTTCAAACAGTTTATTCTTGTTCAAACAGTTTATTCTTTAAAGCTTAACAAAATAGAATCAGAAAATGCAAATTGATACTTTTATGAAATGAGTATATATTCAAGAAGCATCAATTCATGTACTATGTACACGTACACTAATAGCAATAGATCCCCACATCATTTCCTTTTCGTAACTTTCAAAATCTTAACTCACGGGACATGCATGCATGACAAAACGGCACTTATTTATTTACTCTTAACATATACACCACGCTTATATGTTTCATTTCTCCGCTTGTAAATCTTTGTCGAGATGAGAACAGATGGTACACGATAGGCTTACAACCCTTGAGCATGTATTTGACTAGAGAGGGTATCATTCATTGAAGGATATAACCCACATAAAAATCACGTGTTGTGTGCTTTTCAAGTTTTTACCATTGAAAGTCACTTGTCACTCCTCTCAACTCTTTTGCGGTTGCGTCATCCAATTGCAGATGGATCTGGCCGTTTCACTTGTCACGTGATTGATGAAAATCACCCTCGATCTTGGTTAGCCTTTGAATAGAAATTTTAGTATGGATTGCTCTCGCTAATTTATATTAATAAAATGAGACTTTTGTCTGTAAATTTGTCAGAATCAAAAAATGTGGCGACATCTTCACGTTTCACACAACATGAAAGCCAAAAATGACTTCAGAAAATTTTGTCTCTGTGTGTGTGTGTGTGTTATCGTGTCTGTATGTCTGTAACGCTATTTTTGTCCGGGTATCACGTGAGAACGGCTAGACGGAATTCAGCGGCGGAATTTAGATATTTACAAAACTTAAAATTATAGCTATAAACTTTTTCTAAATTTTCCTCCGTTCCCCCATGGGGAAGAGAGCAAAAGTCAAAAACACGTTTGTAAGCAATAACTCGGCTCCAAATTACTTCACAGTAAAGAAATTGCACAAGGAGAGACTAGACATAAATACAAATAAAACATTATCTGCGATTTAGGAAATTCGATTTTTAAAGGGAGGGAGAGGGAAAAACGATTTTTGACGGAAAATTTCGCTAATTTCGGATTTTTCAGTAAAACTCTTCTATATATGGAACAAAGACGTTGAAAAAAGCTATGAGACTTCCTTAGAATATTTCCAAAAACACAATTTTTTTTTTGTGATTTTTTTTTTTTTTTTTTTTTTGGGGGGGGGGGGGGGTTACGAGGGGACAAAATCTGGATATCCCTTTTAGCGCTAACTTTGTTCTATGGGAGCTGCGGTCACGAACTTTGGCGCTTGGATTGTTTAGATGTATCCGACACCTAAAGTAACGGAATTTATCAAAATTACTTCCGTTTCCGTTTCTACAAAATTTTACATGAGGAGACTACACATGAGTATAAATAAAACATTATCTGCGATTTAGGAAATTTTTATTTTTAAGAGGAGGGAGATGGAAAATCGATTTTTGTGTGTCGGGAAATTTTGCAAATTCCGGATTTTTGAGTGAAACTCTACCAAAAATGGAGCAAAGATGTTGAAAACAGCCATGCACCTTCTTTGGAATATTTCCAAAACACGTTTTAGATTTTTTGCGATCTGCCATTATTATTATTATTTTTTTCTTTTTTTTTTTTTGGGGGGGGGGGGGATATGTGTTATGAAGGACAAATTCGAGACACTCCTTTTAGCGCTAAATTTATCCTGGGGAATTTATGAGAGCTGCGACTAAAAGATTTGATGCTTGGATTGTTTATATGTATCCGATCCCTAAAGTAACGGGATTTATTGAAATTCCCACCTTTCCCCCTGGGGGGCAGGAAGCAGAAAAACGTTTGTAAGTATAACTCGGCCCCAAATTACTTCACGGTGAAGGAGGAGACTAGACTTGAGTATAAATAAAACATTACGTACGATTTCGGAATTCTTGATTCTTACAAGAAAGGGGGGAATTTCCAAAAAAACTCTTTTTGTGTGTGTGTGATTTTCGATTTATTTTATTTTATTTATTTATTTTATTTTATTTGAGAGTGGTTGGGGGGAGGGGCGTTACGCAGGAGCAAATTCGAGACCCCTCTTTTAGCACTAAATTTGTCTTGGGAAATCTATGGGATCTGCGGGATTTCGCAAAACATCGAACTTACCCGCTGGGATAGGAGAAGTAAGAAGCGGGTAAGTTGCTGCCAAAGACAGTGGGGACCCGGACTCCTCACGTTGCGAGCGGAAAAAACCTCTACCGAACACAGCGGGAACTTTAACTTAGGTTATTAATAATGATATGGTATTTTGACAACTCATTTAAATAGTGCCCAGCGAAGCGGGCAAAGGCTGCTAGTCTAATATGTGCATGAAGAATTTGAAAAACACCCAGCGCGGGAATCGAGCTCATTCTCCTACGCGCGAAAGTGACCAGCAAACAGCGACATAGCCACTGACCGGAGGGCCCAAAATCAGGTTGAGGTTGGGTGGATTTTATGTCGCACTAGAACTATGCATTGGGCGATTGACGACGATCACGTATTCTTTCCTAGGAGTGGTCTGGAAACATGCCATAACAATTCTGATACTCCGCGAAGAGGATGGCTTCCCTAGAGAGCCTACAAGGAGAGAGGGGTCAATAGCGAGTCAGCTTCTGATTGCTTGGAAAACATTTTTTTGACTATCATCCACATTTAAAAGTATTTTAAATCACTTTAAAGCCCTGCACTCAAAACTATAGCTGAGATGAAGGATTATTACTAAAAAACAACGAATCTGTAAATTTTTTGTTATTAATATTCAACTGAGAAGTGTTCGAGATTTTTTACCGAAACCCAGTTTGGTAGAAAAAAACGTCTGCTACGAGCATGCGCCGTAGCGCAATTTAATAATTTCTAATCTGTCTCCATAGAGGCTCTCTAAGCTTCCCTGCGTCGGTAAGCCCCAGAGATATTAATTTACAGAACATGGAGGACATAGCAGCCATGGCGGATTCTATGTGCACGAACCACCATTAATGTACAAGACAGCCTTTGTGCGTTTAATCGTTGCCATCGGTAAGGTTTAATGCAGTATCGAACTCGCAATTCATCAATTACCAGCTCAACACCCAACCAACCAAGCTACTGCTCCCCAAAGGCATTTATTGCTATACTTACAGGTTGGTATTAATTAAAAGTTAAAACTGGCTTGTTTCATTTAAATTAGGGTATATAAATAATTAAACCGGGAAATGGCCAGAGAAAAAACATACAGACGAATAATATTCATAATGACCAAATATACAATGGTTTGGGCCATTATATATGATTTACCATCATAGAGATTTAAAAATAAGTTTATGACAGAGCCCGTAATGATATTGTTATGAATGTTGCCCGAATGCCTCCGAATTCATGGGCCAAACTTTAAGGGGAAATAGGGCACTTTATAGGATTCAGAATTGCATAGGAATCCATGTCCCCAAACGTCATTTTAACCCTTTAAGGGCCCTCTTCACTCACCGCCGCCGGAAGCTGAGCTAATGTTATCCTATGGGAAATTTTTCTTTACAAATAACTTATTAACTAATAGATATTTTTAAATTCTGTTTTCACATTCTGAAAATTCCCAGCTATTAAATTGACGGACCTTTTTACAAAAAATATTTTTTTAATTTTTTATATTTTATTTTGAAGCTACAAAATACGAATTTTCAATATGAGAATTTTTTTCATTTTACAATTTTAAAATAAAATATTATGGCAACTGGGTGACTTTGCATGGATATGGGCTTGGCTCTCCAATATTGCATTTTTTACAAGCTAATATTTACATAAATAAACAAATTCTGTTTTTATCGATGTATTTTATCACAATGATTGCAATAATACGTACATTGTGCAATAATACGAACATTCTGAATGATGCATGCAAACTGATTCAGGGACACCCTATATATATTTATATATTGATAAATGAAGTGATTGCACTTCTTGTTATAAAGAAATCAACCATACAATCACTTACATTGCACCACAACGTTGATTTCTAAAAAAAGCAACCTAATAGCAGTATAAACTTTTGAAAAACATCACAGCAACAGATTCTGAAATCCTAAGCTTGTAAAAGGCCTTTGTGCCGATGTTCCTTTGCTATTCAGAACATTTTCTCATATTACGTGGAGTACATCATCTTAGTATGTCTTACGCCACTCAAGTGCCTACACTCACAGAATGATGTCTACTACTTTATATATCAGTTCATATTACTTAATTGATAACTAATATCACCTTTATTTACTCAGGGGTTTTTTTTCCCTCCAGTCTTAGGCCTTTAGTAGCTAAAGTCGAATGTATTATATTATTTTATATTTTTTAATTTATTTGTGAAAAATATTAATATGCACCTGAATTACAATTTCAGTGAACAAATAAAAGTATGAAAAATTAAACTGAATAAAGTGTAATTATTTATAAGTATTAAGATTCTGCACAATATAAAAAGAAATTGAATCAAGATTAAACATTTAAAATTATTTTTACTTCATTAAAATTTTTGAACCAGGAATTTAAAAATCATGAATACAATTTATTCCCAACAGAAACATCCGCGCAGCACTAGTGCGATGTAAAACTCAACCATCCATCCCAACAGAAACATACTTACTGTTAATACAAATCCCTCTATTTATCAATTGGAACAAATATTTAAGAATACATTTCACATGAATATCAGATTATACAAGAAATGTATTTTCCAAAGTACTTAAATTCACAGCAGAAATAAAGTATAATTTTTGCTGTTCCTTCTTCTTTTTCTTTAAAAAGAGAGAGTAGTGAAAAATTGACTAAAATATATCACCATTAACTTATTAAACCATTAATATAAAAAAAAAAAAAAAAAAAAAAAAAAAAAAAACAGAAAAATATCGTTTTTTTTTTCTGTTTTTTTTTGTTAAAAGTAAAAAAAATCGATAACTTTGTTTTAAATTATCACAGATTTATAGTTCAACCATTCGTTTTAAAGGTATTGACGAGATCTTTCGAATGATACCCATCTTCAAAGTTTCCCCCCCCCCATGCACAAATTTTTTTTCCTAGTTACGTACTACTATTATCAATAATTCACATTAATTTTACAATCACAAATGTAAAATAACTTTTATTATGCACATTTATACGAATTTTTGTCCTAAAATTTGTGTTAAAAATTTAGATAAAATGCTATCACAGCGCCACCTGTTAAGCTATTGATTCCCAAATATAATCAGCACCAGTTTATGTCGGGGACCAACTAAATACCAAGTTTGGTAAAATTTCGGTTTAAAAAAAAAAAAAAAAAAAAAAAAATACGATTTCCCCGGGGGGGGGGGGGGGGGAACCGATGCCCCCCACATGCACAAAATTTTTTTCCTAGTTAACTACTACTATTATCAATAATTCATATTAATTTTACAATCACAAGTTTAAAATAACTCTCATTATGCCCATTTATACGGATTTTTGTCCTATGCTGCCATGTTAAAAATTTGCATAAAATGCGATCACAGCGCCACCTGTTGAGCTATTGATCCCCAAATCTAATCAGCACCAGTTCATATCAGGGTGCAACTAAATACCAAGTTTGGTTAAATTTCATTCATTGGTTCGTGAGATACAGCGTGCACAAAAAAAATGATACAGACAGACAGACATTTTCTAAAAACTATCAATTCGTGTTCAGGATATCCCAAAACGTGTAGATCCGTCAAAAAACGGAGGTCGAAAATTTTCGCGAATCCAATACTTTCTCTATATTACATATAGAAGAAAGTAAAAAGTCAAAGTTATTTCTAAATGAAGCTTTCAAAGCCAATTTTATTGAATGTTGCTGTCTTGCAACGTTAGAGAGTTAACACAAAATTCCCAACAAATGGCAATATTATGTAATGTTTTCACACCAAAGTTTAATTCATGAAGAAAAAAAAAAAAAAAAAAATATCAGATGTAAACAGTTTACATAGCTCATATATTGTTTTATTTCGCCCAAATTGCATCTATCTTCAGTTATTACAAAATTAATAGTGATTTAAAAATTGCAACTGAATTGGAAACTCGAATATTTTGAATTTTTTTTTACGGAATATTGCATGAAGTTTCAGACATCCAACAAACACTTTTATGTCAATAAATGTTTGATGTTTTGTATAATGTTTTCAAAAATATTTTTTATATGCTTCAGATGACCTATTCCAACATATGGGTAAATATTTTCAAAATCTAGGATCTTGAGATATAAAGGTTTAAGGATGCCGTCATGTATTCGAATATTTGTTTTGCTGGCCCAAAATTATTTAATTGCATGAAATCAGAATTATCTGCTATTATTTTTAAAGAAGCTTTATTGATTGGAGAGAAAGAATTATTTAATTGGTTTAATAATTACCATACATATATACAATTCTAATTATTTTTCTATAAATTTAAAAACAAATTTTAATATTGCTTTAAATATTAAATAAAGTAAAAAATATAGATAAATAAAGAATAACTTAGCATCAGGCCTCGAACCTTCAGACAGCAACTGACCACACTACTAAGTATGCCTTTGGAGTTTCGGCTGTTTCTGGAAATAATGTATACTTTAGCCATTTCTGAAACTTCAAAGGCCTTTTTCTCAAGATTGTTTAGCTAGTGCAATTTACTAATTTATTATGTTATTTACTAAATAAACTGAGTGTGCATAAGCCTAATCAAAATTTCTTTTGCATAATTTATTAGCTCAGTATTTCTCATAAATACCTTGATAGTATATTGCAATTCTGAACAAGATGCCCCCAACTGAATTTTCCATGTTATGAATTCTTCTTGTAATTGAAAGAAAATGGAAACAGATATCACACTGAGTACTGGAAATAAAATATTGCTAGACTGTTTTTTTTATTGATTATTTCTGTTATAATTATTTATGTATAATAATAAATGCTTAACTTTTCTATTATTGTTTATAAATAAAAATAAAATTTCAATCTGTTTTAAATTTCCCCCCTTCAATATACGGGGTGTCCCATAAATCTGTAGACATTTAAAAAATTCATAACTATTGAATGAATTGATAGAATTGAACACAATTTGAAAAAAAATCATTCTCGTGAAGGGGGATTTTTTTTTGGTAAAGAAAAAAATGCAGTTAAATTTTTTGTCCAAGATAATTATACTAATAGCTAAATTTTTCACACGGATGTGAAAGAAATATATACAAATGAAAGTCCTATAAATTGAACAATTTTGTGATTAGAACAGTTTATTTCTTATTTTCCCTCCTACTTGTGCACACCTAAAGTTTCAATTGTGATGCTGACTTGGCAGATAAAGCGTTATGGGTGAAGATGTATTCCCTCAGATAAGAACCACTGACTGAAGCGGAAGTTAGCAGTGTTATAACTCGTTTCCAAACTTTAATTTGTGGTGGCAACAGATACATAAAATAGGATTTATATGCATGTAAGCATTTGCATGTGAATAAGAACAGTTTTTCATGAAAATGTGTGATCTGGTTACACACAGCGCCCTCTATCGACAAATTACTTAATTATTTTTTCTTTCCAAAAAAAAAAATAAAATAAAAAATCCCCCTTCACGAGAATGATTTTTTTGCAAACCACATTCAATTCTATCAATTCATTCAATAGTAAGGAATTTTTAAATGCCTACAGACTTGTGGGCCACCCTGTATATATTCGATTAAGAAAAGTTTTGCACACTTTCAAATTTAGACATTTTGTCAAATGTCTAAAGAAATACTTGATGGATTCTCTTGAAACTTCAGAAATGTAAAAGAATATATTCTATCTCACATAAGCATGAAGAAAAACACACACAAACTTAAAGACAGAGAGAGAGAGAGATTATCTGTTAAAAATACTGTTTGAAATTCATTGTAGCTGTAGTCAGATTGTGATGTTTCTCTTTATTATCTCTATTCGATTATATGAAAACACATAATCATAAAGATATAAAAAAAAAATTAACAACATCACAAGATTCAACATTTTTTGTATGTTTCTTGTTTTTATAACATACAGGATCTCAAACGAATGCAATGTTATTTTTAGAAAATTTCACATAATACAGTAAAGAAGAATATAATTTCGATAAAACTAATCAGATTATAAAACTATCTGATGAACAAGGTAGCATTTTTCGTAAATAATATTTAATTGAGTCTACGTAACCATAAAAATAATTTCTTTTTCGTAATTTATTTGATAAATGCATAATCTTATTCTTATTTTTAAAAAAAAAATAATATGAAAATAAATAAATATGAAAATTGAAAAAAAATATCACCAATAAGGCAAGTTGAATTTCAAGAACTCTTTACCCATTTTTTTAAAATTAATTAATGGAAATGTAGTAATTATAATTAAAGTAAAGGAACAACTATAGTATTTCCCCTCAGCTAGATTTGGCGATTTTTCGTTGGAGATTATGGCTAAATCATAAATCTAAAAATCATAAATCATATAGCATAAATGATAAAATCGTAAGCTAAATTATAAATCATAAATCCAAAATAAATAGCATGTAGGCTGCCATATTATATCGCAAACAATCCAGAACGACATCGTTATCGTTCAAATCGGCGCCAAAGAAAAATCGCCAAATTCAGCTGAGGGGAAATACTATAGTTGTACCAAAGTTAAACAGGGTGATTATAATGAAAGTTCTGATTTCAAAACGCTATAATTTTAAAACTACTGTTGAGAATGACTTGATATTTTACCAGAACAATTGTTCGGCAATGGAATTTTGTTTGGCGAAGGAAAAAAAAAAAGTTCCAAAATGTAACGTTAATTATTCGTAAGATGTTTGTTTCATGAAGCTCCTTTTTTTCTCTTGTCACTATCACTGTTTCCGCTGTAAACGTGTATTCTTGTCTTTTTGCTAAAAAAGTCGTCATAAACCCTTAAAGCCTATTGATTCCTGCTATTCTATTCTATTGATAACAACATTCCTGTGTATAATGAATGTATTTAGGCATTTCTTTTGAGATTACCTTGACAGCGCCCTCTACAGGCACATTTTATAAATACTTTTTTTCTTTGCAAAAAAAAAAAAAAAAAAAAAAAAAAATCCATTGTCTCAAAATTGTTCTGATAAAATATCAAGTCATTTTAACCAAGTTTCAAAATTATGGCATTTTGAAATTGTAACTTTAATTGTAATCATCCTGTATGTTGATAAATTTAATTTGTAGATTGGAATGATTGCATCTGCCTCGCAGCAAGAAATAAGTTCTGTTGCACAACAATTTGGTTCAACATGTACCATCCATCATTGTTTGCAGCACAGGAGAATTTCAGCAAAGGCACCCGTTGAAAAGAGCGGTGTACTGGGATTGCTATTGACTCTAGAACAGAAGCATTTGCAGCTGCAATGGTGGAATGAACATTGGACTAGTGTACAACATTACCTTTGAGACAAATAGTGTTTCTGTTTACAACAACAAGATAGTCATATGTGTCCAGTGGCACCCTTGTGAAAGGTTGCATGATGAATTGACACAGTTTTCTTTTGTTGGGTATTATTGGTTTGGGCGTTTAGGGAGGGGGGGGATTTAATTTTACTTTTGTTCTTACACCTCTCGCTCCTTAATTTACTCAAAAATCACTTCAGAGATTTTTATAATTACCTAACTAATAAATTTATATATCAGGTATAATAATGTTTTTTCATCAGTAAATAAAAATAAACTGACTTTTCTATGTACGTCAATTTTATTGTACTCCGTGAAAACATAAAAAAAAAATTGGTTTTCTCTATGAATTGTAATTTTCAGAGAAAATGTTATCTACACTAAATTCTATGACATATATAAAGAAAAAAAATTTAACATTTAATTATTTATTTTATCTCTTTAATTTGAAAATTTTTCTCAGAAAGAGCAGAATTTTGTTGCTACCCTTACATGTACCTCCTGTGACATTTTTAACAAAATTTCATGAATATTTTTTTAGATTACCTTAAGGAAAGGATTTAATATCCATTGTAACTTTTATATATATACACCCAAAGTTAGAATATTACAGCTAAGCTAAAAAATATTAATATTCCAGATAATTTCTTTTTAACAAAATAATACCCAATAATAATCTAAAACAAGACTTTAAAAAAACATTTTTATTAAATGCAAAATTTAACATTTAAAAATAACAAAATAGTAATTGAAATATTACAACAATTTTTTAATAATATATTTTCTCTGATGGAAGACCAATGGCACAGAAATCGATTTTTCATTTGCAGTTCTTTGAATTACTTCATGACAGGCATACTCACAGCAGCTTTAGAATGGGAAGAATCTTGCTCACGCCATAACTGGGTTACAGTTTTCAATTGTGTATAAAAGTTAACACCCTAAAAGAAATAAAATTTATGAAAAGACAGTTAATTATTTTTTAAATAATAGTCCCTTGTGCAACAAAATAACACTCCTATAATAATAATAATAATATTATTAACATTGTTATTATATTAACACTGGCTTACAAAGCATTTCTTTCTAAAACAGAAAGTAGTTAGCGTAGGTGGACAATCCCCAGTTCCCTATCATGAGTTTTCATAAATTTTTACCTTTGCTCATACTATTTTCACACTAAAAGAAATGAAATCTATTGATTATTCGGCTTGGTCACAGAATAAAATGTCCCAAACATTAGGCTACCATCTCTTTGCTTTGATACATTTACTTTACCTAATTTGCAGTTTAACTGTATTAGGGTCAGTTTCATATTTTAATTTTCATGCAACTCCCTAGTATTTCCAATCCAATTCCCATAATGCAAGTTTGTGGAAAATACTGCTCTATTCAGCTATGTTGAGACAATCACAAATTTCAAATATCTTGCAAATTTTTCAAAATAGAACATCCATAGTCAGTAATGTTCATGCCAGTGTCGAAAATGATTTTTAAAGCTGGCCCAACATTTTTACAATGAAAATAATCCTCATAATACACATTTATGCAAAAATTTTACCTATTCCCCTTATGTTTAGAAATTCGCAAATTTCCAATAACTTACGAATATTTCAAACTAGATAGCTGAAAACAAATAAGTTTTTTGTCAATGTCATAAAGGATATTTTAAAACTGGTTCGACCTTTTTAGAACCATTTGTTCTTGTATCTCAAGTGCACAGACTAACAAACTGACACCATACAGATGGACACCATGTCGATTCTGTGATTTTCGTATTCCTCACACTTCAAAATGTGTAAAAACATCAATCCACACAGCCACTTACATCCATAAGACATCTATAAACATGTACAAATGTTAAAAAATGATCCATTAAACTTCCATAAATATCCTACACATATCTATTAGCACGACAAACATCACTCTTTTTAACGTCCATTAGATGTCTGCTACATATCCAATAAATCTCTAAATATCCAATAATTGGACTTGTTAGATCTAATAGATATTGAAAATATCTAAATCTTGTTTGGATCTAACATGTTACATCTATTAGACATAAAAAAAGGCACATCTAAATTTCGTCTGCATTTAAACATCTAGTAGATATCTATAAATAGTACAGGATATCCAGGACTTTTAATGAACATTCTTTAGATATTTTGTACCTTTTATGGATCACGTAGTTTAGATGTCTAATGGATATCAGTGGCTGCATGGCAAAAGTTGAAAATTTTTTACAAATACCTAAGATTCCTATACCTATAAGATATGATCGGAAAAATAATACAAGTCATCATGTGTGTGGATGGTGGCTTAATATCAATGCAATAATAAGTTCAGGTGGAAGACGGATGTTTATATTTAATACATCATCAACATCAAACTGAGTGCTTCGGAGTACCTGCAATTGCAATTAATTTAAAAGAGTACTTGCTCGTTTTTGTATTACTGGGTTCAAACAGATTTTGCATTTAAAATAGGGAGAGAGAGAGAGAGAGAGAAAAAAAAAAACTTTTTAAGAGCTTTCTGAAATTTGTAAAAATAACATGCATGTAGACTAATATTCATTTTGAAACCAGCTATTAAGTTAAAATTTTTCGATATAAAGTAACAACTCTTCCTATTTAAGTTTTTTTTATTTTAAAATTTTAAAACATAATTGTAGAATGAAAATAAATATAAGAACAAAAGTGTTATTAGTTGTTTATCCCTCTCTTTAGCATTTTTTTTTTTTTTTTACAATTATTGAACTTAATGAATAATATATTGAAGTTTCAAACTAGAAAAAAAAAAAAAAAAAAAAGCGGGATTTTTTTACTCTAACAAAAAATTTAAGTTTTTTTTTTTTTTTAATTTAAATAATTCATTATATTTTGAACACTTAAAAAAAAAATAATAATAATTGCAAATCTACAAATCTAACAACTATAAAAATCAGTTTATTAACTGTTAAAATGAAAGTTAAATATCTCCTTCTTCTTTTATTTCTATCCTCTAATATGAACCCCGATATATCTTTTGTTGTTTCCACTTTTTCTGTCAAATCAACCATAGTCTTCACTCCAACTGTGATACCTTTAATTTCAATGTAGTATATTTTCTGTTTTATAAAATTTATATCATGTCTAATTCTTTTTATTTATTTTCGTGTTAGTGTTAATTCTATTCACAAATGAAATATGTACCTCTAACATCCAAACAAAAAAAAAAAAAGGACCATTACAAAAGAAAAAAAAAAAAAGAGAGAGACTTAACAATTTAAGCTACAATACTTAATTTGTATGAATGTTTGCTGATTTTATTTTCATATTTTTATTTATTTATATATTTTTTTAAAATGTGCTAAATATTATGGCTAACCTTATAAATCAGACTCTGACAAAAAAAGGCTTCTGCAACAAGGCTTCCAAAATGTATTTAATGTTTTGTTTTGTTTTTCCTACTTTTTAAGTGTTAAAATTCATTACATATATAAATTTCATAAACATCATTTTTAATCTTCAATCTGATTCTCAAATTTCAAATAAAAAAATAAATAAATATTAATAATATATATATATTAAAAAAAAAAAAAAAAAAAAAACACTGAAAGAAAAGCAGATTATTTAAATTTGCATAAACATTCTTATTAATTTTCAATCCAATTCTCATACTTAAAATGCGAAAAAAAAAAAAAAATACAAATGCTGAAAGAAAAGCAGATGATTTACTCAAATCATATGAGATCCTTGCATGCTATATTTAGATATATACCCCGTGGCAGAAACACGGCAACAATGTCGCAGAAACAGAAATGTTCTTGCAGAAAGATTTTACTTAAGTCAAATAAATTTTGTCATTGTGTTAAAAAAGAGAGAGAGAGAGAGAGAGAGAGAGAAAGAAAGAGAAAGAGGCAGAGAGAAAGAAACTCAAAGAATGGTTTATAAACTGTTCTGCAGAACAAATTTTCGTTTCTGCAGATACGCAGGGCCCGATTAAGCTTTGAAGCTAGGGGAAGCTCAGTATCATTTCTGGACCCCAATTTCATTTTGGATTTTTTTTTTCTTCATTCGTATACCTGGGTAGTTTCTACACACAACATTAAAATCGTATAACTTATTAATTAAGAACATTCCGATTTTTGAGGCTAAATAACAGATTTTTCCCGAAATAGTGAGTATTTTACCTTGCTTTAGGCGACCTTTCTTAGAAAAAATTCAACCTGAGGGTGAAAATATGAAACAGTAAATCCAAGAACCTGTTTTTAGTCATTTTGGGGGCCCCTCTTAAATTTCAGAGGGGAAGCTTGTGCTTCTTGAGCCTTTTGGGTAATCAGGCCCTACAGATACGATCGCCTCAATCCTGAATAAGGAGAGGAGATAAAGCGGATGTAACTCACTTGGGTTAGCTTTGATACGTCATGCATTAGCGATTCGTAATGCGATGATATGATTTGGTGTAGCGACACTTTTCACTGGTAACCTCTTCACATCTAACTTCATTTTCGTGTCTTCAAACTTTGTTTTTGCACCGCGCCTGCCGCTCGTGTCGTGTGTATTTATTGTATTGGAAAAAGATGTTTTTTCGAAAAAATGTGGCTTTGCGACCATTTTCCGAATTTCATATTTCATGCATTTTCAGATTCATGCATAACAAAGTAGTGCATCCACTGCATCCAGTGATTTTTTTCTTCTTTTTTTAAGTGCGTGATTGCTGCTGTACCGATTTTCATACATTTTCTGATTTACGCACAACAAATTAGTTGCATCTAGTGATGTTTTTTTCTTTAATGTATGCGAAGCGTGCATACGTGCGTGGTAGTAAATACACGTAAATTTTTTAAAGCTGCATTAATTTTAATGTTTGGTTCAAACTGTGCAATACATTTCACAAATAATATACAGAAATAAGACTATGGGAAAATTTGTAACGTCTGTAGTTATACGCAAAATAAAAAATCTAATGTGGGCACCACATGACTTCCTTATACACTTTTAGAAATATACATAATGTTAAAAAACATTGTCATTGGACCCGAAACAGTTGGCTAAAAATATTTTAAAAAATGAATTATCGCCGTGTTCTGAGCTTTTATGAAAGTTAGTTAAAAACCGATGCAAGATTTGTACTGGTAACGCTGACGAAGGTAGCAGGGACCCGAAAAAATTGGCAAAAATAAATTTAAAAAATGCATTTTTACCGTGTTCTGAACTATTCTGAAAGTTTCAAATGTCTAGCTAGTCGGGAAGTTAGTTAAATAAATTTTCTGTTGAACCATATAAACGCTGTCGAAGGCAGCAGTCACCTGAAACAATTGGCTAAAAATATTTTTAAAATGCATTGTCACCGTGTTCTGAGTTTTTCCAGAAGTTTTAAATGTCTAGCTAGTCGGGAAGTTAGTTAAAAATCGATTGCAAGATTTGTACTGTTAACGCTGCCGAAGACAGCAGGGACCCAAAACAGTTGGCTAAAAGTATTTAAAAAATGCATTTTCACCGTGTTCTGATCTAGTCTGAAAGTTTCAAATGTCTAGCTAGTCGAGAAGTTAGTTAAATAAATTTTCTGTTGTATCACATAAACGCTGCTGAAGGCAGCAGGTATTAGAAACAGTTGGCTAAAAATATTTTAAAAAATGCATTGTCAAATGCCTAGCTAGTCGGGAAGTCAGTTAAATTGCAAGATTTGTCAAAACCGTTTTTGAGTTATTACCGTTTTTTGATACATTTTGGCCATTATGAACCTAATTTTCCTAAATATCTCCAAAACGGAAAATCATACCAAGTCCAAAAAGGGAGGTGCACAACTAGATGTTATAACAGACATATGTACCAATTCGCAACTTTCTACGTCCAACCGTTTTTGAGTTATGCGACATACTCACACACACACACACACACAGATACACATACATACAGACGTCACGAAAAATCGTGTAAAGTCCCCTATATCTCTAAAACGAGAGCTCGTGTTAAGACGACACTTGCAGGTGTAAAACTAGACATCATGACAGTCACACGTATAAATTTGCAACATTCAGCGATCATTCGTTTTCGAGCAATGTGAAATGCAAAATCCATTTCGCAAATCGGGATTACTATACTTCCTTATACTTTGTATAAGGAAGTAAAAATGAAGCTTCAAACCTAGCTTCAAAAAATAGAAAAATAAGAAATTAATCTTAAAAATACTTTATTGATATTTAGAATTTTATATGTAGTAAAAGAGCAATAAATATTAATAGGGTATCTTAATTTATAAAATTGGCAACTTTTCTAATTTTTTACTTTCTCTTACCCATAAGGTAGAGAAAGTATTGTTTTTGGGTCAAATTTTCGAACGCGAGATTTTGTTATATTTACAGGTTTTGAGGTCCCCTGAATACGAAAATCATGTTTTTAGCAAATGGTCTGTGTGTATGTCTGTGTGTGTGTCTGTATGTCTGTGTGTGTGTATGTCTGTTATCAGCATATCTCAAGAACAAATTATGGCAGAAAGTTCAAACTTGGTATTCTAAATGTGTATCATATAGGGACGCTACAGTAAGCTTTTCGTTAAGATCAAGCAAATGGTTCATGTACAGGGACAATCAAGAGAATTCTAATACATTACGTCTATGGGAGAAATTGCAGGAAAGTAGAGTTTAACGTCTATAGACTGCACTAAACCAAATGAAACGAATATATATTTTTTGTAATAGAGATAGTTAACTGGGAAAAAAAAAATTGTGTGTGTAGGAGCCTCGCCTCCCCCCCTGGGGGGGAAGTCCCCCCTCGAGGGGAGTAAATTTTCATGATGGGTATCTTTCAAAAGAGCTCGCCAATACCTTTAAAACGAATGGTTGAACCATCGATCTGCGATAATTTAAAGCAAAGTTATCGATTTTTTTTACTTTTAACGAAAAAAAAAAAACTAATAGTACTTTTTCTTTTTCTTTTTTTTCTTTTTTTTTAAATATTGAGAATAAAATGGACTTTTTTTGGTCATTTGGTGTTATACTACTTCTCTAATATGGAAATCGTCTGCCTTATCATAAAAGATAATTTTTTTAATAATAATTTTAATAAATTATTTTTTAAAAAGAGAATTATTTTTTAATAACCGAATTAAATTCTGTATAAATGTAGGTGCATTAATGAAACGGGGGTTTGAGGGGGGCGACAGCCCCCTCACACGGAACTAATTATCATATAAAACTCTTCAGAAGCCTAATATGAATTGTTTAACATAGGTTTACATAACAGTACTCGTTATCTTACCTATTAATCTGCAAGCTGTATTTATAGTATTAAATTTCAGGGTAAGAGAAAGTCGTGGGAGTGACACACCAGATTATTTATTTACTAATCATTAAATATTTTAATTGTGATTAAAATTCTTAGCTTTAAATTTTGTTGTTTAAGCATATGAAGTCGTTAAAAAAATTATTAATTTATTTTACAAAAATACTCATTAGTTTCTACAGCTTGTTCATTTCATTTTTTAAACATTTGAATTTTTAAAAATTTTATTTTCTAATTGAAATATTGCAAATTAAATAGTTATTTTAAATAAAAACCAAACCGAAGGTTTTGTTGATTTTTTTTTTTTTTTTTTTTTGTAAGCAAAAGGAATTTTATCTAATATTAGTTGTTTTGAATAAATACTAATTAAACAGCAAATGCTTTTATTTATTTATTTTTATTTACTTATTCGTATCGATATCAGTATAAAATATTACTTTTAATTGATTTCTATTTATTTCATTCATCTGTAATCATTATTTTCTATTATAGATTTTATCCATGAAATCTGTTACATTTCAGATTTCAACATTTCCTTAAAAATTAAATATTTCACTTACCTCAATCTTTATGAAAATATTTCGACTATGCTTTATATATAATTGTGTTACTTAGATCTTGTATTCTGTTTTACTTTATGTATTTAAATGATGGTATAATTATACATTCTGAATTCTTTAATGTCAAATCACATTTTTTAGATTTCAAATACACATCTTTATGCTATTTGTATATAATACAAAAAATGAATCTTGTGTATTAGAATGTTATCGTGCATATTTCTAATAATCTCAAAAACTATAAATGTTGTAAATTATTTATATTTCATTATGATATTGAGTATTCTATAGTAATTTTTACTTTTAATTTGTTGTATTTTAATTTTGAGTTCTGTATTATATTTTATGTTGTTTGCTTTGCACCTTATGAAATAAGTGCATTTGTGTATTTAAATATATATATATAATATAATAATGAAGTAATGAAATTTTAAAAGTATTTGTAACATTTGCTTAATTTCATGATTTAAATGCCTAAAAAAATTTGCAGATTATTTTTTATGTGTTACTGCATTTTATGGTTTGAATTCATTGAATATTTTATAAACAATATTGTATATTAATGTGAACAAAAAATCTGAAGCAATTAAGATCAATAGATTTTTTTTTCACCTTAAAAAAAAAAAAAAAAAAAAAAAAAATTGCAATTGTGCAGATATATGCATTTGTGCCTAGTTAAAATTTAAATACATTGGTTATACTGAATATTATTTACAATTTAAAAATAATTTTTTTTTGAATTCGTAAATGTTAACTTCACAAACTATTCCTGCAGAAAGACTTTCGTGTCGATGAAGCTTGTCGCAGAAAGCATAATAAATTTCTGCCACAGGGGATATATATATATATTAAAAAAAAAAAAAAATGTGGCATTGAAAGTTTTGCCACGCATACATTAATTGATCAGAAATCTAAAAGCAACATGATGTTTTAATTATGGCTTTTGTTATCTTTTGTGATTAAATATAAACTAAATTAACTGCAATCACAGAACTTTTATTTGCATAACATTGTGCATACATTCTTAGTTACAATTTAAATTACAAATAATAACAGCAATAATAAATGAAAAATAAGTAAACATAGGGGAAGGTGGACTACCTCGGACCTATTTTGATTTTTCCAATTTTAATTTTGTAATTTTTCACCAAAACTAAATACAAATACCTTTTTTAAATACTGTATGGTGTTATTTACAACATATATTTATTCCAAAATTTTATTAAAACTATATCAATTATATTTTTTTTAATTAAAAAAAGTGCAATTAGGTCCAAGGTACACCACTGGTAGTATACCTTGGACCATTTATTTAAAGATACAGAAAAACTCAATTTTAAGCAAGAAAATCAATTTATTAATCAATTACACACATATGAATTCAAATAAACAATTTTTTTTTTTTTTTCAAAAATATTAATCTGTCACAATTATATTGTTATTAAGTCTAATTTGAGTCTCAAAAGTGGAAAGTATTAAATATTAACTTAAAAACCCTGGTAACACATAATGTTGTTATAGTGTTGAAAATAAGTTAAAACAGTGAAAAATTAGTTATAACAACATTATGTGCTACCTGGGAAAAGTATTATGTCATATTGTGATTATTGGTAAAAATCCTCACACTTATTTATAATCAAGATTGTAATTAGATAGGTCAATTCCAAATGTTAAATTTTGGAGCTGCATTTCTGATCCACCACGCAATATGACCAAGTCCAAGGTACACTACTTGTATTGTGTTCAAGGTACACCACTCTGTTACTGAAAACGAAATTGCTAATCATGATGTTCTGGTTGGGCTTTACTTGATTACAAGCATATGAGGTTATAGCTAGAAAGCTACTTCATGATGCATAACACTCATTTCAGAATATACAATGTATGTGCGGGTATAGAAATACATAAAAGTATCAGAGAAAAATTTACTTTTGCAAGGTGAATTTACTTTTTCAAGAACTCTTCAAAAAGTTAAGCTTCCAAGCAAACATAGATTACTTCACTGAGACCCCTAACAGTAAATAATTTAACAGCATGTGATATTGTTTATATATCTAAATAAATAAAGCTAGAAATGGCATAGCTCCAAGGTACACTTATGTCCAAGGTACACCATTTTTCCCCTATATGAAATTTCATTTTTGAACTAGGCAGCAGAATCCTTTGATTTGGACTTTGCAAACGTATCCATGTTAGTTTTTTACTAATTAATTATTTTTAGTACTAATTGTTCATAAATGTTTCAAATATTTTTAACACATAATGTTAAATATTTGATGAAATAAAATCTACAAATAGTAGAAATTAATAAAAATTATTTAAAATTATTATAGCAATTGGGACCTTTATGCAAGTGATTTGAGCTTGAGGATAAAATTTGTCTTCCGGTGAGCAGTCTATGGAGTACTTGTTATCAGTGTCTATTAAAAAATAAAAATTCACTTTCTAATCTAAATTTATAAATTATCATGTAATTATTCGGACAATTTTCTGCTCACCATACTTCTCCAGAATATAGGGGTGTTTGCGTTCCGGATTTTTTATTTTATTTCCCACCAGTAATTACGAATCGTATTTTTGGCTATAATTAATTGCTAAACATTACTAGAAAACTACTAATAATATCACTATTAAAAAATTACTGGTGGGAAGCAAAATAAAAAATCCGGAATGCAAACACCCCTGAGAATAACACTGTAGCATTAAAGAAAGTAAGTCACAAGAATATAATTCACACCGTTACTATTTTATTTTTTTCACTCTCAAATTTTGCTATAATTAAAAATCTTGGTTACCGTTTTGCATTCTGATTTTCGGAGCATTCTGAATAACAGATCCTAAACTGTAATTAAAATTGTAGCATTTTGATACCTTTAACCAATGAAAATGCTGGAATTCGTAATAATCGAGTTTAAGAAATGAGTAATTCAGAAGAGATTCATTGAAGATAAATCATTCATTATACAAATGAATAAACTCAGCCAAAACATTCAAGTTTGAAATTTTTTTTAACCAGAGTTGAATATTTGATGAACAGTAACAGGTTAAATTAAACAGGCTTATCACTTGTATTTTGCATGGAGGCCATTTAACAACCTGAGAATATTAAATATAATTATTATGTGAATTAATTTTTATTAATACTAATTATTAATTTTTTTTGGTTTTCTTTGGTTTAATATAACTTTTTATTTTGTAGGAGGTAGTCTTTTTCAGATTTTTAATATTGAAATGTTTTTAAGTTACAGTTAATTTAGTTTTGTACTACGAAAACAATAAATGTTGTTTTACCATTTTATGTAGCATAGTTTCAGATTTTTAGTTTATTTACGTGTAGTTTAAATGTGTCCTAGTGTTTACTTTTTTGCTGTACAGGTAATTTTACACTTTTAGAACAATATTTGATTGGCCATTTTTGGTATACTTATAGTGTGATATTTACACCACTGAATATTATATTAATTACTGATAATTTCTTTTTGCTTTTTATTTTATTTTTAATGAGAGGGTATTTTTCAAATTTTTAGTATTGAAATGTTTTTAAATTAGAATTAATTCTGTTTTGTGTTACAAAACAATGAAAACTTTTTTTATCACTGTGTCTGTGGTGACAATTAACCCACATATTGATGACAATAATAATGAACTTTCATCAACATTAAATATATACTTATTTATAATGCTTAACAACATTTTGATACATTTTACAGTTGATGATTTTGTATCATATAAGTAACAGACAAGTTAAATCGAAGTTTTCCCTTTTTTGGAAAGTAACGATAATACAATTATCTGGAAAAATACAAGTAAGTAGTAAGTATCCTAGGAGGATATCATATTTATGCTAATTTAAGATTTTCTACAATGGAAATTTTGAGAGGCATCTGTCCAGCTAGCTGGCTAAACTAGTTAATACATACACATACACAGAGAGACACCAAAAACCCTTTTGAGTCGTAATGGGCGTAATAAGTTTCTACAGAAGTTTCAGCAATTAAATTCAGTACTATAGAATTTCCTGATGCAATTTTTCTTTTTATTCCTTTTTTTAATTATCTTGAAGGTAAGCTATTTTTAAGTATTAATCATTTTTCATTTGATCACTTAAAATGTAATTTCTCTCATAAACTATGTAATTCATTTAACATTAAATGTATTTAAAATGAAATATTATTATAGATCATTGTCGCTATCACATTTCAGCAGAATAAAATGATCTCGTATCTAATCTCTATTTTTTCAATTATATGATTTCAATATTTAATAAGCTGTAATTATGATAAGTATATTGCTATTCCCAATTTTAATATTTTAATTTAAAGAATTTATAATATTTCTTCAATTGATCATCAATTTAGTGTGATGAATTTTTAATTTAATTTTTTTATAATCTATTACACATTTTAAATTCAGTGTCATATTATTCACGCATCAAGAATGACAATCTTAAAATGTTAAAATTAAAATTAACTTTTTTTAATACTGACCCTCAGAGACAGTGCTAAAAACATGAAGGCACACCTGCAAGATGTTTGAAAGGACACTCCTCAATAATAACAACAACAACAATGCCTCATTTTTACTTTCTTCTACATTCAATAGTGAGTATTGAATTCGTAAAAAATTTTCATTCGGGTTTTTGATGGATTTACACATTGAGAGCTGTAGAACACAATTTGACCATTTTTAGAAAATGTCAGTCTGTCTGTGTGTGTGTGAGACAAAATTTTGTGATGACTGTATCTCAGGTACTACTGCACAGAATTTCATACAAATTGGTATGTAGTTACACATTGACATAAATGAGTGCCTATCAACTTTTGGTAAAAATTGTCCAACAGCTTGCATTGCCATACTGCTTTTTCTAAATTTTTAACATAGTGGTATAAGACAAAATTTTGTAAATGTGCATAAAGATAATTATTTTTTAATAATCATTATGAAATTTAAAAGAATTATTTGTAATAGAGATAATCAACTGGAAAAAAAAAATTGTGCATATAGGAGCCTCGCCTCCCCCCTCAAGGGGAGTAATTGACTTTTTTTGGATATTTACTGTTATACTACTTCTCTAATATGGAAATCGTTTGCATTATCATGGAAGATAATTTTTTTATATAATAATTTTAATAAATTATTTGCACTGAGTGAATTTGTATAAGAAAATATAGAAGAAAGTTATGTGGTGGCCACAACATACTAGTTTTAATAGTTCACTTCCAGCTACTTATAATCTATGAAATTGAGGTTTATCTTTCATGAAAAGAATAAGCACAATTCTAATAGGAAAGTCATTATACTTTTAATAAAGATTTAAAAAGCAATTTCATGCATAAAGTAATAATAATAATAATTTTATAGTTCATATTGTTTTTTGAGGGTTTTCCAGAGTATTCAAGACTGGATCCTGTTTAATTAAAGTCTCTCCCAGCTCTTACAAGTTACAAGTTTCTTATTCACTTGAATTCAGTTTTCACTTCAAAGTCTGTCAATAGTGTTTGTCTTTTGAATTCTGAAAGATTTTTTCCTTATGTGCAACACAACTTTTACTAGACAATATTTGTTATACATATTCATTGACTGTTAGACCATATTTATCGCCTGAAAATGGTGTTTTGTAATAGTGAAAAGCTGAGTGTTATTTTATTTTACAAAATAAATAAATAAATAAAATAAATAAATAAAAATTAATTAACAAAATAAAAATAAAAAAAATGTCTTAAAGTATAATATTTTAGATCTGACTTTTACATAAAGAGAGCTTTTTTAATCTTTATGTGTGTTACAGTGTTTTTTAAATCCTTATTCAATATATATGTATTTTTAACTTTTTAACTTTTTCTTTTTTTAGAAAATATTATGTTATACTTTCAATTCAAAGTTAATATAAAAAAAAAAAAACTGACGGAAATTAAACAGCTGATTTATTCAACTTGTTTGTTTTGGAATCTTCACTGCTGGAAGCAACAAAATATTTAAAAAAAAAAGTCTTATGGTTGACACAGTTGCTTTTGAAAATATCACTTTTTGGCCTCCTTTTGGGGTACCTTAAGTCCCAAAGCCCTTTCACACCACAGGCCTAATAAGTCCTTTATAAGAAGGCCTCATTCTAATAAACTATTAAGAGGTCAGTAATCTACCAATGTGGCAAGATAAAATGCATCCAAACATATAATGTAAACTTAAGTTAAATATAAACTATTGCAATAAATATGTGCTAGCAAACACATGCAAAATTTTTGCATTTTACTTCTTTTCTTATTTACCTTTAAAATTTGAAACTCAAATATTATACTAATTTTCCATTAAAAATGAAATTTTAATTTACCAGAAGCCAAATTATTATTAAAACCAAATTAATATTGTGTGATAGTGAAAGCAAAATCATTCAAAGAAATGTTTCCAAATAAAATTCATGGTTGACGACCCAGTTTTCATACTTCTGCAGGCAGTGCAATTTTAGTATGGAACCCCTATGATGCTTTTTAAATTTTTGTCACTCTGTTGGTGATGACTTTTCATTTATTTATTTTGGCACAATTTTTGGTTTACAAAAAACTAATTCCTATTTTTTATGATTGCGTTTTTTAATCAATTTATGATAACAATTCATATTTTTTAAAGTAGTGCATATATATCTATAAAATATTGTTATGTTTAAAATGACGTTCACAAATATTCAGAAGAAGCAACTGTTAAAAATACATTTTTCCATAAAATAATCTCATCAGACAAATGACGTCATTTTTTCTTATTAGATCATTGAGCTGAGTCCGCGTGCTTAAATATTGTCCATTTATAAATGTTATTTTTTATCCTCATGTATTTTATTAATTACATTGTTATTGTATCGTTTTGACAAAATATAATCATGCTAGAGAAATATTATATAGACTGCACACTTACAGCTTTTCCATAAAAATTAGAATCCCCTAAGAATGATCCTCTTGATCCAGTAAATGAAAACATTGGCAGTGGAACAGGGATAGGAACATTTACTCCAACCTAAAAGATTTTTTTTTCAATAAATAAAGAAAAAATATAATTATGTTACAATAACAAAAGAATACATTTTAAAATTTATTTTTATAAAAATAAATAGGTAAAATTAAAAATAATTTAATAATGTTACAATTATCAAGTATATAAAGGATTATGCATTGGTCTTTAATTAACGAAAAAAATAAAAAACCTCTAATCCAAAGTGACAAATTACAATAAGGAAAGTTTAAGCTATCATAGGGTTGATCAAGCAATAAATTGATTAATATATATTGATTATATTGATAAATACGAAACTAATATATTGTATCTTTAAAAACTAATAAATTCTCTAGAGGTATTTCTTATGCAAATGACTCACTCCCTAATCAGGGCTGACAATCAACTCTATTTTAAAAATCCTGAAATTACATGAAAAAAAAAAAAAAAAAAACAGCTACAATCAATTATTCATTTACTTATTTAATGATTTTAATAAATAAAATACAAGTAAAGTTTAAAGTAAATGTAAAAAAATCATTGCAAATCACAAAAGATATATCAAATAACTGCGTTTTAGCAATCACTGAAAAAAAAATTGAAGGAAAAAAAAAAAAAAAAAAAAAAAACTGAAATCAGTAAACATATTAATTAAAAATTTAGTTATCAGGAAAAAATCTCACGCACATTTTTCAAAAATTATTATTATTATTATTATTATTATTTAATTTTTAAGTCACAGAGTACACAAAATGCACTTAGATCTTTTTTTTTTTTTTTTTTACATTTCACAACAAAATATATATATAAAAAAATAGAATTTTGAAAATGAGAATCAATGTAACAATTGTGAATATTCTAAATGTGAAAACATAATAATAAAATTAGGTAATGAGTAATTTGCATAAGAAATGTCCCCATAGAGTAAAATAGAGTTTGAGTGCTGACGATGTTTTTAAGCAGGGGATGATTCAGGTTTTCTGAGGTCCACTTTTGTGAATTTTTTTTTCAAGTTTTCTGAGGACCACTTCTGTGAAATTTTTATATATTTTTCTGAAAATACAAAAACAAAAAGCACAAAAAAAAAAAAAAAAAAAAAAAAAAAACATGTAAAAATCTTCAACTTTAATTATCATTTTATAGCATTTTTAATATCGAGTCAATAAATTTTTGTTGAACCTAATTAAGGCATTAATTAAAAATGTGGAAATATTTTATAAAAAAGATCATTTTTCTAAAGTGAAATCTTGTTAAGAGGACATTTTTATAAATTTGAATTTTGTGAAGGAGTAATAAAAGGGCCCCATTTCTAGCCTGGATTAATTCCTGTCAGGTGAAGTATACCCTTAAATAATATTTGATATCTTACTTAAAAAAAAAAAAAAAAAAAAAAAAAAAAACTTTTGCAAATATATAAAATAGATACATATATATATTTAACATGAGGAAGAATAAGAATTTCACAGGTAAAAACACCATAAATTGCAAAAATATTCAGTAATTCCTTTGGGATAAATTAACTAAACAAGATCCTTCAATCAGGCAAAAAAAAAAAAAAAAAAAAAAAAAATAGCAATAGAAAAATAAAAATCAGAATATACTTGTGTTAGACAATTTTGTCATTATTAAAAAGCAAGGGAATACAATGAATAGGAATAAATTCTAAATGCTCTGAATGATGTAAATGAAAATTAATCAGCTAAATGGTTCTACACTCACAAAGAAAGAAAGAATCAGTAAAACTGTACTTCTAATCATAGTCCAAACTCCAAACCAAGCTTAAATGTTTATAATTAAATGATTAGTATAAATTAAATGAGCATTACAGAAAGCATAGAATAGGGCACAGATTTGTAAAACAACTCAACATGGATTAAGATATAACCCTTGAACTATTTGGCTATTTTATCAAAACAAAACAAATGCTTTAAGCAACAAAGCACGGTGTTGACATAAGGCATTTGAATTATAGTTGCTAGACACTGAGTTCAAAAAACAACAGAGTATTTTTAATTTTTTTTTTATTTTATTGAAATAAGGAGTAATTTAAAACAAGAACGAAAAATCATGCGGTGCGCATTGATTACTAATACTTTTAAATTGCATGTACTTGTTCTATTGTATAACTTTCAATGATCTTATTTCATGTGATCTTTCGTTATCACACAACAGACAGAAGGACTGAAAAGCATACAGACAGACTAACTGAATTCATAATCACTCTTAAACATCTTTGGAAAGTGTTAAAAATGCTGAATGCAAAAGAAAATACAGTCCTTAGATTCTAATGGCAGCCCTTAATATATCTGAATATTTTAGAAAACCCTGTAAATTTGAAGGTTAATCCTATCTCATTCTACACAAAATATTATTTTAGAACATTAACAATAAATGTCATTTTTTTTTTTTTTTTTTTTTTTTTTTTTTTATAATTTTTGCCATAGAAAGTTATAAAATGTGATTTATTTAAATGTCTGTACTAAAACACAATGCATTGGCTTTTTTTTTTTTTTTTCTTCTTCTTCTTTTTTCAGTGTCCCTGTACACAAACCAGTTGTATAGGACCTATTAATGTCATTTTAAATAGAGAATTTTCCATAGTGAATTTGAATAACATATATCATTTTTTAAAATTCTAAATATATTTATGGATGCTAGAGACAGCAGATAGATGGATAGACAGATGGACAGACACATACATAAATTCAAATCATATTCACAATTAAAAATTGTTAGAAATTGCTAAAAACACCTAATGTAAAAAAAAAAAAAATCACAATTTCAGTGAACTTCCAATAATATCCCTTTATGTAACTGAATATTTTTGTGTGGCCCATAAATCTTAATGCTAATCATACTATATTCTACAGAAAACATTCTTTTGTGCATGTGAATATCATATTTTAATTTCATTATGATTTGTGCAAAGTTATTAAAGTATGGTTTATAGAAATATCTCTCATAGAACTTAATGCTTTGGAATAATTTCGGATGTCCCTGTACACAAACCAGTGATGGTATTTACTCCATTTTCTATAGAAAAGATCCGATAATGAACTTGAATAACATATTTCAATTTCATTAAGATTTGTGCAAAGTAAAGGTATGAAAATAGGGTTTATAGAAATAACTCTCATGGAATGCAATGCTTTGGAAAACTTCCACATGTCCCTGCACACAAACCAGTAGAAGTATTTACTCCATTTTCATTAGGGAACATCCGATAGTAAACTTGAATAACATGTATCAGTTTCAAGAAATTCAATGAATGTTTATGGGAGTCAGAGCACAGACAGACAAATTGAAGTTATTGACACTTTCAACCTTGTTGGAAAGTGTTAAAAAGAAAATTATTAAATGTAATTAAAGAATTTTCTTTTTTATCAAAATAAATATTTTGTTAAATTATAAAAATTCTTTATAATTTAAATAAATATTTTAAAAGAAAATTATTATTATTATTTTTTATTGCAATTTTTTTTTTTTTTAAGTTAATTTTTAATTGACATTTTACGTCAGCACTGCCAATTAAAACCAATTAAACATTAATCATCTGCTTTTTAACTGCAACATATAACAATAAATAAATAAAATAAAAGCTATGCAAAACTAATACAGTGAACTATCATTAAGACGGCTCCATTTAAGATGGATTTCTCGCTATTACGTACAAAAACAAAATCCCTGGCTAAGGCCTACAGGAATTGCATGTAATAAACATTGCTTTGCACATACAATTCATTCGTTAAGAACATTTTTTTTCTTAAAGCTTACTTTCTTCGAAAAAGAGTCAGTTCCCAAAATCTTTTCAAATTCAATATACAGTACACTCTCAAAAATCCGCACAGCTTAAAACGAAGTGTTTTGCGGATTTCTGAATTTTGCAGATTTTAGAGTAATTTCTTTTATTTACATCTTAGAACCTCATTTAAGTAGGAAATCTTTAAGATACAATTTATATGTTATATATACAATGCTGAAATAAAGTGTGTCTAATAAATATACAAATATTTCATGAAATTTTAATTTAAAGAACAATTTTTATATCGCATTATAGTTACAAATTATCTAGATTTTTGAAAAGTCTGATCAATACTAGTTTTAAGTAAGAATATTCATACATATTTATTTTCCTATAACTTGCAAAAAAGTCAGCAATTCTTAGTCAATCACATAAGTTTGTGCCATGAGAAAATTTGAGTATTTATCTTCATGAGAGAAAATCTTTCTTGAAAACTGTCTTTCCCCTTTTCATCTAAATTATTATCATTTATTTTTTAATAATTATGTATAATTACACTTATCATTTCCTCCTCCGTAATATGTTGAGTGATTGGTGATTCATCAGCACCAGTTAAAAACTGATTTGTCTCTTAATACAGCTGAATTTTTGCAATCCACTAATCAACAAATCAATTGTGACAATGTTTGTTTACATTGCAAATGATATGCGGATTTTAGAGAATTGCGGATTTTAGGGTTGCGGATTTTTGAGAGTTGACTGTATATATATATATATATATATATTAACATGAAAAGGTTCAATAATAAAAGGGTTAATCTCTTTCACTCTGTGCTATTACACTGTGGGAGGTAAATAATATTGATTGACAGTGACAGTTGAGGTCAACAATTTGCACCTGTCTCCACTTCTATTGTGGAGACATAGCAAAGGATTTTGTTGTCAAGTTGTACTATATGAAGAAAAGAAGTTTTGAAAGTAAGTATCCGTTTTCTTTCATGCTTTTATATTTTCAGTGAATAAAAGGGTTTGAAGAAAGAAATTTTCACTGGTGTTTTACTGTGTATGTGTACATAATAGTGATTTTAGAGTTCATATAGAACTTCAGTTTATGAACTCCTGTTTATAATACTCTCTCGTTAATATGGACAAAACCTGCTGGCCCTTGATTGTCCATTTTAACGAGAGTTCACTGTAGTTTTCAAAATGTACATGGTCTGTGATTCAACACTGAACAAAATTGTTATGAAATTTATTGTGATTTGCTGTAATTGTGAAAAATGCTTAAGATTTTATGTATATACGATATATCAGGGGTGAAACTACCTAACAGGCAAAACCCCTGAAAATTGCTACTTACATGCACATAGGGGAAATTTATCAAAGCTGTATGGTATGGCTACCTATAATAAGGGATATTAGGAGACTTCTTAATACATTATAAAACAAAATAAACATTCAAGATAAGAAATTTCTATAAAAGCAAAATAATATAATCTGAAATTCAGAGACAGCAAAATTTTGAAAAACCCTGAATTCAGGAGTAGTCCCTGAAAAATTTCACCCCTGGTTATATGTATATTAACTTCTAATGATAGTATTATTGACTGGAAATTAAATTTGTAAATTTAAATATCAATTTTTCTTTATAAATTAGTAACTCTCACACAATTTCTTGTTAACATTTTTATATTTAAAATCATATTATTATAAAAAAAAAAAAAAAAAAAAAAAAAAAAAAACTTCGTCTTAAATTATTTACTTACTTTAATAAAAATTATAAATTCTTATTTAATTTGAAAATAAATAATAAATAAAATAATTAAAAATACGCATTCCTGTTTGAAACACAAATGTGTATTTAGCAGGTACAAATCACAAACATTACCTTAACACAGTGATGCCAGATGGTCGAAAATTATTTTCCCAAACAGGTCTTCAAATTTCCCCAAATCAGGGTTTTTTTCCAAAAAAATCCCTAACTTGATTTCCACTAAAAATTCAAAAAAAAAAAAAAAAATCAAGCAGATTTAAGTGGATTTAAGCTTAGATTTTTTCCCAAATGAAAGCAATTTTTGAAAAAAAACCCCAAATAACAATAAAGCTATTGAAAATCCCTGGTCGTAGGGATAAATCATTACATTGCCAACATTGACAGACAGTTGAACTCCCCAGATTTGTCCCCAAAAATGTTAGAATTCCCCAAAAAAGTCCCCACAAACATTTGGTCCCCAAAATTGTCCCCAGAAGCCTCAAAAATCCCCAAAATGGGGACAAAATCCCCAATCTGGCATCACTACCTTAACACCACACTTTCCAGTTCTCAGAGCTCCTGAAAAAAAAAACAAATAAAATTGAAGGGTCATATCTTGACTATGAGGATTGCTGTACAAAATTTGTATCCTATCCCATGTGTTCAACCATGCTTTCATATTTTAGGCTTGGTTCAACTGGAATTTCACTGATTTACATTTCCCTTGTCAGTGAACAATATAATTTATTCCATAACATATTTTGCTAAGAAATTATGTTATGCAGTAAGCAGTAAAAGCTAGAACAGAAAAAAAAAAAAAAAAAAAAAAAAAGAAGAAGAAGAATTTTTTGCATGTGTAAATTGCAAAAATTGTTTTACCTGTCCAACATCAATTTCCTGTATAAATTTTCTCGCAGTTGCTCCATTTGTAGTGAAAACTGCAGTGCCATTTCCATATGGATTTGAATTGATTAGTCTAATGGCATCATCAACTGTATCAGCTGAAAGGGTAATTAACACTGGGCCAAATATTTCTTCTTTGTAACAAGTCATGTTGGGCTAACAATGTAAAATGTGAAAAGTAATTCTTCATGAAAAAAATCAATCAAAATTCAAATGATCAATTTCATTTAAAAGCAATTTAAAATAGCATCTAATAATACATGGTAGTAAAATAATTTAAATAAAAGAAATAATATAAAATCATATATCTCATTCCTATTAGTATACAATTACGTAAAGTTTAAAAACTATTTGTTTTTACAAATTTTTATTACAGGGACTATATTCATGTTAAGAGAAATGAATATGGCTGATCATTCAATATTGTCGCCAGCTGAAATGCTCCATATAGTAGGCTACCCTCTGTGATATAAACATCACTTTTTTCTCCTGCTAAGGCTGCATGCTGATAATGAGGAAATAAAAGGAGAAAAACATTAGTTGCAGCTTAGCAAGAGAAAGAAGTGATGTTTACATCGCACCCACCATCCAATTTGATACATTCCCTTTATCCTAATTTGCTGAAAAATTCTATTAGGATTACTTTTGTATTTTAGTTTTCTTGCAATACTATTTCTGATGTAATGATCTTTATGTTATGACGAAGGTTTATGTGACATATCCCCTATTTTGTCTCATTAAGAAAAGTAGCCGCAGCTTTATCAAATCCCGTTTGTTTTCATCAAAATGATTTTATTAAGCGGCTGATTTTTATATCCGGCAAACATGCCCGAATTCAATAAAGGAGTATTCATTATCTAAAATATGGAAAGCAATTCTTCTCCGCCCTTCCATCTATCAACTAGCCATCCATAGGAATAGAGTTTTCGTTACTTATCATTTATGTAAAATGTTCAGCTTTTAAGGACAAAATTACGTATAAGATTGAAATGTTCTTTCACCTGACATTCTTATACCTATCTAGAAGTGCTGCGTTGATGACTTTTGCTCTTCCTATTCATTTTCGCTTGCGGTCCACTCTTCCGTTTAGTGCAATTTAGACACTAATATCCTCTTTATTCTTATGTTTACATGAAGAAAACTGAGAAATTTCGAGCTTCGATGTCACCTTTGACTATACATTTGAAGAAAACGATCATACTTTACTAAAATTTTACCTTCAAAATAAAAAATTTTTGCTTGCATATCTTTCAGCTAAGTTGCTTCAAAATAAGAACTAGAAACTCTATTTGAATATTTAAAGACAGAAAAAAAAATACTCATTGGACAATCATTTAGCGAATTCATTCCTTGAATTCATAACTACAACACATGGGAAGGCACGTTTCTTCTTCTTTTTTTTTTTTGAGGCGTAAAATCTTTGACAAAGAGTAATAATTTGATGGCTTACTATGTTTTGTTTCTTTTTTTAATTTCAAAAATCCAGTGCGAAAATATAATTCGTTGTTTAGCTTACATACATGATCATTTTTACTGTTGGAGAAATTTTCTTTTGAGTTTATTAACTGGTGGTGCTGATTTTATTAAACGGCGGTTTCTACTGATTTGATTCTGGACCCAGCAATTTGATCAGATTAAGAGGCTGATTTTATTAACCAGTGATTTTATAAAGCGGCGGGTACAGTATTTGTATACAATGACATTCATGTATACAAATTGCATTGTATTACAAATTGGTACATTGCTAGTATCATACCCTAAAGCGGAATGTGCAAAAATTTGCAAATTATGTTGCAGAATAAACAGCTTTACTTCAGAACGATACTGCAGATATTTAGAAACTAGGGGGGAAAAAGTGAGTTATGGCTTTAAATTAAATTTTTGTTGAATGTATGGGATACAAAACTTTTTATTGATAATAACTATGCATCTCAATGTACAGATTTCAGTGTAAATTAATCAATAAGGTAAAGACACCAGTGCTCGTCACCCCTAAAATCTGCACCAGTAGTCGTCACCCTCTTAAAAGAAGTGTTAAAATAACCGTTTTATAAACTGTATGAATTTGAATCTACCCGCATAAGATTCTCCAAAGCTTTCTGCTTCTTATGACATAAAAAGTTCGATTTCAACTATTGGGGAAGAGTAGGGAGAAACAAAATAAGGGAAGTATACGTTAAATTACAATTGAATTGAATCAACGTAAAGCAAATGATTAAGGGAATAGATATGCATTTCTTGATATATTTTGTTGTTCGCTGCTTTTGACATTGCTCATAAAGCATTGTATGTAATGCTTATGAAATGTAGAATACGATTTATGTGCAATTTTTTAAAATTTGACGTAATATAAAGGTTTTTAAGGTATGACGACTACTGGTGCATGTTTTGCACGTTTCACCAGTGCTCGTCACCCCTGACGAACACTGGTGTTTTAACATTTTTAATAACTGGGTAACATTTTTGATGAAAAATACTATATTTTCGTTTAGAATTATGATGGTATAATTTTTACTTTAATTTGACTATCGGCACCAGTAGTCGTCAGGGGTATTCGTAAATGTAAACAAATGTATTTTAACCTCAAGAACGTGAACTTTATTGCACTTGTAACTTGTGTATAGCTTGTTTAAATAAAGTTAGTCATGGTACCTTTAATTCACTATGACTGACTTTAAACCACCTAAAATTTTCCATATTATTTTGCTGGAAAAATTAAACAATGGCACATAAACATATTTAGTTATAAAGCGCTTTATCTAGTTTTCTGTTATATATTTTAGAAAAACAGACATGATTACTCCATACATCTGTCTAATGTATTTTTAATTTTTATGATGTCATGCTTTTGCGAAGATGTGTTTAAGTGATGTTTAAGTTTTTTATTGACCGTGATAATTTAATTTTAATTCATATATATATTTCGAAAATGATAAAATACAAAGACTTAATTTCATAGTTAGCATGACTGTGAGTCGGTTCAAAATTATGTTAAGGCTTTTTTGTTATGTTAGATGCAGGTGAATAACAACTTATATAGAAACTATTAAACATTAAAAGCATTTCTTAAGCAAGTTTTCTGTTTATACATTATATTAATTATGTAAGATAAACAAATAGTTAAAATGTTGATAAAAATTACCCTGTTGACTGTTGTTCTTAAATAATTAAAATTGTAAGGTAATATTTGATAACATTAATTAACATTAACATTTGATAACATTAATATCCATAATATTTGATAACATTAGCTTGATATGTAGAAAAATACTAGCAAGCTTTGCCACCTTCGCTGGTCCCTATATTTAAATAAAATAGGAAAAATCCCTATCATTATCAAAAATTAAAAAAAAAAAAAAAAAAAAACTTTGAAATCAGTCGAAACCGCAGTTAATGTTCCCGCTGGCTTCTATAATAGCTTTCTGTCCCGCAATATGATGATTGGCTTCTACTGCCTTCGGCATAGAGTTAACCCTTTTATCCACCCCCCCCCCCCTCTCCCACGGGTAAATTTAGAATTTTAACGAAATATTATCAAATTCCATATTCCGTACTTTTAACCAATACCCAGACATCAAAACTCGCCTTTCTGAGTTAATTTGGAGTAGAGCTATGGTTAAAAACGTGTTTTTTGTCCGCCCGGCCGAGGGAAGAGAAGAGGGGAAGGGTAATTTTGCAAAATCGCCTTATAATGCGTCTGAGGTACACACACACAACCAGCCAACGCATAAAAAAAATCCCCTCCCGAAAATAATTTGCAACAGTGTTGAGCTTGAAAACATATATATTTCCCACCCTCACATAGACGAAAAGATCTTCGCAAAATCTCTTTATACTAGGTGTTGGATGCATATGACCAACTCACACAACAGAAATCGCCTTTGTAAGATTATTTAGATCAGAGTTATGCGTAGAAATACGTTTTTGCTACCCTGCTTTCTCAAAATTTGGTCGGAAAAAATTACGCAAAATACCTTTACAGTATTTTTGGGTACGCATAACCAATCAATGCATCAAAAATTGCTTTCCTGATATAATTTGTCCTGATATAATTTGGAGAATAATTACTCTTGAGGACGTGTTTTTGAATCCACCGCACACTTAATGAGGAAGAAGAGGCGAAGGATTTCTCAAAATTCCTTTATAGTATGTTAGGTACGCATAATCAACCCATACGTTTAAAAAAAATAATTGCAATGCAAAAATAATTTTTTATATACCGTGTTTTAAATTTTCCTGTCGAATCATATAAATGCTATTGAAGGCAGCGAGAACCTGAAACAATTGGCTAAATGTAATTTAAAAATGCATCGTCACTGTGTTCTGAGCTATTCTGAAAATTTCAAAAGTATAGGTAGTCAGGTAGATTGATGATCGGGACGAGTATATGATTGATGAATCATATAAACGCTACTGAAGGCAGCGAGGACCCGAAACAATTGGCTAAAAGTACTAAAAAATGCATTGTTATCGTGTTTTGAGCTATTCTAAAAGTTTCAAATGTCTAGCTAGTCGAGAAGTTAGTTAAATAAATTTTCTGTTGAATCATGTGAACGCTACCGAAGGCAGCGGGGACCCGAAACAGTTTGCTAAAAATATTTAAAAAATGCATTGTCACCGTGTTTTGAGCTATTCTGAAAGTTTCAAATGTCTAGCTAGTCGGGAAAAAAGTTAAATAAATTTTCTGTTGAACCATATAAACGCTGCCGAAGGCAGCAGTGACTCGAAACAATTGGCTAAAAATATTTTAAAAATTCATTGTTACCGTCTTCTGAAAGTTTCAAATGTCAAGCTAGTCGAGAAAGCAGTTAAAAATCGATTGCAAGATTTGTACTGATAACGCTGCCGAAGGCTGCAGGGACCCGGAGCAGTTGGCTAAAAGTATTTAAAAAATGCATTTGCATCGTGTTCTGAAAGTTTTAAATGTCTAGGTAGTCGGGAAGTTAGTTAAAAATCAATTGTAAGATTTGTACTGGACAAAGAAACAAGAATACGCGTTAATAAAAAGCATGGTAAAATCAGTCTTACTGCGATAATTTGGAACAAAGTCACTCTTAAAAACGAGATTATTACCCCCTCCCCTGCTACTTACCCTCTGCTTTAAGTAAAAATATTTTTGAGAACGAATAAGATTTTGAAAACTTTTCTTAAAAGCAAAGAATTTTCAAATTATTTCGCATATGAATTTGTTTTATTCGCAATATTTTGAATTTTACCATTTAATGTTTTGTGTTTTAAACCCTAAGAATGAATTTGGGTTCTAAATATGTTCCAAAGATATTCTGTTTCAATAATATTCTGTTAATTTTGCAAAAACGCAATTAAAATCAAACTAGTGAGCAAATTGTTGCGTTTTATTTACATGACGACCACTGGTGCAATCACCTGACGACTACTGGTGAAACGCAGTTTTCAAGTGACGAGCACTGGTGCATTTTTATAGGTTTAATTTTTATTTTTTTAAAAAAATTGGCTTAACGTATTGAAAAAATGAAAGTGTCTAACAACAACTAGAAGAATCACTGTATAAAATAGACCAAAGTATAATATTGATACATAAATTCCACATGAATGCCACGCGAAAAAAACAAACATTTTAAAAATAAGGCCTTAAGAGTGACGAGCACTGGTGTCGTTACCTTAAATGGTAGAAAGCTGACATACAAGTTTTACAAACAATGTAACAGGCAGCCAGAAAGCAAGTTTTTTAGTGACCACCTTTTAAGATTAAGGGGGTAATCACAAATATTCAAGGTCAGCCAAAGCCCCTGTTATTCTATGGGTAAAATTGTTTATAGAATTATACATTACCTAATTTTTATTTTAAAATTTCGTTTTGACATTCAGGAAATCACAACCTTAAATTAACACTCATTTTCCAAAAAATTTATTTTTAAAATTTGAAATTTGTGTTTAAAAATGTGAAAAATTAGCTAAGTGCAGTTTTCTCATTTTTTTAGCTGTAAAATGAAATATTAAAATTAAAAAAATTCAACCTTTTTAAAATAGGTACTATTTTAATGTTTGTAAATTTAATAAATGTGAAAACGTAATTAAAAAAAAAAAAAAAATAGGCAATGAGTAATTCTGTAAATAAATTTCGGCATAGATTTACATGGGATTTTGTAAATCAGATGCAAAGAGATGAGGAAATCATAAGAGGGAGTGAGTAGCCTTAAGGGGTTAACTTTCCCTTATACATTAAATATAAATTACAAGCTATGTATTTTTTATGAGTGTGTTAATAACTTTGTGAGAATTAAATTATAAAATGCATGTCTAGCAGAACAGTTTTAATCATCCAAAAACTTGTTGCAGAACATCAAAAGTATTCTGTTATGGGAGTATCATAAATGACATTTTAAAAGTGGTCTGACATCTTTACAATAAAAATATTCTTCATAACACAAGTATAAGTTAAATTTTGTTCTATTCTTTATTTTTAAAAAAGTTGTAAATTTCAGATTAACTTACAAAGTTTTTAAATTAAAACATCCATAATCAATGAAATTCATGACATTATCATAAAAGATATTTTAAAGACATCTCTGTGATGAAAATATTTCCCATAATGGACGTTAAGGAAAAATTTCACCCTATTCAGCCATGTTAGGAAAATTTTAAATTTTGAATAGCTTACATAGTTTTTAAAGTAGAATGTTAATTGTCAATGATGTTGATGAACACATCATAAAATATATTTTAAAGCTGGTTTAATATCTTTATCTTGCAGTAAAAATACTTTTTTAATACAATTTAAGCAAAGTTCTGACACGTTCTCCCATGTTAAGCAAATTGTAAATTTCAAATAACTTATGAAGTTTTCAAATTAAAATGTTGCAAATTAATAGGATCTTGCCAGCATTATAAGTGATACTTTATTAACACACTCGACCTCTTTACAACAATTTATTCATCAGATAATGTGCATAACAAACTGACTAACCTATAGACAGGCACTATACCAACAAAAAGTGAATAAGGGGACTTGGGACTATGGAGAGTTTTGTATAAAAGCTTATATTTCCATTTAAAATTTATAAATTGAACTATATTAGGTTTTGTTCGATAAACTGTATATTCAGGTAACAATTCTAATGAGTTTTAATATACAGTAACCGCCTCTTAATACAATCACTGGTTAAAAAATCAGCCGATTAATCTGATCAAATTGCTAGGACAGGAATCAAATCAATACAAACTACTTTTAAAGCTGCCGCTTAATAAAATCAGCATCGCCGGTTAATAAACTCAAAAATATCTTCTCAGCAGCCAAAAATATCATTTATTCACACTAAAAAAAATTTGATTTACATTGTGATTTTTTTTTTTTTTTTAAATAAAAAAACAAATTAAAGCACAACAAACCCTCCGTTATCACTCATTGTTCAAGATTTTATACTTGCAGCACAGTTACAAATTAAACACGCCCCCGCAACTTATCTCCGTAACAATTTCAAGGAACTTATTTTTCAAAGCGCAGTAATAAAATACAAATTTGAAATGATTTTTCTTTTCCTAATTATTAGAAGGCAATTTCTAGTTCTTATTTTGAAATTTCTATCATTCATGAGGTTTAAACAGGAAGATTTTAAATTTATAAGAACAGCGTGAACTTTGGGTAAAGTAATGATGATTTTCCTCTAACGAAAGTGCACGGGAACTTACAATGCGTTTAATTTACTTATATCGAAGAAACAATTAGTTAATTATCTACCAAAAATTAATTAATATTGTTTACTAATTATATTAGTCGTTACCTTTTGAAGTTTCTTTCGAAATTTAGGGACGTAATACATTTTCCTTAAGGGCAGGAACGTTCGCCAGATATAAAAATCAGCCGCTTAATAAAATCACTTTGGCTCAGAACGAATGTGATTTTAATAAGTGGAGGGTACTGTATTTTTTACAGATTTCGAATCTTGAAGTTGTGTTTCCTCATGCATATTTTCATGAATTTATGATCTTCAAAATTCTTAAACTTCTCCAGATATTTAAGAAAAGACTTATTTTATTTATTACTTTTATATTTACTAGAACCTACTTAAAAGAATTATGGGTGGATTTTGAAATTTATTAATTAGTTTTTCTGAAAAAAATTAAAAAGTGCATGTCTCTGTTTTGGCTGAGCAATGATGGATCAGTCCCTTAAGACATGCAATTTTACACATATAAATTAGACGTTAAAATATAATGAGAAAATATATTTTTGACATACATTTTAAACCTTTGAAGAATTCGAATATTCTAATAAATTTATAACAATAAGCCTCAAATGCAAATCAGAAATTCAAAGTAGTAACAATGCCTGACACTTACAATTCAAATTTTTGTGATAAAAGATTTTTCCATTTATCCTTTCTTTCATCTGGAAATTTCTAATGTCAAATGTCATGAGTGTGAGTGACTCAGAAAATGCTGAAGTTAACTTCAGCATAATTTCAAATAAAATATTTTTAAAAATGCAAACAATACCAAGATTTTTCTATGGACCACCAAAATTTTGCCACACACTATCAGTTGGTGACCACTGCTATAAAGCATAAAGCAATAGAAATCTTGGCCAACAATAGTGTATGTAATGATATGAAACCAATTAAAATTGACACGAAATGACTCTATCTGCTGGAGGAGGAGGAGAGAAAGAAAAACAGACATTTCCAACCATATACACAGAGAAACCACGAAGAGGGTTCGGAACACAAATCAAAAGTGCTCAAGTGAAAAATTATGTAGGTACTTTTACTAATTTTAATGAAACATTTAGTTTACTAAAAACTGTTTTTCTAAAATATAATAATAATAATAACAATAACTTTTATTTGATTAAATAAAACATCTACGATTCAATACAAGAACACAAAAACAAATCTTGTGTAACACATATTAATTTAAAACTTACTGTAACATCGGTAAGAATAGTTGGGCCCACAAAATTGCCTTTTTCAAATCCAGGAACAACAATGGATCTACCGTCCAGAATGAGTTTAGCACCTTCTTTAACGCCCGATTCAACCAGGTCACAAATTCTGCGCTTAGCTTCAGGTGATATGACAGGTCCCAGATCAGTGTTTGGAACATGGCCTGGAAATAACAAAAGTAGTATTGTGCTGTAAATACGATGTGTGAAATTATTGTTAAAATGCAGTCATATTGAAAACCCTACTTTTTTAAATATCAGAAGAATATAATTAAATATACACAGAAATTACAAAAATAATCTTCTTTCTCCATTAATATATATATATAATAATAATGAGTTATTATACATAGTAAAAGCAAGCAACAGATACAGTATCACTGAAACCACATAGACCAATAAGAATGAACTGTTTTCAAGTAGGAGAAGCTCAAAAAAGTGAAAAGAATTCTTCAGGGGAGACATTCTTCACCCTTGAGCACCAATGTACAATTTTGTTCACTAGTAGCTGTAATAGCAAATCACTAGTGGGCCCCCTATCGTACATGAAATTAATTGAAGTGAAATTTGAAATTGAATAGACTATTAAATACAAATTAACAAAGAATCTAACAGAAAAAAAACACCTTAATAAACAAAATATAATAATATATATATAACTGCAAGTATGCTTGCATATCTTTCACATCGTGCAAAAACTGCTGAAAATATTTTGACAAAATTTTGTGAAAATGAAGTTCCTCTTTACATTTTAGATTTTTTTAAAATGTAAATTAGTGTTTAAGTTAAAAAATATAATATGTTGTGTACAATAAAATATTGACATACATAATTATAAAAAAAAAAAAAAAAAAAAAAAAAAAAAAATATCTCTAAACTTAAAAATTAAAAAACAAAACACAGTATGAACATAAAAGTTCAAAATCATTATTTGAAATTAAATCACCATTATGTAGCTAATAGGCTCACACTACACACACACACATATATACACATATAGACAACAAATTAAAAACCTGACTTTTGCAATCAGGGGAACTTAAAATATATAGATTTACCCAAAACATAATTTTAAAATTTTGGCACAAAAACAATTCTTTCTTGACAATATAGAATAAGAAAAAGCAAAAAATAGGCACAAATGCAGCTTATTACCTGTCAAAAGCAACAGTGGCAATACTGAGTAGAACAATTTGCTGAAAACAGGACAAGTGGATTTGAAAAGTTTTTTTTTTTGTTTGTTTGTTTGTGTGTGTGTGTGTGTGTTTTTCTAAAATTAATTTTGACACCAATGTATCAATGAAGTTGAGTAAAATTCTGGAATGCCATTGCAAAATTAAATTACTGTAAATAGCTGTATTTATTTATTTATTTATTTTTTATTAGTGACGACCTTGGACATAACTTTTATTTATTATTTTTTTCCTTAATTTCACACAAACACACACACACAGATAAATAAAATAAAGATATATACATAAATTAAAATTAAAAATAATAAAAGGTAAGAGGAAGAAATTCAACACTATTTCCTTAAAAATAATACAACTTCATTAATATTTGTTAATTAAAGCAGTATAATGTTTTCTTTGCTTAACCATTTCAAAATTGATTCATCATAAATTTCATTTAACAAACATCTGAAGTTATGATTATTTAATGAAGGCATCAATCCCTTTTAAAGATTATAACTTTATTTTCTCTTATCCATGTGTTGTACAGAAAGTATTATTTATGGATCAGACCCCCCCCCCCCCCTCTTTGTATGCGAGAGAGACAGAGTCTTATCAGAATAGAATTGGGCATTTTATTGGGCTTATGTACATTCAAACACATTCTAATATATTACCATATATGGGTGAAACTTCTTGCTGATACAGCTAGGTAAAAAAAAAAAAAAAATGTTGCAATTTATTGTAGAAACATGCAGAAGTGGATTTAAGATTGATTGCATCCTAAGTCCATTTTGCTATGGTATTTAAATATAAAATAAATTAAAGTAATGTTAATTAAGAAATCCCGTGTGCACCTAAACTTATATAACTAACTATTTTGATTCTTATGTATGCATGGTTATAGATGACACAAATGATAACAAGTGATATGAGTGATGAATGATAACCCCCCCTAACAGCAATAAGAACTGAAATATCATTGTAACTCAAAAAATTATAAGAATGAGCCGCAAATTTTAAAACCAATATTTTTTATGATGCCTGTGCCATTCGTGCATAAATTAACATATAATTCATAATTTTTTAGAATATGTATTATTTATAAATAATTTTCATAATTCAAAAAATGTTTTTAAATCAAAAATATGCCTGGAATATAATTGTGTCACTTCATTTTAATGCACAAAAGAAAAAAAAATGAATATAATAATTCTTAAGGAAGATATGAATTAATATTTGTCACAATTATTTAACATTACTATCCACCTATTTTGACAGCTTAAAAAAACTATATGAAAAATGTATAAACTATAGCCTTTTCAGAGTTGATTTCATCTAAAACACCCTATAACATTGTCAAAAATGGGGGTTGCCAATGAAAAAAATTAATTTGATGCCAGTTTTTGACAAAAATAATTAGATAATGTCTTTTTTTTTTTTTTTTTTTTTTTTGCTGACAGTATATTTTAATATATATATATATATTATATGAACAAAAGTATGTACCTCATAGAACAGTGTATGGAAAATATATATATTCTTTCATTTACAGGATCACACAAAAGAATTCAAAATATTATTGCTATCCTTGGAAGTAGTTTAAAGTGCACTTTTAGTTGTGTCATAAAATATTTTGCTGTGCCAAATTCAAGTGCATTATGTATCGCATTAACAATTTCTAGTCAATATACAGGGTTACCCAAATTAGTCAGAAAAGTTTCAAAAATTGGTGTGGGCACAAAAATCTATATAATTCAGAATATTTTTAAAATTTAATAACAATCCTAAATGTCATATGAATATAGTTATAATATTCTAATAGTCTCCCCTCCTATAAAAATGTATAGCCAAGTATGATAAAGTTCTTACGCTAAAGTTCCCATGGAAATTGTTCGTAAGTAAGCAAGATGAATAACCGCAATACACCAGGAAAATAGATAAAGAAGGCCGTAAATAAAAACAATCTTCTTAACTGACAGCACTTTATTTTCAAATTAAACATCTCAGCTATGGGTTAAAAATTATTCGATAGTTCAATTGAAAAGATACATAAAAATTATTGTCTTTCAGACATTCAGGTGGTGTAAACAAATGTTCAGGTAGAGAGAGAGAGCTATTTGATTACATGTTCTTCAAGTCAGATTAGGAGCGAAATCTGAAGTTGACTGAGACGCAATCCTGATCAGACTCTTGGATTACGCCAAGATTTTTGAAAAAGTGCCAAATTTATAACCAAAGATATTCCATTGTTTCTAGATCAAATTAATATAAATATTTTGAATTTAGCAAGATCGTTAAAGAACTAATGCCAATCATCTACGCCAAATTTTATCGCCAGAAAACCGTTGAATAATAGAGTCATAAAGTCTGTGAAATATTGCACATCCTGCCATAAAAAAAAATATAATTACCCTTTAATAATATCATAATGTAAATTATAGCCTAATTTATTTATAACAAAGTGGACTTGCACAATTTTAAAGAATGAAAATGTAATTATGTATCCAATGGTTTATAACTGAAAATAATATTATTTTTTTATATTTTATTTATTAAATGATTTAGAAGAGCTTATAATTCTGAGAGATGTCATTTAAAAGGAATATTTTTTTGTTCTCAGAAGATTTATTAATAGCATAAGGGATAAAGTATTATTAGAATTAAGATATCTATTATAGACAAAAGCGAATAAAAAAAAGTAATTTAGAATTTCGTTATCTATTTTTATTAGCCATTTAATTTATTGAAAATATAATAATCACTTATTGCCTTTATTTAAAGTTATAATTAAAACTCATATATGTGAAGGAACGACTTCACACCAAGTGAAACTGTATCTAAAACTATTCTGAATTGTTGTTTAAAAGAACAGTAGACATGTTTTAATACAATTCCATTTAAATTACAAATTGTCTAATATGTCTATAGTAAGGGCAAGAGAAAGTAGTATATTATTCTATATCAGAAATTTCATTTTAAAAAGAGTAAAGCCATTAAATGCAGTTAAAATAAATGGAGGAAACAGTAACTGTTTCAGTACCAGCATTAACTTGTAATTTCTTAGCCCTGCTTACAAGTTCTGGAATCCAGTCTTTAGAAGAACCAACAAAAACAGCAGTTGATAAAGCCATGCATCGCTGACCAGCAGCTCCAAATGCAGCACCCACAAGCTACAATATTGAAAAGATAAGTAAATAATCATCTATTAAGTAAACATTCTACAATGCAATTAATTTTAGTTAAAATGAAGCTTAAATATTCCTACATTTATGAAACAACGCTTAAAAAGATATTCTTCACCTCATTTCTTGTGACCAAGGGTGGTTCAATAAGTTCAATGTTAAAATAGGGGTGATAACCCTTGTGGTTGAGAGAAAATAAGTGATAAGGGAATGCTGTATGACTGAATGTTTATCAAATCCCAACCTGTTGGTCAATTTTGCACCAAAGCCTTTAGAATCGTCTTCTATGCTAGGCACAGGAACATGGTTGCATTCTGTTAAAATATGTCCTTTTCATAAATTTTTATTAGTTAAAACATGGTTCGTACACATTTGTGATAAAGAAAAGTAAGGAGTTTTTAAGGACCTCCAGAAGATTTTTTAAGGACTACGTAAAATAATAATTTATACATTATGTATTCATATATATATATATATATATAATTTTTCCCCCCAATGTACCTATATATATATATATATAGAGAGAGAGAGAGAGAGAGAGAGAGAGAGAGGGAAAGGAGCTCTGTTAACTAACATTATAGTCTAACACAACATAAAATAAAATTTCATAAGTTCAAATACAAATTCAAAAAGGAAAATTGAGAAACAATCTTTTTTAATTCATTAAAAAATAAATAAATAAATAAATAATAATAATAATAAAATTTTCAGTTAGTTACTTACGAGATGATTCTGGAATGTTGTTTAATGCGGTAAAGTTGGAAACATATCTTATTCTTTATGTATAGTTCAAATGTTAAAGGAAAAAAAAAAAAAAAGAATAGTTGATGAAGTTGAAACTAGTGGAACATAAGGTGCAGGACAGCACAATTGAAAGTAAAAAGGAAAATGATATTTTTTATATACATCAACTCTTTTCCCACTGAAATGTCCCTCTCCTTCTCATCCCCACTACAGATGTTGCCATCTCGGTGGCATAAACTGCGAATTTTCTTTTGCCTCCACAAACAAATCTTGAACCCACACAAAAATTGCAGCATTAAAAAAAAAAAAAAAAAGTTTGATGTGGCTATTATAGCATACACTTTCTTCTATATACCTTATAAAATTCATGCAATACCAAATTATTTATTAAATTATTATTCACTAAAATTATTTTCCCATCGTGAATGCAAACGACTTTTCCTGACAAATGCAGACGATTTTTAAATATAACATCAAATGCCGAAAGCACATAGTCAGTTCTGTACCAACATCAGAAAAAAAGCATTTTTTTCTGTTTTTCTTTTTTCCATTAAAAATGAAAAATTCATAACTTTGTTTTAAAATTTCACAAATCCATGGCTCAACCATTCGCTTTAATGGTACTGACAAGTTCTTTCGAAAGATTCTCATACAGAAAATTCACATCCCAGGTGTAGGGAAGGGTATTTCCAGAGCAATGCTCCTAGAAGCATGCACTTTTTTCCCTAGCTTACAACTAGTATAATATTATCAATAATTTGTATTAATTTCACAATCAGCATTAAAAATATCTCTCATTATGTATATTTATCCAAAATTTTGTCTTACACTGCCCTGTTAAAAATTTAGGGGAAGAAAAGGATGGCAGTGCCACCTGTTGAGTGATTGATCCTCAAATATAATAAGCACGAGTTTAGGAAAGGGTCCAACTAAATATCAAATTTCGTTAAATTTCGTTCATTGGTTTGTGAGATACCGCGTCGACAAAATTTGCGATACATGCACGCAGACATTTTCTAAAAATAGTTAAATTGTGTTCAGGACATCACAAACTAGTTAAATCCGTCGGAAAACGGAGATTAAAATATTTTACAAAACCAATTTTTATATATAGTGAGAGAAGAAATTAAAAAAAAAAAAAATAAATAAATAAAATAAATAAGTATGCTGAAAAAAATCTGGTGTGAAACAGACAGACAACTTTTAATGCTTACCATTACACATAAATTCGTTTTAAAGATAGTGTGGTCAGAAGGTATAAAATATACCTAAGTAATCAGACGTTTATAGCAACTTGCTGAAAAGACATCTGAGAGAGAGAATTAATAGCACGTGTTCAAAGAAAATCAGCAGAGCTGTTTTTTGAAGCACTTATTTCTTAAATTGTATATTGACCTATTTAATCTGGAAGCCTATCATTTTTCCTAAAGTAATATCAGGTATTAATGAAAAAAGGGCACCTAAAATGAAATATATATATATATATATTTTTTTTTTAGATTTGTTTTTAAGACACCGTTGTTGTAATTCCATTTCCAGTTTTTCCATAAAACTTTGCAAATTCATCTCTTTATCAGAAATACACAATTACATATGAAAGAATATCTAAAAGAATGTTAATATGGCAAATTTGAAGAAAATCCGTAGAACAGTTTTTTATGAAACCACTTACAAGATGTAAAACTGACCAATTTATTGAAATGTCTGTCAATTTTCCTGAAGTAACCAACAGATTTTTTTTTTTTTTTTTTTTTTTTTTTTAAATCCGGCAACTGACGTTTTCCGACCATGCCTGTTAATCAAGGTTTTACTGTATCAGGTGAAAACTTGATATCGAAAATTTTGACCAAATACATTATTTCCATTACTTACGATAGTTGCGTAGTAGAAGTGAAAATCTAGATAATTCAGCGCATTGAAATTCCAGCTATATTCTAAGTCAATAGATATACTAAAGTATCAGACCAATATCTCGGTTTAATTACCAATAAAAAAGTTTTCTAAATAATTTTGGCCCCACTAGAGACTTGTGGGATTGGTTTGAGACTGATTTATATACCAAGTTTATATTTTTAATGACCTCATATTTGTATTTAAAATATAAACGTACTTTTTAAAAATAATTCTTAACATGTGCGTTTATCTTTTTATTTTATTTTTTTTAAAAGAAAATATCTCTTTAAATAGAGGATCAGCTTATACACGAGTATTTACGGTAATATTGCTAGGCGAAATTACTTCAAGAACTCAAGTAATGTGGTTCTGGTTTAAGGACAATAATATACTCGTGAACCTAAGCTTGGGTAAAATACCTTATCTTTAGGTCTTTCTAAAGGATCTTAGCCCGTATTTCTAAGAGTTTCAGAAGAGGGAAAAAAAAATGCTGAAAACCTCAAATGCCAGGGCCAACGAGCATGACATAGATTCAAACCCATCCACCAGCTTTAAGAACAGAATGTCTCTGTCACAAACAGGGATCAAGTGTTATTACATTTGAATGTGTTTTTTAACAAATCTAACAAGTGTTATTACATTATTATGTTTGTGATCAGCCCCCAGCGTCAAGAAATTAATTTGTTTTGGCTGATCTAACATCTGTGATAAGAAATGGGTCTTCTCCCTTTTTTTTTTCCAGATATTATGATAAGGTACATGATATCATTATTAAGAATGGGCACTCAGTGCTATTCTGGACATCTGCGATAATTACAGAATGAAAATAGTTCTCTAAAATACCAGATTGTATTTCTCAGTGGCAGATCAAATGTGCACACCACGGAAAGTAAACAAACTGAGAGAGAGAAAGAGAGCGGCTGATCATCTGCTTGTTGTTTAGAAAGGAAGGGACAAAAGATTTATCAATTCTTTGCCATTTAAAAAGGGAGATGGAAAACGACATAAAGATTTTCGGGCAACATGAGATTTCGGGTTAGTTACATGCCGAGGAGCAGAGGTTAGTAGTAGAAATGATTTATATATTTAAATAGCTTAACTAAAAAAATTCATTTTTTTTTTTTTGAAATAATATATAATGAAAATTGAAAAGCACCTAGTCAGATATATGATTTTTCTTTCCTCCCCTTCCTCATCACATATTATTTGTTTAGTTCTCAAGTAAATAAAAAAGATTATTCTTTAACCACATTTCATGCGACCATGGAAGCCTCTGCCCAAGTGCGGATTGAACGAGTCCAGTGTTGAAATAGGGGTGACTGAGAGAAAACAAGCGATAAGGGAACACCAAATAAATGGATATTTGCCAAATAACTATCTCTCGGCAAATTTTGCATCCCTCGAAACTTTTGGACTCGGCCTCACTGCTAGTCGTAGTAAACGTGGTCGCACTATATTCTTTTTTACATTTTTTTACCAAATCATTTTTCTTGTAGAACGTCTTTTTAGTAGTGTACGAAAAGCAGACGATTTTTATGTTTTTCCAACTTTGTTGCTACGCTGTTACATGTTTCAGATTTATTATCGTTCCAAATATAAAATTGTCAGTTCAAAAAACGAATTTTCTTTTTTTTTTTTTTCCTTAAGTTTTAAATACTATAAGAGAAAAATAAGTACTTTTTAAGGTACAAGTATAAAAAGTAAGGAGATTTTAAGGACCTAAAAACAGATAAAAAATTAAGGAGTTTTTAAGGACTTCCTAGATTTTTTAAGGACTTTTTAAGCACCTGTACGAACCATGTAAAACAATTATCATGATCTGGTTCACTTTGATACCTGATTCATCGTCACCACTCAAGGAAAAATGATAAAAATAATTAATAAAAACTATTCCTAAGGAACACAATTTCATTTTGTAAAACATTTTTTTTTTTACTTTCTTCTATATTCGTAAAAATTTTCGATGGATTTACACGTTTTGAGAGGTCTAGAACACAATTTGACCATTTTTAGAAAATGTCTGTCTGTGTGTGACAAAAATTTTGTGGCAACTGTATCTCCAGAACTATAGCTCAGAATTATATATAAATTTATATCTAAATGCACCTTGACCTAAATTAAAGCCTATCAACTTTTGGTGTCAACTGCTCAACGAGTAGCATTGCTATACAGCAATTTCCGTAATTTTAGGGGAGGCTATCTCAGGTTCTATTGCATTTTATCAAACAAAACTTGATATGTGAGAAGATCATTATGAGATAATATGCTGATTCAATTTGAATGTTTATTGGCCAACAGGTGGCACTGCTATACAGCAATTTCTGCATTTTAAGGAAAGGCTATGTATCAGGAACTACTGCACAGAACTGCATATAAATTTGTATGTAGATTAGAGGTCTGCATGGGCCTGAAGGGCTTGGCCCGGCCCAGCCTGCGCACGCATAGATGTTGATGATAGTTAGACAAATAGTTAAATTTTCTGCACAGATGTGAAAGAAAAATATGCTAATGAAAGTCTTATAAATTGCACAATTTTGCTATTAGAACAGCTTATTTCTTATTTTGCCTCCTACTTGTGCATGCATGATGTTATAATTGCAATGCAAACTTGGTGGATAAAGCATTATTAGTGAAGATGTTTTACCTCAGGTAAGAACTGCTGACTGAAGCTGTATGATTTGGTCATTCACAGTGCCGCCTATCGACAAATAGTTTAATTGTTTTTTCTTCTTTACCAAAAAAATCCTTTTTTACAAGAAAGATTTTTTTCGCAAACTGCGTTCAATTCCGTCAATTCATTCAATAGTTATGAATTTTAAAATGTCTATGGAATTATGGGACACCTTGATATAAATATATTTTTTTATATGGCGATAAAAAAATGAATGTGCAAAAATCTTTTTTTATTTAAATTGTTTACTAATAATTATTTTATTTAAATTGTTTTTTATTTAATTGTTATTTGTGATTTTACTCAATTACGTTCTCATAATGAGTGCAAATTGTTATGATTAGCATTTTATTGTGCATGTAGTGATTCATTGTACTTCTTTCTTTTTATTACATTAAAATTTTTACTCGGTTTTAAGATGTAAAGAGTTTTGTTACTAAAATTCTACAGTCATAGAAGTAACTAACATTTCCAATATCATAAAGCTAAAAGATTTTTATTTTAATTCCCTCTCATACTTCATTTATTTTGTTTTTTTCTTTTATTCAAAAATTTTATAAGTACCATAGACCTATTATAAGAGTGGACGGAGCATTCCATTATTAAGGGAATTTAAGAAAAGGTGCAAAGATGAAACCATGTGAATGTTGAAAAAGGTTACCTTTATTGGCATTTATCGCGTTATTGCCAATTTTTTGTTTTGAATATAAATATATATTATTATTAAAAGATACAACAAGCAAAACTAGTGTAAAATATTACAGCTGCTGAAATTTATTTTTACTTTGTTATTAATATCTAACAAAGTTCAAAAGTTTTTATGAGTTTGGTTTGTCTATACTCGTTTTAACTCTCATAAATAATTATGGACATTTTTGAAATAATATAAGATATAATATAGTTAAACTAATTCAATTTAGAGAAATAAGGGTAGCAATTATAAGCATTTTATAAAAAATAATTGCTTAAAAAGAATGAAATAATAAAATATTAAAAAGAATCTTACCTGTGAAATAAAATCCTTATTTTACATAACTTCTAAGGTTTTTAAAGTACATCTAATTTCTATTTTTAGCTATAAAATTCTTTTTAAATTCAAAACAATCTAACTTTTAAAGTGAAATAAAAATTTTGAAAAGAACTTTCAATGAAAAAGGGAAAATATCGTCTGCTTAATAAAAAGCAGAGTTTAGAGCATGGCGAGTAAATTTCAATATTGGCCAGTTTGGCTTCCTGTAAATCAAAAGTCACATGACCTTTTTTGAGAGTTATCTTTGCCACTAAAAAAGGTTGCCATTGTCCCGTACACTTTTATAATAGGTCTATGATAAGTACTACTTTAACCTGAGCAGTGGCAGGTTAAACCTACTAGTAATATTGATATTTATATAGATATAAGCTATGATGATGAGGAAATATAAAAAAGAATACCTGGTTCAAAGTATGTTCTTTATTAGCATCTGGCATAATAACTCCATGATTTTTTGCCCCCTAGAACACAAAATAAAGTTGTTATCTCAAACATGAAAGCTGTGAAATAAATAAATTAATTAATAAAATGAATAAAAACAGAAAATACAATTTTACCATATTGCACTGAACACGTTTTCCATTTTTTGAACCTCTTTCATAAATATATTTCCCCTGAAAATAAATTTAAAAAATAAAGATCTACATTTTTCTGCTATCATGAAATAAATTCAGCATATTTCATATGCTAACTAAAACAGTTGTATTTATTGAAAAAATTTTTTTTTTTTTTTTCCAACTGAGTGACAATAATACCTGGACCGGGAGTCGAACCCCGGATCTTTGACTTACAAGGTCAAGGCTCTACCAATTGAGCTATCCAGGCCAACATAAGTCAAAGATTCTTGTAAGTCCTCCTTGTAAGTGAAAGATCCGGGGTTCGACTCACGGTTCAGGCATTATTTTCACTCAGCCGGAAAAATAAAAATTTCAATAAATATGATTTTCTTCAATCAGTTGATTGTGTGATTTTAATAAAAATTGTAAAACAGTTGTAACTAGGGTTCATGCCAGTAGTGGAAATTTAGTGGTCCAAAATTATAAATTTGCAGACAAAAATAAAAAATTAGCAAGTTTTATATGCAGATGATAAAGTTTTGTTTGTAAGAAGTTAATACATGCATATTTTTTTCTTATAAGAGCATTCAAACATTGTCGTTCTGGATTCTTATATCCATGTGGTATATTTCGTTGAAAGATATTTATTATCCTTGGTTTTAAAAAATCCGGTATTACATTATAAGCTTTACAATTTTGCAAAAAGTTCTTATTCAAGATGGTGCGGGAAAGTTTAAGTTTTTCTTGTTTGAAGTAATTAAACGCTGACCAGAATCTCTTATAAATTTTAGTTTTGTCCAGTATCAACATTTTGTAAAATTATAATTTGATTATACATTGTATAAATTTTCATTGTAGTACATATACTAAAACAAAGTATTATTTTAATATAACCAATTTAAATATCTCACATTACAACTGCCAAATGTCTTTATAAAGTCAAAAAAGTTTCACAAAAACATTCTCAGTTTATACACTAAAACGTTTCAAATAGTTATATATTTCTTCTTAGCTTTCAACTTTTTATCACTGACTCTTCATCAGGATCAGAGTTATGGGTATAGTAAAACTTCCCGTTAAAATATATAAGTTCAAAGATATATAATCAAAAATAAGTCATTAATATAAAAGCTGTTAGAGTCAATACACTATAAAAGGCTAAAATCCACATATTATGTTTTACTATTTTAAAAAGCCATATCCACAATTTAATACTTCTCTGTAATGACAATTTCATTGAATTTTTCCCTGCACACTTGGACAAATTCATAAAAGAACTACATGTTGGATTGCTAGAATGACAATGTTTGAATGTTCTTATAAGGAAAAAATACACATATATTAACTCCTTACAAACAAAACTTTATCATCTGCATATAAAACTTGCTAATTATATACCAACACTGGAATTTAATAAAAAAATTAACACATATGTTTTTTTTTATTTGTTTATATTGAAAATATCAATGTTCTTTTAAGTAGTATAAATATTCGTTTACGTTCGTTTACTGCTGTTGGGTTAGTAAGGATTTCGATTGCTTCTCGTTTTAGGGCGTAACTATGGTTATTATAGGGGGCGATCTTTTTAGTGTGGATAGTGTTAAGATTAATGGGGTTGCCTCCACCCACATTACTAACCCCATTAATCTTAACACTATCCATACTAAAAAGATCGCCTCCTATAATAACCATAGTTACGCCCTAAAACGAGAAGCAATCGAAATCCTTACTAACCCAACAGCAGTAAACGAACATGAACACGCCAACATCCCCAAGATCTGGAACCGATTGATCAATAGAATCAAAGACAAACGAAGCAAAGTGAAGGGAAGAGACCGGAGTTTCCCAGATGACAACAAGACAACTGATGAGAGTCACAAATCACCTGAGGAAGGGTGCGGGAGCACCCGAAATGCATAGTGAGAATGAAAGGACAATTTATAAGGTAAATTTGTGTTTTTGAATTTGTGTTTTTATTTGAACATTAAGATACAGAGACACCTATTTCATCCAAACCTTGCTACAGTGGATTCAAATTTAAAAGGAATAAAAAAAAAAATATATGTATTAAGATCAATTTAACTAGGATACTGTCATATTTCAAATACAGTCAAACCTCATTAAACGTGAATTACTTTTAACATGAACTGTTTCCAGAATCCCCTTCAAAATGAAGATTAGTTACTGATAGCATGAACTAATGATAACATGAACAGATTGTTTTCCCCCATTGAGATTCACATTAATAAGGTTTGACTGTATACTAAAATATATTGAATTATTAATAACGAATTATTAAACACAGTAAAAGCCAAGCAACAAATACAAGATCACTGAAACCACTTAGACCAATAAAAATGAACTTTTTTCAAGTAAGAGAAGCTCAGAAAGGTGAAAAAAATTCATCAGGGAGACCTTTTTCACCCTTGAGCACCAATGTACGATTTCGTTCCCTAGTGGCTATAACAGCAAATCACTAGCGGGCCTCCTATTATACATGAAAATTATTGAAGCAAAATAGAAAGTGGAATAAGCTATTAAGTACAAATAATAGAGAATCTAACAGAAAATAACCATCATAAAGAATAAATACTCACAGGATGATACATTTGGAGTCACATGGATTAAAAAAGCAAAATAATTCAGTGGTTTAGTTGTTCAAGAAGTATAAAATTAGGTTTTTCTTTCTTTTGTGTATGTGTGTTTGTTACATTAACACAAATAGAGAGAGATAGAGGTTGAATATACAAACAAATAATTAAGATGCAAGTGCTTGTTTTAAACATGAAAAATATTTAAAAAGCAAACAGAACCCTAGTTTTAGGCAACAAAATGTTTGTGACATTTGTCGATGATTTAGTGATAACTGTTGCCACTTTGCCATACTGGTGTGAACACTAGTTACAGCAATCAACTATAACATGAGACAGAAATAAACTTCGAAATTTTATTTATTAATTTATCAATCATGAAAAATCATTTTAGATAAAGTGGAGTGTAAAGTTTTTTTTTATACCAACTATGGGGAAAATGCCAGAGTTGGGAATCGAACCCAGGCTCTTTGCTGTGGTTGATCTACCACTGAGCTACCCTGGCTGATAATCAGCTCGGCATTTCTCACATCTGTTGGCATTTTCTTGCCATCAGATATATGTGAGAAATGCCAAGCTGGTTATCAGTCAGGGTAGCTAAGTGGTAGAGCAACCACAGCAAAGAGCCTGGGTTCGATTCCCAACTCTGGCATTTTCCACAAAGTTAGTATAAAAATCAACCTTAGAAATAAGCTTTTAAATACTGTGTTTAAACTTACAGCTCTATCGGAGCCCACAAATGAAATAGCAGCAATGTCTGGATGGTCACAAATGAAAGTCACAGCTAAAATATACAATTAGAATGTTAATTTGGAATATTAAAATCAAATAAAAAAAATTAAATGTTCACATTTAGCTTAAAAAAAAGAAGTAAAAAAAGAAATCATTACACATTTTATAATACTTTTATTCAAAACCACACTAAACAATTTTCTTTAATGAATTAAAAGTGAAGTTAAAATCTAATTTAAACAGGGATAAAATTACGTAACATTAAAAGACCCTGCTAATTGTATGCAGAATGGATGGTGAAGAGAGACTTATTACTGACACCAGGAGTGCAGAAAATGTTCACACCTCAGAAATTTCCCCTAAATGCAATCTAAATTTCCCTCAACAACACAAATACAAAGCCCTTTCTTCTATGTAATAAGTGTTTAAGAGAATAAGTATACACTGTAACATAAAAATAAAGCTGTTAGTTTATATCAGGCCTGTCCAACCTGAAAGAACCTGGCAGGCCGCAATGGAAATCTATTTTATTCAGGTGGGCTGCACAGTGTGTACATATGTATGTCTCTTTATATATGTTTGTGAGTGTACGAATCATGTTTGTATATACATTTTTCGGGAGAGGAAAGGGTGAAGATTTAGAGTAAAATATATTAATATTAAAAATTATTTTCATTCATAAATTAACAATAAAACTGTCAAAAATTTAAGGCTATAGACTAATAGCTATATAATAAAAATAATGAATTATGTTATTAATAATACTGTTTTTACAACAGTATGTTGTTTGTTTGTTTATTTAGCAACTGTTGAAAGGTATTTTCTCTTCAAAAATTCAGAACAGATTTATTAATGGTTACCCAAAGTCATCACATTTTAAATATTGTTAATTACTTCACATGCCACAAAATACTAGCCGGCGGGCCATGAGTTGGACACCCCTGGTTTATATTATAAGCATTGCAAAGTAGTAAATTGTTATTTTAAATTTAAATTTTTATTTTTCTAAAAGAAATACTCAAAATTTCTCCCGAACCTCGTCCGGGCATTCAGACATGTTCTGCACCCCTGACTGACATATCACATGGTTATTATTTAAAGTATTTATTTATATATGCATTAAATTATATTTAGGCAGTTCTTAATATATTATAAGACAAATTAAACATTGAAAATGAAAAATTTCTATAAAAGCAAAATAAATTTAATATGAAATTCAGACACAGCAAAAATTTCAAAAACTATGAATTTAGAAGTACACTGTTGAAAAAATGCAACTTTACTGCCAAAAATTCTCTGTAATTACAGAAAAATACGTTTTGTCAGCATAATTTTTCCATAATTTACAACTTTTTTTCTCAAATTACAGAGAATTTCTGGCAGCAAACAGAGATGCCAACTTCTAATGACAAAAAAGCAGGAGATTTTTTAACAGAAATCAGACTTCTTCCAACAAGAAAGTTTGTAAGAAAAATGAGTAAAATAATGCAAATGTAATTTTAAGTAAAGCTTTATAAGCTTAGGAGGTATTTGCAAAGCATCAGTATTAAAATTAAACGAATAATATATGTTCCTTGCAGTAAAACAAACTATTAATAAAAGAAAAAAAAAAAAAAAAAAAACCTCAGCCATACAGTTGTTTAAAATTTAAGTCAAAATAGACAGATTTGATCATTCTGCTCCCTATATAAAACAATAAGGATCTTAATAATATAAAACAATAAGGATCTTAAGGATCTTTGTAAAAGAAAAGGTAATAAAGAAATGAAAATATCATCAGCTATATTCTAATGAAATTTGAATTCTTTAAGTTTTCAATAGTTATGGTATTTAAAAAAAAAAAAAAAAATCTTTTAATAATAAGAGATTTTTCATTATGCAAAAATGAAAGTTAAAAATTTATTCTTAGCAAAAATTAGTTTCAAAGCATTGCAGCAAATTCACATTCAAACTGAACTTGATAAATTGCAGGGCAAGATAAATTTCAATTTTCTTTCAAATTTTTTTTTTACCCAATTCCACAAATTTTAAGCATGAATTATGATAAGACGGATAGATAAAAATTACATCAGAAAAGCAGGAGAAATGAGTGGAAAATCAAGAGCATGGAAAAACAAGCAAAAAGCAGGAGACTTGGCATGTCTGCAGCAAAGTTTCATTTTTTTTTAACAGTGTAGCCCCTGAAAAGTTTGACACCTGTTTAAAATCAGTTAAAATCATTTAAGACCTTCACCACCTAACTTTTCTAACAGCACTGTCAAACACTTTCATGTTTAATTTTTAAATCATTAACTTAAACATGCTTTCCAACTTTCTATAATAAAAGTTCTAATATAATTATACCTTCATGAGCACCATGAATGACGTTAACAGCCCCAGCAGGTATTCCACACTGTTGAACGAGCTCCATCAAAATCATTGTTGCACCAGGATCTCTCTCAGAAGGTTTTAAAACCATAGTATTGCCGCAGACCAGTGCAACAGGAAACATCTAAATCAAAATGAATTTCAAAATAGAATTACCAAAAAGTCATAGTTTTCATTATTTTTAATAAAATATTTCAGTTTTTCATGAATGAAGATGCATGTTTTCTTTTAAATATAGTTACAGATTAAAACATTTTTCATCTATATTTTTAATTTATTTCGATGTTTAAATCACATCAAGAGGAAAAATGTAACTAATAGAGAACTATTTTATTTTATATTATTTTTTGTTGTCTATTTCCCTTCAGATTAGAACCTCTCATTATTTTAACTGAAATTTATTTTTATATAGAAAACTCTGCTTGGCTCTCATGGGCATGTATAAAATTAACATTTGAAAAAAATCACATATTTTTTTCATAAAAAAAAGTAATTGTACTTTTGTTTTCTTAATATTGTAGAGTTGCACCAAATAGTGATTTTTGCTGGATACCAGATAATGAATATTTGGTATTCAACCAAATACTCAAATTTCAATGTCAATATTCTTTCACAACCAGAATAACTTACACACGCACACATATATATACAGGGCCCGAAATTTCAACTGAGATTACACTCACCGAAAAAAAGTTTTACTCGCCACAAAATAAAGTTGTTATTATTATTATTATTATTATTATTCGCATCTTTTTTTCCCTAACTATTTGAAATGCTTTTACAAATATGCTTAAAATTATATATATTAAAAATGTGTCGTTTATCATCATGTTTCATAATCATCTATAATTAAAAATCATTATAATGTATTGTATTTGAGATTTGAAAAAGGTTAAAATGTCTAATAACATAAATGCAAAAAGTCATTAAAGAAAAAAAAGAAGAAAGAAAAAAAAAAACTATTTGTTAAACTATATCTTGTGAAAATCATTTTATCATGAAAGATTAAGCTTCCTTATTTAGCTGTTCATTTATTTAACTTTTTACATCAGAAATATCTTTATCGTCCATTTTATTTTTGTAATGAGACGGAATGTCGATGTGTATAACTTGTTCATTGTTTTCATTTGAAACAGCCATTTCAGAATAACTTTTTCTGTAAAATCGTTGCTTACATACCTACAAATCATTACAAGCGCAAATCCTTGGAGTTTCAGTAAAAAACTTGAAAATGGGAACTGTTTTTTTTATCACTATTCAACAAAATAAAAATAGGCAGTATCTTTAAAAGGCTCGGGTTCATTTTCATGCGCGAATACTAAGCATTTTTCCTTTCCCAAGATGGGATTAAACATGAGGGTATAAGATGGCAAGATTTTGCCATACTTAAATCTATAAAAAGAATGTTTTCTGTCACCATATCGTGTAAGAATTCTATCTATAACTAGACGAAATTTTTAACAGTAAAAATTCCACTAGCCAATGCCGAGCTGGCGAGCAGAAAATGTGTGTGTGTGTGTGTAAATATTAAGCTGAATACTTAAATTTCAATGTCATTATTCTTCCACACCCAAAATAACTCACACACGCACACACATATATATATATATATATATATATATATATATATATATGCATGTGAGTGTGTATATTACTAAAAAATATTGGAAGATCCAGAGTAAAAAAAAAAAAAAAATTAAACGAAGTTATCGAATAAGTTTAAGTACCACAGCAAGCTCAAACACATACCGTAAAATTCCGATAGTAACCCCCCCCCCCTCTGAAATTTGGCATACTTTACTTTTTCGGAAAATTCTGTTTATAACCCCCCACCCCCACCACCCACCCTTACCTTTGGCGGCTAAGTTCGCCATTCTTTCGTTTTTCCCATGAGCGTTGCAAACATACTTTTTTTAAATTCTGAAGTATGTTTATTTAGAAATTTTATTTGCATATAAACGTATCCAAGTGTTATTTTTACTCATCTTTTTAAAGTAAAATAACTCAAAAAAAAAAAAAAAAGTGGTGTTGTTTACATTTTTTAAACTTCAAAACATTAACAGCTATCAGCAAGTGGTCGTGGCTTTCACAATCTTGCTTATGTGACTCTGTTTTTGCGATCACAACACTTTTCTAAATTTTAAATTATCTTTTCAATTTTAAATCATTAAGTAGCATAATAACTCCGTAATAGTACTTGCATATGTAACTTTAATAGTTATCGTTCACCTGTTTTGTTCTTTCATATCAGTTAATAACAGTGCAATTAACTGTTTTTTTTAACTGCTAGCGAATTCTAGACTGCTCAATTGTTATTCTATGAGACTGCTTCACTTCACGATCGCGATTTGTTTATCACATGTTTGTGTCTGTTTCTGTTATTCCGAATACTTTCTTTTTTTTTTTTTGCTAAAATAAAAATTTAAAATGATTAATAAAATTTTTTTATTATTAATAAAATTTAATAAATAATAATCAATATTATTATAGTGCTAATACAATTTAGTAACCATTAATATATATTATAATATTAATAAAATTAATAATAATTCTAGAACAAGATTGTGAAACTTCCGATTATAACCTCCCCCCCTTCCGAAATCGTCGTACTTTTTCGGAAACTTCCGAATATAACCCCTCCCCCAGTTTTGACAAATTTCCCCTTGAAAAAAAAAAAAAAAAAAAGGGGGGGGGGGTTACTATCGGAATTTTACGGTATCCATCTTTGTAAGTGTACTATGTATTTAAAAACTCAAAAATAATTTTAAATTTAATTCCTTTTTCTACTAAAAAAAAAAAATAATAATAATAAAAATAAGAGAACAAGTCTTGCGTGAAATATTTTTTGATTTTTGACTAATGATGAAATAAAGGCTAAATACAATTTATTTGTTCACATTCCAAAACACAGAAATAATTTTTTAATATAACTTCATAAATTGTTCTTTAAATATAATTTTACAAATTTAAATGTACTATTCGCAAAATTACGGGTGATTAAAAAAAATTAAAGTTACTCTAATTTTATACGATAAAAAATAATTTTACCAATTTCAATATTTTAAATTTAAATTTGATTCCACTATTTGGTCGTCGAATATCAAGGTATTTGGCCAAACTGAATATTCGGTCATCAAATATCAAGGCATTTGGTTGAACCGAATATTCAGTGTCATTTGCCAAATAGGCAGAATACCAAATAGTAACCGAACATTTGATAAAACTCTAGTTGAGAATCCAGTATAATTATACAGAGTAGACAGTTTCGGTTAAAAATTTAAACTAGATATATAAAAATAAAATTTATTATCTAATAATCAGTCGATGTAAGTCCAAGATTGTAATTGCCAGAAGGTGTGATTACAAAATTAGTCCTCTAGTTGAAAGGTAGGTTGCAAGTATGTGTTCAAAGTATGCACATGCACAGACACAGTGCCAAGGGGACAGCCAATGATATTATAGCATTAATATAATGCCCATGCCGGAACAATAGACAGAGATTGTGTCACTGGTAGTCATTAAGATATGCAGGAGTTGACACCTAGGTATCTATTCTCCGATCCAACTGCCGTAACGACCGTCTTTAAACAACGACAATCGTCAAATCAAAAGTCGGAATGTGACGTCACGTGATCAAAATAACGACTGCCACAGTCAGAATTGAGGTATAGTCTGATCGGAGAATAGATGCCTTGATCTATTTCCATGGTTTATCTTCTTTCAACAAAACTGAGTACATCACCAAATAAAACATTGTCATAAAATATAAGCAATGCTGACAATCATGTGGGTTTAAAGTAAATATGAATATAAATAAAAGGTTTACATAAAAAAAAGAAAACACTTTGTTGTATTTAATCTCCAACACCAAAATACACATCCATTCATAATGTGCAGGACTTCAGATAATTTACTCTTTTTAGAAATTAAATTAACTTAAGGCTGCATATTAGTCAGATTCTCCCTTTCTTCCTTCCCATGTTAATTTATGGAATTTTTGTTGCTTCGTTTTATAAAAATATCTCATTCAAAAATGAAATTTTTTCGAAAAACTTCATTTTCAAATGAGATTTTCTTATAAAACGAGGCGATGAAAATGCCATTGGATAACATGAGAAGAATGAATGAGGGAATCTGACTGATGCTTAATACAAAGATCCTGTCTTAATATAAAGATTTTCAATATAAAGTAGAATGGAATATAGAACAATTAGACTGTTTATTACATTCAGGATCACAGTGTTAATTATAAGTATGATATAATCAATTGCTCATGTTAAATACTGCTGCATAAAGAAAATGATCAATAAGAAGCTAACATAATTAACACATGATTAATAAAAAAAATTTACCTTATTATTATTAATAAAAATTTGATATCTATAAATAGATAAATCACTCTCAAATTGCTAAAATAAAATAATATAAGTTTGTGATTTTAAAACATATTCCTCATAATTTTTCATATAGCCCTTCAATTTCAGATGTTTTCGTAATTTACTCATATAGTTTCAGTAAACAATATGTACATATATCATTCATGAACTTGGATCGCAGAATAGAGTGTTTTTAGTTTTTACCAATAAAAATGATTTCATATTCAAAAGAAACGCAAAATAATTTTAAAACCAAATTTTCAATATTTTACAAAGATTGCAACAAAATGACATCCTTTTCACTAATATAATAATTTCTATCTTGTTTATGCAGGGAATTTTTAATTAATATTCCAGGATTTTCACTATAGAGTGCCCTGTAACAATTGTTTAAAGTTCTACATAGAATCACAGATTAATTAGATTTATAGACTAGTTAAACCACATATGAATGATTTAATTTCAACTACATTAAAGAAGGAAAAAAATAATAAATAAAATAAAATAAATAAATAAAATAAAAATTGTGGGAGGATTTTTTAAACTACAGAGATGCCAGGTCCGAAGGGCACTCTGAATAAGAATTACTTTTATTTTCAAGAATCAAAAGCTAAATTTAATAATAATTTCAGTTTTTTTTTTTTTTTTTTAATTACCATTGTATATATACAGCTTGTGTATCAGAAAAATGAGTCATGCTTTTCTTTTTAGATAAAATAAGTTGTGTGAAGGAAATACAAATTATTTCCCGACTAAGATAAAACTTATGAAAACATATTTTTCAATGAAAAGTGAAGAAATAAAATAGAAAGAAACAGATTAATATTCAGATAAATAAAAAAGAGATGAGAAACTTATATCTGTTAAAAACTTCATAACATTACATGATATTGGTAAAATAAGACATCAAACTGTACTATGGGATTTATTTATTCAAAAAGATTTTCCAGTACATCAAATAATGTTTGTGCATTAACTATAGTCAAAGATATGCTACTTAAATGTACAATGACCATTTTATTAGCTACAGGACAAATATAACTAGCTAGAATGGATAGGAACCTTCATCCTTAAATATGCTCACAATCTTTTCTCTCTAGTTTTGCACTGATCCAAAGGTTGACCAAAAATGTTTTTAAAAAAAAGTGGAAATTCTCCTGTTAGAACAATTTTTTTATGCCCGAAACGTTTATCTTTCATTAGGCTTATTAGTTTAACTGTGCATGATTAATCAAAATGGCTACTAGATCAAATAGTTTATTAGTTATTTCATATGGAATAGATCTCAGCTAATTTTTTTCAATGGTCAAAATCACATTAAAAGTTGTGAGGAAACATAAACAATGATGACAATGCATTTTCAAATGTTTAAGACTATTGTTTAATATTTACAGAAAACTTTTATAGTATAATGGAATTATCATTATAAAATACAATAATTCTTGATGATGAAATCGATGAAGATTCTGATACTGCCAATAAACACTGCCAGACTGACAAGAAATATTCTTTTTTTTTTTTTTTTAAACCAGAGTTTATAATCTTCAAATTATTTTGTAGAAACTTTACTACAAAAGAAAATTCTCTTGGCGGACCTTTAAAATATTATTTAATGTAAACTAGATAAAAATATTTAAATATATACAAATATAAAATACTTAAATGAAGTTTGGAATTCGACATAATTTTTAGTAATTATCCAATAACATTTGAAATATTGTGGATTTCTTTATGAGGTTAGTTATTTTCCACATTTTTAGATGGTTATATTTCCAATTTAGTAGTTTGCAATAGTAATTACACAACACATCTAAATCAAGTCATAGTGCTATCAGCACTGGTTCTGTACTACTTAAGCAAGAACATATTTTTGTTTCTCCTCTTATGACATGTGATCAGCGACGGGTGGAGCGCATGCATCAACATATTTCATTGTGATTTTTTTTTTTTAAATCAATAATGACGTTAGCTGGTAAGATTTCAATAAGAATTTTGAGTACTTCATTTATATTCACATTCATATAGTAGTCACAACTGTCAGTGTAGATTGACTTACATTGTGCTTTTGAGGCAAGGAAAATTTGCAATCAAGGATTTAAGGGTTTTCAACCATAGGAGTTTTGCAACGCCTATAAGCTTGCTTTGTTTAAGGGTTAGACAACCATAAAATTACATCTGGTCATAATAAATGATGACCAGATGTAATTTTATGATTATCAAACTTTAATTTCTAGGGTGCAAAATACAACTAATGACTGCTATTTTCTAACTCTGGTTGATGGTCATATACATATATATAAAATTACTGTGTATTATTTATTTTTAGTTTCACAATTTTTTTCTCCCACACTTATTAAATATGAGTTAGAATCTCTTAAAAAAAGATTTTGCATAGAGAGAAATCCTTTCAACATTTCATGAATAGATAATAACAAGCAATACTAGCACTATTTTCACTAACAGCTGTAAATTTTGTAAAATAATTAACTAAAAATGTAGGACAAAAAAAAAAAAAAAAAAAAAAAAAAAATGTATAATTAATAATAACAAAGAAAATAATTGTTCATTAAAATGATTTACTACTTACAAGGAAACATTCAAAAGGTGTCAAAAAATATTGAAAAACATATATGTGATGCTACTCTTCATAAAACACCAGAAAGTGAAAAAATTACCGCCTGAAATGAATTACAGCGACCACAAAAAATTGTCAAAATTAAGCAATTTTGGCAATTTAGCGCTGTTAGGCGATAAGTTCGCTAGCACCGAGATTGCCCTGTACGAACAGAACCGTGTTTTGCTTGGGATCCGGAATTTTCGCCCCCGGGAAATTTCGCCCCCTGGAAATTTCGCCCCCGTGTGATACAAAATATAAATGTAATTACAAATAAAGTTATAAACATATATGCGGCATTTCCCAAAATATTACCATGTTTTTATTAACTTCGAATCTTCTTTGTTTGTTTGTGTGGTCCAGTAAAAATCTTGCAATCGATTTTTAATTGACTTCCCGACTAGTTCGTCATTTGAAACTTTCAGAAAAGCTCAGATCACGGTGACAATGCATTTTTTTAATACTTTTATATGACTGTTTCGGGTCCCTGCTGCCTTCGGCAACATTTACGATTCATCAAAAAAATTATTTAACTAACTTCCCGACTAATCAGACATTTGAAATTTTCCGAATAGTTCAGATCCCGGTTACAATGCATTTTTAAAATACTTTTAGCTAACTGTTACGGATCCCTGCTGCCTTCGGCAGCGTTTATGATTCAACAAATAATTATTTAACTAAGTTCCAGATTAGCTAGACATTTGAAACTTTCACAATAATTCAGAACACGGTGACAATGCATTTAAAAAATACTTTTAGCTAACTGTTTCGGGTCCCTGCTGCCTTCGGTAGCGTTTATGATTCAACAAAATTTTTCTTTAACTAACTTCTTGACTAACTAGGCATTTGAAAATTTCAAAATAATTCAGAACACGGGGACAATGTTTTTTTTTTGTTTTTTTTTTTACTTTTAGCTAATTGTTTCGGGTCCCCTCTGCCTTCGGTATCGTTTATATGATTCAACAGAAATTTAAAAACATGTTATATAAAAAGTCCGTTCTTTTTATCTTGAAATAATTTGTTGTATAAAAATATGGAGTTTATACAATATTGATATATGTTTTGATTTTGGTCATAACAAGGGTTCACAAAGAGCATGGCGATAAAAATATGCATGAGTGAATATTGAATATATTCATTCACGCTAAAAATATTTACTGTTTCTCTTCTAACAACTTTCACAAATTCTGGTCATTTCTAACTTTCAATAAGCAAAATTACTCTGCTCCTCAATCCCATCGGTGGAGGTCAAAGATATTATGTCATGTTATTTCTTCGGACCACCTTTAGGAGCGAGACTCAGACCGTCGCCAATTGCCCATTGCACAGCACTAGTGCGACGTAAAAACCCAACCAATCAACCAACCAACTCTGCTCCTCAAAGGGTTTAAGAACTGAGAATCGAAACTGAGGTTGTTTGCAAAAACAGTACATTTTCGAAAGTAACTGTTTACTCTAATAGAGCGTAGAAAGTTTTATTATAGGCTTACATTTAGTATTTTACACTATTTATTAGTAATGGAACATATAATTAATTAAATTGCATTAAGACAAAATAAATAATGCTTGGTTACTAAGTATGTTTTCGTTTGTTTCGTAATTCGTAAACAATTTGTTTTTTATCAGTATCATTGCAGGCTTTATCTACGGGCTGAATATTCATAAATAAAACCCATTCGTCGACTAGAACATATTTATGTCTTAAAGAATAAAATTCGAAACACTAAAATTTCGAAAAATTTCGCAACAATAAAATTAAGGGCTCTGTCTATGGGCTTAATATTCATTAAATAAAGTGAATTTGTCGACAAGAACCTTTTAGCAGGTTCTTGTCGACAAATGCACTTTTATGTCTCATTATACTCATTATACTCATTTTATACTCATTTTTTATGTCTTTACGTATTACTTTATACACGCAAAAATGTCTTCAACTTTTATAACAATATAATTACTAGCTCTATCATTAGCTTCTTTTGAAATCTCTATGAATGCAGGTAATATTTAATGGCCAAAACCTTTGTATTCTTGGCCATTATGAATATAATTCTCCTAAATATCTCCAAAACGGAAAATCATATAAATGCCATTATCATATAAATCATATAAATAGAGGTGCACAACTAGATGTTATAAAAAACCTATATACTAATTTTCAACGTTCTACGTCTAACAGATTTTGAAATATGCTAGATACATACCCCCCTCCCCCCCATACACACGCGCGTACTTACATACTGACGTCACGAAAATTCGTGTAAAATCATTGATATCTCTGAAACGGGAACTCGTATTAAAACCAAAGTTGCAAGTGTACAACTAGACATTATAACAGTTACACATATAAATTTGCAATCTTCTTCGATCATTCATTTTTTAAGCTATGCAGATTACAAAATCAATTTCGCACTTCGGGATTACTAACTTCCTTATACTTTGTATAAGAAAGTAAAAATGATAGACTCATTTTTTTAAAAACCAATTTCCGAGATCTAAAACTGACCTACTTAAGTAGGATGATTGTTAATTTTCCGCTTATAACCACGTAATACATGAGAAAGGATATCTAAAATTGATTTATGATTTCAAGAAAATCGTTAAAGCCGTTTTTGAGATACAAACTTTTACCAAAACTTGGCAGACTCAATTATTGACCGGAAAACAATAATTACATACAAAAAGATGTTTAAAAAGGAGTTAATATAACGATACTGAGAAAAAAAAAATTCCGATTTTCTCTAGAATGAATAAGTGACCATTTTCTAAATCCCTTAACTAGAAATATAGATTTCCGAGCTATGCGCATAAGGCACGTCAATAAATTGAATAGACGAAATTATCGAGAATTTCTTGTGTACACATTTCCAGATGGTGAAACAATATTCAGAATATTCTGAATATTTTGTATTGCGAGAAATTCTCGCTTAATTTTCTAGAATTTGGTAATAAACCAAGATTATAGTTGCAGAAACGCGCCTCTTGTAGTCTCATTTATTTGCAGAGATTTTTAAATAACTTTGCCCTCGAGAATATAGGCAAACGCTCTAAAATTCTAATAGGGGCTTCTAGAACTCGCTTTCCAAGGGGACTAGAATTTATAAGGATGACATGGAACTATTTTTCTAGTGCCACAATTTAGGTTCTAGGTGTCAGTTACAGAATTTTTTCTCAGTGGAGTTTGAAAAAAAAAAAAAAAAAAAAAAAAACGTGCAGTTGTTTTTAAAGGAGCGCACTTGTAAAGCCTGGAATTGATCTATTTTTACCAGACACCTATAGATTTTCCTGAACTAACCAACTATATTATTTGAAAGGTCATCTAATAGAGTGATTATATAAAAACTTTGAAGAAAATTGAAGGAGCCGTTTTTGAGATACGGACTTACGGTCCCACTTCCGTTTTCCGCTGTCCCATTTCTGTTTTTACAATTTCCCCAAAATAAAAAAAATATATATCTGTATACCACACCTGCCTCAGTTTGGAAGTTCCGTAGCTCTATTTTTGTAAGCTTCGGAGATACCCAGAAGATTCCGCAAATACACACACATACATACATATAGATACATTTATACACTCTGACCAACTGTCAGAAACTACTTTTCTGGACTCAGGATGCCTTGAAATGTATAAATCAGATGAAAACTTGACATCGAATTTTCGGACCGCACCTTAGAATGTAGAAAACGAGGGGAAAAGACTGAAAAGTCATAGAAAAAGGGAAAAAAAAGATTAAAAATTCTATAGAAAAAAGCACGGGATGAAAACAAAAAAAAAAACCCTCACAATGTCAAGTATAAAAAAAAAAAAAAAAAAGGCTAACACCGGAAAGGATAAAAGGACAAAATTGACTAGAAAAAGACATCGAAGAGCGGTAACGGGTGGGCTGGGGCGTTCTGTATATTGTCGGTGGTTAATACGACTCGCCTAGTATAAGTTCATTATTCTGTAATCTTATTTCCTTATTTATCAATAATGATCAAATTGATTAATAAATAAAACAAAGTACAAAATATTTGATAAATTAATAAAATTATTATGTGTGCACTAAAAATTTAATAAATAAATAAATAATATTACTGTACACTTAAACTTTCTTTTAATTAACAGAGATAAAAAATTAATCGGACAAGTTTTCCATTAGAAATTTTTTTTTTAATTCATATGTTTTATATTGAAATTAAATGGAAAATAGTGTGAATTAAATAGAAATATATCGAGAATTACTAAATGTATATTTATGTTTTTATTTGTCATTTCATATATATTTTCCACAACTCGGGGGCGAAATTTCCGGGGGTGAAATTTCCGGGGGCGAAATTTCCGGGGTGCAAGATTTCCCGGGGGCGAAATGCTGGGGGCGAAATTTCCGTAAACCGTTTTGCTTCACCGCCAAGTACTCAAAATCAATCTCCTAACAGTGTAAAATCGACAAATGTGCTTAATTTTGATAATTTTTTGTAGTCGCTGTAATTCATTTCAGCCGATAATTTTTTCACTTTCTGGTGTTTTATATAAAGAATAGAATCACCTATATTTTCTCAATATTTTTTGAAGATGACACCTTGAATGTTTCCTTGTTAGATTCCATTAACACAACATGTATTTTGTAAAGTGGAAAATTCTTACCCAAAGAGGTATCATAGCAGGAAAATTAAATGGTGTAATTCCAGCACACACTCCCAGAGGAATTCTGTATGAAAAAGTATCCATGTCACGAGAAATGGAAGGTAGAGTTTCACCTAACTGAAGAGATGTTATGCCACATGCATGCTCAACAACCTCTATTAATAATAATTTTTTAAATGGTTACATATTTAAAAAAATATTAAGAGCATTTTATACAATGTGATATACATTTAAATAATAAGAATAAAATATCAACTTATTATTCAATAAATAAATAAATCGTAATTCAAAGATTTATCACTGTTGGGGTTTCATAAACTAATGATATAATTCAATTTCTGATTGCAGTAAATTATTATTATTTTTTTCTTTTGAACTCCGTGATAAATGACTTATTTCTCAAAAATAAATAAATAATCAGTTTAAGAAGACAATTTTTGGCATAATGTGTATCATCCAACGAAATTTTTATCTTGTACAAAATTAATATTCATTGACAAAGAATACTTTAAATCGTTAATCCTACACAAGATCAAGAACTTGAAAGAAGTAAATGGTGCTTTTCTATGAAATTGCTATAATTTAATATATTCTTTAACATTATTTCCTGTTATACTCACATAAGACCATTTTCAATAATTGCATAGTATATTTTTGAAAGACAATTAATGGCTTAATCCCAAAATAAATAAAAGGATCAGTGTAAAAAAATTCATAAATAAATCGTTTTTTTTTTTTTTTTAAATACACTTTTATTTCAAATCGTACTGAAAACTCCAATTCAGCAAAACTTGAGCTCAATCGGGTGATAGAAAGTGAATTAAAACTTAAAAACAAACCTTGAATTGGAGTTGGGGGGGGCCAAAGGTCATCCCAAGTTCGTAACTACTTGATCATGTATTGTTATCAACAGGGCCCGATTAAGGCAATGTGGTGACCAGTGTCGTGAAACACGACATTGTCGTTATTCAATTTTAATTATTTTTGTTAATTTTCATCAAAATCAAGCTATTATTTAATATTCAGGCTAAATTTCCTTAAGTTAATTTCATCCCGTTTTACCCCTGCATGGTTGCTTCACAGCAACGCTCAAAATTCTCTTTTCGTTCTTCTTTCCTGGCCCCTCCTATCTTCCCAGTAATGTACGTGTTCCAGCGTTCCCTCTTGCGAGAGCTCGCTCCGATTGGCTGAGCAGCGCCGTGACGTTTCAGGAAGCTTGGTAGCGTCTGCCGCGAATTTCTCCACAGAGAACGACACTTGCCATGGGATTGTGAGGATGTAAAATCGGTCGTGGTCGCGCTTTTGTGCGCACCACGTGCGTTTTGCGGAATCTCCCGTGTGTAAGTTACAACTTACGACGTGTCCAGCACTTTACTTTAAAATAAATGAAATTACTATAAAATAATTAGATACATCTAAAGAACATACCTTAATTGTTCATATTACAAAGCGTGTGCGGTATTACATGTGTTTCCCACACTGATGTCTTTGGATTAAGGTCGCAGCTTATCGTTAACCCGCTGGAGCAGACAAGATGTCTTACTACCTGATGCTGGTAATTGGAATAAAATCTTTTTGGAATTACATCAACTGCGTCCGTCTTAGTTCTTCTCTGGCTCCTAGTAAGCTGTTTTCTCTCCTATTTTTTTATGTCAATCGCTAGATGGTACGTCAGAGCGATGATGGGTTTTGCCACACCAACGCATTTCTTGCTTACTGTTAGTAGCCACAAATGTACGATCACAGAACTTGTTTTTAGAACCATTAAATTTAAGAACTTATCCATTTACCCAAAGAACGCTACTCGACAACCAGTTCCTGATTCAGTTTGGTGCCCCCCCCCCAACTTATATATATGTAAGCCATTGAAAAAAAAAAAAGGCATAATAAGAAATACATAATTGATTTTGTTTGAAAAAATATTATAACAACAGGGGTCAGGAAAAACAAGGGAGTTAAAATCGCACCCTGATTTAAAATATAATTTGCATTCATCGCATTTTAAGGATAATATTTTAAATTGACTTAGTGACTGATACTTACTGAATGAATAATAAAAATAAATTTATTTGTAATTACTAGGCATTAGCTTTAAAAGCCGAATTATATGACATAGAAAGTTATCACAGTAAAAACATGTATAAATACACAGAATAAAATATTACCAGAGGAAATTCTGAAGAATATCTGATGTAAGAAAATTTCACCACATTATAAATTTAAGTGCATTCTTAGATTAAAATCTAAAACTGTGTTACAAAATTCATAAACAGATGTAAGTATATAATAATGCATTCACATAAACCTAAGAAAATGCAATGCTAGTGACCAGTGGCGGATTTAAAGGGGGATGGGGGGCTAGAGGGCTGAAGCCCCCCCCTCCCCACCAGCTCAAAAAAAAAAAAAAAAAAAAAAATACTGACATTCCCAATTGAATAGTACAATTGCAAACTTTTCATTGATCTGGAATTACATCTTGAAAAATCTTAGCCCCCCCCCCCCCAAAAAAAAAAGTTAAGTTCTGGATCTGCCACTGTTAGTGACATGACAACTACATATGTTGCATTACAGTTTCAAATCAAAATTCCAGAAACTTTACTGTACTACATAAATTGCTTCCAAAAAAAAAGTAAAATTTAGAAATTAATTATAAGTTTTTTAAAAGTTTGAAGTTTTTTAAAACACCTTCACTTTATTAAGCAATAACAATTTAATATGAACTTGTTACTGAGCAAGGCTATTTTGGTGCCCTTAAAATTGTGGTGCTCAGATCCTGGGACCCACAGGATTGTGCGTTAATCAGGCCGTGATCATCAAAGTTACAAATACATGCAAAATTTCAGCTCTATTGTGTGATAGGAAGTCGGTTAAAAGTCAAAAACAAATTTTGAACAGGAGATGGGGGCCTAAGGCTCCACCTCTAAGTATGTTATTACTTGAGTAGTGTTATCAGAGTTATACATATGTACAACATTTTAGCTCAGTTGGATGACAGGAAGTGGGTAAAAATTCAATTTTTTGATTTGGCTTATACAGATAAACAAACACCATAACAAGTTAAATAAAGTATATAAAAAATAGATTAAACATTTCCTCTTTCACTTTTTTAATTTAATGATAAGTACAGTAAAAACAATTGCTATAAATACTAATTTACAAATAGAAACTGTTTTCTATTCACATCAAAAGTTAGTCAGTAAAAGTACATACTTATAAGCACACATGCAAAATTTCAGATTTATTTTTATACTAAACAAAAGAAAAAAAAAAAAAAAAAAGAAGAAGAAGAAGAAGATTATTGAATTGTTTAAGATTTTTCTCGGGTTCTGGTAAGTTCATTTTTCATATAAATTAATCAAATTTAGTTCAAAACTATAACAATAATTTACAATTAAAATTATGTTCTGCCCATGTTGCCCATAGAGATAAGCATGAAGTATACACTCATGGTACAATAACTATAAATTTGTTTTTATACATGAGCAAAGAAGCAAATTGATTTGTTTATTATGAAATTTTGTTTACAAAAATAAAGTGCTCAGAGCCTGACAACTTCACTGGTACTTGAGGCCCATGCATGATGTATGGAATTTCTAGGGGCAAAATTTTACTGATAACAAAAATATCTTATTTAAATCTTCTAGGTTTTTCCCTTTAACATAGCTATGTTTCACTTACATGAATAAAATTTCAAAATAAAATCCATCATTAGGTTAGTTTATTATTTATTAGTTTTATTATTAATTTTATTTATATTTGAGGCTAAAATGAGAGAAATTTACCTTTTGCTGAAATATTTTTTTCAGCCAACTTATTTGCCTGGAGACAATTGAGTAAAGATAAAAACTGACTTAAAAAAAAATTATATATATATATCAATATAGCAAATATTCTTCTGCAGGAGCTCCCACGGTAAGTCCCAGATTTCCCATATTCCTCCTAGCATATTCTGCAGGAATGTAAAATGTCTGCCGTAGCAGCCTCGCCTCTGTAGGAAAATCGTCATTTCGTAGCTCTGGCATAGTTCCCGAATACTACCTCTGTCAAACCATTTCTAGAAATATCAAACTAGATTTTCACTTAGATTTCCCAAACATGTCTGTTCTTCCAGGAAGATTCCGGGAGGTTCAGGATATCCCAGGAAGCGATGTAGGAAGATCATTGTTATATGGGTATATATTTATTTATTTATTTGTTGATAGAATATCTAAAACATTTTTCTTCAATTTTTGGTGACAACAGTCTGCCTAGTTATCCCTTGATCAAGTTTCCTGACATTTTTATCATTATTTCACACTTTTTAAAAGGGCACGAAAAATTGAAAATGGTCTGGGTACAAAAATTTGTTTGGCCCTAAGAGTGCTCGAGTGATTTTGTTTTTAATCACATTTGTAAAGTAAATAATTTGGTGTGGTGCTCATACAACTTTCTCTTATGTCGCATTTCAATGATATGAAGAAAGTTTGAAGATTAAGGGGCAAGATAACAAGTACTGTATATAAATCTAAAAAATTAAAATTAGGTTAAGGAACAGTTTTATTTGACAAATAATGTGAAGGAGATTACTGCACCTCTCAACCTCCCATTTGAATAGAGTACCCAAATTTACATAGAATTCAATGTTGTTTAGGTATGAGATTAATAAAAAGACAAAAAAGTTGAAACTGTACATGGCTAGACATTGAAATGAAATACTAGATTTTGATGACAAAATATATTATATTAGTCTAATAACTATATTTTGTTAATCTTCAATCTATAAAAAAAGAACAAATGTTTTTGCCTTAGTATTCAATCAAGTTTAGTTTGATTAGCTAACGTAACAAATGCACATCAAAAACACAGATACACACACAAAATAATAATAACTGAGAAAACTGAAAAAAAAAAGCTGAAAAGCTAAATTTACAAAAAAAGCTAAAAATTTTCATCCCTGCTGCTATTAAATTTAAAAGTTTATTCCAAATTAGTCAGACAACTTTCACCCTTATCGTCACATCACTCTTTGAAACTTATCAATCTCGATCAAACTTCTCAAATAAAGATTTGCACTTTGTAATACAGTTTAAAACATTTAAATTAATCATTAAAACACAAATATACTTTGCATTTTAGGCTAAATGAAAGATTTAGATTAAAGTGGTCCAAAAACAGATATCATTTTTATTAATTTTGTTACTTTTAGATTTTTATTATGTAACAGTGAAGAAAACTTGTCTTTAACATTAGACAATATCTAAATAGGAGAATTAAAATTTTAAAATACTTGCTAGCAGCCAGTGCAAACTTTTAGCTTACTTGCCAATTTATCAGCTTATTATAAATAATATTTCTGTCTGAATTTTTTTTAATGTATTTTTTAAAAATCGTCCGATATTTATAAAGGGATTAAGCATCCCTCTAGGGTATACATTTTCAATAAGAATATTTTTTTAGAGCATTTGTTAATACCTTTAAAAAGAGTGGTTGAACAACAGAGCGGTGATAATTTGAAACAAAATTAACGACTTTTTTTCATTTTTAACAAAAAAAAAAAAAAAATAATAATAATAATAAAATAAAATAAAATAATTTACAAAGAGGTTGGTATTGCACAAAATTGTGATATAGCACACAATTGATTGCAATCAGGTGAAAAATCACATATGAACTTCAAAATAAAATATTTGAATTGCCTGAAATAACTTAATATTTTAAGTTACACTGATAACAGATAGGTACACACAAAGATCAACTGTTAAAAACTTGACTTTAGTATTTCAGGGAACCTCAAAACACACAATTATACAAAAAGCAAGCACTGAAAATTTAACTTTAATATATACATACATATATATATATATAAAATGAATTATTACACATAGTAAAAGCCAAGCAATAGATACAAGATCACTGAAACCACACAGACCAATAAGAATGAATATTTTTCAAGTAGGAAGAAAGGTGAAAAAAATTCATCAGGGGAGACCTTTTTCACCCTTGAGCACCAATGTACAATTTCGTTCACTAGCGGCTATAATAGCAAATCACTAGCGGGCTCCCTATCGTACATGAAAATAATTGAAGTGAAATAATCGATTAAGTACAAAATAACAGAGAATACAACCATAATAAACAAACAATACCCTCAGGATAATACATTAGGAGTCACATGGATTAAAAAAAGCAAACTAATTCAGGGGTTTAGTTGTTCATGGAGTAAAACAAGCAAAGTTATTATATTCACTGTCATGGGTTTAGAAATTAATTTTCATTCCTAAGCAGTTTTCCAGGACATGGTAAAATATAGTACAGCACTCCCACAAACTACATTCAGTTTAGATTGTAATAGACTGATACATTAGATTGTATAAATTAGGTTTTCATCTAATAATGGTAGTCCTGTAGGACTAGAGATGGAACGAAGCTTTGGCATGGCCAAATAATGAGCTGTGATTCGGCCTATAATAATTCATGTTGTGAATATTCTTTTTACAATTATTATTATATAAAATATTGCCTTTTAAGTTATGTACAATTGTACCTTACAATAAAGCACAGTAAAATTTTATATTTAATTTAAAAGTTTGTGTGTGGAACCACGAACCGTTCAATGATTAATAATATATTCAATTTAATTTGAAAGTTGCTAAGAAATAAATAAGTTATATTTCATTATATTTAGTTAATAATTAAATAAACAGCTTTAGTTGTTTTAAAATGAAATATTGTATAAATATTGTATAAATTAGGTTTTCATTTAATAATGGTAGTCCTGTAGGATTAGAGACAGAACGAAGCTTTGGCCTGGCCAAATAATGAGCTGTGATTTGGCCTATAATAATTTATGTTGTGAATATACTTTTTACAATTAGCTTTTTACAACAAGCATTCTTTAAACATTTTTAGCTTTGAATCTTACAAAAACAATAAATGTCATTTTTATTACCTATTAAAGCAGATGAATACTTTACTACCAGTAATGAGCACCCTTCAAAAATTTCGTTTAAAACTATATTTTATTTATAATAGTTATAGGTATAATATTTCATTGTTTTAAATATATTAATCTGCCAACAAAATTTAACAAGTTTCATTGTCATTGATCAAGACTTGTCTATCAGGATTATAAAACATGGAGACTTATCGAAAAATAAATAAGAGCTGAATTTTTATTATTTATTTTTTAGAAACCAAATTATGAGGAGGGTGCGTATTACTTGCACATCCACCCTAGATCTAAATTCCAAATATTTATTTTAGATAATTAAAGTTATAAAATTTATTCTAGGTTAATTATTATCACATGATAAAATGTTTTCTAGGACATACTGAATTGACATACTGAAAAATGTTCATAAATGAAAATACTGAATGTCATACTGAATGAGAATGCCATACTGAAAAATGTTTTTTATGCTTACTAATTAACATCTTATTATATATAACCTCACTTCATTTGATCATTTATCCCACAGTTTTAAATTATGATGTAAAAAAAAAAAAAAAAATGTTTCTGCATTTGTAGGAAGAATTCTATTCCTTTTGCCCTCATACACATTTCCAGCTTCGGAAAATAACCTTTTGCTATATATGCTGCTGGAGCAGATAAATAGTATTTAGCAAAGTCAGATAATCTTTGAAATATTTTTTTATTCTCTCTCCGTCTCCACCAATCCAACAGACAATATGTTCTACTTAAAAGCAGATTGTTTATATATACTTCTAGCTCTTTAGTCGATGAATTTTCAGAGTGTTCTGTGAGTAATTCATTGTTTATGATTTCTGCAAAACAATCCTACAATAATGCTGGAGATTTGGACGAAGCTTTGGCCATTAGTTGGCCGAAGCTTCAGTATTTAGTGCTTTAGCCAAACTAAGCTTTGTGCCATCACTTACGTAAATTACATACAGTATGACGCAAAAGTTTAGACAATGACATTATTCATCATTAAAATTTAGAATTATGATGTCAGAATTACAAAAACCTGAAAATATATTTAAAATATATTTAAAATATGTTTAAAAATGCTATAATCAAAAGACAGTCGTTTGATTTGTTATAATTTTAATTTTTTTGATAAAAATAAAAAAATTGCTTGTCGCAAAAGTTTAGACACGATTATGATTTTCTGTGAATGTTTGCTGGCATATGCAAATTTAAAATCGATGATGTCATAGATTTTGAGTACTTAAGTTCTGCAAACGATAACGTTTCGTAGTCGACATGCCGCGAGCTAAAAAAATTCAAGCGAATGAGGTTTCAATGATTTGGCAGTTGAAAGCTGAAGGGAAGCGCGTTTCAGAAATTTTGGCTATTATTAATAGATCTAAGAATTATATTCATCAAGTTTTATCGCGTGGTTGTGAATTTAAAGCAAAATGTAGATCTGGGAGGCCACGTGTAAGAAATATACAAGAGGATCGCCTGATACAAAGATTAGCGAGTACCCAACAAATGAGTGAACGTGAAGCTCAAAGGTGATCGGGACTCTCTGTATCAAAGGATACGATTTGTACACGAATTGTGGAAAACGGAACACCAGTTTATAGCAAAATGTAAAAGGAAGCAGCTCTGAAGCCACATCATAAGTTACAAAGAATGTTGTGGTCTCGAAAGCATATGCCATATGGACAGAAATGACAATCAGTCATATTTAGTGATGAAAAAAAGTAGAATTTAGATGATCCAGATGTCTGGTCATCGTATTGGCATGATTGTGGAAGGAACCTCTAGGTTTTTTCAGTCGCAGATAAGGAGGGGGCTCGGTGATGATTTGGGCAGCCATTTGCTATAATGGACAAGTATCTTTGACCTTTACCAGTGGTCGTCAAATATCACAGCATTATACAAAGACATTAGAAAAGAACTTAATGCCATTTGCTGAGCTTCTAGGTGGCCCTCAGTGGCAATTTCAACAAGACAATGTTTCGATTCACACTGCAAACAATACAAAATCTTGGTTTAATTCTCATAATATAAGAGTTCTCGACTGGCCAGCCCAGCATGTAACACAGATCTTAACCCTACAGAGAATCTTTGGGGGCATCATTTCTCGCAAAGTTTATAGCAATGGTAGACAATACTTTTCTGTACAGGGACTCAAGACATCTATTGAGGATGCATAATACGACATCGGTCCCTAAACTATGCAAAATTTCATTTCTTCGATAGAATCTGGTATTTATGAAGCAATACAGAAGCAATACGAATGCACAATTAGGCTTTAAAAATTGGTTATTTAGATTTTATTTAATTTTTGTCTAAATTTTTGAGACAGTATTATATTTTTGTTACCATTTAATTACTTGCAATATGTACAGTACTACTTTTCATTGTTATAAATATTGTTTATATGCACAGCACATTACATTCAAGCTATGTTAGGAAAATTTATTAAATATTTTTCGAAATCTGTATGAATTTCTTCATTGTCTAAACTTTTGCTTTGCACTGTACATATTGTGCACATAATTATAATCCTATGTTAATAACACACAGCACAACCAGACACGCATTTCCAACAATTTCCAAAAAAGTCCAACTATATTCTAGTTCTTTTGGGCAGCCTATAAATGAACTGTGAATGAATTTTATACCATATTCTACATGAAACATGCTTTTATGCATATAAAAAAATATGTTTATTTCATTTTGTTTAGTGCAGTCTACAGATATTAAACTGTACCCCAAAACTTTTGTGCATAGTATTTGAATTTTCTTGTATGTCCTTGTATACAAAACATTTGTTTGATCTCAACAAAAAATTAAATGTAGCATCTCTATATGATACACATTTAAAATTCTGAGTTTGGATTTACTTTCTGTTAATATTTGTTCTTGAGATATGCTAATAACACATAGACTAACCGTTAAAAACCTAATTTTCAGATTTAGAGGGCCCAAAACATGTAAATATAACAAAAGCTCAATTTTGAAAATTTGACCCGAAAATAATAATTTATCTGCAATATGGGCAAGAGAAAGTAAAAACAATATCTTATAAATAAACCTCATAAAACAGGAAAAAAAAAAAACTTACGTAGTCCTCGATGAACATCCCCTTCAGCATCTTGCAAAGTTTTTCCTTGCTCCAAAGTGATGTTTTCTTTTAACCGACTCTTTAGCCACAAAATAAATAAAATATACATAAATTAATAAATCAATAAAAATAATTCAGAAGACACATACATTATATTTAACATAAAAATGTTATCTCTAATGGCAAAATATATATGTTTCAATCTTTAAAAAAATGTTAAAGAGCACAAGTATCAAAAGCAGTTGGGAATTTGCATGTTTTTTGATTTTACTTTTATGTGATAGAAAATGAAAAGGTAAGAAAATAAATACATTCATTTTCTTTATTTGAAATCTAATTACTGATTTATAACAATTTTAACATCACACTATTTGCTTTATCAAGAAAATGCAATATAATATATCAACACGTCACTCTTTATGACAACAAACAGGAGTAATCGTTGTTTACATTCGATTTCGTGCTTTGCTTCTTGAATCAGTGAAATAGATTTTGTATTTTATAATAATGACGGGTATTAAAAAATCGTAGTATAAATATTGTATTGTACCACTCTGCACTAATTCCTCTCAAAAGCCATTCTTTAGCATTCCACAGGATCCTATTAAATGAAAACATAGGACAACCACCATGCGTACTTTTATTGCTTGTCATTTTCGAGATGCATAAAAAATAAAAAAATATTATTATAAAATTTAGAACAAAGTTTTATTTTAATATAGAATGACGACCAGAAGAAGAAAATGTGACGATATCGGCTTAGTGAAAGCATGTTTGTCAGTACAGAACGAATTATTGACGATTTGTCATTTTCGTGACGGTCATTTTTGTGACGTCACGAAAATGACATTTGTTGGAGATTTACTATTTTGTAAGCCCTGGATTTAAATAATTTTTTATTTTGAATTAAAAGATTTGTTGGTGTAGGATAAGCTTTATATTTAAATATTTAAAGTACTTTCCGGTATCCAGGTAAATATAAAAAAATTACATACGACATTAATATTAAGATACAATTAAAAAAGCAAACTTTTATTTATTTATTTATTTTATTTTTTTTTTTGCCCCCTTTAAGGTGTCATTGAGAATGTTACTCAAAATATTTTACTTGTGTTATTTATGGCAAGATGCAGAAAAAATAATTTGCATGGCTTGACAAAGAGGATGTCCATGAAATTCAAGTGCCACATATTCTGTGCAAAATTAGGAATTCTCCTGAACCTGCTTCAAATAGATATTTTAAACTTCAGGATGAAGATTTTAATAATGTTCAAAATGCTTTTTCTGAATTTAATTCAGTTAATCATTAAACTTGTAACTATAAAGATTTTAATACAATAAAATTGCTTGATATTCTCATTATTGCTCTTTCTTTTCCCTTCACAATCTTTTCTCTATTGTTCTAATATGTTCCATTTTTAATATTATATGGTCCTATTGCATTGACAAACAATGTTATTTCAGTGAAAAATAGTCATTTTGACAAATATTGTCATTTCAGTGACAAACAGTCGTTTCAGTGACAAACATTGTCATTTCAGTGACAAACCAGTCATTTCAGTGACATCATTTTTTGACATCTTTAAATGCTATAATTAAAAATTTAATGCAAGTAAACTAATTATTTCCAGTTTATAGTCAAGAGGTATGCAGTCTATGATATTTCCCATTGATATAATTTATGTTTATAAAAAAATAAATTTAAATTTATTTATTTATTTATTTATTTTTTTAAATTTAAAATTTTTGGGTTTTTTATTTTATTTTATTTTTTAAAATGGGAAGAACTTTTTAGAAAAGCCTAAGTCTTGTATTTTTTAATGAATCTGAACCACAAAAAAAAAAAATTAAATGGTAATTTTGATTTTATAAGATAATTAAAATTATAAATTTTTATTGAAAAATTTCAATAAAATTTTAAAAAATTATGTTCGATCTCTGTCAAACTCAGAATTTATTTAAGATGCACTTACGGACTTATTTTCAAAAATTCAAATTAAAATACAAGGTTTGAAAAAAAAGTTTAAAAGAATCCAAAATGCACACTTATGTGATATTCAGCCATAAGATGAAAAAGAAATGCTCAGAAATCACACAAACGATTGATAATTACGAAAGTTAAAACGGATTGCTGCTGGCTAACTAGGCTAACAAAATGTAAACATTGAAGCATCATAAAGCATGATGTCAGGCAGCGTTTTGAAGTCACGTGATTTTTGGTTAATTTCAAAGTTATTTTTTAAATTAATGAGAACGTTTTTCCTTTTTTAATAAACTTTTGAAGTTTATGGACCTAAATCTACCAGAAATATAGGATTTTGTTCGAATCCCCGATGTGTGCAAATTCCTCATTAATTGCAGATTCCATTAATCAAGTGAAACTGAAGCAAACATATTATAGGGACTTAAGAGAGTACAATAATAACTATTTTTGCTGACAGACAAATCCCATATTATTCTATGGGAAACTTGTTTATAGAATTATACATTACCCAATGTATTATTTTTAATTCTGTTTTCACATTCACAAATATCACATCTGTTAAATTACTACATGCTTTCTAAAATTTTATTTTATTTCTTTAATTTTTAATATTTTATTTTTCAGTTTAAAACACACAAAAAAAATAACTCAGTTGTAATTTTTAGCTGTAAAATGAGACAAAAAAAAAAAAAAAAAAAATCAATTTTAGGAAAACAAGAACAAATTTAATGGTTGGGAATTTTCTTAATGTGAAATTGAAATTAAAAAAAAATTATGACATTAGGTAATAAATCACTCGCCAAACAAGTTTTCTCATAGAATAACATGGGCTTTGCCTGTCAGCGAGTATAGGTGTTGTAGGTGTGATTATATCTCTTAAGGGGATACTTCATTTAATGTGGATGGCAGTCTAATCCCATGTTATCCTTTGGAACATTTGTTTTCAAAACTACCCATTACCTAACATAATTTTTTTAATTCCATTTCCACCTTTAGAAAATTACCAACCATCAATTAAACTGATTCCCATTTTTTTTTTAATTATATTTTTAATTTTTTAAGATTTCATTTTAAAGCTCTAAAGTACAAAAAAATAAATAAGAACATATTTTTCCCTTTATACCTTTAAAGTAAAATATTAAAAAATTGAAAAATCAGTATTCTGAAAACAAGAGTCAATTTAACGGTTGTAAAGTTTCTAAAAGTGAAGACATAAAAAAAAAAAAAAAAGGGTATTAGGTAATGAGTAATTTTGTAAATAAATTTTTCCATTGAATAACATGGGGTTAGGCTACCGTCCACATTAGGTGAAGGAATCTACAGAAAGCTTTGCATTGTGTTGATCTAAATGGTAATACAGAGAGACAAAGGAAGCAATAGTAAATTCAACACAGGAGTCTGCCTACACTTTTCAGACAGGGTCTTGTTTTTGTGAAATTGTGAAAAATTCTACACATAATTTTGTAAATCTAAACTGAATGTGAAAATAAAGTACAGTATAGGATGCGTTACCTGGAAACCTGTCATCCAGAATGTTCCGAAAACCAGAATGCAAAATGCCAACTTACCAAAATTTTTAATTATCATAAAATTTAAGAATTAAAGTTATACAATAGCAGCGGTCAGAATTATAGTTTTACAACCTACTTTCTTTAATGCTATGGCTACGGTGTTAAAATTCATTTCATTTTTAGAATTCATTTCATACAATATTATTATGTGCTAAAAATATTTGAAACATTTATGAACTATTAGTATCAGAGCAGAGACACACTATAAGCAAAAAAATGTTAAAGAAATTTTTGCAAAATCCAAATGAAAGAATTTTACTCTCAGGTCCAAAATTAAATTTTATATATGTTTGTTTATTTTTCATTTATTATTACTATTATTATTTATTGTTTGAAATTCTAATTAAAAATGTTTTTTTATTTTGTGGAAATAATTTATTAAATGAACAAATATATAGGTAAAGTGTTTACATATAAATCATTCATGTTTATCACTGCTATTTATGAAATTATTTTGTACCATTTTCATACATACAATAAAGTGTTCTTAATTATGTAAAAACCCCTTATCCAGAATATCCCAGGTCCCAAGCTTTCTGGATAACGGATCTTATACTGTACTTCCAAACTTTTTGGCTAGGGTCCCCTTTTTGTGAAATTGTGAAAAATATAGTTTTACAAAATAAAATTACAATTAAGGTTTCAATTTAGACAATGACAGTTAATTTTTACAGAACTAAACTCTTTTAAAATTAGAAATTGAATATCAGCTTTTCGGGGAAATACAGCAAAGCACGTCTTATTATTCAGGCAGCCTGTTTGTGGTATGGAAGATTAGTTTTCGAAATTATACAGATTTATCAAAGGTCTGTTTTTAAGAGGAAAAATTTTGTGAAGGGTCCTTTTTCAGGATTAAAAATTTTGTGAAGGGTCCTTTAATGGACCCATGTTTTCATCTGGACAGACCTCTGCAACAGTCCAACTGAGCAAGTTAGAAAAAGAAGAGAATTGGAAGAAAAAAGAAATAATAAAAATTATAGATATAAAGAAATGAAACATTGTTATAGGTAAACAGAAACTTCTAAGAATAAAACTACAGGGGGAAGGGGACTGAAGTATTCATAGAAATTATATTAACTTAAATAAATAACTGAAAAATTAATATTAAAAATATTGTTATCATTGAGATAAAATTTAAGAATGACTAAAATAATACAAAAAAAAAAAAAAAAGTTTTAGGTAAGAGGAAGATAACATTTAAAATAATGTTTTTATGGCATAAATAAGTCTAGTTCAAATTTTTTATTCATTTTACTGCAGCAATATTTTCCAGACTGCAGTCATTTAGCTTGCATGTTGCAATTACTATATAAAAAAATCACCAAATAATTTTATGTCTCACTCTTTAATTATTATTATTATTATTATTTTTTTTTATATTTATTATTATTATTTCATTTTTTACATATCCTTTCTACTTTCTTTTTAACTTTAGCACTTTTAATTTTAATTTTGTGTAGAAAATTCCATATATTTGTGAAGTGTGTTTCACTTCTTTTCATAAATGGAAGGTAGACTTAATTTTATGTCAATCAATATGAACATAATTTACTACGAAAAAGTTAAGTGTGGCAACATTCCTACTTTTTAGGGAATCTTACAGTTAAATGAGTACCATTTTTGTACATGTTCCTGTATTTGTTTTTCTTTTAAATCCAATGAAATAGATATTCAGGCTAATTTAGAAATCTACAATGTGATTAGCTAAATTATACGCTTATGTTCTCAGTTTTATCTTATAAACTTTGAAATCTCGATTTTTTTTATGATTTAGTAACAGAGAATATTTTTGTACAAGTTATTAAGCATAAAATAATCACAAAAGAAATTTATTAAACTTTGTATAGGTAAAATGTGACTAATTATCTTCAAATAATTAAATTCAGATACATTACATTAAATTACATTAATAGTATATATTTAAAACAAAATGACATTTTAATAAATAAAAATCTTTATAAACACCATAAATTGCAAAAAAAATTGTAACAATTGTTATAGTTTTATTTACAAATTTTACGTTGCATATAAGGAAGACTTTGAACAACAGAATCAAACTGATACAGTCTACCTTTTCATGTAAAAGTTTTTTATTTTATTTTACAGTGAAGCATCGATAATCTGGCATCGGCAGGAAATAGACATCGCCAGATTACGAATTTTTCTGAATTATAAGTGTTATAAAAATGTATACCAAAATCATATATCAGTCACAGCATCTAAAAAATATTTTTAAAAAATTAGTTTTAAAAAATGCATGCAAACCCTTATCAAAAAAAAAAAATAAAATAAAATAAAATAATGTTTGAAATAAAATAATTTTTTTAAAAATAACAATTGTAAAACAGTAGTACAGATTGTTTATTTTTGTACAAATAATAATGATAAAAAAAATTGATAGTAAAAAAGGCTTAACCTGTTAACGCCCTAATTAATTTTGTAAAATATTATTAGCTGATTATTTCACTTCTAAATTAATATAGACATCTGACAATAATATATATTATCTTAAACAATTCTTTTGACAGTTTTAAATTTAAAGCCTATCCTCATTTATTGGCGTTTAGTGTTCTAGCGAGAAAACTTCGAGATAGAAAAACTTTGAGATAACAGATTAATTTCCTATTGTATGTTGACAAAGATCTCAAAAGTAAAATATTATAATGTATATTATTATTCAACTTGATTTAAATTATTATACCTGCACAAAAGGCAAATATATGTGCGTTGCGATGAATGAAAAATCATAAAACAACTATCCAAATTATGAAATAATAATTAATAGTAGGCACATAAAACTTTCAGAGATCATTTAGAGTGATGCTATAAACTGTCACTAAAAAGCAAAAATCATTCCAAGAAACCACAAAAAATATATGTGCCATTTTATTAGCTGTCCTCAAATGAGGGCACTGGGTGCTAACGGGTTAATAATAAATAAGATCAGAAATTTGACAATGCTACATTCTACTAAATATGTCAGTCAATTTTATTTGTTTCATTCCTTCTTTGTTTTTCAGTTTGTCGTTGACTGAATAACATATATACGTTCATTAGTTGGTTATCACTGATAAAATCAGATTTTTCAAGTTCTTCTAAAAACTACTGATGAGATTTTGGATTGTTGTGTTTATTTTGACTTCCGATATCAGGAATAGGAATGATCTCTTTTATTAATAACTTTTAGATTTGCCATTGCGAGACGAAAGTTTTGTTGTTCTTTTTCAGAATTTTTGCCATCATCCTGATTAATCTGTAAAAAATTCACGCTAGTCCGTAAATCAATAAAATTCAATGAAAATCTTTAAACTTTGCTAACGATCCATAAAAGTTGGCAAGCATGCTGTGAATAACAAGTTGAGCACTACTATGATTTACAGGCGGAAGTATTAAAAAAAAAAAAAAAAAAAGGGGGGGGTAGCAGAGAAGAAGAAGGAAAAAAAAAAACAGAAAAAGTCGTTAGTGCCAGTTTATGGGTGCTGCCAGATTATAGAATTCTGGATTATGGATGCTTCATTGTATTTTATTTATTTTTTTTAATGGTGTTAATGTATAAATACTTGTTGATTAGCCAAATCTTACAACTAATAAATTGTTTAACTTTGACTTACAGCTCATTATTACTTTTAAATACAGAAATGGTTCAACTGATTTGACACAGGAAATTTAACATCAATCAGGTATAAGTAAACCATTCAATATTAATTATTGCATTTTAATCATAATCAAATTGTGGTAAGATGGGGTTATATACATTAAATGATGGTATTAACATCAATAAGCTTATTTACATTTCAGAAAATTTAATTGATTTGTATTACCTAATAAATCAATCACTTGAGATACATACAATTTTCATTTGATTATTTCTTTTGGAAGATCTTTTGCAAAGAAAAAAAATGCAATTCTTATTTAGAAGAGTCTGACAAATAGTAATAACACTAGAAATTTGAGCAATCCCATATTGTTCACTGTATTAACTCTGTTCCGTTTATCACCCTGATTTATTTATTTCTAACACATACAAATTTTACATCATAGTCAGATTTTCAGCATTTTGTTTGCTTTTGCAACTGACATCCTGAAAACCCAAAAATGGGTCATAAGTATATGAAATAAAAAATTGCAATAATATTTTACCTAAAATGTAATTTAAAACTATGTCAGGTTAAAAATTTAGTAAAAAAAAAATAATAATAATAATAATAATATACCATATTTTCTCTGATTAAATGCTGTAATTTGAACATAGTTTGCTGTCTAGTTAAAATAGATGTTTGGGACCAGGATTTGAAGGCTTCTTTTGCACTAGCAACGGCTGCCTCCATCTCACTAGGAGTGGACTTAGGAACTCTAGTAATAACTTCATTGGTTGCCTAAAAAATAGTTATATTTATACATTAACTTGTATATAAGTAAAACAAAGAGTTTGTCGGCAGAACACATCCGGGTAAACCACTCCCTTTTTTGATTGGTCTACATTTTAACTACTTTGGTGATGAAAGTCAACCATTTTTTTAGTAAAAACTGAAGCATTTTTTTAGAAGATACTGCATAGATGTTATACTTTTTAAAAAGATCTCTAAAAAATTCATTTTTTGTGAGGATACTATAAACATCAAGTTATTAGGTTATTAGATTTAAAGATATTACGTTGCAAAGTTTTCTTTTAATTAATCAAAATATGATATTAGCTATAATTTAATTGTTGCCCCCCCCCCCCCCCAAAAAAAAAAGTAAATAAATAAATAAAAAAATACGAGTTCATTTTCTTTTGGCTTAAAAATAAATACATTTAATAAAACGTGAACATTAATAAATTGTAAAAAATTAAACTATGCATCTCCTAGAAATTGACATCATTATCACTTTAAAAATTTTCTACACATTGATAAAGTGCTAATGCAGTTTTATAGCTATAAGATTTAACAGAAAATTTAAGAACATGGTATATAAAAAGTTTTTTTTCCTTATAATTATTTATAATTTTGTTGTCATTTCGGCGATGAGTTGATATGGGTATCGCAAATGCGTAAGTAAACATTTTGGCAAGAAACGTCTGAGCTACTTCAATGCTAAATTTCAAATTCCGCCACGAGGTCCAAGCTGTTTCAATGTTTTTGCACAATTTTTCTCAATTTTATTTTAAATATTTTTGTAATGCGAGTGAGAAAAAAAGGAAAAGCATTTTTTTTTTAATTGGTCTAATTATACAAAATATCTCCATGTAAAATATTATGTATTTTCCATTCTGTTTATTATCAAAAAGAAAATGACTAATGTAGTTTTTCCTATATTATTAACATCTCAATAAATTAAATTAAATTATACAGTACCAAGACGTTGCGGTGAAGACGTCTCTGCCGAAGGCAGCGAGAGCCTGAAGTGAAGTTTTTAAGCAATTTCAATTTATTTTCTTTTTAGTTTTAATTTGTAGAACGGTATAAAAAATACTGATTCGTTTTTTAATTCATTTAAATATAGTGACCAGCGAAACAGGCAAAGCCTGCTAGCTTATAACAAACAACATTATATAACAAATAAAAGTTTTGATATCTGATTTTTCCATTTAAGTACATATGACAAAAAATTATATAAAATAAGTCTTGATCTTCTTTCAGCGATGCCATTTACACGCTGCAAATTACGTGAAAAGTCAAAGGCAGGATACGAAAAATTTATTGTGGCAGGTCCCAGGGGGTCACACAGGCGTAATTTTCATTCTTAAAAAAAAAATTCAAACTGGAAGAAAGAAAAAAGCAAATTTTAAAATATATTTCTTGTTTAAAACTGATATTTTCCTTATATTTTTAAAGCATTTTGCTCTAAAGAAGAAAAAAGATCCTTTAAAACTCCATTTTACCATAAAATAAAGGAAAAAGAACCAATCTTAAACAATAAACACAAACGAGTAGCCAGCATGAAATCAAAAACAAAGTTCCGACTCCAAGACGAGAAAATGAAGTTCTGATGTGAAAAGATTATTAGTAAAAAGTTCATGATACACCGAATCGCATCACCGCATAATGAATCATCAATGGGTGCCCTCTATCAAAATTTAGTCGAAACGTAAAATTCAAAAAGTAGTCACAAAACCATTCTTTTAAAAAATCAAAACCATTTCTATCCAATTCCAATACGATAAACACACACGAGTGGCCGGTGCAAAGACAAACACAAAAGTTCTAAAACACAAAAACGAAGTTCCGATATGAAAAAGTTTAGTTAAAACTGCCAATAAATTGAATCTCATCACCCTGCTACATTCTAAGTTCAATGAAACAAAACTAAAACAAATTAAACAGATGAATGAACGTGATTACAGGAATATGACATTATGTCTGTATTAAGATTCAAGAAACTTTATTATTATGAAAACCTAACTATTAAAAAAAGTAATATGTTTGCTGCGTTAAGCTAAAAATGAAATATTTTTGTTAATACAGTAGAACCTTGATTATCCGAACCTCGATTAACCGAAACTCCTCTCCGTTAACCGAAGTCGGTTTCTTCTTCACTTTTTTTTTTCACTTTCTACTATCATCCAAATTTTTCTCTCAACAAACATGCATTTTTAAAGTTTTTTTTATTTTCCCACATTCCTTTTGTATGCAAGCCGTCCTTTCCAAACTATGAATGCAGATAAATATTTTGGAATTTCCTTTTCTAGAATTCCTTCTCGCAAGCTCAGTTCTCGGTATGAGTGTACTCTTCCCCACTTCCGAACGTCCCTGTTCTAAACAAAAACACATCCCATTTCGAAATGTGGAAGGTCATTCTGCCAAGTCCCAGAACAATTGAATGTTATTGCACCCTCTGATTCTAAGCAAGTGCAAAGAACCTAACCTCTTTTGTCATCTCAAGAACAGAGAAATTTTCATTGCAGCAGAATTTGAAAGTTTTTGTCACTTTGTGTCACTTATGATTCCTCTGAACTCATGGTTTTAAGAAAACTTCGGGATAGAGCTGCACGGCAAAGGATGGCCAATTTATACCAGATCAAGCTTTCATTTAAACCATTGTGAGTTTTTGTTTAAGAAATACATTTATTTTCATTTATTTAACAGTTAAAATAGTCATAATAACAGTTTAATGATGATACTACATAATAAACTGGATAACAGGAGTCGTACTCTCCGCCCCTTTTTCAGGACACACTTAAGAATAAGAAATTTTCTCTTTATTTTGCCACCAGTAATTTCATGCAGAAATTTTTATGGTACTTTTTATAGAAATGCCTCCAGATTAATCTGGTTAGAGATCATCGTAAAAAAATAGTGGTAGGAATAGAGGCGGAAACTTGTCATATTTGAGAGTGTCCTGAAAAAGGGCGGAGAGTATGACCCCTGAGATGATTATTGATGAATTCTCGATTATCTGAAAATTTCGATTATCCGAAGTAGGTTCGGTCCCAATTACTTCGAATAATCAAGGTTCTACTGTATCTGAATGTTATTATTATAGTAATTTCTTTTACAGATAAGTAAGTACACTTACACACAGACTGTAACAAAAGATTGTACACACGTACAGTCTTTTAGTTTTTTCTTTAATGCATTATTTAAGTTATCAGTACGGTTTATTGGTAAGTTATTTTGTGATTAAAAGAGGGTGGGGAACTGGCGGTAGCTTTTGTAGACGTGATATTTCCGTTTTCAACAAGGGACCAATATCTGGAAATTTCTGATAACCAGAATCAGGTCAGTCCCGCAATTGTCAGATAATGGATCCTGTATGGGATTTGAAGTGGAATGTGTAACAAAATTTTGTAATCAATCTGCTTATCTCAAATCTCCTCTATACTAATTCATGTATAAATAATTCACATATAAATATTATTATTCACATATAAATATTATTTATTATTACATTATTTATTATATTATTTACTATCACATGTAAATATTATTATATACTAATTCACAAAGGCAAATACTTATAAATAAACATATTAACAAATGACAAATAAAAAAAAAAATAAAAAAAAAAGTTCAATTTGAATTTTACACACAATATTTCTAGTACCAAGTTCAGCTTTCAGTCTTTTAACTTAATACTTTTTTAAAAAATAAACAAGAAAATATTAAATTTGTGAAATGTAAAACATATTTTTACATAAATTATTAATTGCTACACCAAACTAAGAATGATGTTTAAAGTTTAAACTAAAAATACTACTAATTAAAAAGAATTAAAATTTACAATACTTGCTACTTACAGGATTGTGCAAGTCAATGAATTCTGTAGTTTTCGACTCAACAAATTCTCCATTTATGAACATTTTTGTTGTAGGCTGAAATAGAATAAAAATAAATAATGCACAATAAAAAAATAAAAAGTTTTATCATTATACAATACTTTAAATATAAACTAGTGTGTTGTTGTATCACAAAATTTTTGTTCTAGATATCATTTTGTATGACAATGCTACCTACCAGTTATCTCATACAAAAAAAATTTAATCTACACAGCTTTTACACAGTAAAGATTTTTAAAATGCAGTAAGTACAATTGTAACCAATAGATGCTAAGATATATCCCCTTAGAAAGTGAGTAATAGCAGCACCACAAATCGGTCAATATGTGTATATGAATTGATTTACAACAATCCATCATGTACATCTCATATATCAACTTTGGCACATTTATATGTCATAAAAGCTGAAATATACTTTCTTATAAATAAAGAAAACTGCAGCACAGTAACATCACTAAATATACACCATATGGATCAAATTAAATCAGCATAGTTTTTCAAAATGGTCATCTCATATTATAACACATAAACTGCACTCATATGCTATAGAAGCTGAGATATAGCTTTTTCATAAATTGAAAAAACTGCAGCAGAGTAGCGCAGCTTGTCCGTCAATATGCACCTAATTTGAATCAGCATAGTTTGTCATAATGGATTTCTCACTACCTTACATTGTTTTGTATACTTATACACTATAGCAGGATGCGAAATTTCTGCTTGCCAGCTTGCCATTGGCAAGTGGAAATTTTACTGTGGCGAGTAAAATTTCAGTCTAAATATAGATAGAATTTTTACAGTATACGGTATTACCAGCAAAAAAAAAAAAAAAAAAAAAATTTAAAAACATAAAGTTATGCTAATCTTATGTAAGGTGACCAGACAGCCTCTTTCTGCCCTCTTAAACGAAACAAACATTACTAAAAAGTCCTCTTTTTTATGTTTTTTGTCCACTGTCCTCTTTTTCAAATGAAAAGGATTTAGTCCTTAATTTCAAAATTTCGCAAAACTGGGAAGCTCAATCGACTGTTTGCTGTATCGAACGGTGAACACTATCTTTTTTCTGCGTTAGGTTCGCAAAAAGAACAACTTTCTAATAAACTTGCCAAAGCATATTATGGTTTATGTCTATTCAGATTTTTCGAATCACAAAGAAATAAAAGTATTCTCGATAATTGTACGGTTCTTTGATCCAGAACACAAAATCACTATTGAAATTGTCATAAAATCATTAAGGTGGTGGTACTCCGGCTGATACGTTGTCGGTTGACGTGCATTCTCACTTTTGCATGAATAATATTCCTCATAAAAATAGGCCCATCAGTGATCAAGAGGTTCTATCCTCGAAGCTGGTCTACGCGAGATGTTGGGTTCGATACCCGGTCGTGCTTGTTGGCTTAGCTGTTAGGAGTTTTCTGTGGTTTTCTCCGAAACTAGCGTAAATATGGGCTAGGACCTCTTAGAAAGACTCCACGGAGGACTTTCTTACTCAGGCCTAGAGCCCATGGGCAAACAATTGGCCTTAATGATAACACTACCACCACCTCGAAAAAATATGCAAAAGTTAGTTGAATTCCTTTTTTGTCTTCCTAGCAAATATGCTCCCACAAAGCGACTGTTTTCTCCAATGAACAAAATGTAGACATGTGAAAAAAATCCCCTTTATACATCTACTTTAAAAACTTATTAACTAGTAACGCTAATTTAGATTATACTTGTGAGAACTATTATAAAATGTTGATACAAAATGACTGTTTTTTAAAACAAATCGTTTCATCTGCCGAATATTAATTTTATTTTTTCATTTGTCAACTTTATTTTTTCTTTTATGATTATGATTTTAATCAACAAAATGTCTACCAAATTTTTTTTATCTAACTACATGAAAGAACCACAAAAAAAAAAAAAAAAATCTATAGCAAAAACTAATAATAATAATAATAAAATTCTATATTGTCCAGTGGCACCTATAAAAATTAGGATTTTTTTTCTCTTGTATCCGTATATTATTAATTTAAATTAAGGTGCACTGATCCAAATTCATCATTTGAGATAAAAATGTTTCTACCACTTGTGTAAAGTAGTTTTTGAATCTATTTTTGTAATCATTTTCATTCAATTTTGTGACCTAAAATGACCTTTTTTTCAAAATTGAACGTTTTCTATTTTCTTATAAAATAAAAGACATTGTGTAATTTCTCTTTTTCCAATAAAAATTCTGGTCACCTCATACGTAAAAAATAGAGTAAGTTAATCATATTTTGTGGCGAGTAACTTTTTTTTTCAGCGAGTGTAATCCAAGTTGAAATTTCGGGGCCCTGCACTATAGACACTGTGACATAGCCTTTCTGTAAATGAAGAAATTGCAATCTAATCAGTTTTAAATTATGTTTAAGTCCAACTAATTATAAATTTTTATAAAATTCTGTTCATTGTTTCATAAGACAATGTCATCCACAAAATTTTGGTGACACACAGACAAGCATACATTATCTAAAAATGTTCAAATAGTGTTGTACCTTTGGAGAGAATTGTATAATATCCAGAGGTTTTCCAGATGCCTGGCCTGCTCGGTCACCTGACTTAAATCCCTGTGATTTCTGGTTGAGGGGATTCTTAAAAGACTGTGTTTATAGAGGAGGAATTAAGACTTTACCTGAGTTGAAAGCCAGCATTACACGCCATGCTGCTGAAATTCCTTGAGAGTTTATTCGGTTAACTATTGAATCCGCTGTAATGCGCTTTCAACGTGTAATTGATGTCAATGGAGCACATTCTGTAATTAAATAAACTTTTATGATTCTGACAGATTTTTTGTCCTTTTTTAAATGCCACAATTCCCCTGGTGGTCAAAACTTGAACTATTTTTTTTATTGCAGAAATCACTTTTCCATGGTCCACATAACATACACCCCGCAACAAAAAATTAGGAACAAAGGGTTTTTTCTTTGATTTTTCATAAAATAACGTTATCTAAATTGTGCTTATCATTTATTATTATAGTAAAATAACACTATTCCTGGACAAATTTTTGTTTTAAGACTAATTAAAAAAAATTTTAAGAGTAAAATTTTTCTAATTTAAGACTACACAGCGCGACAAAAAGATAGGAACAAAGATTTTTTTTTTTTTTAATTTTTGAATATGATTATTTTGAATATGAATATTTTGAATATGATTCAAATATTTAATATGTTTTTGATATGATAATATTTTTTTATGATAATAAATGATCAGCACAATTTAGATAATGTTATTTTATGAAAAATTCAAAAAAAAAAACCCTTTGTTCCTATCTTTTTGTCGCGGAGTGTAGTCTTAAATTAGAAAAATTTTAGTCTTAAAACTTTTCTAAATTAGTCTTAAAACAAAAATTAGTCCAGGAATAGTGTTATTTTATAATAATAATAAATGATAAGCGCAATTTAGATAACATTATTTTATGAAAAATCAAAGAAAAAACCCTTTGTTCCTATCTTTTTGTCGTGGGGTGTATATACCAAATTTCATCAAAATCCGATAAGCAGAACGAGTTCTAGAGAGGTTTGAATAGGGTCACTTTAATTATAACCACCCAGTATTTCTTAGCAAAATATCAGCTCGCTGGGATAATGTTAACATTCATTGAATTGATGGGAAAATCCTAATATCTATATTAGGATTTTCCCGTCAATTTGGCCTGTATTAACATTATCTTGAGACAGCTGATATTTTGTTAAAAAGTGTTTTGGGTGAAATAGAAAAAAATTAGAGGGTATGCATATTGGATAAAAAAAAAAAAAAAAAAAAATAAAAAAAATTAAAGAAAAATATTCCCCATTTTAAAGGATATCCTAATATATATATTTATATACATTTGGACTTCAATACTGAAAAAAATAATATTTAACATAATATATTCCAAAACATTACGCCCATATGTTTTGCCTATATATTTAAGCCTTGATCACAATCGAATGTCTGAGATTTTTTTTATAAAAAGGCTTGAAAATTGTAGAGGTTAATCATATCATTAGATTCAGAATCTCTATTTACTTCTAAAATGTTACCACTGCTTCAAGGAAGCATATTAAATAAAATCAATCTACATTATGAAAAATGTTATAGAAAGTGGAACTCATAATTATTACAATTATCAGCAATAGTTACCCAAATTTAAAATAATTTTAAAACACAATATCATACAAATTTCAATTCAATGTATATCTATAAACATTTTCTAGCATATACCTTTCATACATACCTTTTAAAAATTTATTGCATTTAAAAACCATACAAGTAACAAGTTGATATGCGGCTATAAAGTAAATCATAAAAAGTACTGAAAAGCAGCATCACCTGTTAGTAATCTGCACAAAAATTGAATCACTGTAAATTTTTTCTGTAAGTATTTCAATCCATTTTGTAAATTCCTTGACAATAATAAATGAAATAATTCAATATTACTCTGAAAAATACATGGAGAATAATTTAAATTTGGAAAATAATAGCAATTATGCCAGAAATCTGCCTAGAAGAGATTTCAGTTTAAATAAAAAAGAACCTTTTACAAAAATTACTATACTTAAAATGGACTTAAAAAAAAAAAAAATAAATTAATTAATTAAATCTGATAAATTAAAAATGAAACCACTTCACAAAAACTGAACAGTTTTGTGAAGAAGTGGTTATTTTTATTTACTTAAAATAATTCAAACAGGAAATTTATATTCATCATTTGAAAATCCATTAAAAAAATGGCATGAGCGTCATTATTCAATGTACTTATTTGTCATTAAATAATATTTCAGGAATCAGTTTAATAATAATAAACAAATTGATTAACAGTAAAATAATCATTTATTTCAACAGTCTGCAGTGAAAAAAAAAAAAAAAAACACACACACACACACAACTTCAGCTATTAGTTGCAATAAGGCATAAATTTTGCCAGTTAGCAACAATATGAACTTGTATTTTGACAATTGGTTGCAAGAATATTGTGTATTTTGGCAATTTTGGGTATGTTAAAAAGAACATTAAAAAAAAGCAGAAAATGTATTGATTTTTAGTGAAATACTTATATATTTTATGAAACAATTTTTAAAAATGTGCTATGTGTAAGTATATAGTTATTTTTTAATTAGCAGATGAAATATTGCCTATGTAAATACAAATAAATGTTGTCCAATTATTAGCAATGATTCTCTGAACCATCTTATATGTCTGAAAAAACAAATAGTATTTAAAAATTCTTAGTAATATTTAAATTTGAATTTATTTCCAGCAATAGTAATGCAGTTAAAAGTTATTTGGGAAAAAAAAAAAAAAAAAAGACTAAATCAGAAAGAATAATCAGAATTTTGAACTTGGTCCAGAGTTATTTTCAAAATTAAAAGCAAAATTCTTAAAATATAGTTACAAGAACTTTAAATATGAGCTATTTAATTTGCCCAAATCTATAATAAATTTTGGGGATACACACTTACTATTATATATATATTAAAATTATTTTAAAAATTTTTTTAATTAGTATTTACCATCATGCAAAAGTTCATGATTTCTATAATATAATCAAAAACTTTACAAACATAAACATCTACACGTAAAATCAATAAACAATGGGAGTTCTAAAGCAGATCACCAAAACAAAGTTTGTTGGAAAAATTTAATCAAATATGTATATCTCAAAGTTTAGTTAGTAGAAATGAGAAAGAAAGAATTAAGATTTTTTTTTTAATTAATAACTTACAACAGATGAAGAAGCAAACAATCTTCTGAGATCATATTTCTGAAAGAAAAAAAAAATACTCATGGTTTAAGAAAAAAAGAAATAATAATAATAATATATATATATGCAGTCGGACCTCATTAACGTGAATTACTTTTAACATGAACTATGTCCACAGTCCCCATCAAAAGGAAGATTAGTTTCTGAGGGTACTGATAGCATGAACTACTGATAACATGAACACATTTTTTATCCTTCTTGAGATTCATGTTAACGAGATTCAACAGTATATATTTTTTAATTACTACAAAATTGTCTACATCATTACAACATTAAAAAAAAAAAGATATGTTATATATTTTGAAAATAGTATACGTATAATATTTGATCAATACAATTCATGAATGGTTATCCATTAAAAAAAAACTAGAAAAATATGACACAAATGCTGAAATTTATTTTAATCTCTACATCATTTTACCTTCTTAATTAATAATACAGTAGAAGATCTTTATAATGTAATTCTCTATATAACACACTGTTTTCCCATACACAAATAATGATATTTGTTGTTTTAGAAGTGTATTATAAAAAATCGTTTCTCTGTAGGAGAACAAAGTGTAATCCTTTTTTTTTTTTTTTTTTTTTTTTTTTATCTCCTCAAGTCAGAGCTTTTTAATAAAATCACTATTATTACATTTTTTAAAAAATAAGTAATATAATGAATGATTTGATTCAAGCATCTGTGGACTAAGTTTATAAAATAAATTTAATAATGAATATTATGATCTGCCCAACTTCTATTTTAAGGAATGTAATTTAAAATACTCTACTGTATTTAATTATATTCCTGACATATTTGGCCATATTTACAGGTAAGTTTAATGATGTGTGAAACATGATCTATATAATGCAAAATTCTATATAACTCACAACATCGTGTTTTTAGGTTTGGATTATAAAAATCTTCTACAGTAATAATATTTAAATCAAAAGTAAAAAAAAAATTATGTTTTCAAAATTAGGGATATGATTGGTATCAATTGAATGAATATTCGAATCTCTGATTTTGAAAATATAAATATTTGAAACTCTGGATGTAAAAACTATAACTCATACATTTTTTTTTTAAGGTTGGCAAACTGCCACCTACTGCACACAATCATTGAGGTATACACTTTAGCACCTCAGTATTCCATCTTACTATAAATTCTTTGAGTGTATGTATGCAAGTTTGCAAAAATGTTGTTTTAATACTGATGATGACACTCCAGCGAGTTTTAAAATGTCTATTTATATTTATTAATTGTTTTTATATGTATATATTTTACTTAAAATTTTACTGTCTCATAATAAAAAAGTTTTTGTTTTTTAATGTATATAAATGAGATGGTGCGATGTTAGTGTATATTAGAAGTAATTAAATCATTTAAAAAAATATGTATATATATTTTACAAAGGTATTTTTTAATAAATATTTTTAATTTAGAAGTTCTTTTAATATTTGTATAAATATTATAATTATTTATTTATTTTTCATATTAAGAAAGTTACATATTTTAAAAATACACTTGCTTGGAAAAAGTACAGTAGGTGTGTATTGAGTATTTAATAGTCTTATTGTTGACTCTTCAGACTTTCAAAAAGAAATTTCTGACCAGTGATACTTTAGTTGTGCTATAGCCTATAAAAATGCAGTGAAAAACTAAAAGGGGGGAGGTGCAAATAAGTTCTAAGCATTTCAGGATACTAATTCCAACTGTACAAATTTTCAGAAATTTGGCAAACTGTGCTAGATACCAAAAATTTCTAAAGAAAAGTAATTTTGTGTGCAGAATTATTTATTTTTTGGAGACCATTATTTGAATTTACTTACTTTTTGGTGATTTCGGGTACCTATTTTCCAATTTAGTTACTTTTCGGAGATTTTAGTGACCAACTGACATCTTGGTACTGGGTGATCACAGTCTTTTTCTGACTGTGGAAACCTATTATAACTTGGTATATGGTTGTTTCAATATACGTGGATCGCACCAACAAAAGTCACATTCAATATAATAAAACTAGTACTAAAATATATATTATTAAATGAAAAATATTTAAATTTAGACCTTTTTTTTTTCATTCTGTACATTGCTAGTGATGTAAAATACCCGGGTATTTATTTTTATGGGTAAATACCCAAGGTATATACCCAGGTAAATACCCAAAATGGGTATTTACCTGGGTATTTATTTTTCAATGAATTTTATTCGAATAAAATGTCTGTATTTGGGTATAATATGGCATTTATATATAGAGAGAGAAAGGAAGAGAGAGACCGTGTGTGTAAAGAAAAGTTAGAAACATTTGAGACTTATATAATTTTTTTTTATTTTATGAAACTAAAAAAATTAACCAGAAAAACAAATGCAATACGACATCATGCATTTTGTATAAAATATTTGATTTAAATATTAGCTGTTTTTTAGTTATAAAGTATTTTCAGATTTTTAATAGCAATGTTAATTAATTTAAACTTTCAACATTTTGCAACTAAGGAACGACGTCTAGTTTGTGATCAGCACTGACTGATGATGGTTACGATTGTAACCGAAATTAATTTGCTGTTCCTTTTTAAGGATGTTTTTTAAGGTATTTTAATATTGATATTAAATTTAGTCCTTATATTAAAATTTTATAAACTGAAAGAAACTGTTGAGTTTGGTTTTAAATGAAAAAGGAAACTGATAATGGAAAGAAAAAAAAAAAAAAAAAATAGCTAGATACAATTGCAAGGGGAATTGTGATACTATTTTAAAAAGTCCTGAGAATTATTGCAGGGTTTTTTACAACCATATTAAAATTATCCTAAAATGACATTAAAAAAAAAAAAAAAAAAAAAAAAAAGAGATTGAGAGATAGAGAGCGGGGTTTAAACTTGAAATATATATAACTATAGACTTTTTAAGTTCTGTAATAAGAACAAAAGTAAAATACAGTAAGTCAGTAACCGCCACTTAATACATTCATTGGTTAATAAAATCAGCTGGTTAATCTGATTAAATTACCAGAACCGTAATCAAATCAATACAAACTACTTTTTAAACCGCCGCTTAGTAAAACAGACTCAAAAAAAAAAAAAAAAAACTCTTCAGCAGCAAAAAATTAATTCATGCGCATTAATTTTTTTTTTTTTTAGCTAAAAAGGTAAGCAATCTCACTGTTATCACTTTTTGTCAAAAATTTTACACTTGCAGCATAGTTACAAATTAAACACGCCCCATCACTTGTCTCAGTGACAATTTCAAGGAACATTTTCTTGTGGTAATAAGTTACAAATTTGATTTGGTTCGCAAGTGATTTTTTTCTTTTTAAATTTTAAATTATTAAAAGATAATTTTTAATTCTTATTTTGAAATAACTAAGAAACAAGAGATTTAAATAAATAAATAAAAAATGCATGAACTTTTGGGAAAGTAATAATGATTTTCTTTAAAGGAAAGAGCATCGAAACTTGGGATGCATTTAATTTATTTATTTTGAATGAACAATCAATTAATTATCTATCAAAATTTAATTAATATTGCTTATTAATTACGTTATTCGTTACCTTTTGAAATTTCTTTCCATATTCAGGAAAGTAATACCTCTTTCTTGAGTGCAGCTGCCGGATCTTTTACCGGATATAAAAATCATCTCCTTACTAAAATCACTTTGGCTCAGCAGGGGTTGATCCAGTCCAGGTTTTAATTTTTGGGGCCCATTTTTGTGAAAAAATTATTATTTTTGTGAAGTTTTTATTTATTTTTGTGAAAAAAAGAACTGTCACTTGAAACCTTTCATTTTAGCAGTTACTCTATCTAACGTTTAATATCAAGTTAATACCATTTTATTAAACAAAAGTATAGACACTCATTAAAAATAATACAGTAAACATGGAAAAATTTTACAAAAGTATTATTTTTATAAAACAAAATTTATAATTGCTGTTTTTATAAATCTGAATTTTATGAAGGGACCCATTTTCTGAATTTGAATTTTGTGAAGGGATCCATTTTATGGATTTTTGTGAAGGGGCAGCAAAAGGGTCCCAATTTTTGCCTGGATCAACCCCTGCTCAGGCAGGGTTGGCAAAAACCCAACCCACTTGGGTTTTTGCGGGGTTTTCTGGGCTTTTGTGGGGTTTTCTGCGCTTTTGCTTGAATACATTTGCATTGTAATGTTAGATATATGTTATTTAGCATATTAGTTGTAATACACCTAATTATATTAAACTACAAATTATTAATTGATCTAATATTTATCTCAAAAATAAAAATTGGTTTGATTCTAATATTAAAATAGTGTTAATTAGTAAGATTAAGCTATATTTTATTTTATGTATGCTTATTCAAATATTCTTAATGACAGTAACTGATAAAATAAAAGAATTTAAATTCTTAAGTACAATATATATCATTTAAATTTTTTAGTTCCCCATCATGCTATAGGTATGGGGAACTTGGGTAATCGGGAAAATTCTCGACCTTGGTTTAAAAAACTTTGGAAGTTATTAAAAATTTATAGGGCAAAATTTCACTTAAACATGCATTAAATGGAAAATTTTTAACGAAAAAAGTGAGCAGTTTTAAAATATGAGTTTTGGTGTCAGAATGAACATCAGTAACTAGAAACATACGACTTTGAAAATTTTGCAACTTATTAGAAATTTATGAATTTCTTAACATGGCAGAATAGGGCAAAATTTCACATAAACGTCAATTTTCAGGGATATTTTCACCGTAAATATGTCAGACCACTTTTGATATATTATTTAGGATACTGGCATGAATATTATAGAGTATGAATTTTCCAATTTAAAAAATTCATAAATTATTTGGAATTTACAATTTACTTAAAATGGCAGAATAGGGCAAAATTGAGCATAAATCTCCATTTTGAGGATCATAAATATATCAGACAACTTCAAAATAACATTTATGATACTTGTTTGAACATGATTGACTACAAATATTCTAATAGGAAAATTTTGTAAGTTATTCGTAATTTAAGATTTTATCAACATAGCAAACTGGACGATATCCCATATAAATATGCATTTTGAGGATTGTTGCAATGTCCTGTACTAGAAATTTATGAGAACATATATATGATGGGGAGCTGAGCAGAGTCCACCTATGCCAACTAGTTTTAATTATAAAAATAAGTTGCACTGCTTTATCGTTTTCCTTCTTTTTAAGTTTTTTTTTTATAGTTGAAACAGTTATAGAAGAAAATTTTATTAGATTTATAATTATGTTGCTACTAAAATTAAAATAAAATTATTATAAAGTTTTCAAACTAAACAATTTAATTAGTTAAATATTGATTCTGGACAACTCCACTGTTAAACAAAAATATTGTTCGGTTTTACAGGAAAAGGAAAATAGAACCAATTATAGAAGATAAACTTGCTTTTATTATATTTATAACTGTAGTTACTTTTTATTATTAATACTATTTCCTAGAAAATAAAAATTAGTTTATTCTTAAAAGGTAAGGTGTTTTCTATACTTTATAGATGGGATTTGTAAATTATAAATAATTTTTAAGAAAAACCCACTTATTTGCAAAAACCCAGTGGGTTTTTGTTGGTGGGCTCGCCCAGAAAAACCCGGGCGGGTTTTTCTGGGCTGGGCCCAGTTTGCCAACCCTGTGCTCAGGAGTCAGGACGAATGTGATTTTAATAAGCAGCGGTTACTGTATATTACAAGCATGTTGCAAATTTTGACTAAGTGATATTTTGAATTTTACAGTTTCAAAATAAAATATTAAAAAAAAATTTAAATCAATTTTTAGATAATAATAATCAATTTAACAGTTGTGAATTTCCCGAAAGTCAAAACAGAATTTAAAAATATGTATTGCCTAATGATTCATAATAGAACAAAATTCCCCATACAAGCGACAATAAGTAGAGAGTTGCCTAACAGTCAAAGCAGTCGCCTAAAGTTCAAATCAGGTCCTTTTTCTTTCCCTTTTTTTCCCCACTTAAAATTGATCAAATATATTAACATTTAATAAGTAAAAATCCCTTTATGAAAAAATAAACAAAATCCAGAAAAATTAATTAAAGCAGTAATTAATATTCTTCATGTGCATTAGTCAGTCAAATTATTTTAGGCAATAAAGTATATATAATTTTTTTACTTTCCGAACACTATAGTGAGGAAAGTATTGTAATCATGTCAAAAATCCGAATTTGAGATTTTGATGTTTCTATACGTTTCGAGGTCCAATGAGTCCGTATTCACTATTTTTGCAATGATATATGTATGTGTGTGTGTATGTATGTGTGTATGTCTGTGAGTGAACACGCTAGCGTCTAAACGCTTTGTTCGAATAAGCTGAAAGTTGGTACGTATATTGTAAGTCACCAAAGTACAAACCCTATAGATTTTGGTGAATCTAGCACTTATAGTTTTTTTACAGGGACACAAAGAAAAATTCTTTATCATTATGGCCTATGGGACCAAAATCTTAAAAGTGCGATAGCATCTAAACGCCTTATTCAATTGAGCAAAAAATTTATACACGTATTATCGGTCACAAATACTGAATCTGTACAGATTTTGGAGAATCTAGCACTTATAGTTTTTTTACAGGGACACAAAGAAAATTTCTGTATCATTATGGCCTATGGGGCCAAATTTTTAAAAGTGTGATAGCGTCTAAACGCCTCATTAATCCGAGCAAAAAATTTGCACACATGTTAGAGGTTACAGTTGCACTAACTGTATAGATTTTGGTGAATTCATCACTTACAGTTTTTTTACAGGGACACAAAGAAAATTTCTTTATCATTATGGCCTAAGGGAGCAAATTTTTAAAAGTGCGATAGCATCTAAACGCCTTATGCAATTGAGCTGAAAGTTTATATGAATATTATAAATCACTGTTGCACTAACTATAAGCATTTTGGTGAATCTATCATTTATAGGTTTTTACAGGGACACAACTTAAAATCCTTTATCATTATGATCTATGGGCTCAAAAATTAGTAGCGTTAAATAAAACATCGTGTAATATATGGAGAAAAATACTCAAACACTCTATTATGGTTTTCTCTCTTCTGTTTGTTTAATAGCTCTCTTTCTTTGCTTTAACAACAAAACTGTTAATTACTCAATGATCGGAAAGTCGAGTGGAGTCACTCCAGATTTTTTTCTCCAAAATACCCAGTTTTGGGGTATTTACCCAGGCCTCGGGTAAATACCTGGGTAAATACCCAAAAAATATTTACCTACCCACTGGGTATTTACCCAATCCACATCACTATACATTGCAGAGGTTGGTATTAAGCAGTATTCTGCTGAAATCTGAACTGCCATGGTCAGTTTAATTGCTGCTGTTTGCTCGCTTTGCATTCATTAAAAAAAAACAAAAAAAAAAAACATCACTGGACATCCCTAATTCATAGGGCATGAATTAGTAAAAGCATGAAAATTGATGAAGCCGCAGTCAGTATGTTTTGTTTTCTGCTGTTTGCTCACTTTGAGAGCATTAAAACAAAAAAGAACATCACTGGATACCCCTAGATGCATGAATCAGTAAATGCATGAAAGTTTGTATAAGCCACAGCCAGTATGCTTCTTTCACAAACATTAAACCCCCCCCCAAAAAAATCACTGGATAACCCTAATTCGCGAGGCATGAGACAGTAAATGCATGAAAATTTGTATAGGTCACGATCAGTATACTCGCTGCTGTATGCTTGTTTTACAAGCATTAAAATATTAATAATAATAAAAAAAAAAAATCACTGTATACTCCTAATTCGCGAGGCATGAGACAGTAAATGCAAGCATTAAAAAAAAAAAAAAAAAAATCACTGAACACCCCTATTTTGAGGCACATGAATCAGAAAATGCATAAAATGTGTACTGTAACGATCAGTATTCCGATGCTAGATCACTACACAAGCATTATAAATAAATAAATAATCACTGAATGCACATAAATCACGGTGCATAAAAAAATCTATACTGAAGTAATGACTATCATGCCCTACCCTCATTTTTTCTTTGTAAATTTATTAAAACATATATAAAATACACTGAAAAATTTTTGTTTAAAGCAACTTTCAAATTAAATTGAATATATTATTAATTATTAAATGGTTTCAGGTTCCAAGGGTTCAATACACATAAACTTTTAAAATATATATAAATTTCTACTATGTTTTATTATAAGATAATCATACATAACTTAAAAAACAATATTTTATATAATAATAATTGTAAAAAGAATATTCACAACATAAATTGTTATAGGCCGAACAACAGCTCATTATTCAGCCAGACCAAAGCTTCAACAAGATGGCTGAAGCTTTGTTCCATCCCTAATGAAAATCAAGTTGTATAGAAATATGCCGACTCCAGAGAATGTAAAAGTAACATGGTCTGTTAGCAGGCTATATGCCAGAATATAAGCCACGTTTAAATAAGAACTGAGAAAATATTAATAATCAAATATCTTCTCAATAGTAAATAATTTAATGAGATTTTGGTAATTTAACTGATTATTATATTTTCTAGTATTACTATGTTTGTTCTTTTCTAACTTTTTTTTTTTTTTTTTTTTAAAGCCAGAATTAGTTTGCCTTATTAATTAGAAATACAAAAAAATAATCCAGAAATATCATAAGTTTTCCTGAAATTGTTATTTGCCAATCAGGAAAATTCGGAAACAAACGAGGCATGACAGAAATTTTACTATAATTCATAAGACAAAAACCTACTGAATACCACCTATCTATTTAAACACACACAAAATAATAATAATTTCAACTTCTGCCTTCCAAATGAAACCTTAAATGATATTTTACGTAAAATCAAGCACATAAATAAAGCATTAATTTTGTTGTACGCAAATCTTAAATAAGCAGATTCAGTTAAAGTAATGGAAAAATTTACGACACATAACTGCTACGTTACAACATATCACAAAAACAATGTGTAAATAAGAAATACTAACAATAAAGTTAAATTTTTGAAAATAAGCAGTCTTCTGGATGAGATTCATTTTAAGAGAATTTTGAAAATACCAATAAAATTAATTATATAATTTCACCCAGAAGTCAGAAGATAACCGCGATGATGATGATCTTGTTGATTCAGTGATAAAAACAAATAAGAAGTTGGTTGGTTGGTTGTTGGTTAAACACTAGGAGCGTGTTCAGTAGAGCGCCCGAGATCGAACAAGGACCCGTTTCTCCAACGGCGGCCGTCCCTCAAAAATACGAGCGACTAGGGTTGAGTTCACGATACACAGCCTGGGCGAGCACGGGCTTGCCCATGTTTAAGCCTTGGTTTTTAAGAACACAAAACGAGAACGTCAACGTATTCGGCGTCTTTGCGCATGCGTCACGACGCTCTTCTCTGCGGTTTCAACGCCAGCGCTGATATCAAGGAGACTTTGATTGGAGCGTCGCGGCGTCGAAAACGTTGATGTTTGCTTCCGAGTTCTTAAAAACCAAGGCTTAACACACACCGTTCACAGACGGCATCACGTGATCATTTGCGGGTTACCCATGCGTGCCCAAGGCGTTCACAGCTGGTAAAGGGGAAGCCCGGGCTTTGCACACTTAACTAGGCTGACCAAACGTCCCCATTTTCCGGGGACTGTCCCCATTTTCGACCATCTGTCCCCAAAAATAAAAGCAGTGACTGGGGACCACATTTTCCTTCGTCTGTCCCCAATTGTCCCCATTTTTATGAACAAAAAATCGGTGTTCTTAAATTTTGATGCTTTGCATTTTTATTAGTTCGATTATGAAAGTTCGATATCAAATTCCATTTTGAATACAACCAGCCAACCAACATTATAGTCATATTTGATTTGAATCACGAAAACGAATTAGCCCTCGGTAGCAAGACTTGAAAATCTGTGTTATATATAGATCGTAGATGTTTAGTTTACTCCTCTGCTACTCTGCAATTTCCGGGAATCTTTGTAACAGTTGAGACAACAGCCCCAGCAGCTATAGGTCTCAATAAAAACCCCAACAACAACAACATGAGTGGGCGGGTCCAGACTCTCGACCGATCCAGGATCGATCCAAGTGGTCGTGGAACAATGCGTCCAGTCTCATCGACCGGTCTGGATCAAAGTCGTCCAGTGTAATGTGTTCCATTGACCGGTCGTGGATCAAATCGCCCAAGAACTTTTTCCGAGTCATTTGATCCATTTACAAATCCATTGCTCTGATTGGCCGTTGGTTATTGCTCTGGTTCCGCCATCTATCGGTCCTTACAAACGCGAATATGCATACAAGCATTTTTTTTTTTTTTTTTTTTTTGATGCAATGGATTGAAATATAATACAATAATGCAAAAAGAAAATTATCGAATATTATTTAAATTTAATAAAATAAAATTTTAAAATGCTCCCTGCTAACAATTTTTAAATTTTCAATTTAACAAAATATTTTAAATATGTTTTGTACAGCTTTGTTAATATATTTGCATTAAATTTTAGCATTCAAACATAAAAGTAATTAACAATATTTAAAAATCAATATTTAATTTGTATTTAAATTAAAAAAAAAAAAATCATAAATATATTAAATATTTAAAATATTATTGATTGAAATCATAATTAATTGAATTTACAAACCAATCAATAAAATGATAATTTAAAAAACTGTTTTTTTTTTTTTTTTTTTTTTTTTTTGTAATCATTGATTTAAATTAAAATTAAAATTTTATATTTTTTTTAGCAATGTGTAATAGTTTCATATTTCTTACCTTAGATCATAATAATAAAACTTGAACCTACTTCTTATTTACATCAAATATTTGAATGCTAAATATTTACTTTAAATTTCAACATTCCAACTTAAAAATATTTAACAAAAATTAGCTTGATAATAAATCCATAAAATATTACTTAAAATTGTTTACAATATATCGTTAAAATACAAAAATGCATAATTGAGGGAAATAATTAAAAAAATTTTGCTGGAAAATTTTCTAAAATTAAAATTTTATTGTTATTATTTTTTTAAAAGAATTTTCGAAAAAGAATTATATAATTAATATTATTGTATCTCATTGCATATGTACCCAACTATGCAGAATAGAAAAAAATAGATATGCATCTATCTTTTTTTATTCATAGTTAAATTACATTTTTAATTAACGAATTAAATTTTTCTTTAACTAATTTAATTCTAATATTTTAGAGCTAATTTCAAACTAAGCCTACAGATGGCAGCACTGATTTTGATCCAATAGAGGGATCGGAATCGTCCAGCCTTTTCTTTCGACCGGTCGTGGATCAAATGTCTCAGAGCCCAGTTGGATCGGTCGAAGTGTTCCAGAGGCTGGACTCGCCCAGTGTAGACCACGGAAGAATCCGTGGTGTGGACTGAGTAATGATCAAATCTGTAAACATCGATAGCTAGCACGTTGTATTCTAGATCGTGATTCTGATACCTTTTTTCATTTCATTGCTTTATTTTAGTGGTGAGTTTAGTTTTTTAATTTTAATTGTGGTACTTAGGGCGTGTTCACGTATCTCCTCGATCTCCACAACTCCCCGAGTAGTTGACGTCACAAATCCCCTAACTGATCTACTCGAGGAGATGATTCTTGAACGCCTTTTCGGTCTGTTTTGGGTAGAAACATGGCGGCTAAAGTAAATTCTTTTATGAACAACTTTTTATATCGCTTTTAAATATTATAATGAATAATGGAGATATACTTTCAAGTTTAAAATTAGAGTAAAAGAGACTGTACTTGATGAAAAGAGTGTGAAGAGAAGAAATTTTAAGGAAACTGAAGGATATATAGAAAACATCATTCCTAGACTCTCAAATTTTCAGCTCCAAAATTACTTCAGTAGAATTCAGTTTCACAATTGAACATATTTAAAAGTTATTTCTGAAAAGATTTTTTACAGTATATGAACTGAGTTTTGAAAATATTTAATTTTTCGAAAATAGTGCTGTTATTTTTTATTTATCGTGATTATTGTTTTGCTGTGAAAAGTTTTTTTTTTTTTTTCTGAGTAAGATTTACACGAGCATATCAATAAATATTGAATGCTTCAACTCTTATTTTATACTTGTGCTGTGTTCTATACTCGAGAAGAATATCTGCTAATTTTGTGATGGAAATGTCAAGTGAATTGTTCTTCTGTGTTTGGTTTTATTTATATTGCCATGCAGTAGAGCAGTTCTCTTAGATACAACCTTTCTCTCTTCATAAAGATAAACTGGAGTTCATAGGTATGTATTAACTTTATGTAAGATTTTAAATACTATTACAAAGAAAGGAGCAGGGTCATGCCACCCCTCTGTTATTTTTTATAGCATGTTTGTATTAAATTAGGTAATACTTTAAGAAAACATTTTTCTTATATTGTTTCATATTTAACTTACGAAGTAAAGTATTTAAATAGTTAATTTCTTACTATAACATTCATTCAAATGTACATAAACTGTTTACAATTATAATCATGCTGCTAATATAGTAGAGAATTTGAATTGACTAATATAGTTTAAACACTTTCAAAGTTGTAGTAGTATTTATCACTTTAGTTTATCAATATCTATATGTGCACTTCTATTTCTGTAAATATATTGAAATGCCTTAAAATTGGTGTATGTTATTTAGGTTTTTCCCTGAGGCAGAATTTAGCGATACTGTGTCACAGAAAAGAAAAGAAATTTTCACTTGCAGAGGGATTTACGGATAATAATTACAGATATTCTCATATTTCAAAAGAAAACAGAGATTTGTGTTACATTTAAGAATTCTACAGTGTATTAATAATATTAATATCTATGCAATTAAATGTCATCTTGCAGAAAAGGTTTGCATGAATGATACTTGTCACAGAAAGCATAAAAATATTCTGCCACAGGGAGGTTTATATAGCATGCTTCTTATTGAAAATTACATTCATATTTGTGTAAAAGCATTTATAATAAAAATATTTGGATATTTCACGGTCTGTGAAAGGTATTTCTTTAAGCATATTTTATCTGTTTGCTTAGAGTTGCTCTGTTTTTTCCATAGTGGAAAGAACATCGTTAAAACTGTCCCAGACAAAATACTATTTCACCTACTTTTGTCCACTATTAATTATTTGCGAGTTGTAAATTTAAAATTACCCTTGTTTCCATATACATAAAACAATTCTTTATTAATGTGTATCTATAACCATTTTAAATACTGGAAAAGACATAAATTCTGCAAAATTTACAATAAACAATAAATCTGAATTATTCTGTTGGTGAATTCAAAAGCGATATTTTATAGTTTTTATTTTAATCCTCCACTGCTTTCAATTGCATTATCATTTCTTCTCTCATAGTCATTAATATCTTTTAAGAATTTGTTATTAAGCATTATAGAATTGAATGGGTCACATTTCTTTCATGCAGTTTTTCTTACCTTTCAAACATACATACAATGTAAGGTAAGTATTGTAATCTTAACATAACGAAAATTCAACTTTAATATATAGATGTGTTTAGTGCTGCACCAAGTAGCACTTTGGCCGAGTACCGAACACCAAGTAGTTATAAGAAAGAATTGATGCATATATGAGAAAATTTGCACAACTTGGGGGGGAAAAAAGCCTTTTGAACCCAAATATTTTAGTTAAATGGCAAACAGCATGCTTTCCTGTAGAACTTTCGTAGTGTATATACATAATTAGGTTCATTACTATATTTTGATACTTTCAGTGGAGTGGATTATTAAAAGCATAACTCATAACTTTATTCTTAAAATCTTTCTTAGATGCAAAATTATCCTCAGATAATTCTTAGAGATACAAAACTTCCTATGCATTAAGAATTAAGACATATGAAATGAGAACATTAAATATTTTATAATTTCAAACATGATACGATTCATTGATCTTCAGACTCTAGAAATGTAAAATGATAGGTGGTTTTAGGCCTTAATTGGCAAAACTACAGATTTGATTATTGAAATGTATTTTAAATGATCTTTTAGTGTATTGCACTCGGCGGGGGATTTATAGATTATTTTAAATGGCATTTTTATTAACATATCCTTTAAGTTTACTAACAAAACAATTCAAGTTGGTGGTAAGGGGTCCCCAGACCCTCAGATGTTTAAAATGGTTCCTGCCAAGACTCGAGGGGTTCCTATGCAAAAACAAAGAAATTTTAAGAAATGAATTTAGTAACAATGCTAGGGAATGAAACAGAGTTACTGCATGCCTTTACATGGAAGAACAGATTAAAATAAGTCTTATCATTACTAAATTAAATTCTGTTTTGTGCAGAATTTTATATCTATTACTTAAGAATCAAAAATAGGCTTAGGTTTTTTTTTTTTTTTTTTTTTTTTTTTAAGAATGTCAATTTAATTAGGACGGCTCTTAGTTATGCTTGGGGAAAATTTGTTTGATAGATTTTTAAAAAAAATAATTATAACATAATTTTTCAGGATACTTTGTATTGCAGAAATAGAACACTGGTGCAGAACTTATACCACTACTAATGAAACAAAGTTTTCTACTTCTTAAATCAATGATTGTGTATATCTAGAGAAATTTCATACACAAATACTGGCATAAATTCCGCACCAGCATTCCATCCCTTGTATTGCTGTTTCAAAATTTGCAAACTGGCAATCTTCTAATTTGAATCATGTTAGATTATATGATTATAAATTGGGTGTTTATTCTACATTGAAGTATAAAAATAATTACTTTTAAAATTGCAAAATTTAAACTGATTTTTACAATAAACAGCTTAAGATTTTGAAAAGCAGTAAAAGTGCATAAAGTAAAATTAAGGATATAATAATTAAAAAAAAAAAAAAAAAAAAAAGATAATTTCCTAATAAATAGCTAAAATTTTACTATTTAATGCTATTTTAATATTAATATGCATTTTAAATGCCTTTTTAATATTATTTCAATACTTAAGTTTTAAGTTGCTCTCATTGAACATTTAATGATATAAATGTGAATATTCAATTGAGAATGGGGAAGTTTTTCTTTTTCCTTTTATTCAAACTATTCCCCCCCACCCCATACTGTTTGTTTTCTGATCCGAATCTCAAACAAACAAGGACAATTCTATACTTGTAGTAGAATTATCCTTGTTTGTTTGCGACTCGAACTGAAGAATAAACAGTATGCAATAATGATGTGAAATGCATATTATCTTTTGAATTTGTTATAACATTAAATTTATCTAATTAAAAGAGTAGTTTAAAATAATGGAGTTTAAATGTATTTAAATTTTTATTTTAAACAATCTTTATACAAATACTTCTTATACTATTAAATTACTACCTTAATTATGATGGCTTTCAAGATTTTTTCTAAGAGGTGAAAAACTCATAAAATCGATTTTAACGTTGTCTCTTACAATGGCATCTTCTGAAAAAAACTCTTAAAGAAATAAATGTATTTACTTGATGCATTTACCTTAACCTAATTTTCTGAGTAACTTTTGTATCACTTTCATATTTTAGTTTTCCTGCAAGAATTAACTTACAAATCTTCTTTGTAAGTTAATGATATAACTGTTTTTGTAAGAGATTAATTAAACACAATCGTAAACTTTAATAATTGCATTTTGAATCTAAAAGCAATTAAAGTTATACGTTCAAGCTACAGATGCAAGGCTGTATAATAAGTCTTTATTATTATTTCTCTCATTATAAAAATTCACAAAACATTATTTCTCGTTGAGGGAAAAAATTTCATTTATATTTGATTCACAACTAATCATGGAATGTAAATTGTATGATTAACCCTATGTTAAATATAAGTGATTGGTTCTTGATTAAATTAGGATATATTAAAAATTATATTGTACATGCAAAAACGGCTCAAATAATATATATCCTATGTACATCCTACAAAGTATTATAAAATAGTTATAGGGGGAAAAAAATACAAATTTATTTAAGTGGAATAAATGATTGCTTAAAATAAATAGTTTTTAAAAATGTAGAATGAAAATGTGTTTGAATAATTAATTAAATTTAAGTTATTTTGCATGAAATTGGAAGTTATTTTAAATTGTAAATATAAAAAAAAAAAAAAAAAGAAGCAAGTAAAAGAGAATTAAAATATTAAGAAAATAATCAATATCGTTAACTTTTTTTTTATAGTTTTGATATATATTTTGTATTTTCTATCTTGTTCAATCGAGCGTCGCTAATATTTCTAAAATTAAAAAAAATGCAATCGCACAATTAATAAAAATTCATATTCTTCTTAGATATTACTAAAATATTTCAGCAAAACACATCACCGTAATGATATTCAGCATTTGTTTACGTCTGTTGCTATGCGGTTGCCACGCTTTCTATCATCTCCCCGAAGAAAATTATCGGGGAAATTGGGGAGTTGCTGATCTCCTCGGTCAGAAGTCGTGAACAGCTTATTTTTCTGATCGAGGAGATCGGGGAGAAGTTGTGAACAGCTTGGGGAGTTAACGAGGAGATCGATCAGATCGAGGAGATATCGTGAACACGGCCTATGTAATTTGATGTTTGTCGTTATGGCGACTAAGCGAAAATGCTCGTTTAATGACACTTTGCAAAAACTGTACCCATGTTTGGAAAAACGTTCAGAGACTGTTGTATTTTGTAAGATATGTACATCATCATTTTCTATTGCCAGTGGTGGTAAAAACCACATTACTACTCACATGAATACAGAAAAACATAAAAAAGCATCGTTATCTACATCAGCACAGAATTCAATGAAAATGTTTCTCTCAGGCAATAATGCCAATTTGAAAATTGCACTGGCTGAGGGCGTTTTTGCCTATCATAATGTAAAACATTCACAGTCATTCAGAGATATGGACTGCATGTCCAAAATCTTAAAAAATGTTCTTGATCCAAGCTATTCCTGTGCCAGAACGAAATGTGAAGCCATTGTAGAAAATGTTTTTGAGCCTTGGGTGTTGCAGGAACTAAGGTCAGAACTGCAAAAAGCATCATTTATTTCAATATTTTCTGATGCATCTAATCATGGAAATATTAAAGTGTTTCCAATCATGGTAAGATACTACAATTCTGAGGAAGGTGTACGTGTGAAGCTTTTACAATTGAAAAGCCTTGGTGGGGAAACATCAGACTTGGTTTCGTCTTACATATTAGATATTTTGAAAACTGAGAAATTGGAAGGTAAATTAATTGCTTATTGTGCAGATAACACAAATATGAACTTCGGCGGATGTTCTAGAAATGGAACAAATAATGTTTTTACAAAATTAAAATTGAATTTAGGACAAAATATTTTAGGAATTGGATGTGCAGCCCACATAATCAACAACACATTACAGTCGGCTGTTGATTGTCTTCCTGTAGACGTTGAAACTATTCTTGTGAAAATTTATTCACATTTTCACATTTACACTGTTCGTGTTGAAGAGCTTAAGGACTTTTGTAATTATGTTTCTGTTCAGTATCAAGAAGTACTGGGGTACTGTAAAACCAGATGGTTATCATTACTTCCTGCTCTAGATAGATTGATTGCCATGTTTGTACCTTTAAAAACCTATTTTTTATCCCAAAAGATGTGCCCTGTAATTTTAAAAACTTTTTTTAGTGATGACAACGCACTATATTGGCTCCGTTTTGTCCATATGCAAGCAATTATATTTAATGATGCTGTAAAGCAAGCAGAAGGGCAACATGTCACTGCCTTTCAAGCATTCAGAATACTGAATGATTTGCAGAAAAAGTATGAAAATAGGCTGAACGACAAATTTTTACCTAATGACGTTAAACATTTTAAAGATAAAGAGGAAGAAAACTGTGTTTTAGAATTTTACTCGAATTGTAATCAGTATTTAGAAAAGTGGATCGTACCTTTCAAGATGTTTGAATCTTTTTCTTGGGTAGCTTTAAAAACTGTACCAGAGTGGAAAGACATAAATGTTAGCTTACAGTACTTGAATGACATGCCACAGCTCAACATTGACGATTCAAAATTATATGATGAATATGTGCACATTAAATCTCTCATTGAACCTAATAAAATCAATGAGTGGAATGAAAGTAATGTATGTATGGAAGAAAGATGGCTACAAATATTTTCCCATTTTAAAACAAATTCTATTGTGTGTGAGAGTATTATGAAATTAGTTGAGTTTATCATGTGTTTACCCGGAACAAACGCTCCGGTTGAAAGAGTGTTTTCAGTAATGAACAAAATGTGGACTTCTGAAAAAAGTAAAATAAAAATTTCAACATTGAAAGCCATGTTAGTTGTGAAAACTAACTTTAATTTCAATTGTGTAGAATTTTATAAGAAACTTCAAAATAATAAGGAAATTCTACTTAAAATTCAAAAGTCAAATAAATATAGTCATGTTGGTGAAAGAATTGATGACTTATAATGTAAGTTTTTTTATTTATTGATAAGATATACGATTTTTGTATGCAAAACAATTTGCTTAATGTATAAAGTCATTTAATATGTTTATATGTAATCATATATGTTAACTGCAGTATACTAATTAAAATATAGTTTTATCATGAAACATCTACTGTATTTATACATATGCTTGATATTTATATAATTGGTTTTTTACTTAAGGTGCTAGTAGCAGAAACGGTGCAGCATTGTAGTGAGTGGTGCAGATTATTTAAAGCTTTACAAATTAAGTTAAAAGTTCAGAAAGAAACGCTAAGTTTAAAAAATACTTAAATACAATTTGCATTATTTTTCTTGATTACTGTACTTGTTGCATATTCTTATTTTTCTTTTTTTATATAAATTTTACATAATTTATTAATTGCTATACTGCTTTTATGATATCTGATTTCATAAGGCATTTCTGAATCACAGATAAATTTTGTTTTGTATGGATAAATAAAGAAATTTCTGCTACTGGGCTGAAGGTTGTTAGTTTATAAAACATGAATTAAGCTATCAATTTACTTAAAAGTGTATGCTTAATTTATATATATTTTTAAGTTAATCATTTTGTTTGCCTTTTAAATAAAAGTAATCCTGTGAAAAATAAACATCACAGGGCGTAATTGCAAGATTCATTCACTTTGTTTTTAAAGCAAAAAAATAATCTTAATTAAAATTTAACATTTTAGAAGAATTTTTCATTATCTGAGAATAATCTTCTCTCATATCAGTAGCACATGATAAAATATTTTTACCACTCATAAAATTAAGCCAATAGTTTATATGTATAAAAATTTATAGCACAAATGGTGAAAGGTTTGTGATCCTAAATTGTGTGCATAGTATAATTTTTTTTCTTTAAAATTCTAAATTGGTGTATTTCAGATTTTTCACGTTAACGAGGTTTTACTGTCACTGTATTAATATACATATAGGATAATACAACATATTACATACATTGGATCACTTCTACAATGTTCATATCAGGGTTTAATCGAGATTTTTTAAAATGGTACCCTATCTGTGAATTTATAAAATAATTTATGAAATAAGTAAGTTTGGGAAAATTAATTATGCTTTTAAACAATTAACCAAAATGCACAAAGCAGTTTATTTAATTTAAAAATACAATATAGTAATTTCTACTTACGGCCGTTGCTATTCGGACCATCGGGGCGATTAGTGTGGAGGCTACCTTGTTGCGCTGGTCATAATAATGATTTTGCTTGTTTGATCTTGAATTTTTTCTGTAATATACTAATGATTTTGCTTGTTTCTACAAATTCAAACTTTTAGCATTTTTAAAGTGTATAATGCGATTGATCTGCAGTTCATGTTTATTTCAACATTGCTGTTAGAAAACATTACAAAATAAGTACAAAAGCCATTTTCAGAAAAATCATACATATATTTGTATAGAAAATTGGGTTTGGTTTGTATCGAATTATATTGGAATGGTTTTTTTTTTTTTTTTTTTTTTTTTTTTAAGGAAAGGAAAAGAAATAAAAAACCAAATGACATCTATGTAGTTGAATCTGCAGATTTATTCATATGTTATACATTTATTCATATTTATGCATATTCATAAACAAACATATTGCGAAGATTTTTTTAAACATTAAAAATACTCATTTACTAAGATCTGTTTTCATGTTGAATTTTTTATTTTTACTATTCAATTTTCGAAATCTTTATTATTTTCATTTTTGCTTGATAAAAATTATTTTGAGTTATTGCCCTTTTATGAAGAATTTTAGCACCATTTAGAGTACAAAATTTCTGTGAAAATAATTAATCTCTACCCCACTCCCACACTCAAAAAAAAAGATAATTTTTCATGCACGGGGACGAGACACATTATATTATTTCTAAATTTTACTCTTTTATCAGCGATAACTTATTCTCCTTGGAAAAGATGGTCCGAATAGCCTGTACACTAATCGCACCAACGGTCCGATTAGCCACTTCATACTACTTACAAGGAAACATTCAAAAGATGTCGTCTAAAATATGTGATTCTGCTCTTCATAAAACACCAGAAACTGAAAAAAAACTATCAGCTGTAATGAATTACAGCGGCTACAAAAAAATATCAAAATTAAGCATATTTGGCGATTTCACACTGTTAGGCGATTGATTTTGAGTACTTAACGGAGAAGCAAAACACACGGTTCTGATCGTACATGCCAATCTCGGGGCTAGCGAACTTATCAACAAAAATGCTTAATTCTGATAATTTTTTTTTGTGGTCGCTGTAATTCATTTCAGCCGATAACTTTTTCACTTTCTGGTGTTTTATGAAAAGCAGAATGACATTTTTTTTTTTTTCAATATTTTTTGAAGACACCTTTTTGAATGTTTCCTTGTTACAGTTACATATTTACCATAGATTACAGTAAATAACCAAATTGAGGGAATTATTATGTGTTCAATGCAGCAAAACTTAAAGAAATTTTTAGTTTGGAGCTATAATGATGCTAAGAATTGACTTTGCGAAAGTGTCTCTGCTTAAAGTTGGTTTTGTGAAAGAGCGTTTTTGCCAAAAGTCGACTTTGTGAAAATGCCTGAATGCGGCACTAAATTTGTTCTGGATCAACCTCCGCATATATATATACATATAAATCATAAAATGCATATAATGTATACATTTTGTTGTTTTGTATTAACTACATGCCAGCGATTTATTGTTGGCATGCGGATAGTATGTAGGCACTAGTACAGTATATAATTTTCAGCAAAAGTGATTCATTGGTGCATATACTTTTGGGTTATTTAATGATTATACTAATGCTGGTTTTTTTTTTTTTTTTTTTTTTTTTTGCGATTCAAAATGTCCCCATTTCTTATTCTGAAATCGGGGACACCGCGCTGTTTTGTCCCCAATTGAGCCTTTCAAAATTTGGTCACCCTACACTTAACCCAGAAAAATTTTGTGGGGAAAATGGTCACGTGATGGGTAAAGTGCATGTTGTTTGTCAACATCGTAATATCTGATGAGAATTACGATTTTTATTCTTTGTATTAGAATGTTATACTTCACTTATATTAAGTTATTTTTTCTTACCAATTTTATCCCTTGAAAATTTATAATCTAGATTTCATTTATATGAACTGTGCGTTAAATAATGATGAGCAGTTTGAGTTATTATTTCAAATCAATATTTATGTTTCTTTTTTTTATACATTTTCACAAATTATTTTGATGATACAGGTATGAAACTTTTCAGGGGCTACCTCTGTATTCAGGGTTTTTGAAAAAATTGCTATCCTTGAACTTCATGTTGAATTATTGTTATATTTTAGAGATTTCTCATTTCGGATATTTCATTTACCTTGTAATGTATTAAGAATCCTCTAAATATCACTTATGATAAGTACTAATACTTTTAATAATAGCCGTATGATAACATTAAGTCTGCCATTGCCTTTCATTCTACATTCATGTAGCAGTTTTAGGAGGGTTTTGCATATCAAATAGTTTCACCCGCTGACTCTATTACAAATGGTTTAGATTGATTGCATAAATATTTTTTCATTTTTATGCTATTAAATTCATTTGATTTTAATCAGGGTTAATTACTCAATCTTAGCAGTTTTAGTTTTCTTCTGTTCCATTGTTTGTACTAATCTAAAAGATTTTGTAAAGTTGAAACATACTTATAAATGTTTACAATTTTCACTATATTTTGATAAAAAGTATTATTAATATATATTTAAGTCAAATACAAAGAAATGCTGATAGGTCATTTGATGTCAGCAATTATATTTTTCCTGAACATATTTCATTAAATTTATTTGTGTTAAGTGAAACTGTATTCAATGTGCTTGTTATTATTCAATACTGCAATGATTTTAAATGATATCTCTTTATATTTTAAAATAAATCGGCATATCACATGTCATTTTTTGAAGGTAATTTTAAAGCTTTGCAGCATTGAGTAATATTTTACACAAGGTTGTTATAGACTAAATCACTAAATGTCAAAGTTGTTTCTTAGCATATTTATGCTTAATTGTATGGTAACCTCTCGATAAAGAAAGTCATTTTCACTTTAGTAGAAAGAAGGCAGGGTTGGCTTGATTTTATCAGACCCAATAAAACCCAAGTGTGTCTTTTCTAAGTCCTTATTTAAAATTCCACTTTTATCTAACTTATAATAAACATATAAATATAAAACAAATATTAGGTACATTAATAGAACATGAACAAAGAATTTTCATAAATATTGGAGGTTCTCAAACTGCTCTGTAGGGAAAAAAAATCTCCCATGGAAAAAAATTATAATTATCTTATTAAAACATAATAAAAAATTATCTATACAAAAGCAAGAAAAACTAGTATGTTGTGGCCACCACATGACTTTCTTGTATATTTTCATATACAAATTCACTCAGTAAAAATAATTTATTAAAATTATTATTTAAAAAAATTATCTTCCATGATAATGCAGATGATTTCCATATTAGAAAAGAAGTATAACACAAAATATCAAAAAAATGTCGAATTTATTCTCAATATTACATTAAAAAAATTTTTTTTGGTTAAAAATAAAAAATTATAACTTTATTTTAAATTATCGCAGATCGATGGTTCAACCATTCGTTTTAAAGGTATTGGCGAGCTCTTTTGAAAGATACCCATCATGAAAATTTACTCTCCTTGAAGGGGGACTTTCCCCCCCCAGGAGAGGAAGCGAAGCTCCTACATACACAATTTTTTTTTTCAATTTTTACCAAAAGTTGATAGGCACTAATTTATGTCCATGTATAACTACATACCAATTTGTATGAAATTCTGTGCAGTAGTACCTGAGATACAGTCACCACAAAATTCTGTCACACACACAGATAGACATTTTCTAAAAAGGGTCAAATCATGTTCTACAGCTCTCAAAACATGTAAATCCATCAAAAACCCGAAGTTGAAAATTTTTACGAATCCAATACTTTCTTCTATTGAATATAGAAGAAAGTAAAAAGTTGTTTGTTAATATAAAGAAAATTGTAAGACTCGGGGAATATAAAAAATAAATATAATTTTTAAAAAAGTCTGAAAACTGTTGTGCAACACTGTTAAGTAACGTAGAGGGGTTACTTACAGTTTTGGATAGCGTGACGCAATAAACAAATCAATTTATTGAACTAGATAATTTCAATTTATAATATAAATTCAGTAAAAGTGTGATTATTTGACAGTATATTTGAAAATTAAAAGCATTATTTCAATGTGTAAATATACTTTATTCAACAAAACAAAAGTAATTGTAATGAAATCTAAAAATAAATCTTTTAAAGTAACACTGAAAGTAAGAGTATCCAGTATTGTAGAAAAGCACCATAGAATTGGTGTTTAAAAGTAATAAGTATAAAACTTTGAATAAACATAAAAAGCAGGAACTTACAATTATTCCAGGTCGAAAGATAACACAACCACATTTTTTTTATATATATATATTTTTTTTTTCAGTCTGATTGCTAATTTTTATTATAAACAGCATAACACTCAATGACTCAACAAATATTTACTTAACAAAACAGTACTGGGCGCTCATCTTTTAATAGGAATTATTGCTGATGCTTCAATAATTTTGCTGCAGATTGTACGCCAAAGCATTGGTCATGTTTTTTCGACCTAAAACAGTTGTTGAAAGTTCATTTAAAGGTGTTGATTCAATGTTTTGTATTTATTGAGTATTGAGTGTTTTAATTATTTTATCCTATTATTTTTTTATGTATGCAAAGTGTACATATCATGTGCATATTGGTGATTACAGCATTATATCGTGTGACTAAGTTTTATTCTTTTTTCTTTTATTTGTGATTGGTTATTTTTAAATAAAATTTTTATTTAAAAAAAATTGTATTTTATCAAGACACACTTCAGACTTACTCGTTGAAATACAAGATGTTGTGAGAAGCATTGTAAAAAATTTTTAACTGTATATTAAATTAGTATTTTGTATTGTAAAGTGTTTAAGCAGAAAAATGAGAAATCACATTTCTTGATTCATGTTAAAATTTATACATCTTTTTTCCTTTTTTGTATTTTCTACTAGCATGACTTCATAGTACATTTTTAATTTTATAAATGCTACTATTTATTTTTTTAGAATTTAAACAGGGTTCCCATGGGTCAGGAAGAATTTGAAGCTAGTGAAAAAAGTCAGGGAAAATTTCAAATATTGCTCAAAAACCTGGGGAAATATTGATATAATTCTGGGAAATGATTTTTGAACCTGCAATTTAAAATGCCTTAACTTTTATGTTGGAAGCCACTTTTTTTCTTGTCATAAACCAAATTTTGTAACCTGGAATTTTATTTAAAAAAAAAAAAATTGACCTGGGAAATCTAAAAAGATAAGGAATTTTATTTTTGAAATCGAATGAGAATCCTGTTTGAAGAAGCAATTTTTTTTTTAATGGATGATCAAGTTTGCATTATAAGATATAATTATACTCAAGTTTAATTTGCAAAATTTTATGCTATGAATATGGTAGAAACAAGGTATGAAAACATAAAGCATAAATCACCAATTTCTTTGAGATTAATTTTAGATTTCTTCATTTCATAACATAGCTGTTGTGAAATATTGTTCCAAAGTAATTCGCCTCCCTCCCATCACTACACACAGTTCTTAAATGATGATTTACATTATTATTAATGACATCATTATTCATATTTTGTAACAATTTTTGGCATTTCATACAATAAATGCTATAAATTATTTAGTATTTCATTTTACTGGAAACTATTATCTTTAAAACGGTTGTATTATATAAAACTAAATTAGCATACATGGGCGATTGTGACTCAAAAGGTAAAATACCTGAAAATTACTACCTTAAAAAAAAAAAAAAAAACAGAATATCAAATGACACTCAAATTATTAAACCTCATCAAACATTTTACTATTCATTCACAAATCACTTGGATGGCAAATGAATAACCAATAAAAACAAAAGAAAACTTAATAGGAAATATCAAAATACACATGGATTAGATTAAAAACCTTGAACTGCGATACACAACATGAACCTGTGAAATCTAAAAACAGCTATGAAGTCATGCTAGTACATTTGAAATTAACAAGTTTAATTTAATGTAAAATACAGAAAAGAAACCTGTATAAATACCAACATAAACCGGAAAATGTAACTTAACCATTCAAACACTTTACAAACTCTCTGAAAATAATACGATTTTAAAAAATAACAGACGATATAATAACAGCTTCCCACGCTTTTGTTTCTTGTTAAGTTGAATGTGAATGAAATGTCTCCTGAATTATCCATTTCTTTTATTGAAAAGCAATTTATTTTTTTTAAGCTGTTTGAAAGTAAAAAAAAAAAAAAATCCATTGTCATTCAATGAATTATAACACAAAATGTTGACGAAGTCTAAAATTATATCTGCATACTCCGCCATGTTTGTTATTGAGTGGGTAAACCCAAAAGCGTTCACGGAAACGATTACCCGGGTTAAAGTTATGACGTCATTTTCTGGGGATGTGCGTACCCATGCCCAAGCCCGGGCTGTGTATCGTGAACTCAACCTATTCTTTAACCATATTTCTTGCGACCATGGAAGCCTCTGCGCAAGTGCGGATTGAACGAGTCCACTGTTAAAATAGGGGTGGCTGAGAGAAAACAAGCGATAAGGGAACACCGAATGACTGGATGTTTGCCAGATAACTATCTCTCGGCCAGTTTTGCATCCCTCCAAACTTTTGGACTCGACCTTACTGCTAGTCGTAGGAAACGTGGTCGCACTATAGTTAGAGCGTGGCACCTACAAATAGCTACGCCTTATTACGACGTCATGTAAATACAGTAGAATTTAGCTTTGTTTAGTGCTACCATCTACCGGCCTAGTTATAAAATAAATCTACAATTAAGGTAATAAATAAAATTTAAACTATACTGAAGCACTTTACACGTACAATCTGGGCGCCCAGATGAAAATATTAAAGACGTAACATGAGGTACATTTAAAGGTTTTTATATTTAATTAATTATCTACAATTAAGGTGTTTTAGTTGAAAATTATTTGTTTAAAATTAATTTTTAGAATTTTGTTTTAGAATTATTTGTTTACAATTAATTTTTAGAATTTTGTTTTAAAATTATTATTTTTTAATTAATTTTTAGAATTTTGTTTTAAAATTATTTTGATTGGGACTGCAAACGTTAACAAGAAAATAGTTTCAATAAAATAGTACATATACTTAGATTTAACAGATTAAACATCTTATTTATTACAATATTAGAGATTTATGAAATATATGAGCTTAGTGAGAATATTTTGATTGAAGATATAAAATTCTTAAAATAAAAGAATCAATAAATAATACATATTCTTAAATTTACAATTTAAAAAGTAAATTTCATTTAGAAAAAGAAATCCACTAAACGTTCAGAATACATCATATTCTTATTTGCATTCTTTTTAATCTTTCAATAATCCTTGTTTTATTCTTTCTCTAATTATACATTTACAATCTTTAAAAAAAATTCCACACTTAGATCCTTTTATTTATTTATTTTTTCTTTTATTTATCTATTTACTTATTTATTTTCTAAATGAAGATATGATAAAAAAAATCCTCGAAAGAATTACACAAATAAAAGAAAAAAAAAATTCACCACTCCAAAATGTTCTTTGGTAGCCATGGTAAAATTAAAATATGCATAATAATAACCCTCTCATATACTTTAAGATTATCCTTAATAATTGATCAATTATTACTTCAGTTCTGAAACTATATTTTATCCACAATGTGTATAGCATTAAAATTTAGCTTTTGGTAAAGTTTGCTTCAAATCATATGAGGGATAAGGATGCTTTTCTTTATGCTCATACTGTTCATTTGTAAGATTTCTGCATAATAATATAGCACTTCATTTTAAGAAATAAATATAGCTTCTATTTATTACTGCCATTTGCCTAAGTGCCACTATATATGTCCTCAGAGGCAAATATGACTTTAAAAAAGTAATAATAAATAAATAAATAACAAATTTAAAATAACAAAACATATTAAATTGTTCTACAATAACTATCGAGCCTAATCATATCATATACATGCAGGATGCTTCGAAATCTCGAAACACGAAACTATCTCGAATAAAAAAGCAATTTCGCTGAATATATTGCTTTTAAAAGTTTCTTTAATTAAAATGAACTATCAGACGAACTTGAACTTCTGGGGCCCCATGGAACACAAATTCATTTTTTTTTTTTTTTTCCTTCAAATATGAAACATAGAATTCTTTTTTTTTTTTATTATAGAATCATATGTATGTATATTTAAAAAAAAAAAAAAACTGTTAAAAAACATGTATTGTAAATCATCCCTCCTTCCGCTCACAATCTTAAAATGTGCTTTTCATCGTTTCATACAATAACAATACTGTGGTCAGCTTACCTTGCAATTAGACAGGTATCAAATGACATTCGAATAGGCGGTGCTTAGCAGATGACGTCGAATAGGTGCCACGCTCTAACTAGTCGCTCGTCTCAAAAATGGTCCTGAGATGGTCGCTGTTATTCATTCGCCGCTAGGGGTCGTATGTGTTCTCTGACTCTCCACTGACGCCGTAGAATAGCATTGTGTGCAGACGAAATTTTAGTTTTTTTTTCAGTTTTTTTAAAATTTATTTTTAATATTAGATTTTTTTTCATTATGTCACACTGTTACGCACCAGGTTGCACCTCTGGATATCCGCGATTGTAATGAAATGCTCGCCCTCTGGTGGGCTAAGGTGAAATTATCATACCACTGCATATCATCATATTATGCAATCGATTTTCCATGATGTAATGGCAGAGAAAGAAGAATATTAAATACACGTGGCTATTATATTTACTAACAACTGCAGTTCAGAAAGCGCCATCTATCGATCATTACAAACGCGGATCGAAATGTTCGAAAAAAAAAAAAAAAGGGAAATAGGTGAAAAGAACCCAAGTTTATTTCGTCCACCTAATGTTCGAAAACGAATTTCCCAATTTGGTCTTGGGTTTAATTTTTTTTTTAATACATGTTCTGTTTAATTGGATAATTGGTTCAAAAGATATAAAATAAAAACTGTAGTTTAATATTACAAGTTGGTGGCAAGACGTGTATATTTACTTTATTTATTTATTTATTTTTTTAAATTAAAATGTTACAATTTTCTTTTATTTAAATTGGGTAGCAAATTACTCTCCCCCCCCCCCTTTTTTTTACACATTTTGTACATTTAGACAAATTAAAAAAGGTTTTTCCTTTTTTTCCCCCCTCTTTAAGTTAAGAAATATCTAAAGAAAAAAAAAGAAAAAAAAAAAAATCTGTTAAAGAAATGGAATGGCTGTAGCTACGTTCGTGCCAAATTTCAAATTTGGCACTGTATCTAGTACTTACAAGACAATCTTTTTAAGTGTTAATTGTACTTTGAATCGATACTATATGCATTTTATAGAGTTTCTAATTCCAATTCAGGATATGTAATCAGTTTTTTGCAAAACGCAATTTTTGAGAAACAGTGACAACTTAAAATTTGACAGTTTAGGGAAAAACCAAAGTGGCTTTCTTGATGCAGGAATTTTTCGAATAAGTGTCATCATAAGAGACAACATTCTTATTATTGCGGCTTTCTTTATAGAAAATTTTCAATAAATTTTTGTTGAGAAAGAAGGCCTTTGAAGTATTGAGACGTGTGTTTTGATGCTCCAGATGATCGGCTAATCTACTAGGGTCAGGGGTGAGTACCGGTTGCGTACTATGTTGTGTTGGATGCATGAGTGTCTAAGGTTTATGTAGATATCCTAATTTTGTTTCTAGCCCCACTGGTTCGTTTATAATGTTTATCTTTTTAATGATTAATATGATATGTTTTTCAATGTGTTTTTCCCTCTACGGAACTTCAGTAGGGGCTTATTCTATATATATAATTCAGTTAATTAACGGTAATTAAGTTTGTGCTGTCTTATATACTTTATTTAAACCTTTTTTGTCATTAAAATTCAATTTTTAATTATCTAATGCTAATAAATTAATATTATTTATCATTCTAATTACGTTTTTCAATCTTAATCTTCCCTTTATTTTTCCCTTCAATGGTTTTTATAATGTATTTTGTATTATTGCTTTTCCCTCTCTTATTTCGTATCGGGATTTTTTTTTTTTTTTTTTTTTTTTTCAAATATTAAACCAAAACTTTTGAGCGGTTGCCACTGATAATATAGTGAATGTTTTTCGAGTATTTTCTGATTGGTTAATCCCTAACGATTTCGCGGGCATGGCTTTTTACGGCAAACCCGTTACCATGCAATGTTTCTAAATTACACTCGTTTATTCACTGTTTTGGGGTGGCCAACCATTTTTTTTTTTATTTATTTATTTTTGGTAAATATGTTTTCTATAATTATGGAAGTTTAAGTAATTTACTTTTGAATCAGTGGGGCTCTAATGCTTCTCTAAATTGTTCTAACCTAGCTGTGCCCTGGGTTGATTATGTTTAGCAATGTTTTTCAATCAATTGAGTTAGTTCCCATGTCAGTCATATCCTAAGGATAATGGTTTTTTTTTACATTTTTCTCTGTTTTGAGTGAACCGGTTGTCGGAATTTTAATTACCTTGTACCGTTGGATAGGTCTTGACTTGCCCCACCCTCTAAGTTCACTCTCCCACCTCCCCGCTAGAGGGCGCATTTCCTATCCCCCTTTTTCTGTTTCTTTTTATTTTTCCATAGAATTTTCGCGTTTCTTGATACCTTTTATTTATTTAACTTAAATATTTGTAGCCAAATCGTGCTTTTTATTTTTCGGCTTTTTTGGCGACCAGAGAACCAATTTTAATAACTGCCATTTTATTTTTTTAACTTGCCACCTATCCTATTCATTATTTTAACTTGTTATCACGTATAGGGCTTCTACTAAACTAATTATTTAAGTGCTAACAACAATTTTGGTTAACCAAATTATTGGCGCCTATTTATTTAACTTTTCCAGTTTTTTTTTTTGGTTTTTTGTTGATTTCTCGGCCTCTAATTGTTCGATCTCAAAACGCTTTATACCGTTGAATAGGTCTTTGCATCCCCCACCCTCTGAGCTAACTCCCCTTTTTCCCCGCCAGAGGGCGCATTCCCTATTCTTTAAATTCTATATCTTTAATTCCAACGTTTAGTTTTTCGCATTTCCGGTTGCCAATTGCTCAATTTAACTACAGTTTTATACCCACGTCGTTCTTTTTCATTTTTGGCTTTTTGGCGGCCGGGGAACAAATTTTTAATAACTGCCTTTTTAAAATTTTTAACTTGCTACCTCTTCTATTTATTATTCTTACCTGTCATCACGTATAGATCGGCTACTTAACTAATTATTCAAGTGCTAACAACATTTTTGGTTAATGAACTAATTGGCGCCTTTTTATTTAACTTTTCTAGTTTTTCGGTTTTTTGTTGATTTCTCGGCCTCTAATTGTTCGATCTCAAAACGCTTTATACCGTTGAATAGGTCTCTGCATGCCCCACCCTCTGAGCTAACTCCCCTTTTCCCCCGCCAGAGAGTTGCATTCCCTATTCTTTAAATTCTCTATCTTTTTAATCCAACGATTAGATTTTCGTTTTTCCGGTTGCCAATTGATTAATTTAACTAAATTTTAATACCCACGCCGTTCTTTTTCATTTTTGGCTTTTGGCGACCGGGGCACCAAATTTTTAACAACAGGCTTTTTAAAAATCTTTATCTCGCCACCTTCCTTTTTTTTTTTTTTTTTTTCATTACTTTTACCTGTTATCACGTATAGGTCTGCTACTTAACAAATAATTCAAGTGCTAACAACAAATTTGGTTAAACAATTAAATGGCGCCTTTTTATTTAATTTTTCCATTTTTCGGGTTTTTTTTTGTTGTTTTCTTGGCCTCTAATTGTCCGTTTTTTTTTTTTTTTTTTTTTAAAGCTTTGCACCGTTGAATAGGTCTTTGCATGCCCCACCCTCTGTGCTAACTCCCTTTTTTCCCCGCCAGAGGGCGCATTCCCTATTCCTTAAATTCAATATCTTTTAATCCAGCGTTTGGATTTTTAGCGTTTCCGATTGCCATTAGATTAACATAACTAAATTTTAATATCCATATTGTTTTTTTTTTTTTTTTTTTTTTTTTTTTTCCTTTTTGGCGACCGGGGTTCAAATTTTTAAAGTTGTAGTATTGAAATTTCTAATTAGTCAAATATTCCAAATAAATTTTTACATTTTTAACCTGCTTATGTTTAGGCCCTCCATTTGTAAGATTTTTAAACGCTTTGTACCGTTGAATAGGTCTTTGCAAGCCCCACCCTCTGCGTTAACTCCACTTTTGTCCCCGCCAGAGGGCGCAATACCTATTCCTTTTAACTGTTTCTTACTTACCGGCAGTTGTTAACTCGATTTATTTTTATTTTATTTATTTATATATATATATATATATATATATATATATATATATATATATATATATATATATTTTTTTTTTTTGGGGGGGGGGGGGCAACCTGGCGCCAATCCTATAATTATATATATATGTTTTTTTTTTTTTTTTAATAGTTTAAGTGTTTCTAAACTTCAAAATATTTTCAAAATTTCAAATCGTCCCCGTTGTAATTTTTTTTTTCCCTTCCCAGTTTTCACTCTCTGCTGAATAGACCTTGGTTAGTCCCTTTCTTTCAGCACTCCCCTTCACACCAACGTTTTTTTTTTTTTTTTTTTTCTCTCACAGCCGGTTCACCCCTCAACTACATGCATTTTTTTTTTTTTTACTCACTTTTTAATTACTCATTTAGCAATTACTCATTTAGCAATTTACAATTTTATATATATATATATATATATTTTTTTTTTTAGCTTGGACACTCTGCGCCCGATCGGCGTGTGCGCGACTGGGAAAGCCCTCCCACGGTTCTATATTGAATACTTTTCTAATTAGTTAACATATTGATTTTAACTGAAACAGCTTTTCTAAAAGCTATATCTTTTTAACTCAAGACTGCTTTTTAAAATGTCCTCTTCAAAGAGCACCGTCATTTCGGATAATGAATCCATCAGCAGCCATCAATCACTCACAACAAACCTTACATTAACAACACCTCTTCCTGACAACTATGATAGTAAGGAGGACTTTTCAGAACTTACCTCAATCATAGACGTTGCAAGGGCAGCAAATAACATCATCACAATCTCAAGAAAACGTCATGTTGCGGCTCCGGTTGCAATTTTCAGGAAAGCCTTCAACAGAATCATAGAGCTCTTCGAACTTCCAGAGGTGTTGAAGCCACTACAGAAGGATTCTCCCTTAGTTTCACCACAGCCAGACAAGTCTCGCCTACCATCCTATCAGCAAATTTCACCGCTAAAGAAATATAACAGAGTCATTGAAAAGAAGTTTACAGAGCTTTCTGATCACATGCAGGAACTCAAGGGTTTGCAGAATAATCTTAATTCCAATTTCGAGCGCCAAACCAGTTTACAAGAAAAGATTGATCAAGACATACAGAGACAGGAACAAATACTAAAAGATCACATCCAAAAAACCGAATCCTCTATTCCACAATACTCTGCAGAACCCTCTCAAAACGTACCACATCAACTCCAAACGACAGCAACAGCTAACACATACGCCCGCAGCCTTGCTTATTCACAAGAAAACTCAAAGAAACCCGTTCCAAAACCCACCAACCTACTTCAAAAGAACATTATTCAAGCAACAATTAACTACCGTTCACTAATGAGCACTAGGGTGGTTCGAAAAAAACTTTTTTTAAAATTTCAGATCGCTATAGTGCACAAAAGTTGCCATTGGTATAGACATGAAAAAAGCACTAATTATTATTTTTTAATAAATTTGTCTTCCGGTCGCGCAATGCCATCGAAATTAGCAAAAAAATGTGAAAAATCTTAATTTTTCATAATTTTTTTAAGCACGCCAGATGGTTTTAATTGCGTTCCTATACCATGGATTAACTACTAAAATTATGTAAAATCAATATATATGCACTTTTTATACATTTGTTTATATCTTCCGGTCGCGCAACATAGTACAAAATGAGTAAAATTAGTAGTTTTTGCAAAATTTCAAAGTTTGACTGTTTAGTACATTTTAATCATACGACTTTTAGAGATGCTATAGTTTAATTCTATTACAATAATATATTTAAAATCCAAGCATATAAGATAAACGTGGCTTTAAGATAGACGTGGCGTACGTGACGAATGCCAGCGATGCGCGCGCAGCGCAGCTATTCACAGCCATTATCGTTTCCCGCTATTTCCTTCAGTCTGCTCATGCAGCTAGCTCGAATCAGTACTAGATTGTGTTGTACTTAAGTCCTTATTTTTCTGTCTACTTTTGCATTCAGTGTTTGTACTTGAATACGACAGTTATGGATACAATGGATGTGCCAAAGAAAGTTGGTATAGGTACAATAACTAGAAAAGATTTTGAGTGTCCTATTTTTGGTCACCCACGAGAGTTGTTGCACACCAAGCTTCCTACTCATGAAAATGTCCTTCGCTGCTGCTTTCAACAGAGATTCAACCTAGCTGTGACAATAAACAACAAGACTGTATCTTTTTCAAGAGTAGCCTCAACAGTAGCAAAGAAAATTATCGGTTTATATGACAAAGCCTCGATCCCAACTGTTACGGAGTACAGAGTCATCTAGCTAATTAGTTCTTACTACGAATCATACAGTAAACTCAAAAAGTCGTTTCATCGTGACAAAGATAAACCATCATTCAAACTTAAACTTGACAATTTCAAGGAGAAAGGATGCTCTCTTTTTGATGTCGTGGCGTGTAAATGTGCAAGTACACAAACCTTAATTCCAAAGGTGGAATTTTTTTTCTTCATTCACAAATGCACTTTAAATTTAGAGGACATACACATGTATCTGAATATTTCTTACATGAACAGTCATTAGCAACAATTACACATTTACACGCTGCGATATCAAAAAGAGAGCATCCTTTCTTCTTGAAATTGTCAAGTTTAAGTTTGAATGCTGGTTTATCTTTGTCACGATGAAACGACTTTCTGAGTTTATTGTATGATTCGTAGTAAGAAATAATTGATGACTCTGTACTGCGTAACAGTTGGGATCGAGGCTTTGTCATATAAACCGATAATTTTCTTTGCCACTGTTGAGGCTACTCTTGAAATAAAATACACTCTTGTTGTTTATTGTCACAGCTAGGTTGAATCTCTGTTGAAAGCAGAAGCAAAGAACATCGTCATGAGTAGGAAGATTGTTGTGTAACAAGTCTCGTGGGTGGCCAAAAATAGGGCACTCAAAATCTTTTCTAGTTATTGTACCTATACCAAGTTTCTTTGGCACATCCATTGTATCCATAACTGTCGTATTCAAGTACAAACACTGAACGCAAAAGTAGACAGAAAAATAAGGACTTAAGTACAACACAAACTAGTACTGATTCGAGCTAGCTGCATGAGCAGACTGAAGGAAATAGCGGGAAACGATAATGGCTGCGACTAACTGCGCTGCGCGCGCATCTCTGGCATTCGTCACGTACGCCACGTCTATCTTATAGCAACGTTTATCTTATATGCTTGGATTTTAAATATATTATTGTAATAGATTTAAACTATAGCATCTCTAAAAGTCGTATGATTAAAATGTACTAAACAGTCAAACTTTGAAATTTTGCAAAAACTACTAATTTTACTCATTTTGTAATATGTTGCGCGACCGGAAGATATGAAACAAATGTATAAAAAATGTATATATATTGATTTTACATAATTTTAGTAGTTAATACATGGTATAGGAACGCAATTAAAACCATCTGGCGTGCTTAAAAAAATTATGAAAAATTACGATTTTTCACATTTTTTTGCTAATTTCGATGGCATTGCACGACCGGAAGACAAATTTATTAAAAAATAATAACTAGTGCTTTTTTCATGTCTATACCAATGGCAACTTTTGTGCACTATAGCGATCTGAAATTTAGAAAAAAGTTTTTTTCGAACCACCCTAATGAGCACCCTGTTTATTAAATCTAAATCAGAAACAGACAGGGGTGTAGACATTTTAAACATGCTAAAAAGACACAGAATTTCTGCAGCTGTAAATGTAGTGAGCAGACAGATCTTCCGCTCTTCAGTGGACATTAGATGTTCTACACCAGAAGAAGCTGATCTACTAGCTAAGGAATTACAATCTATAACAGAAATTAAAGAAAAGCTGTCTATTAGACTAAAACCCTGCCCCAACATTTGGCTTATGCTGTTGGGAGCACCCTCAGTCATGGACGACGAAGAAGTGGTTACCAATCTCCACTCAGCAAGCAACCTTCAAGACCACCTTCAAGCCCAAGTAAAGTTAATACGCTCCCAGGCATCAAGAGCGTCTCATCTTAAGAACCTAGTCATACAGGCCCCTCTCCCAGTAGCCGAAGCATATCTGAAATCAGATGCTTTTAACATTGGCCTCTTCAGGTGTACCTTCAGACCACACACTAGAGTCACAAGATGCACGAACTGCCAGTCTTTTGAGCACTCGGCCATACAATGCAAAAACAAAACTTTTTGCTCACAATGCTCTGAGTCACATAAAAATGAAGGTTGCTCGGCCAGAGCAAATTGCATAAACTGCCAGAGAGAAAATATGCAAAGACTTAAAGCCAACAAGGGGCCGCTTCCCACTGACCACACGGCCTTTTCCCTAGATTGTCCAATTTTCTCTGAAAAATATTCCATTCGCAGACAATACTTAGATGCAAAATTCCCTCCTCCAGCTATAGCTCCTCGGCAACCACTTCCAAATCAGAGCAGACCCACTTCTAAAACCTTTACAATAAGACGTCGCCCACAATCAAGGTCTCCATCAAGAGAAAAACCTTCAAAATCAAGTTCAGCAGCCGAGTATAAAGCTCAATCAAAAAGCGGTCGTAGTTCATCCTGCACAAAGTCCAATCGCCAAAGATCACAAAGTGGAAATAAAGGTCACAACTCAAAGGAGTCTTCAGCGGTACACCAAGACCCTCATCCAAATTCTTCTAGTCGCTTCTCACGCAGCTCTCCTAGTAGACGGAACTCAAGACCTCAGGATAGTTCTTCACGTCAGCGTTTATCAAGCTCCGGTTACCGAAGATCCTCCTACAAATATCAACAACATCCTCAGATGGACCCTTACTACCCAGACTATTATTACCCTCAAGAATATTCAGACTATTATCCATACTACTATTCTGACTATGGTTATCCTCAAGGTCCTCCATACTATGGTCCTTTTGAAGATGCGCCATACAACAGCGGCTCCTTCTACACCTCGGGAAGGTAACTTCTCTTTAATCATTTATTTTTCTTTCTTTCGCCCAAAAAGTTTTAAAATTCGTTTCCAAAAGTTTAAAAGTTCTCTCCTCTCCTTCCCAAGAGGCAACATCCTCTTCCTCCTCAATAGCTCCAAGAACCTTTAACGATTTTAAAATTGTGCAGATCAACCTCAATGGTTGCAAGGCGGTGAACTTGGCAGTTTGTGCGTTCATGGAGGATAACTCTATGGATGTCGGACTGCTGCAGGATGCTTATTGCACTGTTGGGGGCGGTCTGTACGGCTTCCCCTCCTCCTGGCCCAGTTTCAGTTCCAAAAACAACACAGCCCATATAGTCATAACTGCACGAAATTTTAACTACACACACCTCTTTACTGGGGATAATTGTGTATTCATTACACTGACCACGAAGGAGGGCAAACTGATCTTAGGCAGCGCTTACGCCGCCCCGTCTGCTGATTTCGAGTCTTGTCTGCTAGAATGGCAGCACCTCATTTCTCAAAGATCACTATTCATCTGTGGCTGCGACCTGAACGCCAACTCTCCTTTATGGTGCTCACCTAATGAGAATGGCAGAGGTCGCAGTCTAATAGAATTTATAGCCTCAAATAATATATGCCTAGCGAACCTAGAAAATTCTGCCCCCACCTTCCAAAAAGACAATGCTCGGGGCTGGCCAGACTTCACCCTTTGCAATGCTAAAACTCTTGCAAGAATTTTTGACTGGTCAGTCCTGGACATTTTCAATAATTCCGATCATAATTACATTACCTATACCATAAACACTAAACCCTCTATAACTTGCTCTCGACGCTTTGCTACAAAGCGTGGCAATTTTAAAATATTTAATAATCTTCTACTACAATATTCCAAACCTTTAATAGACGAAATCAAACTAATTAACAATATCACAGAACTTGAAACATTCACAAACAATCTCATAGCCACCATTCAAGAAGCTGCCACCTCGGCTTTCAGACTAAAGAAATCGGGACGTCGGTATGCCTACTCCTTCTGGTCACCTCAATCACGATCCATGCGGAATCATCTGACTGCTCTGAGAAGACAGTTAAAATACATCGAACCCTCACAAATCCAACAACATAAACAGAAAATTAAATTTCACTCAGCTATATTTAAAAAACGCGTAAATGAAGCCAAACACGCCGCATGGATAAAATTTTGCAACTCGCAGACACAAATCTTTGGCACTGCCCAAAAATTCTACAGCAATAAATTTTTCACTCCCACAGAACTGAAACTCGAACGTCCTCCAGGACAATCCTCTAAAAACAAAATCTAGAATTTCTAACCGAAACCCTTTTCCCACAAACAGCTTATCCACACCACGAAGCACCTTCGTTCTCGGCTCCCTCGGATGTTCCCTTCACGGAGTCTGAGGTTAAAGCCACTCTTTACAGCTTCAACATCAACAAGGCTCCTGGCCCTGATAACATAGATTTCAAAATTCTACGCAACGTGCACAAAACATTACCCCATTTACTCCTGCAATGGGCCAACCTATGTCTCAAACATCAGCACTTCCCAAAAACACTAAGAAGAGGCGAAGTGGTGTATTTCTTGAAGCAAGGGAAATTACCCTCTGAACCCTCTTCCTATAGACCGATCTGCCTCCTCCCCACTTTAGGCAAATTAATAGAAAAACTCATAGTAACGAGACTTAACTTCTTTCTTGAATCAAATAATCTGCTACATCCAAACCAATTTGGGTTCAGAGAGGGCAGATCATGTGACCAAGCCTTGCAAGCAATTAAAAGTTCCTGCGCCGTAAGCTGCAAAGCATCAAACTACACCACTATCGTCTCGCTAGACATTAAAGGAGCATTCGACAACGTGGAGTGGCCACATATCCTTCGCGCCTTACATGATCTTAACTGCCCGGCTAATCTGGCAGGAGTCATCCGCTCGTATCTTTCTCAACGAAAAATCCTTGTGAACTGGGGTGAGGGCTCCACAGCACACCCTCAAACAAAAGGTTGCCCTCAGGGCTCATGCCTTGGCCCGATTCTTTGGAATTTAATTGCTGACGGCATCCTCAAGCGCATGAACTCTGCGGGCTTCAACACATTTGCCTATGCGGATGATTTCTCCCTGATTCTCTCGGGTCGTGTCAGAAATAACCTGGAGGACCAGGCCCAGGAGGCTTTGTCCCTTCTAAGTAAACTGTTAAAGGAATTTGACCTTAAACTTTCCCCCTCCAAAACTAAAGCCTTAACCTTAGCATTTCCTAAAGCCCTCAAACGTAATCGGAATCCCAAGATGCGCATTGACGGCATCAGTGTCAACCATGTCGATCAAATGAGACTTCTTGGCATAACATTTGATCGCCACCTCAATTGGCTGGCTCACGTTAAAGAACTCAAACTCAAAACACAGAGTATCTACCATAGCTCAACAAGAATGGTGGGAAGAAGGTGGGGTATCTCCACCTCCATCCTAAAGACATGGTATAGGACCATTGTTGAAAAGATTTTAACATATAGAGCCGCCATCTGGGGTGGACACCTGCGATCCGACGCCATAACAGGTGTAAACTCGGCACAAAGACCTTTCCTCTTGCAAATTGCAAGAGGATACAAAACTATCTCCACTGATGCCCTCACTGTGATTACTGGGATTCCCCATGCCCACCTGCAGGTCTCTCAAACGTTCATCAAAACTCAAATTCTACAATTAAAAGACCCCGAACTCACAAATATTATTTTCCCACAAACCCCCATTCAATCCTTGACCTGCAGTTGGGATATTCACCCAGGCAAGGATGTTGCTCCAAGTATAACCAATTGTAACAAAAATAGCTTCCTTCCCTCTGCTCCGGTTGCCATCTACACTGATGGTTCCAAGACGGACACCGGGGTGGCAGCCGCTTTCTGCGTGCTAGTACATGGTGTCGCGGGCCATCAGTGGGCATGCAGGCTCGAAGACTTTAACACGGTTTTTCAAGCCGAGATCCACGCTATCGCTGAGGCCATAGAATGGGCCAGCACTTCATACAAAAATCAGCAAGTTAACATCTTTAGCGATAGTCTCTCGGGCCTTCAGGCCATAGCTAGGCATAGGAGCAGACACCCACAGATTCAACACATTAAAAAACTTTTATTAAATTCTGAACTAATTTGCTCCCTGGCACACGTTTCTGCTCACAGGGGTGTTGTTGGCAATGAGCTTGCAGATACATTAGCAAAACAGGCTACTAATTTCCCCACAAAATGCTCATCAATTCCTGCACCCCCTTCTTATGTAAAAAGTAAAATTCACAAAATCATAAAGCTTAAATGGCAAGACCTGTGGAACAGCTCCGAGAAGGGGAGACACACCTTCTCCCTGATTCCACAGGCCAGTGCAAACTTCTGGTCCCTATCTCCCCCTATCACTGCTTTTCTTACCGGCCATGGGCCCTTCCCCTCCTATCTGTACAGATTTCACTGCCGACGATCATCCCTGTGTCCCTGTGGAGAGGAGGGTACTCCACTGCATTACTATTTTTACTGTCCACTAACTGAATCAGACCATCTACGAAATGCAACCCCTCGACCCCCTAACTGGCTAAATGAAATAGTAACTAGAAAACCGTTAATTAAAAAACTTAATAATATCTACTCATACCTTATGAACCTCACTAATTTAACTGACTAATATGAAAATATTCTATTAACGTCCTTCTCCAAATTATTAAACCTTATATTTTTTTTTTTAATTTTTTTTTTTAACGATGTTATCTTTCTCCGTTGTTGTCTGAGGTGCTGCTGATGATCTTCCATGTCCACCCAATCCCAAACCACAGAAGTTGTAGTCTGTACAATTTCTTCATAAGCCTTTATCACCTGTTCAATTGACCCAAAGTTTCAAGTAGCACACCAAGGACGCCCTCAAGTTTTTCTCTCAACAGATTCTTACCTGAGCTCGGTGAGCGGGGGCTGCTCCCTGTTCAATAAAGAGTAGGAGAATCTGCTTCATTAAATGGAGCTCCGGACTATCATCCACAGCATTAACTTCAGACAGCATGCCAATTGTCACGTGGGACTGGCTGGGTCCGGCATGCTGGTCAACATTGTTCTGTAAATTTATCTATCTGTCATTAATCATCGCCCCCTGTCGCGTGCAGGCAATAAGAAAAAAGCCTGGCGATGAATTCTGTAATTTTTTTTTTCTTCTGTTTTTCAATAAACGTCTCGGGACAGCCCACGTGGACTTCGGTCCTAGCATAGCTCAACACCGCTCTTCGAGCGGTGAGCCGGGGCTGCTCCCCTGTTCAATAAATTTTTGTTATAGTTTAACATCAATTATATGTTTTCATTTCTAATTATGGAAGGTTAAAAAGTGTAACAGAAATATTTAGAAAATATAATTTTGAATAAATACTCATATGCAAAACTTTTCAGCTTGAATAACTAAAGAGGAAATTATCATAAATGCTAGAATTTGAAACTCAAAAATTGAAGTAGTTTAGAATTTCAACAAGATTATATATAGATGATTTTATATTAATAACATTGGAGTATCAGTGTAGGTAACATATTCGGCAAAAAAAATGTGGGAAAATGTCATATATTTTTTTAAAAAATTATCGATAAGATTTATTATTTTTTACTAACAATAAATAATTTTTGTTTACTTTCTTCTATATGTAATATGGAGAAAGTTGCTTTTAACAAAAAAAAAAAAAACTTAGAAAAAAATCGTATTTTTTCTTTTTTTTAATATTGTTACTGATTGAATATGTATCACTTTTAACAAAAAAAAAAAAAAAACTTAGAAAAAAATCGTATTTTTTTTTTTTTTTTTTTTTTTTTTTTTAAATATTGTTACTGATTGAATATGTATATAGGAAAATATAGAAGAAAGTCTTGTGGTGGCCACAACATACTAGTTTCTTTTTCACTCGTTCTGTAAGCCACAGGTAGATATTAATAAGTTTAAATAATTAGAAAATATTATGCGCTGGAATTTTCCTCCAAGGTGAGAGAAGTCGCTAATTCATCAAATTTAAGAGGGTCATAATTCCATTAAAAATGAGTTTTGTAAAAAACTTATTACATATTTTGAGTAAGCATTAAAAACTATATAAAATGTGCCTAATGTTAATTTCAAGTATGACAAACACTTTAAAAGGTTCCCTTGTTAGAAAAAAAATTGGCTTTTTTTCTTTATTACTCTCAAATATGTATATCAATATGATTTTAAAGGAATATTTTTTGTATTTTAAGAAGGATAATTTTTGAGCTTTATAATTGAATTTGCACCTTTGTAAATTTTGCAGTTATAGTGTTTATAAAATTTTGCAAATAGTGTTTATAATTCATTATTTTGTTGATATAACTTTTTTTTTTTTTAATTTAATAAAACTCGTTTTCCATTAACATTTTTTTAACTTGTTTTTCATTCCTTTTTTTATGTTAATTTTCTTATATAATAAAAGATTTTTTACATGATTCCTTGTCTTTTCTTTTGAAAACAGAGTAAAAGAAAGACATCGTATGTATGCATTTACTTCAGAAAATATATACTAGCAGGCTTTGCCCGCTTCGCTGGCCACTAAATTTAAAGGAAACTCTTTTCTATATAGCTTTATAAAAATAAAATAAAATAAATTACTGAAATTGTTCAAAAGCTCGCTCCAGGTCCCTGCTGCATTCGGCAGCGATTTGGTCATCCACTGCAACTCGGGCGCTTGTCCCTATTACCTGCGACAGTAGTTTACCAATGAGCTTCCATTTAGGTGCTTATTATATAACAGTTTCGAAATAGATAGTATCGGAAAAATTGGAGTTTCCCTTTTATATTTGAATCCCAGTTACATGTGAACAACACTATACGTGTTGTTCGCATATAACTTGGACTGGACTCAAATGTAACTGGGTTTAGACAACATAATATTTGCTTTTACGTTATTTCATATGTTTATTTTGTTTATCGAATCAATCATTAAATGACAGCAATTTCGCGCCAAATATTACAATATGCTGTGACCGGCTATATCTGTCGCATGAGACAATTAATTTTTTGTGTTTATATATAAATCATGGGTTGTAAACCTGATAGTACAGCCTTAATGTAGTTCTCTTTGGCGGCTTTTGAATTTTTGTCACCATTTTAGACTTAATCCATTGTAACAATAAGACTTAATCCCTTGTAACAATATGCTATGAGCGCTATTTCTGCTGTATTTTAGACAACTAATCTTTTTATGGTTATATATATTTCCCATTAAACATATTTTTATAGAGCAGTTGCAAACAGCTGATAACAGCATAGCAACGTGGACAGCTTGCCCTCCGACACTGGTTGTCATGCGCCGTTGCCATGGTGATATTAGCTGTTTTCAACTGAAATTGGCTTACTGTGCTAAAAATGGCTTCTATTTATTCCCACGTGGAGTTGACTGTCCTCCATCTACATCACTCTGACGTGATATGAAACTTCTCTATTTATTTATTTAAATATTAATTTGAATTTTTCAAATATTTCTGTTCGACAGCGTGCAAGTGCAGTAACACACAGAGGCTCATTTGTTTGTATGATAAATTAGCATAGTGATTATTATATAAAAAAAATAAATAGGTAAACATTATCGCGATACACAACTTTATTATGTCGCTCCATTGGCGGCTTTTGAATTTTTGTCGCCATATTAGCAATGGATTTTTTTTTTTTTTTTTTTTTGTATGAAAAGGGAAAGACTATTTTGCTAATAATTTTATCAGACTCTTTTTTGTTTATACATAAGAATCCTTTATATTCTGCTTATATTTTAAATGGCTTTTAGATTTAAAATAGTGCTTGTTGAAATAAATTTCCTATCTTTAAAACTGCATTTGTTCTGTAAATTTTGTGTAAAAATAAATCATTTATGTTTTTATATATTTGATGCGCTACTTAGATTAAAATGGCTGTTGCTATATTAAACTTCTTGTCGAAAAACGTTCGGTGTACTTCAACACCAAAATTTAAAAAATCGCCCAGCAGGATCTGTTAATGAAACTGATAAAATAAAAATATGGTTCATAGAGTTTAAACAATCTATTTAAAAACACTTTTAAAACCCAAATGATTAATGTATCGTATCACATACATAGATATAGTAATAATATATAGATTGATCATTGGGGAGAAAAAAGTTATTTCTTTTCACTCGGGAAAAGACGGCGATTTTACCAAAATATGGCAGTCTTTCCCCGAGTGAATACACACGGGAATACACACGAATGTTTTAGCAAATAAAATTCATGAATAATTTATAAACTAAAGGTGAATGAAACGCTCCAGATATAGTTTCAAATTCATTCTTCTTTTTTTGGACAAATCTTGCAATCGATTTTTAATTAATTTCCCGACTAGGTAGGCATTTGAAACTTTCAGAATAGTTCAGAACACGGGGAAAATGCATTTTTAAATACTTTTAGCCAACTGTTTCGGGTCCCTGCTGCCTTCGGCAGCGTTACCAGTACAAATCTTGCAATTGATTTTTAACTAACTTCCTGACTAGGTAGACATTTGAAACTTTCAGAGAAGCTCAAAACGCGGTGACAATGCATTTCTTAAATATTTTTAGCAAATTGTTTCGGGTCACTGCTGCCTTCGGCAGCGTTTATATGATTCAACAGAAAATTTATTTAACTAACTTCCCGACTAGCTAGACATTTGAAACTTTCAGAATAGTTCGGAACACGGTGAAAATGCATTTTTTTAAATTTATTTTAGCCAATTTTCTCGGGTCCCTGCTGCCTTCGGCAGCGTTACCAGTACAAATCTTGCAATCGATTTTTAACTGATTTTTATCGATTTTTAACTGAACTAGCTAGACATTTGAAACTTTCAGAAAAGCGCAGAACACCTTGACAATGCATTTTTTAAATATTTTTAGCCAACTGTTTCGGATACTTGCTGCCTTCAGCGGCGTTTATATGATTCAACAGAAAATTTAAATAACTTCCCGACCAGCTAGACATTTGAAATTTTCAGAATAGTTAAGAACACGGGGTGAAAATGCATTTTTTAAATACTTTTTTCGGGTCCCTGCTGCCTTCGGCAGCGTTACCAGTACAAATCTAGCAATCGATTTTTAACTGACTTCCCGACTAGCTAGACATTTGAAACTCTTAGAAAAGCTCAGAACACGTTGACAATGCATTTTTTAAATATTTTTAGCCAACTGTTTCGGATACCTGCTGCCTTCAGCAGCGTTTATATGATTCATCAGAAAATTTATTTAACTAACTTCCCGACTAGCTAGACATTTGAAACTTTAAGAAAAGCTCAGAACACTGATATAAAATGCATTTTTTAAATATGTTTATCCAACTGTCTCGGGTCCAATGGCAATGCTTTTTAACAATATGTATATTTTTAAAGGTGTATAAGGAAGTCATGTGGTGCCCACATCAGATTTTTTTTATTATTATTATTTTGTCGAAAAAAATGGCAACAATTAAATTATGGATAAAATTTTAAAATTTAAATGGCTTATTTATCAGAAATTAGAAGGTTATTATTTTCACATTTTAATTAATTAAGAAAAAATTAATCATCCGATTGATAAGCTGTTTAATGCATCGGATTTACAAAAAATGTCCCTTTCATTTGCTATCTTATTTGTAACGATGCGACTGATATTTCAAATTTATTTTCTAATCTTTCTGATTTATTTTCCTCATTTTAAATAAATGTACGTTTTTTTTTTTATTATTATTATTATTTTGTCGAAAAAAAATGGCAACAATTAAATTATGAATAAAATTTTAAAATTTAAATGGCTTATTTATCAGAAATTAGAAGGTTATTATTTTCACATTTTAATTAATTAAGAAAAAACTAATCAAAAATTCGAAAATCTGACTTCGATGTGCACAATGACCCTTCGGGGGGCACCTTTGTGTTAAATCTCGTGACTGTCCGAGCTACCGTTTTCGAGAACAGTGAAATATACAAATATTGCTCACTTAATAGTATAAGATATATATATATGTTTCACACTTTAAAAAAAAAGTTCAACTGATAACATATTTGAAATAAATAAATATTTTTTCAATGATGCGTTATAAATTCGGGAGTAATGGTAATGTACATCTTATGTTTACTATCGAGTAGAATCTAAATTCCTTAAATCCTGTGAGCATTAGCAATTCATACCAATTCAATGATTTATAAAATTCATACTATGCACATATAACCAGAGAAATTTGATACTGTATGCTACACATGCATATTAATCTTATTCTATAAGGGGGAGGGGCAATTTATATCTCAAAATTTATGTCCAATCACTGTTTATTTCGCTATGCAAAATGGCAAAGAACTATAATAATGTTTAAATGGTTATATATATATATATATATATATACAGTTGAACCTGGTTAACGAGAATCTCAAGGGGGATAAAAAATTTAGTAGTTCATGCTATCAGTAACTAAACTTCATATTACTAAAGTAATCTTCATTTTTACGGGGATCTTGGAAACAGTTCATGTTAAAAGTAATTCATGGATTCGATTGGATTTCGGAATAAGGCTGATTGACTGCTGTAGGTCCAAGGCCTAAAGGGGAGTGCCCTCCGTGAGGTCTTTCTAAGGGGTTCTAGCCTGTATTTACGCAAGTTTCGGAGAAAAACACGAAAAACTCTGAACGGCGAGGCCGACGAGCGCGAACTGGGATTGAACCCGGCACCTCACGTCTACCAGCTTTGAGCGCAGAACCGCTCGGCCGCTGGTGGGCGAAAAGTAATTCATGTTAACAGTGTTCACGTTAACGAGGTTCGACTGCATTATATTACTTCTTATTCCACTGAGATTCAGATAAATATTTAAAAAAATTTAATTAGCTTTAATTTTCACAGAATTTGTAAACTGAAGTTACACATTTTTTTTTTTTTTTCACATTTTTATCAACATGCTATTTTTATTGCCATCATTTTTTATTTCTTAGAAATAATTCTAATAAATATTACATGCATTATTTCTTCAGCAAGCTATGCTAATATTGTTATCTGAAAAAAATCGCTAATTTTAAAAGTTACCCATTTAAAATTTTCATACATTGCCATATGCAAATTTTGTCAGTTAGAAACTTTCTACCTTACATTTAGTGAGACTATTAGAAAAAATCCTATTACTGTATCTTTAAAACCAACTGAATTAAGATACAGCAAAAAAGTTTACTTATATCGTCTTTCCATAAACAAAAATTTGATAATGCCATATGTGAGAAATGCGAAGATCTAGTATCTTGGAATGAATTTAATAATTTCCCTTATAAATTAATATTAACAGTCAGTGGCCACAAATATGGATGTTCTTTATTTACTTTAATTGTATTATTCTCTCTCTCTCTCTCTACTGTGAACATGTAAAAATTTGAATGAAAAAATGAAATATAAAAATAAATTTTTAAGTTAAATACTTTTGTATTCGCGTGATTTTCACTACAAATTATGAAAAGATTGCAATGAAGTGCTGCCATCTAAGTTTCATACTTTAGTTAATTTTTAAAAATCTAATTGTCGTATCCATAAACTGTTTACACCCCAGGATTCAGAAAAATCACCTCTTTCATTTGGTACTGAATTTGTAATGATAGGTCTGATATTTCTAATTTATTTTTCCCTTTATCCGTTGCCACTTAAATTTCATACTTTAGTTACTTTTTAAAAATCTAATTGTCGCATCGAAAAACTGTTTGAACCCCTGGATTCAGCAAAATCGCCCCTTTCATTCGGTATCAAATTTATAAATATAGGTCTGATATTTCTAATTTATTTTACCCTTTTTCCGTTTTCAACCCAGATTCGATATGGAACAGCTTTAGTATTGGATCCCTTTGGCAAAATTTGAAATTCGGCACCGAAGTAGCTCGGACGTTTCTCGCCGAGATCTTTAATTGCACAATTGAGATAGCCAATTCAGTTCATCGCAAAAATGGCTTAAAATATTTAAAGGCACCAAAGGGTTCCGATACTTAAGCTGTGCTTTTTGTATTTATTAGTGCTAGAGGCCTATTTCAGTCGGTACAGTTGTCGAATTTTTATAGGTCACTCTTAATTAGTGCTAGAGGCCTATTTCAGTCGGTTTATTGAATGGGGATTTATTGAATGAAGTCCCCCCAAGGCACAGCTTTGACATGAGTCCCCCCCCAGGCACAACTTTGACATGAGTCTCCCCCAAGGTACCCCTATTTCAGTCGGTACAGCGTTGTCGAATTTTTATAATACACTCTTAATAGTGCTAAGAGCCTATTCCAGTCGGTTTATTGAATGGGGATTTATTGAATGAAGTCCCCCCAAGGCACAACTTTGACATGAGTCCCCCCCAGGCCCAACTTTGACATGAGTCCCCCCCAAGGTACAACTTTGACATGAGTCCCCCCAAGGCCCAACTTTGACATGAGTCCCCCCTAGGCTAGGCTGACCAAACGTCCCCATTTTCCGGGGACTGTCCCCATTTTCGACCATCTGTCCCCAAAAATAAAAGCAGTGACTGGGGACCACATTTTCCTTCGTCTGTCCCCAATTGTCCCCATTTTTATGAACAAAAAATCGGTGTTCTTAAATTTTGATGCTTTGCATTTTTATTAGTTCGATTATGAAAGTTCGATATCAAATTCCATTTTGAATACAACCAGCCAACCAACATTATAGTCATATTTGATTTGAATCACGAAAACGAATTAGCCCTCGGTAGCAAGACTTGAAAATCTGTGTTATATATAGATCGTAGATGTTTAGTTTACTCCTCTGCTACTCTGCAATTTCCGGGAATCTTTGTAACAGTTGAGACAACAGCCCCAGCAGCTATAGGTCTCAATAAAAACCCCAACAACAACAACATCACGGAAGAATCCGTGGTGTGGACTGAGATCAAATGTGAGTAATGATCAAATCTGTAAACATCGATAGCTAGCACGTTGTATTCTAGATCGTGGTTCTGATACCTTTTTTCATTTCATTGCTTTATTTTAGTGGTGAGTTTAGTTTTTTAATTTTAATTGTGGTACTTAGTAATTTGATGTTTGTCGTTATGGCGACTAAGCGAAAATGCTCGTTTAATGACACTTTGCAAAAACTGTACCCATGTTTGGAAAAACGTTCAGAGACTGTTGTATTTTGTAAGATATGTACATCATCATTTTCTATTGCCAGTGGTGGTAAAAACCACATTACTACTCACATGAATACAGAAAAACATAAAAAAGCATCGTTATCTACATCAGCACAGAATTCAATGAAAATGTTTCTCTCAGGCAATAATGCCAATTTGAAAATTGCACTGGCTGAGGGCGTTTTTGCCTATCATAATGTAAAACATTCACAGTCATTCAGAGATATGGACTGCATGTCCAAAATCTTAAAAAATGTTCTTGATCCAAGCTATTCCTGTGCCAGAACGAAATGTGAAGCCATTGTAGAAAATGTTTTTGAGCCTTGGGTGTTGCAGGAACTAAGGTCAGAACTGCAAAAAGCATCATTTATTTCAATATTTTCTGATGCATCTAATCATGGAAATATTAAAGTGTTTCCAATCATGGTAAGATACTACAATTCTGAGGAAGGTGTACGTGTGAAGCTTTTACAATTGAAAAGCCTTGGTGGGGAAACATCAGACTTGGTTTCGTCTTACATATTAGATATTTTGAAAACTGAGAAATTGGAAGGTAAATTAATTGCTTATTGTGCAGATAACACAAATATGAACTTCGGCGGATGTTCTAGAAATGGAACAAATAATGTTTTTACAAAATTAAAATTGAATTTAGGACAAAATATTTTAGGAATTGGATGTGCAGCCCACATAATCAACAACACATTACAGTCGGCTGTTGATTGTCTTCCTGTAGACGTTGAAACTATTCTTGTGAAAATTTATTCACATTTTCACATTTACACTGTTCGTGTTGAAGAGCTTAAGGACTTTTGTAATTATGTTTCTGTTCAGTATCAAGAAGTACTGGGGTACTGTAAAACCAGATGGTTATCATTACTTCCTGCTCTAGATAGATTGATTGCCATGTTTGTACCTTTAAAAACCTATTTTTTATCCCAAAAGATGTGCCCTGTAATTTTAAAAACTTTTTTTAGTGATGACAACGCACTATATTGGCTCCGTTTTGTCCATATGCAAGCAATTATATTTAATGATGCTGTAAAGCAAGCAGAAGGGCAACATGTCACTGCCTTTCAAGCATTCAGAATACTGAATGATTTGCAGAAAAAGTATGAAAATAGGCTGAACGACAAATTTTTACCTAATGACGTTAAACATTTTAAAGATAAAGAGGAAGAAAACTGTGTTTTAGAATTTTACTCGAATTGTAATCAGTATTTAGAAAAGTGGATCGTACCTTTCAAGATGTTTGAATCTTTTTCTTGGGTAGCTTTAAAAACTGTACCAGAGTGGAAAGACATAAATGTTAGCTTACAGTACTTGAATGACATGCCACAGCTCAACATTGACGATTCAAAATTATATGATGAATATGTGCACATTAAATCTCTCATTGAACCTAATAAAATCAATGAGTGGAATGAAAGTAATGTATGTATGGAAGAAAGATGGCTACAAATATTTTCCCATTTTAAAACAAATTCTATTGTGTGTGAGAGTATTATGAAATTAGTTGAGTTTATCATGTGTTTACCCGGAACAAACGCTCCGGTTGAAAGAGTGTTTTCAGTAATGAACAAAATGTGGACTTCTGAAAAAAGTAAAATAAAAATTTCAACATTGAAAGCCATGTTAGTTGTGAAAACTAACTTTAATTTCAATTGTGTAGAATTTTATAAGAAACTTCAAAATAATAAGGAAATTCTACTTAAAATTCAAAAGTCAAATAAATATAGTCATGTTGGTGAAAGAATTGATGACTTATAATGTAAGTTTTTTTATTTATTGATAAGATATACGATTTTTGTATGCAAAACAATTTGCTTAATGTATAAAGTCATTTAATATGTTTATATGTAATCATATATGTTAACTGCAGTATACTAATTAAAATATAGTTTTATCATGAAACATCTACTGTATTTATACATATGCTTGATATTTATATAATTGGTTTTTTACTTAAGGTGCTAGTAGCAGAAACGGTGCAGCATTGTAGTGAGTGGTGCAGATTATTTAAAGCTTTACAAATTAAGTTAAAAGTTCAGAAAGAAACGCTAAGTTTAAAAAATACTTAAATACAATTTGCATTATTTTTCTTGATTACTGTACTTGTTGCATATTCTTATTTTTCTTTTTTTATATAAATTTTACATAATTTATTAATTGCTATACTGCTTTTATGATATCTGATTTCATAAGGCATTTCTGAATCACAGATAAATTTTGTTTTGTATGGATAAATAAAGAAATTTCTGCTACTGGGCTGAAGGTTGTTAGTTTATAAAACATGAATTAAGCTATCAATTTACTTAAAAGTGTATGCTTAATTTATATATATTTTTAAGTTAATCATTTTGTTTGCCTTTTAAATAAAAGTAATCCTGTGAAAAATAAACATCACAGGGCGTAATTGCAAGATTCATTCACTTTGTTTTTAAAGCAAAAAAATAATCTTAATTAAAATTTAACATTTTAGAAGAATTTTTCATTATCTGAGAATAATCTTCTCTCATATCAGTAGCACATGATAAAATATTTTTACCACTCATAAAATTAAGCCAATAGTTTATATGTATAAAAATTTATAGCACAAATGGTGAAAGGTTTGTGATCCTAAATTGTGTGCATAGTATAATTTTTTTTCTTTAAAATTCTAAATTGGTGTATTTCAGATTTTTCACGTTAACGAGGTTTTACTGTCACTGTATTAATATACATATAGGATAATACAACATATTACATACATTGGATCACTTCTACAATGTTCATATCAGGGTTTAATCGAGATTTTTTAAAATGGTACCCTATCTGTGAATTTATAAAATAATTTATGAAATAAGTAAGTTTGGGAAAATTAATTATGCTTTTAAACAATTAACCAAAATGCACAAAGCAGTTTATTTAATTTAAAAATACAATATAGTAATTTCTACTTACGGCCGTTGCTATTCGGACCATCGGGGCGATTAGTGTGGAGGCTACCTTGTTGCGCTGGTCATAATAATGATTTTGCTTGTTTGATCTTGAATTTTTTCTGTAATATACTAATGATTTTGCTTGTTTCTACAAATTCAAACTTTTAGCATTTTTAAAGTGTATAATGCGATTGATCTGCAGTTCATGTTTATTTCAACATTGCTGTTAGAAAACATTACAAAATAAGTACAAAAGCCATTTTCAGAAAAATCATACATATATTTGTATAGAAAATTGGGTTTGGTTTGTATCGAATTATATTGGAATGGTTTTTTTTTTTTTTTTTTTTTTTTTTTTAAGGAAAGGAAAAGAAATAAAAAACCAAATGACATCTATGTAGTTGAATCTGCAGATTTATTCATATGTTATACATTTATTCATATTTATGCATATTCATAAACAAACATATTGCGAAGATTTTTTTAAACATTAAAAATACTCATTTACTAAGATCTGTTTTCATGTTGAATTTTTTATTTTTACTATTCAATTTTCGAAATCTTTATTATTTTCATTTTTGCTTGATAAAAATTATTTTGAGTTATTGCCCTTTTATGAAGAATTTTAGCACCATTTAGAGTACAAAATTTCTGTGAAAATAATTAATCTCTACCCCACTCCCACACTCAAAAAAAAAGATAATTTTTCATGCACGGGGACGAGACACATTATATTATTTCTAAATTTTACTCTTTTATCAGCGATAACTTATTCTCCTTGGAAAAGATGGTCCGAATAGCCTGTACACTAATCGCACCAACGGTCCGATTAGCCACTTCATACTACTTACAAGGAAACATTCAAAAGATGTCGTCTAAAATATGTGATTCTGCTCTTCATAAAACACCAGAAACTGAAAAAAAACTATCAGCTGTAATGAATTACAGCGGCTACAAAAAAATATCAAAATTAAGCATATTTGGCGATTTCACACTGTTAGGCGATTGATTTTGAGTACTTAACGGAGAAGCAAAACACACGGTTCTGATCGTACATGCCAATCTCGGGGCTAGCGAACTTATCAACAAAAATGCTTAATTCTGATAATTTTTTTTTGTGGTCGCTGTAATTCATTTCAGCCGATAACTTTTTCACTTTCTGGTGTTTTATGAAAAGCAGAATGACATTTTTTTTTTTTTCAATATTTTTTGAAGACAACACCTTTTTGAATGTTTCCTTGTTACAGTTACATATTTACCATAGATTACAGTAAATAACCAAATTGAGGGAATTATTATGTGTTCAATGCAGCAAAACTTAAAGAAATTTTTAGTTTGGAGCTATAATGATGCTAAGAATTGACTTTGCGAAAGTGTCTCTGCTTAAAGTTGGTTTTGTGAAAGAGCGTTTTTGCCAAAAGTCGATTTTGTGAAAATGCCTGAATGCGGCACTAAATTTGTTCTGGATCAACCTCCGCATATATATATACATATAAATCATAAAATGCATATAATGTATACATTTTGTTGTTTTGTATTAACTACATGCCAGCGATTTATTGTTGGCATGCGGATAGTATGTAGGCACTAGTACAGTATATAATTTTCAGCAAAAGTGATTCATTGGTGCATATACTTTTGGGTTATTTAATGATTATACTAATGCTGGTTTTTTTTTTTTTTTTTTTTTTTTTTGCGATTCAAAATGTCCCCATTTCTTATTCTGAAATCGGGGACACCGCGCTGTTTTGTCCCCAATTGAGCCTTTCAAAATTTGGTCACCCTACCCTAGGCCCAACTTTGACATGAGTCCCCCCCAAGGTACAACTTTGACATGAGTCCCCCCAAGGCCCAACTTTGACATGAGTCCCCCCCCCCCGGCCCAACTTTGACATGAGTCCCCCCAAGGCCCAACTTTGACATGAGTCCCCCCCAAGGTACAACTTTGACATGAGTCCCCCCCCAAGGCACACCTTTGACATGAGTCCCCCCCAAGGCACACCTCCCCCTCATTGGGAAAAAGAGAAAAAACGTTGTTTTGCGGCTATAAGACAGTTTGGACTTCCAACGTTATTTGTTACAGTATCTGCAGCTGAAACACATTGGTTTGATTTAATGAAAATTTTATCATGGAATTTAGATCGTCACGAATTAACTAAAGAAGAATTTGTCGATATTAACAAGTTTAGCAGTAGGCCTCTGGCACTAAATTAAAATCTGTCAATGTCAGATTTTCATGTTTTAAATAATGAAATAATGTCGTGTCTGTATAATTTTTATTTTTTATTATTTATTTTTATTTTTTATTTATAATATTGTCTATTAAAGACTTCTGTGGTCACGAAATTTGGTGCGTAAATTGTTTGTATGCATCCGGCACTTATTGTAACTGCATTTCATGAAATTCGAAATCCCCCCCCCCCCTTCTCGGAGTCGGAGTGCAATAAACATGTGTAAAAACATGTTTTTCCCGTTTGAATTCGCTTTGAATTATCTTAGATTGGCGAATTTTGGTGTGTGGATATTGATTAAGTGTACGCATTATGTACATTAGTGGGATTTTGCAAAACTTCGAACTCACCCGCTGAGGGTGGGGAAGTAAGAAGCCGGTAAGTTGTGCCGAAGACAGTGGGGACCCAGACTCCTAACATTGGAAGCGAGAAAACCTCTACCAATCACAGCGAGAACTTAGGTTATTAATAAAGATATGGCATTTTGACAAATCATTTAAGTTTAACGTCCAGCGAAGCGGGCAAAGCCTGCTAGTTTATCTATAAAAGTAATTTATATCTATTAGCTTTATTAAAACTATACAGAATCAGGATAAACGTTATCACAATTTTTCATATTTTTAAAACCTTATACAAAACTAGTATGTTGTGGCCACCACAAAACTTTCTTCTATATTTTCCTATACAAATTCACTCAGTAACAAAAAAAAAAAAAAAAAAAAAAAAAAAAATACGATTTTTTTTTCTAAGTATTCTTTTTATTTAAAAGTAAAAAAAAAAAAATAAAAATCGATAACTTTGTTTTAAATTATCACATATTTATAGTTCAACCATTCGTTTTAAAGGTATTGACGAGACCTTTCGAAAGATACCCATCTTGAAAATTTATCCCCCCTAAGGGTACTTCCCCTAAAGGGGGGGGGGGAAGCGGTGTCCCCACATGCACAACATTTTTTTCCTAATTAACTACTTCTATTATCAGTAATTCATATTAATTTTACAATCACAGGTTAAGAATAACTCTCATTATGTACATTTATACGAAATTTTGTCCTATACTGCCATGTTAAAAATTTAGAAAAAATACGATCACAGTGCCACCTGTTGAGCGATTGATCCCCAAATCTAATCAGCACCAGTTTATGTCAAGGGCCAACTAAATACCAAGTTTGGTTAAATTTCGTAAAAAAAAAAAAAAAAAAAAAAAAATGATTTTTTTTTTCTAAGGTTTTCTTTTGTTAAAAGTAAAAAAAAAAATCGATAACTTTGTTTAAAATTATCACAGATTTATAGTTCAACCATTCGTTTTAAAGGTATTGACGAGACCTTTCGAAAGATACCCATCTTGAAAATTAGTCCCCACGAGGGGGGACTTCCCCCCACCTCAGGGGGGGTGGCGAGGCTCCTACACATACAAAATTTTTTCCCTGTTGACTATCTTTATTATAAATAATTCTTGTAAATTTCTTAATGATTTTTAAAGAATAATTCTCTTTATGCACAGTTATACAAAATTTTGTCCTATATCACCATGTTAAAAATTTAGAAAAAGCGGGATGGCAACGCAACCTGTAAGACAATCTTTACCAAAAGTTGATAGGTACTAATTTATGTCAGGATGCAACTACATACCAATTTGTATGAAATTCTGTGCAGTAGTTCCTGAGATACAGTTGCCACAAAATTTTGTCACACACACACACACACACACACACACACACAGACAGACAGACAGACATTTTCTAAAAATGGTCAAAACGTGTTCTACAGCTCTCAAAACATGTAAATCCATCAAAAACCCGAGGTCGAAAATTTTTACGAATCCAATACTTTCTTCTATTGAATATAGAAGAAAGTAATAATCTTACAGAATGTTTGATTATTTAATAACATGTAGTATTCTAGTGTTTGTGGGGGATGATGTGAAAAAGAAAAAAACGTGTGGCACTCGGGGACTGCCGCGGTAAAGCTATTGCATAGCATTTTTTATCAACTTATGCAATTATAATTATTTATTTATTTTATTTATGCAGTATTTTTTTTTCTTTGATATTAATTCAAGTTCCGGGGGAGGGGACTCATGTCAAAGTGGTGCCTTGAGGGCACTCATGTCAAAGTTGTGCCTTGTGGGGGGGACTCATGCCAAAGATGTGCCTTGGGGGGACTGATGTCAAAGTTGTGCCTTGGGAGGACTCATGTCAAAGTTGTGCCTTTTGGGGACTCATGTCAAAGTTGTGCCTTGGGGGGGACTCATGTCAAAGTTGTGCCTTGGGGGGACTCATGTCAAAGTTGTACCTTGGGGGGGGACTCATGTCAAAGTTGGGGGGGGGACTCATGTCGATGTTGTGCCTTCGGGGGGACTGATGTCAAAGTTGTGCCTTGGGAAGACTCATGTCAAAGTTGTGCCTTTTGGGGGACTCATGTCAAAGTTGTGCCTTGGGGAGGGAACATGTCAAAGTTGTGCCTTGGGGGGACTCATGTCAAAGTTGTACCTTGGGGGGGGACTCATGTCAAAGTTGGGCCTGGGGGGGACTCATGTCGATGTTGTGCCTTCGGGGGGACTGATGTCAAAGTTGTGCCTTGGGAAGACTCATGTCAAAGTTGTGCCTTTTGGGGGACTCATGTTAAAGTTGTGCCTTGGGGGGGATTTTAATAAATGCACTTTGTTTATTCATATTTAAAACACTTTATACACAAATTTTACGCGTACAGCTATTCACTGTTGTACATAGATGATAGATACCTATACACCTATATAATTTCTCACAAACAGCTGCTTACGTATTCGTCCGATTTCGGAGCAGCTCGTCTGGATCCGTGCGAGCTTCGTACAGTCGTACCATATACATACACGTTAAGGTTCAACTAGTCGCGGGCTCGAACTCATTCGTGGACGCGGCCAAAAAGCACGCTGTCTCACTAGCATTGTGTCTAAAAGAGATAGAATCAGTTATGAACAGTTAGCAGCTAGTCTACACGCATACGTCTAGTCGCACGCACAGAAACACCGTGCCGAAGTCTGCCGAACTGTGTTAGGTTTATTTTCGTTACGGAATTTCTTGATTCGGTCGCCGCGCTCAAAGCCCGCGATAAAAGCTATGCAATAGCTTAAAAAAAAAATATATATATATATATATATATATATTATAGTTTTAAAAAATTAAAGAACACGCTTTTATAGAAATGTGAACTAAAAAGCACAAAATATTTATCTTAGTATTAAGATTCAGGGTAAGAGAAAATCGTGTGAGTGATACACCGTAATATTTACATACATTTAAATCTTTAATTAAAATAACTTAGAATTAACAAAAACCATTTTTAAAAAATTTCCCCTGACGGGGATCGAACACTGGACCTTTAGGTTCGTAGCGCGGCGCCTTACCTCTACGCCATATCGTTCACGAAGGGGAAGTATTTTTTTTAACCGACTTCAAAAAATTGTATGAAATGAAACTAAATTGCGCCAAAAAGTATAAAATAATTTCCTTCGCCAAACAACCTATAACACTACAATTAATCATAACTTTTGAAGTCGGCGCAAAATTAAATAAAAATTGATACCTTTATTCAATACAAAAATCGAATCCTATTCAAACTACACATCTCACATTGTCACCTGCAAAACGCAGCCGAAAACTATCTTGATTCAAGAAAACAAATAAGATTTTGTAAGCAGCAAAAGTTGGCGAAGATGCTGGTATCTGACGTCCTTGGTGAAAGAAAAATCGCAAAATTATCTGGCAAACATATTTAATTTCTTTGGGATATCATGATTAATTTGATAAGGTATATTAAGAGAGTAATCAAGAATATGAAACAATACTTCGTACAAAATGTATTATGAAAATATACATCTTGCGTGTATATTTTTGCAATACGTTTTCAACGCCAAATCCAAAAGCCACCAAGGATGATAGTTATCAAAGTTATACCAAATTTGCAAAGAAAACTCTAACTTCGTAGAAACATAAATTCTGCATTGTGAAAAATGTCCACTGTTCTGTGTAGATGCTACCAATGGACCAATTGTATACAGTGAATACAATAATAAAGGAAACATAAAAATGGATCATTCGAGACGACAGCATTTGTTGCTACCGATCTAAAAACAAACCTTTAAAAACTAATTAAATTTTATTTAATTTTGCGCCGACTTCAAAAGTTATGATTAATTGTAGTGTTATAGGTTGTTTGGCGAAGGAAATTATTTTATACTTTTTGGCGCAATTTAGTTTCATTTCATACAATTTTTTTTTTAATAGTAGTTGCTTTTTGGAGTCGGTTCTATTTTTTTACAAAAAGATTTTATTTCACAATATAATTTTTTTGTTTGCTCCCAGAGAAGTTACAAACAAACAAACAAACAAACATACATACATACATACATACATACATACAGGTGAAGCTAATAAAAGCGTGTTAAAAAATACTGCATTTGTGATAATAATAAAATGTATGTATATAGAGTACTCACTCATTTTCTTTCACTATTTTTTCATCACTTTCTTCATTAATAAATGCACTTTGTTTATTCATATTAAAAACACTTTATACACAAATAAATGCACTTTGTTTATTCATATTAAAGACACTTTATACACAAATTGTACGCGTACAGCTATTCACTGTTGCACATAAATGATAGATACCTATACACCTATATACTTTCTCACAAACAGCTGCTTACGTATTCGTCCGATTTCGGAGCAGCTCGTCTCGATTCGTGCGAGCTTCGTACAGCCGAAGTCTACCGAAGTCTGCCGAACTGTGTTAGGTTTTTTTTTCGTTACGGAATTTTCTGATTCGGTCGCCGCGCTCATAGCCCGCGATAAAAGCTATACAATAGCTTAAAAAAAAAAAATATATATATATATATGTATGTATAAGCGCTTTTAAAACCGCTAAATATTACATTTAATTCTGTGAAAAAGCGTTCTTTCAAGTCTGAAGTGGAAAGGCAGTCGATGGCCATCTTCTAAAAGCGACCAAAATGGGGCTATTTTGATAACACAGCGTCGGCGGTCCATAGTGTATACGTCCATGGCGACCGGGTAGAGCTCCTTCAATACGGAGTATTATAGGAGTCTTACGAGCGGGCGATGACGTCACTGATCCTGGATCGGGCCAGGAATCTACTGAACGATTTGGGGAGGCATACTATTTTAACAATCAGAGCACTCGTAGATCACAAGTCGGATCGTACACTCCGCAGCACTAGCAATAATCCCCGTGTTAAAAAGGTACACTTAATACTGCTTTGTTGAATAAATCCTTGTCGAATCATGTTCTTAGACAGACTAAGAACATGATTCGACAAGGATTTATTCAACAAAGCAGTATTAAGTGTACTTTTTTTAGACAGGGATTATTGCTAGTGCTCGGATACTTTTGCTGCGGAGTGTACGATCTGACTCATACCCCCAGATTTAGTTTTAATAAGTATTCAGAAACTATTTCATTTAAATTTACTTTATTCAGATGTCTTTTATGTGTTTTAATTTACTAATTCAGAAACAACTTTAGTATATCCCCACAACGATATTTGGCAATTTTTTGTTGGTGATTATGGCTAAATCATAAATTTAAAAATCGTAATCTAAATCATAAAATATAAAATCATAAATCGAAAATAAACAGCATATAGGCTGCCATATTATATCGCAAACAGTCCAGAACGACATTGTTATCGTTCAAAACGGCGCCAAAGAAAAATCGCCAAATTCAGGTGTGGGGATATACTAAAGTTATACCCTAATTCGCATATTAAACTTATTTTTGCCTAAATTCAAAACTTGTAATGATTTTCATTTATTTGCTTATTATCTTATTTATTTTTAAATAAAATTACAGTCGTAGCATTGGTTTACAATTTTTTTTTGCAATGAAAACAAAAGATATTGCACCTTAATATAAAGTTTTGCAGAAAGAAAAAAAAAAGTTATCAATTTTTCCAAGCTCATTTATTAAATTAACAAAGTATGATAGTGTCGAAATGTCCACTTTCTAAAATTTAACTTTTAGTATAAATTAGGTAATTGAATAGGCATGAAATTTAAATATAGCATTGACTTTAACCATCTACATCTACACTATTGCTCATGTTATATTTCACATAGCTGTTTGCATGGGCAAATGAAAAAGCTGAATTTGCAACTTAAGTTAAAATTTTATCTTTTTTAATGATTCAAATAAGACAGGTTATACATAATGAACAAATTTCTGCATGGTAGAAATAAATTATGCATACATAAATTCTATGTTTGAATGAAAAAAAAAAAAATAATAATACTATCACCTTACTATACATAATTTCAAAATGTATAAAATTTCATATCGGAGCAATCACTATTACACACGTATCAGTAGAGTCTCATGAATGATATTTTGGATATGCTCCACTCGGGTAGTTAGAAACAGTACATTAAAATGGGTATTTAGTCATTTTTTTGCTTATTTTGAGAGACAATGTAGATATGACGACATTTCAGCGATTTTAAATTAAATAAATTAAAAATCTGCCATTTGACTGAGGATAATTGGGTGGTTTTAGGTGGCTTTTATTTTTGCTTCTGTTTCTTTTTACTTTCTTCTATATTCAATAGAAGAAAGTATTGGATTCGTAAAAATTTTCGACCTCGGGTTTTTGATGGATTTACACGTTTTGAGAGCTGTAGAATACGATTTGACCATTTTTAGAAAATGTCTGTCTGTCTGTGTGTGTGTGTGTGTGTGTGTGTGTGTGTGTGTGACAAAATTTTGTGGCAACTGTATCTCAGGAACTACTGCACAGAATTTCATACAAATTGGTATGTAGTTGCACCTTGACATAAATGAGTGCCTATCAACTTTTGATAAAAATTGTCGTACAGGTTGCGTTGCCATTCCGCTTTTTCTAAAATTTTAACATGGTGATATAGGATAAAATTTTGCATAAATGTGCATAAAGAGAATTTTTTTTAGTAATCATTATGAAAATTACAAGAATTATTTATAATAGAGATAGTCAACTGGGGAAAATTTTTTGTATGTGTAGGAGCCTCACCAGCCCCCCTGGGGGGGAAGTGCCCCCTCGTGGGGAGTAAATTTTCAAGATGATTATCTTTCGAAAGGTCTCGTCAATACCTTTAAAACGAATGGTTGAAGTATAAATCTGTGATAATTTAAAACAAAGTTATCGATTTTTTTTTTACTTTTAACAACAACAACAACAACAAAAAAAAAAAAATCGTAATTTTTTTTTTTTTTTTTTTTAACGAAATTTAACCAAACTTGGTATTTAGTTCGCCCCTGACATAAACTGATGCTTATTAGATTTGGGGATCAATCGCTCAGCAGGTGGCGGTGTGATCGTATTTTTTCTAAATATTTAACATGGCAATATAGGACAAAATTTCGTATAAATGTACATAATGAGAGTTATTCTTAACATATGATTGTAAAATTAATATGAATTATTGATAATAGTAGTATTTAATTAGGAAAAACATTTTGTGTATGTGGGGACATCGCTTCCCTCCCCCCTCGGGGAAAGTAATCCCGGTGTGCGTGTGGGGGGGGGGGTAAATTTTCAAGATGGGTATCTTTCGACAGGTCTCGTCATTACTTTTAAAACGAATGGTTGAACTATAAATATGTAATAATTTAAAACAATGTTATCGATTTTTTTTACTTTTAACGAAAAAAACATCGTCCTTTTATATATATATATATTGTTACTGAGTGAATTTGTATAGGAAAATATAGAAGAAAGTCTTGTGGTGGCCACAACATACTAGTTTAAAATCGTCATCATAGTATCTGTAAATAAGATTAATTCTAGATTTTAGTGTTTTGAATGCTTTTTTAAGGTTTAAAACTTATTTTTTTCAGTGTATTTTATATGTTTTTTAATCATTTTAGAAAGAAAATAAAAGGGGGAAAGGGAGGCATGATAGTCATTGCTATAGTATAGATTTTTCATGCATTTTCTGCACTTCATATTATATATAAGAGTTTTTTAAAATCATGAACCATGATTTAGGTGCATTCAGTGATTATTATTATTATGTATTTATCTATACATTGGGATACTGACTGCGGCTGTACAAATTTCCGTGCATTTACTGATTCATGCGCCGTAAATTAGGGGTATCCAGTGATTTTTTTTTCTTTTAGTTTTAATGCTCGCTAAACGAGCATACTAACTGTGAATGTAAACATTTCCGTGCATTTACTGATTCATGCACCGCAAACTAGGGGTATCCAGGGATTTTTTTTTTCTTTCTTTTAGGTTCGTTTTAATGGTTAAAAGGCGAGCATACATCGGGATACTGACGACGGCTGTACAAATTTTCATGCATTTACTGATTCATGCATCGCGAATTAGGGGTATCCAGTGATTAGGCATGGGCCATAGGTTGATATCGTTCAAATCCGTTTCAATCATCGCGGGGCAATTTCAAATTAATGTTAAAATTAAAAAAAAATTCTATTGTCTACGAATTCGCAATGTTCTGGTCTGAAGATGTGCACATTATTTTAAAATTAATTTAATTAATTTTACAAATTTGACATTTCTGCGATCCTGCTATTCTACTTACACTTAGAGATAGTCAAATTCTCTACTCATTTATTCGATTATCCTCCAATCAAAACAGTAATTTCCTTTTCGCTGTTATTTTTAGCCCAATGACAGCTGCTGTTACGGTGCGCGCTAGCATTTGATATATTTTGTTTACATTTATTTATGTTTTCATTACTTTGAGTATTATTGACATTTTCATCCAATTCTATTATCGCGATTGTAATGAAATGCTCGCCCTCTGGTGGGCTAAGGTGAAATTATCACACCACTGCATATCATCATATTATGCAATCGATTTTCCATGATGTAATGGCGGAGAAAGAACAATAATGAATACACGTGGCTATTATATTTACTAACAACTGCAGTTCAGAGAGCGTCATCTATCGATCATTACAAACGCGGATTGCTTTCTTTTCGTGTATTTTTAAGTAATCTTTACATTTCATGTAATGTGAGAAAAAAAATGACATATTGTTTATATATCGGGAATGAGGTAAATTCAAAAATGTAGTATTTTTCTCAAATAAGATGTAAAGTTTCTCTCGACATCATTATCTTGCGTATTATTAACATTTTGATTGAATTCTTTTATTACTCTTTTTTTCCCTTTATTTTTAAGCAGAATTATTACAGGTAATATAATATCAGAAGAAATTGCTTATTGTTTGTGCATTGGAGATGAGATACATTCAAAGGAGACGTGTTTTTCTCAAATAAGCTGGGCTGAAGTGAGATTGTTTGCTGATCAGTGGAAAGTTTTAAATGTTCGTGAAAGAAAAATATCTACCGATTTGCTTCTTCTTCAAATTAATGAACTGTCCAAACTGTCTTTAGACAACAACATAGATTACCATAGAAAGTGTTACACAATAAGTTTTACTCTGAAATGTAGCTAAATTATTACCGAAGTGTCAGTGGAGGCCTCCATATCCCTTTCCAACCGAAAGCGTACATTTGTACGGGTTAGACATCCACGACATCCACTCACATTTTTGCATCTAGAACAGTCGTATGTAATAAAATTAGGAAAAAATGATCGAGCCAATTAGCAGAAAGTGTAAAGTACAATTTTCAATTAACAAATGTTGGTTATAGTCCATATTATTCTTTCAGTTTGCAAAAAAAAAAAAGAAGAATGTAATGCTTTAAAGTAATAATGTTCCCGGTCTTAAAGGGATATGGAGACTCAAAAAAATTTTGGGTTCTGTTTGTGTGTCTGTTTCTCGCGTGATAGCGGCCGCAAAAATCACGCTATTGGCTTGCAATTTGGTACACATGCTCAAGAACCATGAGTATAGTTTAAGTGTGTATTCCATCTATTGTTCGTGTACAGGGACACACCAAAGTATTTTTTATCATTACGGCCTATGGACAGAATTCGTAAACGCGATAGCGGCCGCAAAAATCCCCGACTGACTTGCAAATTGGTATAAATGTTCAGACTCTGTATAAAAATAGTTGTGTAATTTTTTTACGTTTAGATTATTCATGGATCGTGTAGAGGGATACACCAAAGATTTTCTTATCATTATGGCCTATTAGAGCGTGGGCCATAAGCTAAAAATGTCATTTAAACACAAGTTCGTTTCAACTTTTCGGGGGCAACCTGAAAATGTTGCTAATATATTCTTTTCAAGATAGGTACTGAAAATATCAAATGTTCTGGAAGTAAACTTTGCACATAAATTTGGAAAATTGATTTCAATTTGAAGGAATTGAGTTTACATTTAGGATGCTGGTTTAAAGCAGTGTGTAATATATTTCTGATAATACTGTGATTCGTTGAATAAATTTTAAAATATCTTGCACACAAGTGCTAAAATCATACTCCTGAGAAAAAGTACTAAAAAAGGGAAAAATATTAATATTTAGTGGATCTGCAGATCAGGAGCTTCAATGTCCTATTTTCGTCACACGTTACTCATTAGATCATTGATAGTTTTTATTAATTCCATATTTATATCTATCATTATCATCATCATCAATTTCAACCTTTATCAATTCACTGCAGGATAAAGGCCCCTTCTATGTGATTCCAATCTGCCCTGTTTTCTGCAATTCTTCTCCATTCTCTCTTCCAAACTTCACAATTTTATCTCTTCAACAACACACTGGTCTCTTTCTCGGTCTTTTGTTTTATCTCGGTATCCAAAATAGGAGTGGTGTCAATCTATCATCATTTCTTCTGGAAGTGTCCAGTCCAGCTAAATTTTAACTTAATTCTAGAAATAACATCAGTAACATTGGTTTTCTCCCTAATCTAATACAAATGTCTCTTCGGGTGAGTCCTAACATGCATCTCTCTCTCTTATTATATATATGTATACATATATATGACGACTCGCTACATAAACAGATACATTTCTGACGGGGATTACCACTCCTCTTCAACTTTCCGCTGCATATCGCTGTCTATATCTATCTCTCTACATATGTATATTTATATATTTTCCTAGAAACAGCCTTCTATTAATTCCTTGTAAATAATAAAAACTTGTACCAAATTTCCAGCAAAAAGACTACATAACATATCGGAATTATTTCGTATATCTCTTTAAACTAATTATCAATTCTATCGCAAAAATTTTCATAGAAAAACAAGCTTTTAAACATTCTAATAACATTTCATTATATTTAGTGTAACCATGTTAAAATATATTTTTAATACATACCATCTACAGACCATAATGGTACAATATTCTTTTGCGTGTTCCTCAAAAGGAGTCACCGTTATTATATATACCACTAAAAATGATACACCTAATTAATTATAACTCACTTATATTTTAACCTAATTTGACATCATTTGAATGATTACAGAATATCTTCGGAATTATTTTGTGTAGTCCTGTAAATAAATTTAGATTATATACTTTTTTTTTTTTTTAGAGCAAGAAAACATGCTTTTAAATATGTTTATAATATATGTTAATTCCACTAAATGCAGCATAAATACGTTAAAATGCTTTGAGGTAAAAATTTGTCCATAGATTCTAATATTATGAAATTATTTTGCGTTTCTCTGTAAAAGAACAGTAGTAAAAACATTTCAACTTATTCGATGTTTTTTAAAAATAATTGTTCGAAATTTATCAAAATTTGGATGATTACATGACATTGTCGGAATACTTTTGTAAGGTCCTGTACATTAATTATGAAGCCTAAGTACACATATTTTCTACAGAAATCATAAATTTAAGCATCTTAATAATGTACGCTAATTTAATTTCGTTGAATACAGATTAACGAAGATGAAATTCGCTTAAACGAAATTCACCCTATATACGTGTTAATTGTTTTTTAATTGGAAAACTAATCAAACTGATGTATATAAATATACATGAGTGGGTGTATGTCCTTGCTGATACTGGAATGCTGTCACACCTGACGATATTGACATAACGTATTTTTTACCCAATGAGTATGTGTCTCATAGTTAATTTCAAAAATTTAGATATTATGCTGCAGATACGGGAGAAAAAAAAAATGAACCTCTGGTGAAACGAAATGTTGCCATATAATAGAATTAAAATGAAACGAACTACGGTCATTTCCCTTCTATCCTGTTTTTATATAGTAGATTCATTTTCTTTCCCTCTCCCAGTCACATGATCCGTGTTTAATGCTTGGCCAAGCAATACAAAGCAGTGCTCTGTTTGATCACTGCGCAGTTAAAAGAAATTTAATCTTGTGATCTTCTAACTTTCATGCCTTTACACATATGAATTAAATTGAATGAATTAGAAAATATTGGTGTGCTGCTCCACTGTGTAGATAGCCGAAAATTTGAATTTACAGGAAAAAACAGTATCATAAAGCACAATGAGACAAGTAGGTGAAGAACTAAGTGTGACGAAGTAGAAAGTACTTTGTTGTGTCACTGATTACATAATTTTGCAATCTACTAATTTTTCATGTGCATACACGAAGAATCAAAATTATGTACATGTAGAAATAAATGAACTGACTTACCCCTTAATTATTTGATTTTTAAACAAAAATTTTTATACAGCATCTATGAATAGAATTATCAATGTTATTTAATCGTCTAAAATTTTTAGAAAGTTTATGCTTTGAAAGACTGGTGCTAAAATGTATAAACTGTCAGAAGTAGTACCCGAACGGAGTTCTAGCCATGCTATTGAGGAGTTAAAAAATATTTGCCTGTTGAACGATTGCATAGATAATCTATGATTGATATTGTGATCTTTTATTTTTTATGCAGGCAAAGAAACACTTATATTACCTTAAATGCATAGTCTCCCAAAAACGCAACACTGTCTTTAACTGCTAATTACAGTATTAACCATTATGAATATTTTACTTTTGGCTGTGTGCCATTTATTACCTTAGTCCATTCAAACAAAGTATGCAAAAAAAAAAAAAAAAAAAAAAAAAAAAAAAAGAAACCCGTGCGCTTTCCAAGAAGTTCGTGAAAGTTAAGAGTGACAATAAAATTAAATTTTACGGAGATTTCAAAAATTCAAGCTTTTTTTCTTAATTTCATTAGATAGTAAACATATGCCTATTCTTTTGTTAGCAATATTTTATGATTGTACTGCATGTTGTATCATTTTTAAAACATTTTATGAACAATTAAATAATCAAAATAAATGAATAAAGTTAAAGCTACATACCATTTTTTATTTTTTTATTTTTTTACAGAAACTTATACACTCATGTTTGTGAAAATTGGAACTCCAAGAAGGAATGCGAATATAAGAATGATATTTATTGGGCACATACATTATAGTAGGAAGAGCAAGTGATCAAATTTTCAGGAAGTTTTTAATAACATATCCTGAGAAAACAGCACATAAAGCAGCGACCTCTGGGAGCAATAACAGCACATATCTGCCTAGGCATTGAATCGAACAGCGATTGGATGACATATTCGGATACAGAACTTCATGAAGCTTCAACAGGATGCCACAGTTCATAGATCGTAGTTACTGGTGAGTGGTGGCGGGCCACTCGTTTTTCAACGATTAAACAGTCATTTTCATTGATGCGAGATCAGGAGAACGCGCTGACCGGAACAACGGTCGAACACATTCTCTATCAAGGAAGGTCCAGAAAATACAGACAACTTGCGGTTGTACATTATCCTGCTTAAATGTTGTGCTACGGAAGCCTAGGGTATAGGGCAGAGGGGCGGGCCTAAACTCAACAGAAATTTAATGTCCACTACTCAGAGTGCCGGGAATGCGAACAAGAAGTAATCGAGACGTGTATCAAATGGGACCCCATATCATCACTGCAGGTGATGGACAGTGTGACGATGTCGAATCCCAGCTGGTAATGTGCTTTATTCACAATGCTGTTAAATATACGGATGAGGCAATCTCGATGCTTTAAACAGGATTGTCAGTTGTCTGAAAAGCGACTTAACGCCATTCCCGCGTCGTCCAGGTTCGTAGTTGATTACACATTAAAGGCGCCCATATCAGTGATGTAGTTTTGAGAGGAATTAAAATTTTGGTAGCCGCATACTGAGTCACCACCTGGAGTGATGGTATGCGGTACCATTGGATACACGTCTCGATCAACAGTTTTTTTCATTCCCGCCACTCTGAATACCATTCTGACGAGTTAAGGCCCTATATTCTAGGCTTCCGAAGCGCAATATTTAAGCAGGACAATGCACGAGCGCAAGTCCGTTCTGTCCAAACCTTCCTTAATGTAGAATATCTTGGACTGTTGCTCTTCCCAGCGCGTTCTCCTGATCTTGCGCCAATAAAATTGACTGTTTAATCGTTGAAAAGCGATTACCCCTCCCACCGCTCACCAGTAACTACGATCGATGAATTGTGGTATTATATTGAAGCTTCATGAAGTGCTCTACTCGTACATGTCACCCAATTGCTGTTTGAGCCAATGCCTAGGCAGATAAGTGCTGTTATTGCTCACAGAGGTCGCTGCTTTATGTACTGTTTTTTCAGTACATATTACTCCAAATTTTCTGAAGTTTCAATCAATTGTTCTTCCTACTATAATGTATGTGCCCAATAAATATCATTCTGATATTCGCATTCCTTCTTGGTGTTGCATTTTTTACAAACATAAGTGTATAATAATCTACAAATAGAATATTTTTGGTCAAAATTAAAAAAAAAAAAAAAATTGCATTTGATGGTTAATCACATAAAAAAAGAACTTAAAGAAATCAGTTTGACGAGTTTTTATGCATTGGTCTGTTAATTGATTGAATACATAATGAAGAATCAATCTTGTGAAATTACTAAGAGTTAGATGAATGAAGCGTTCATCTTGTGATTAATTCTAGAAAATGATCGCATGATTGTATATACGACCACTGTGCAGATAGTAACTTTGCGATCGTTGTACCGTTGAATAAACAAGGAAGAATTAATCAGGAATTGTCTAGCTATCATGCCGGCGAAGATGTGATTATATTAGGTCGTTGCAAAAGTTCGTCGGACACGGATCATTTTATTGCCTCCAAAGACAAGAGCTTCTATCGCCGTGGTATACATTTGTTACCCTAAAAATGAGCAAAGGTTGTAGAAAGTAATGTTTGATTAAAAATTGTCATTTGATTTGATGTATTTTTATGAAATGAAGCAATAAAAAACCGCCCGAATTTATGCAAACACCTAATATAATACATATATCATGAACCATAAAGACGAAAGTCCTAGAAATTATTTTTCTGTCACTCTAATGGGTTGATAAAGAAATGTTTATCTGGTGATTTTCTAATTTTTATGCACACACAAAAAAACGGTATCATTATGCATATGCAGAACCAAATCTAACAAAGAATCACAGAAAGTATTGGTTTGTTCGACTACGGTTTAAACAAACAAAAGTAAAAAATGTTATCTCCAAATCATCATGCGTACCAAGAAATGGTACCCAAATAAAGAAAAAATCGAACAAAACTGAAAGAACTGATTTTTTTATCAATGACATAGAAAAAGACAGAATTACCTTGAAAAAATTGTTCCCTTGCATCAAGAAACGGTATCAATGTGCACCTGAAATAGAAAATATACCAGAAAAAAAAAAAAAAAAAAAAAAAAAAACTAGAAAATATTGGTTTGATCGCCCTTTTCATGGAGAAGAGAAGGATTAATTTTGTAATATTCTAATTTTTATGCACGTAGAATTACGGAATTATTACGTACAGGAAGTGTTTAATAAAGTGAACTAAAAATGTTTGTTGTATCATTAACATTTATTAGGAAAAGAAATGGTGATATAGTGAGTAATAAGAGTTCAGTTTAAAATGAAGTGGAAATATATAAATCTAGTGGCTAAAATGTTGTTCTTAAAGGATAAAGTAAATGAAAAAGAAATACAGACACTTTACAGTTAATTAAAAAAAAAAAAAAACACTTTTTCAAATATCAGATATTTAAAATAAATAAATAAATAAAAACTTATAAAATATTTTTTAAATGTAAACATTTAAAGATTATTTACGAAGCACTACTAGTATTTAGAAGAAAAGTTTTGCAAACAAGTGCTTTTAAATGAATCATAAATGAGAAAAAAATATCTGCATAATGTTCTTTAAAGAAATTTAAAAAGTTTATTTTTATTTTTATAGGTCATACTGCAGAAGTTTCTTTCCATACATTTCTGCTTTTTCGTTTCTTAATTTTCTTTCGCTTCTTTCGATCTAAACATAATTCTCCGACAAAAACCAGAAATGATAAAAAATATCCACTCAAAAGAAATATAAACGCCGGAGCAACATCTGTGAGATTCAATTTCCGGTTAGTGGTATTCAAATCCGAGTTAAAAGATAATATTGTTTTAGAAACAGACAATAAACTGTCGCGAACGTATTTGATATAAAGACCTGAAGCCATCATTCGATGCACGAACATATCTACTACATCTTTGCAACAGAAGCCTCTTCGGACCATCATTGCGGGCATAGTTTCAAAAAAGCGATCTTCTGAGATGAAGTATTCTCCAGCAAAGGCTTCTACGCCTTCAGTAGACAAGAAAAAGGCAAGGTTTTGCTTCTTACCCTCTTTCAGGAAATGGGTAAAGACAGTTCCGTAACTTAAGTTATTCTTCACGATGTCTTCTCCAATCACATTTAATTTTTTCTCCATTGAATTCAACAAATATTTATGAACCCCTTGATGCATGTAAGCCATGCAATGGAAATCTCCCTTCTCTACGGCCGAGGCCAAGTCCGACAGGTGCTTTATTTTCGTGACGGGGGGAAATGAAAGAAAAGACAGAAACACGGAATCGTAAGACAGGCAAAGAACCATCATTCCGATCACCCACGAATACATGAGAAGCTTCTCTGCAAACGAAGAAGGTGTTATCAGCGCACTTTGCTTCATCAGTATTGCGAAAACATGCAATATAATTTTGCTAATGTTACATTTCCATTTCAATACCGCGGAATGTATCAGCATCATCGCAATGAGTACCAGTGCCATTGTCATCCAAACTGACGGCGAAAACGTCTGAAAGATGCCAAATATATGTTGTTTATACTCTGGTTTTCGAGTTATAAATGTTTTTTCACTCAGTTTGAATGGATAGCAGAAATCCACTGCTGTAACACTTATTTCATGCATATATAATGGATGAACAGCAATGTCAATTTCAGAACGATTTATTTTTCCGAATAATCCTGATAAAGAACCGTTCAAAAGAATTCCTTCCGTATCATGATTGAAAATGAAATGGATTTTATTGAATATTTTTGGTCGTTGCTCGAGGTAAAGTTTAAGAGCTAGTAGTATTCGGCCAAGCTGAGTACGCAAGAGAAAGGGTATGAGTTCGTCAAATTTCACGTTTGCAGGAACAGTTGAGTGGATTTGTAGCTTAAATCCAAGTTTTATGATTTTTTGAGATTCCATATCATTTTCCATTATTAATTTTGGTGAATCATGTCATAAAAAACTGTTGTATGCACATAAGTGCTTAGAAGTTTTCACTAAAAGGCCATTAAGTCTTGTTATATACTTGTTATCCAAGTATAAGAGTTCTCGACGTTAACTCCCTTCTTTATAGAGTTGAAATAAAATATTTTGTTACATTTTAATAGCCATTAATCCAATTATTTTTAAGCTTCTATTAATGATAAAATATGAATATATTATATATTTTTTTATGTTACGAAAAATAAATTTGTTTTCTTATATTAAAAGGAATTAAAAGTAATCGATAAGTATGCCCTTTTTCTTTTATGCACTGATTTCACGAAGAATAGCATAAAAAAGTACCTACATAAAGTATAGTTTGTAAATAATATGAGAAAATAATCCTAATCTTTCACAAAAAAACTAATAGGATTTTTTTTTTTTTTTTTTTTTTTTAAGTTTCAAAATACAAGAAATATGCTTAAATGAATGTTTGCTTAATTGGTCAAATCGATTGAGAATGTAACTACTTAAAATACTTGCTATTTTTAAAATTATCCTTTAGAAAGCGAAATTTAGTTGTTTATTTTACTGAAACTCAAATTTATTTCGCACATTTCAAAATACGTTATAATTTTTCTCTATTCAAAAATCAATCAAGTGTTTAATATAATTTTGGATAGGATTTTTCGAAACTTTTATATAAAATATATTGACACAGAGGAAGAATTTCCTCGGAATTTGGTGCAAAAATTGTTTAATAATTGACGGAGGAGTCAGTGTCTCTTTTGGAGTTAAATTTTATTTAAGCAGATTCACAAATCATTTACTTTTTTCAGAAGCCACTGGAAACACTTCTGATAAATTACTTGAGCAGAGACATACTCATTGGAAAGTTTTGTGTTACTAACCTTCACCGTCTGTTCAACATATCTTGCAGTAGAAATCCTCTACTCACCCAATTGAAAGTTGTTTTACAATATGTTTTGTAACAATTTTCAAGTATTCGTAAAATTATTTTAGCACAATAACACTCAACAAATTTTGCTTCATTTCTTTCCAATGAACTCTAACTTAAATGAATATTTTATACATAGCTGGTAGCTGTAACGCAGCTTCCCATACTTTTTTACTTAATATGTTGTAAGAAGTTTTTTTAAAAATGAGAATTATTGAGAGATCTTCTCATGGTACCGCACGATTCCTATTTCAAAGAATAATATGAAAAATGAAAAATTACACTGCATCGTACATAGCAGGCAAGAATGAATAAGCAATTAAAATGCCATATTTTATACTTTTTTATATCTATGCTGAATACTTTAAAATATGCGTGAAAGGTAAGTTAAATTTTTTTTATTTAAATGAGTCAAAATTTCACTGACTTCATTGGATAAAAAAAAATACAATTATAATAAATAATGATAAATAACCATTCTACTTTAAAAACTACGTAACGAAATTATAGACTTTATTTTTTTATTTTTTTTAAGATAATGAATGTATAATATTGACTGCATAATTATACATTGTTACTTTTTCTTAGTTATTTATGACAGAAAAAACCGATTCTGGTAATTATATATATACTAGCAAGCTTTTAAAAAGCTGTTAAAGGTTTGCCTTTAAAAGTGTTTGTTTAGATTACAATCTAACTTAAACCTGAGGTTGTATTTTTAAAGCCTATAATTCAATATTTTATATATCATTATTTTAAAATTTTTAAAGCCATAAATACTAAATTGCATAGATACTGCACTCTCAAAACATAAAACATAATATTTTAAACTTTTTTTGTTTTACTTATGATTTGGAAATATGAAATGAAAAGAAAAATTATGTTTTATGATATATATATATATATTATATCATATTATTTTTCACTGTTACTAGGCAACCCAGTGAAACAAAATATTAAACAGCTTATCGGTCTTTTAGTAGTAGTAATTTTTAGCTCCATTTTGCATGAATAGGTAAATGTTATATTTAATCATTTTTCGACAAAACTCACATTTGTTCTTTTTTTCCTATTATTATAATATTGTTATTTATTTTTTAGCAAATATAAGAAACACACTCATATTTAAACCCATAATTCAGTACTTTATGCAACGTTACTTTGAAACTATATATATGTAATAAATGATAAATTACATTATTACTTTCTAAAATATTAAAGGACTACGATTTTTTTATTTTATTTTATTTTATTTATTTATTATTATTTTTACTTTCCGAACACTATAGTGAGGAAAGTATTGTAATCATATGAAAAATCCGAATTCGAGATTTTGATGTTTCTATACGTTTCGAGGTCCCCTGAGTCCGTTTTCACTATTTTTACGATGATGTATGTATGTGTGTGTATGTGTGTATGTGTGTATGTGTGTGTGTATGTCTGTGAGTGAACATGCTAGCGTCTAAACGCTTTGTTCGAATAAGCTGAAAGTTGGTGCGTATATTATAAGTCACCATAGTAAGAACCCTACAGATTTTGGTGAATCTAGCACTTATAGTTTTTTTACAGGGACACCAAGAAAAATTCTTTATCATTATGGTCTATGGGACCAAAATCTTAAAAGTGCGATAGCATCTAAACGCTTTCTTCAATTGAGCAAAATATTTATACACATATTATACGTCACAGTTACTCAATCTGTATAGAGTTTGGAGAATCTGTCACTTACTGTTTTTTTACAGGGGCACAAAGAAAAATTCTTTATCATTATGGCCTATGGGGCCAAATTTTTAAAAGTGCGATAGCGTCTAAACGCTTATTTAATCTGAACAAAAAATTTGTGCACATGTTACAGGTCACAGTTGCACGAACTGTATACATTTTGGTGAATTTAGTACTTACAGTTTTTTTACAGGGACACAAAGAAAAATTCTTTGTCATTATGACCTGTGGGACCAAATTTTTACTTTCTTCTATATTCAATAGAAGAAAGTATTAGATTCGTAAAAATTTTCGACCTCGGGTTTTTGATTGATTTACACGTTTTGAGAGCTGTAGAGCACGATTTGACCATTTTTAGAAAATGTATGTCTGTTTGTCTGTCAGTCTCTGCGTGTGTGCGACAAACTTTTGTGGCAACTGTACTACTGCACAGAATTTCGTGCAAATTGGTATGTAGTTGCACCTTGACATAAATTAGTGCCTACCAACTTTTGGTAAAAATTGTCTTACAGGTTGCGTTGCCATCCCGCTTTTTTTAAATTTTTAACATGGTTGTACAGTACAAAATTTTGTATAAATGTGCATAAAGAGAATTATTTTTTAATAATCATTATGAAATTTACCAGAATTATTTAAAATAGACATAGTCAACTGGGAAAATTTTTTTGCATGTGTAGGAGCCTCGCCTCCCCCCCCCCCTGGGGGGGAATTCCCCCTCGAGGGGAGTAAATTTTCATGATGGGTATCTTTCAAAAGAGCTCGCCAGTACCTTTAAAACGAATGGTTGAATCATAGATCTGCGATAATTTAAAATGAAGTTATCAATTTTTTTCAATGTAATATTGACAATAAAATTGACTTTTTTTGGATATTTAGTGTTATACTACTTCTCTAATATGGAAATCATCTGCATTATCATGGAAGATAATTTTTTTAAATAATAATTTTAATAAATTATTTTTACTGAGTGAATTTCTATAGGAAAATGTAGCAGAAAGTCATGTGGTGGCCACGACATACTAGTTAAAAGTGCGATAGCATCTAAACGCCTTATTCAATTGAGCTTAAAATTTATATGAATATTATAAATCACTGTTGCACGAACTATAAGCATTTTGGTGAAGCTAGCATTTATAGGTTTTTTACAGGGACACAATGAAAATTCTTTATCATTATGATCTATGGGCTCAAAGTTCAGTAGCGTTAAATAAAACATCGTGTAATACATGGAGAAAAATACTCAAACACTTTATTATGGTTTTATCTCTTTTGTTTGTTTAACAACTCCTCTTTCTTTACTTTATCTACAAAACTGTTAATTACTCAATGTTCGGAAAGTCGAGTGGAGTCACTCCAGATTTTTTGAAAAAAATACATAATGAAAAGTAATATTATGCTTTAATTTACACAGTGGAAAATTTTATTAAAGGGTAGGTACTAAATAGGACAGTGGTACTAAGTAGTTAAGCAGTACTCTTTGCAACTGTACTTTACAGCTCAATTTCGAATAAATCGATAAATGTTATTTTTTATCTTTCGTCGAAGAAAAGGACATATGTTACTTTTTTTAATTGTGTTGTTATATATTCTTTAGAAAATAACATAATTTTAAAAGAAAATAATCTGGTGTGTCACACGTAACTACTTTTCCACCTACGTTACTCTAAACGCTTTATTATAGGTACTGTTTTGCAACATCTCTGATATGCGCTAAACATTCATTCAAAATAGTTTAAAAACTGTTTTATTTGACATATATTTCAACGTGAGGAGGGGACTGTGGACGCCCTCAACCCTCGCTATAGCATTGCACCAACATTCGTAAAACAGTTAAGTCTGTTTTTAAATATAAACAATTATTTCATTTTATTCAGAAATTTGCCGCCTTCATGGTTCTAAAACTTATTTCACTCGTTTTTAGTAGTCTTGCATATTACATTCGAATCACACAGTGTACTTATAAATCATGTACACTCCGACAAAAAATAGAAAATAAAACATAACATAACATTAAACGCACAATCATAGCCACTTGCATCCATAGCACTAGTATAGCATAATTCTTTGTGTGGTTTAGTAAAAACGGAGTACATTACAATTTTAATTAAAATCACACAATCAACTGATTGGAAGAAAATCATATTTATTGAAATTTTATTTTTCCGACTGAGTGAAAATAATGCCTGGACCGGGATTCGAACCCCGGATCTTTGACTTACGCCCCTTGTAAGTCAAAGATCCGGGGTTCGACTCCCGGTCCAGGCATTATTTTCATTCAGTCGGAAGAGTACATTACTTTTCATGTTCTTTTCTGTGTGAAATGCGCTTTTCTACATATAAAATACGTTTGCCAATTTCTTTATTTTTTAGTAAAGTCTAACAATGTTTAAATGTTCGCGCCGGGAATTTTGGCCATAGTTACGTAAATACTTCTGCATATGTCTCTGCACATGAATCAATTTTGCAATTTCAGTGAAAATTTTCAGACAGCATCCTAACGTAATACTAAATTAGAATACCACAAGGTTGGTTGTGGAGTCGTTTCTGATAAAATCATTCTTAGCTATCAACTGCATAACTCTTTTTCCATTTATTCTGCAGAGTTTTTAGCAGTTGAAATTGCTCTTAATTTCATTTCATCTCAACAGTCATAAGAAATTCATAATTTACACAGACTCGAAGAGTGTCATCGATTCACTTTCATCTACCTCTTGCAACTCTTCTTTTATCTCTGTGTTAAATACTTATAACGATCTTCTCAAAAAGGGATTTGACATTTTGTTTATTGGAATCCAGGTCATGTTGGTATCGGTGGCAATGAAGCGGCAGACAGAGCAGCTAAACAGGCTGTAACTACTTTTGACTGTCCAGTGCCATATGATGATGTTAAGCATGAGGTTAAAAATTCTATAAAAGACATCTGGCAAGGAGAGTGGCATTACCTGACAAATAACAAATTACATGAAGTAAAACCACACATTGCAATCTGGCCTGCTCTTAATCCTAGAAAACATATTATTGTTACCCGCCTTAGAATTGGACATTCGAGGCTTACTCACAGGCACCTGCTTCTCGGAGAACAAGAACCTTTGTGTCCAAAATGTTACTCTAATTCACTTACCATTCGCCATATTCACCTTCGTCATCTCTATAGACTTTATTTTAGTTCATCATCACCAGATCTGACAAGCCTTTTAGGTATTAATCCTCATTAAAATTTGACCAACTTTTTAAAAGAGGTTGGGTTTTACTACGACAGTTGATTTTATTTTTTACACTGTTCTTCTCTTTTTACTTCTGTTTTTACTGTATACACTGTTCATAACCTTTTACATCGTTTTTACTTTATACACTCTTTACTCTGTTTTTTACTATTTTCGTACTTTTGTCATCTTTTATATTTGAAACTTTAACCTTGTCTTGTTTAACACTTTTTTTCTCATATGACAATCTGGATGGGTAAACCTAGAGCCCCTAAATAAAATAATAGGCCGGCGAATCACCGCCATTTTTTTGCCTCCGAAGAGGATAGCATTCCGGCTTGGCGTCCTTATCGCTTCCCTAATGATTTTAAGAAATCTTGATCTGAAGCTAATCCAGTCAAAATAATATACTTTTTTAGCCTTTTTTTTTTTTTTTTTTTTTTTTTTTAATCACAGTTTGGTGCAGCATGTCCCATTGTGAACCTTGCGCCATTAAAAGGCAATTAACCAACCAATCCATTTTTAAGCGGAATTGAGTTTATAATCAATAATAACCTGGTAATGGCTTTAAAATTTGCCATATAAATTTTGAATTGTTCCCGAAAAAGTTTACGAGTTATTTTTATTTATTTATTTATTTATTTTTTCAAAGTAAATCGAAATGTGCTTTCACGTGAAAAAAAAAATATATATATCAAATATTAAATTTGCTCATGCATATAAAAAAATGACGTCATTATAACTTTAAAATGAAATAAATAAATTTCTGAAAATGTCTTAAAATTGCTCTAGTTATTACGCATTTTATCATTTTCTTCTCATCGGATAATTCCTCACAAAAAATTAAAGTATAACACATAGAATTAGTAATACATAGAATTATAAAGTTTACATTTCAACAGAAAATTTAAAAACATGGTACATAAAAAGTTCTTTTTATCTTGTAATTATTTTAATTCACTCTCGCACATATCTTTTTCGAAATGGTGTAAATTGCACAACTGGTTTCAGTACAGGGTTTCATAAAAGATTTGCTGTGCATCCCAGTTCAGTATTGCGCATTTATTAAATCCAGAAAAACAATTTACGAATGAAAATTACATTTCTGCATCCATTTATGGATGCAGATTATGTTATGGTAGATAAAGTATTAAGATTAAAAACTATTAAAAGTGTAAAATTAGAAAACTTTTCACGTGTATATATAATATATAAAAAGTAACAAACCACTTTAAAACACGTAGATAAAACATTTTAATTAAAAACGACACAAAGCTTTTCTCTATTATATCAATAGCATCATCAGGTGTAATTACGTTACATAGAACCAGCAATATATAAACAAGAGAAGTTCAAACGGTCAAACCACCGCACTTTAGAATGTAGAAAAAGAGGGGGGGAAAAAGCTAAAACCCCATAGAAATAGCATGGGAAGAAAACCAAAAAATCTCACAATGTCAAGTGCGTTAAAAAAAAAAAAAAGACTCACACCGGAAGTAATAAAAGGACAAAATTTACTAGAAAAAGACATTGAACAGCGGGAAGTTCCCGCTTTAAAGCGGGAAGTTCCCGCGGGAACGGGCGTTTGAACTTCTCTTGTTTATATATTGCTGGTTCTATGTGTAGCGGAGAGCGTTCGTTTTGTAAACAGAGCGCTTTTCTCTCGCCGTCCCATCGGATGTGTGCACGCGCATCGGCTGCGCGCATCTAAGAGCTCTCTCTCTCTCTTCGCCTGAGAGAGCGGTATTTATGTACCGGCGCTTGCCGTGGATGCTTTCGTTATGTTGTAAATAAAAGTCTATTTTTCTAAAGAAGTCGTATTAATTCATGAAGTTAGATGATTCTTCATTATCCAGTTAAATCTCACGCAACCTATATGTTTAATCACCAAAAATGGTGACCGCGGATTTTATTTGAACTGTGCAAATTTTTATAGTTTTGATTTCACTTTGAGAACAATATGACGGACTCAGCAGCGGTAAAAATACCTGTCTATAATCCGGTCGATCCTGCATTGTGGTTTGCAATGTACGAATCCACATTTGAACTAGCCACTCCAAAAGCTATAACGGATGCAAAAACTAAATTTAATCATTGTGTAGCTCATTTACCACCTGAAACAGCATCTCTTGTGAGAGATATTATTCTACAGCCTCGATCAGATACTTCGTATGATGAACTTAAAACGGCGATACTGGAACGTTGCGGTGAAAGTCGCACTCAAGAAATCCGAAAATTACTAGCTGGAGAACAATTGGGTGACAGAAAGCCATCGGAGTTGCTACGCGATATGAAACGTCGTGCTGAAAATCACAACATTACAGATGCATTACTATTAGAACTTTTTATGCAACAAATGCCATCTAATGTTCAATCTATTTTAGCCTCCGTACAACCACTCGACTCGCAAAAAGCAGCTAGTATTGCCGATCGTATAATGGAAGTAACACCCCCGCAGGTAAGCGATGTCTCTTCTTTAAATTCCAGTGCTTCATCCGACACAAACAATGTTGATATGCTTTTTCAAGTAGTTCGAAAACTTCGTAAAGATGTTTCTCAGCTGCGTCGAAGACGTAGTTTCTCGCGAAATCGAAACCAAACACGAACTCGGAGTTCATCATCCTCCGATGCTTCGAATCAGAATATTTTTTGTTGGTATCACCGAAAATTTAAAGAGAATGCCCAAAAATGTGTTCCACCTTGCTCATACAAGGAAAACGAGGCCGGGAAAGCGTAGTGGCGACGTGCGCGATCCCTTCCGAATTCCGTCGCCTGTTTATCAGAGACCGCAGAACAAACTTGCAATTCTTGTGTGACACTGGTTCAGATGTATGTTTGATAGCTGCATCGAAACAAGAACTACGTAATAAACATATAATGGTATTTACTGTGGCGAATGGAACACCCATTTTTGTTTATGGTCACAAGACATTAAATCTCGATTTCGGACTACGCAGAACATTTAATTTTTCTTTTTATGTGTGTAACGTTAAAACAAACATCATTGGGTCTGATTTTTTACATTACTTTAATTTAACTCCTGATTTAAGAAGAAAAAAGCTGATTGATCTAAAAACTAATTTAAAAATTTCTTGTATGGTAAGTGCTGTTGATTTACATTCTGTTAAAACTATTACTGATGATACTGTTTATCATAAATTATTATCTAATTATCCTTCACTGTCAAAATTACCTGATCTTAATCGTAGTGTAAAACATAATACAGTTCATTTTATTGAAACTGTAGGTCCTCCTGTTTCATGTAAGCCTAGGAGACTAGCTCCTGATAGATTAAAAATTGCTAAATTAGAAATTCAAAACATGATAAATTTAGGCCATATGAGACCATCTAAAAGTAACTATTCCTCTCCTCTCCAAATGGTGCCCAAAAAAGGCACGAATGAATGGAGACCTGTTGGAGATTATCGTATGCTAAATTCTCAGACAGTGAAGGATAAATATCCTGTGCCAAATATTTGTGACTTCACCTCTGAATTAAATGGTTCTAAAATTTTTTCACATGTAGATTTGATTAAAGCTTATCATCAAATCTCAATTAACCCATCTGATGTTCATAAAACAGCCATAGCCACACCATTTGGCCTTTTTGAAAGCACTGTTATGCAATTCGGCCTCTGTGGGGCTGCTGCAACATTTCAAAGATTCATAGTTGAAGTCAGTCGCGATCTTCCAGGGGTAATTTCATTTGTTGATGATATTTTAATCGCCTCTAAAAAAGAAGATGAACATTTCTTATACTTGAAATCTCTTTTTTCTAGATTAAGTGATTATGGTCTATGTATAAATGTTTCCAAATGTCTTTTTGGGGTACCATGTATAGAGGGTACCATGTATAGAATTTCTTGGTTTTCAAGTATCAGAACAAGGTTTAAAACCATTACCTGATAGGGTTGAAGCTATTCAAAAATTTCCACAACCCACTTCTTTAACTCAATTAAGAAAATTTCTGGGTATTTTTAATTTTTATAGAAGATTAGCCCCATTAAATAAATTACTAGGTGGTCATACTAACAAAAAGAAACCAAAAAATCTATCTAAAAAGTCAGTACAATCTCTCAATTGGGATGAGGAATCTAATAAAGCCTTTTTAGATGCAAAAAAAGCAATAGCCGAAGCCACCCTTCTTCACCATCCAATCCCAGGTGCTACCTTAAGTCTTTTCATCGAACGCATCAGATGTAGCCGTTGGTAGTTCTCTGATGCAGTTACGTAATGAAAAATGGGAACCCATAGCCATTTTGACCATAAAACTCTCTAAAAGTCAAAAAAATTATTCCACTTACGACCGAGAACTTTTGGCCATATATTTATCTATCAAAAAATTCCGGCACATGCTAGAAGGAAGGAACTTTACAATCTATACAGACCAGAAGCCCCTAATATACGCCTTCAAGCAAAAGCCCGACAAATGCTCTCCCAGACAACTTCGCCATCTCGATTTCATAGGACAATTTTCTACAGACATACAGCATATCAGAGGACGCGACAACACTGTAGCTGATGCTTTATCAAGGGTTGAGATTGATGCAATTGCACTTCCCTTACTTGATTTTCAAAAATTATCACAAGAACAACTTAATGATCCAGAACTTCAAAACTTTCTATCCCAGTCTTCACAATCTCTTAAATTACAAAAGCATTATTTCCCATTAGAAAATGTTACTCTCTATTGTGATCTTAGCACAAGTACACCTTTTCATTCCGAAATCTTATCGCACACTTATATTTAATCACATTCATAATCTTTCACACCCAGGTATTTCTGCAACATCTAAAATGATATCAAAAAGATTTGTTTGGCCTAATATGCACAAATTCATTAAAAATGCAGTAAAATCTTGCCAAAATTGTCAACGTGCAAAAATACATAGCCACACTAAATCCCAAATAGGCACTTTTTCATCACCTGAGTCTAGATTCGCTCACATACACATAGACTTCATTGGACCTCTCCCAGTATCGAATGGTTACCAATATTGCTTGACCATAATTGATCGATTCACTAGATGGCCAGAAGTCATACCAACTACAGACATGACAGCTATGACCCCCTGTAAAGCTCTCATTAGCAATTGGATATCTCGGTTTGGATGTCCCGTAACAATAACAAGCGACCAAGGACGAAATTTTGAATCAAATTTATTTAGAGAACTCACTAAAATTTTAGGAATAAAAAGTATACATAGCACAAGTTATCATCCTATTTCAAATCGAATTATAGAAAGATTCCACCGTCATTTGAAAAGCGCTTTAATGGCCCACAACTCAATCAAATGGTCAGAAAATTTACCAGTTGTATTGCTCGGCATACGCTCAGCCATTAAGAGCGACATAAATGCTTCACCCGCAGAACTTGTATATGGCACCACAGTAAGACTGCCTTCAGACATCCTAAACTCTACTAGTACACCTTCACAACCCACGGAGGATTATGTTTCACAACTTAAACTTACAATGAATACTTTAAGTCCCGTTCTACCTGTCCATCATGGCAAACATCCCATTTTTGTGCACCACTCATTGCAAGATTGTAGCCACATTTATTTACGCACCGACAGTGTGAAACCACCACTGACATCTCCATACACCGGACCTCACTTGGTAATAGAACGTACCGACAAGACATTCGTCATAGAACTCAATGGTAAACGCACTACCGTTTCCATCGACAGAGTTAAACCCGCATTCCAACTTCCATCACAATCAGATCAGTCTGTACCATTAAAGGTTACGACGGATGAACTGCCAGTAAACGTTCAAAAAGAAACTATTACCAGATAAGGTCGGCGTGTACATTTTCCTAAAAATCTTGTAAAAAAATATATCATTTAATCTCATTTATATTATATTACTGTATCATTCATTCTTATATAGTACTTTATATACAATATTTTACAATTGGTATTGCATTGTGTTTTTTTTTTTTTTTCAAGATCTGTAAATTTCTGTACTTATGTATCAAATTATGTTTTTATATTATACTCTGAACCTATGTAACTGAATATTCCTATCGTGACTATGTCACTGGGGGGATACTGTGTAACGGAGAGCGTTCGTTTTGTAAACAGCGCGCTCTTCTCTCTCCGTCCCATCGGATGTGTGCACGCGCATCTAAGAGCTCTCTCTCTCTCTTCGCCTGAGAGAGCGGTATTTATGTACCGGAGCTTGCCGTGGATGCTTTCGTTATGTTGTAAATAAAAGTCTATTTTTCTAAAGAAGTCTTATTAATTTATGAAGTTAGATGATTCTTCATTATCCAGTTCAATCTCACGCAACCTATATGTTTAATCACCAAATATGTAACGCAATTACACCTGATGATGCTATTGATATAATAGCGAAAAGCTTTGTGTCATTTTTAATAAAAATGTTGTATCTACGTGTTTTAAAGTGGTTTGTTACCTTTTATATAGATAAAGTATTGTTTGATGTCTAATTTTCAAAGCTGATTACACTGCTTTGCATGAAAATTGCCTCTGATCTCTGACACCATTTCAGCATATTCTTATGTAAAATGACCTTAATCCGAATATGACGCCCATTTTGCTCCCTACTTTTATCAATTTTTTGGTGATTTTATCGCTGTAAACAGTGTTGGGCATAATTGATTAAAAAGTAATTGAATTACAATTGAATTACAATTAAATTATGATTATTTTACTGGAAATCGATTAACAAGTAATTGATTACAAATAAATTGAATAAGTAATTAAATTTATTGAATAAGTAATTCAATTTATTTGTAATCAATCACTTGTTAATCGATTAACAGTAAAATAATTGTAATTCAATTGTAATTCAATTACTTTTTAATCAATTATGCCCAACACTGGCTGTAAATTTGATTTTTGGGAGGAGAAGGATTATTTTAACCGTTAAATATCTACTGAGGGGCTACAGAGTGGGAAAATTCTGAAACATGGACATTTATGACAAGGGACAAATTTTGGGAGGGACTAGCCACTGAAACTATGCATTACATATCTTATATTTTTTAGTTCCCCATCATACTATAGGTATGGGGAACTTAGGTAATCGTGAAAAATTTCGACATCGGTTTTTTGACTTTTTTATACGTCTTCAGGTGTGAGGAATCCGAAAATGACAAAGTTTGTGTGTTGTCTGTCTGTAGGGTGTCTGTTAGTGTGTTAGTCCGTTAGTTTGTTAGTCTATTTACACGATATCTCACGAACAAATGATCGCAGAGAAGTCAGATCAGTTTTAAAATATTGCTTTCGATACTGGCAAGAACCCTATTCATTTGCAACATTCGGATTAAAAACCTCGTAAGTTATTGGAAATTTACGATTTTCTTAACATGGGAGAATAGGACAAAAATTACTTTAACGTGCATTAAATGGAAACTTTTTACTGTAAAAATGTCAGACCAGTTTTAAAATATCAGTTTTGATGCCGGAAGGAACATCAGTAACTATAAATATGCTACTTTGAAAATTTCGCAAGTTATTGTAAATTTACGAATTTCTTAACATGGCAGTATAGGGCAAAATTTCACATAAACGTCAATTTTGAGAGATATTTTCATCGTAAAGATGTCAGAATACTTTTGAAATATTATATAGGACACTGGCATGAATATTAATGACTATGGATTTTCCAATATAAAAATTTCGTAAGTTATCGGAAATTTACGAATTTCTTAACATGGCAGAATAGAGCAAACACATAAATGTCAATCTTGAGGGATATTTTCATCGTAAAGATGTCAAACCACTTTCGGAATATTATTTAGGATACTGGAATGAATAACATAGACTATGATTTTTTCAATTTAAAAAATTCGTAAGTTATGTGGAATTTACGATTAATTTAACATGTCAGAATAAGGCAAAATTGAGCATAAACTTCCATTTTGAGGATCATAAATACATTAGACAACTTCAAAATTACATTTATGATATTGGTTTGAACATGATTGAATACAAATATTCTAATAGGAAAATTTTGTAAATTATTCGTAATTTACGATTTTATAAACATAGCGAAATTGTAAATGTAAACAAAGACCTAAATTTAAACAAAGATCCTAAATGTAAACAAAGATCCTATATGTAAACAAAAACCAAAATTTAAACAAAGACAATAAATTTAAAAAAAGACCCTAAATGTAAACAGACATTAATATGGGAAATGGTATTTCTCGGCTATCATCTCCGTTGTGTGATGTCACTGTCTACGCAGCTATCACGTGTTACTACGTCACTGTTTGTTTCATCCTTTCACTGTATGCGCGCGCACCTGACGCGCACCTATTACTTAGTTGACGTCGAGCAGAAGTGAGAGACACAGACGGTGTCTCCGCTCGTAAAATTTATCTATGTTCAGTGTTATGTATTGTCCCCTTTATGTTTTAATAAATGTTATTAATGTTATGGTCTGTAGCCGTTTCCCTATATTTATGTAAACGATGACCAAAATGTAAACAAAGACAATAAATATGAACAGAGAACTTTCATGTAACCAACGACCTTTAAATGTAAACAAAGACATAAATGTAAACAAAGGCTACGAAAGTAAACAAACGCTACAAGAATAAACAAAGACTTTGAATGTAAAAAAAACTCAAAAAAAGACCCTAAATGTAAACAAAGAATAATATAAACGAAGACTTTGAATTTAATCAAAGACCAAAAATATAAATACAGCTGAATGTAATCAAATACTTAAATGTAAAAAAAGACCCTAAATGTAAACAAAGGTCCTAAATGTAAAGAAAGACCCTAAATGTAAAGAAAGACCTAAATGTAAACAAAGACTACAAAAGTAATCAAAGACCCAAGTTTAAACAGACTATAAATATAAACAAAAATCCTAAATGTAAACAAAGTCCTAAATTTAAACAAAGGCCATAAATGTAAACAGAGACCTTAATGTAAACAATGGCTATAAATATAAACAGAGAACCTTCATGCAACCAACGACCTTAAATGTAAACAAAGACATAAATGTAAACATATGCTACAAATATAAACAAAGACTATGAATGTAAACAAAGACTTAAAAAAACAAAGACCTTAAATTTAAAAAAAGACTTATGTAAACGAAGACTTTGGATGTAAACAAAGACCAAAAATATAAATACAGCTGAATTTAAACAAATACCTAAATGTAAACAAAGAACCTATTTGTAAAAAAAAACCCTAAATGTAAACAAAGACTATAAATTTAAATAAATACTATACATGTAAAAAAAGACTACGATTTAAGCAAAGACCATAAATGTAAATAAAGACTTAATGTAAACAATGACTATAAATGTAAACAATGACAATAAATGAAAACAGCGACTCTAAATATTGGGTTGTTCGATAAATAATGTCGTTTTTTTTTCATGTTTTTCAAAGTGAATTTGTTTATATTAACAACAAACATTAATCAATGATATATTGACCATTTTGTTGGATGACCTTTTGCCTTTTTTCGGTAAGTTGAAAAAATTCCATGTTCGAAGAATCCTTGATTTTTAGAAGCGAGGGTTTTAAAAAACGACATTATTTATCGAACAACCGAATATATACAAAGACTACAAATACAAACAAAGACCCCAAATGAAAAGAAAGACATGAAAGTAAACGATGACCTAAATGGAAATAAATACTATACATTTAAAAAAAGACTACAGATACAAAGGAAGACTACAAATGAATATAAAAACTTAATGTAAACAATGACTATAAATGTAAACAATTACAATAAATGCAAACAATGACTCTAAGTAATACAAAGACTACAAATACAAACAAAGACCCCAAATGTGAACAAAGACCTAAATGTAAACAAAGACTATAAATGTAAATAAATACTATGCATGTAAAAAAAGACTACAGATATAAACAAACACCATAAATGTAAAAAAAGACTTAATGTACCCAAAGATTATAAATGTAAACGGTTGAAATATTTGTAGCCTTTGTTTATATTTCTGTTTATATTTAGTGTCTTTGGTTAGATGAAGGGTCTTTGTTTACATTTATAGTCTTTTTTAAATTTAGGTTTTTGTTTACATTTACAATTTTTACAGTCTTTCTTTACAATTAGGATTTGTTTGCAATAGTTGTATTTGCTTATTTTTGAACACTTTATTCAGATTTAGTGTCATTTTTATATAATTTATAGTCTTTGTTTACTTTAATAGTCTTTCTTTACCTTTAGGTATTTGTTTACATTTTTGGTCTCTCTTTATATTTGTAGCCTTTGTTAACATTTATAGCCTTCATTTACATTTATAGTCTTTGATTACATTTAGTTCTTTCTTAACATTTTTGTCTTTGATTGCTTTTATTCCTTTGGTTACATTTAGGGCCTTTTTTACATGAAAGGACATTGTTTTCTTTTATAGTCTTTGTTCACATTTAGATACTTGTTGACATTTGTTGTCTGTTTTTAATTAGTTATTTGTTTACATTTATAATCCTTGTTTAAATTTAGGAACTTTGTTTACATTTCTACTATTTTTTACATATAGGTCATTTCCCATTACGGGTCATTGTTTACATTTAGGTTCTTATTTGAATTTATGGATTTTGTATATATTTGTAGCCTTTGTTTACACATATGGTCTTAGTATACATTTATAGTCTGTGTTTAAATTTAGTTCTTGTTTTACACGTATGTCTTTGTTTACATTTAGGTCTGTTTACATTTAGGGTCTTTGTTTACATTTAGGTCTGCGTTTATATTTTTAGTCTCTTTTTACATTTAGATCTCTGTTTACAATTATAATCTTTGTTCACATTTAGGGTCTTTTTTTACATTTAGGTCTTTGTTTGCATTTAGGTCTGTTCACATAGAGTTATTGTTTAGGTATTGGCCTTTGTTTACTTTTAGGTACAAATTTGGGGTCTTTGTTTGTATTTGTGATTACATTTAGATTGATTGTTTACATTTATGTCTGTTGTTTCGATTTAGACTTTTATTTACATATATGTTCTTTGCTTATATCTGTAGTCTTTTTTTATGTATAGTATTTATTTAAATTTCGGTCTTTGTTTGCATTTAGGTATTTTTCCATATAGAGTTATAATATATATTTAAGTAGTTGTTTACTTTTAGATCTTTGTTCACATTTTTGGTCTTTGTTTACATTTAGATTCATTGATTATTTTTATACTCATTGTTTACATTTATAATCTTTGTTTACATTTAGGTCTTTATTTACATTTTTGGTCTTTGTTTATATCTGTAGTCTTTTTTTACGTGTATATTATTTATTTACATTTACAGTATTTCTTTACATTTAGGTCTTTGTTTGCTTTTATAACTTTGTTTACATTTAGGGTCTTTGGTTACAGGAAGGGACTTCGTTTACATTTATAGTCTTTGTTTACATTTAGGTCTTTGTTGTCATTTTTAGTCTGTTTATATTGGGAATCTGTTTACATTTAAAATCTTTTTTTACATTTACAGCCTTAGTTTACATTAAGGTTTTTATTTACATTTATAGTCCTCGTGTGTATGGGTAGTATTGTATTACATGTATACTTATTTCCATTTAGATCTTTGTTTATTTTTAGGTCTTTGTTCACATTTGGTCTTTGCTTATATTTGTAGCCTTTGTTTACATTTTGAGTCATTGTTTATATTTATAGTCAATGTTTACATTTATAGTCTTTGTTTATATTAAATCTTTATTTGCATTTATGGTCTTTGTTTATATCTGTAGATTTTTTTCATTTATAGTCTCTGATTACATTTTGGGTCTTCCTTTACATTTAGGGTGTTTACATTTAGGCATTTGTTTACATTCAGCTTTTTTTATAATTTTTGTATTTGTTTACATTAAAAGTCTTCGTTTACTTTAGTCTTTTTTTTCCATTTAGGGTCTATTTTTTAAGTCTTTTTTTCATTCATAGTCTGATTATATTTTTAGCTTTTGTTTACATATACGCCTTTGTTTTCATTTAAGGTCGTTGGTTACATGAATGTTCTCTGTTTATATTTATAGACATAGTTTACATTAAGGTCTTTGTTTACATTTAGGGTCTTTGTTTACATTTATTGTCTTCTGTAAATTTACGTCTTTGTTTACATTTAGGTTTGTTTTTTACATTTAGGGGTCAATTCTGAGTATGTCCGAATGCGATAAAATGGGCGATACGTTCGTTAGTGACGTCATTTTGACGTCATCCACCTATCCCATAAACCCAAAGCAATTCTGGGACCAATTTTATTGCATCCGATTATTCCGTCAGTTACGAAATAGTCGCAAGTGAATATCACCGTTCAAAAAAGCGTGATAAACCTGATATCGCAACCTAATTCATTGATCGTCCATTACACGCGTTTTGCTCATTTTTGTATTTTGTAAAAAGTGTCTTGTATTTTGAAGATTAGAGGCTTTTTAATATTTGTAGAATTGAATTTTCTACATAATTAAGGATTTCATTCTGTTAAAACTACAGGTTAGTAATTTATTTTCGTTAAGTATGAGTAATTTTTAAATTTTTTTTGTAATGCAGTATGTCTGTATAATTTCAACTGATTTCATATACTCAACAGAATTATCGTTTTCCCTTTAAAAAATGAAGTATCTTTAAAATTGGTTCTATGTACCTTTTTTTAATCAGTAATAATTTTCTAATATTATGTACAGATAACTAGAAATATTTATTTAATCTGTGCTTATATGCTGTTAATCTCACATTAGTATTTTTATATTTTCATCACCGCCAAAATGTTTATATATATAGTGAACACCATATTATTTTCTTTTCAGATCCTAGAACAAATAAAATAAATATAATAGTATTAAAACCTATTTCTATATTTTCTGCTAAAGCTAAAGATGTACATTGTATAAAAGTTCAATATGTCTGTTTTTTCACTCCCCATTTTTAATGACTTGTCCATATTTAACTGATATTTAAGAATTAAGCTTATTTTTGGTAAGTATTATTTTATTTTTATGTTATTATTGACAATATGCTGAAACTACAAAGGCAATTCAGTAAGTATTTTAAGTTAAAATGCCAGTAAAGTCTTTAGTGAAGATCTAATTGGATCCAAAAGCTGAATCTGTATTGAAGAAAACCTGAATGAAGAGAAAAACTCCTCCCTAGTTTAATGAACTAACAGTGTCTGAATGAGAATTTGTATGTTATGCCAGTTTTAATATATTAGCATAACATATTAAGTTTTCTTTCGGATCAAATGTTCATTCATAAATGTGAAAGTAAAGAAAATATCGACTTGAAAATGTTTATTCTTAGAAGAATTTATGACATGTAAATTTTGTGAGTATAATCTTACTTTAAAATTTTATTTTTGATTATTTTTATTAATATCATACTCATTCGGTAAAAGGAATTAGATGAGAATTCTAAAATATGCATTACCATTTTCATAATATTATATTGAAGTAATTTTGTAATTTATGGATACTTACTTTTAAAAAATAGTTCACATGAAATTAAGCATGTAAGATTGCAAGTAAATTTTTCTCTAATCACATAAATTTTAACATAATTCCATTACAAGTAAGTAGTACAGTTCCATACAAATTTTGGTAAGTATTATTTTATTTTTAAATTTTTATGTTATTGTTGATAATATGCTGATTCTTCAAAGGCAATTTAGTAAGTATTTTAATTACTTGCCAGTCTTGAGCTAGGATCTAATCGGATGGAAAAACCTGAATCTGTTCTGAAGAAAAGCTGCATGAAGAGACAATTCCTCCATAGTTTTATGAACTAATAGCGTCTGAATGAGAATGTTTGGGTTATGTCAGTTTTAGTATATTAGCATAGCATATTAAGTTCTCTTTCGGATCAAATGTTCATTCATCTGTGTGAAAGGGAAGAAATTATCGACTTGAAAATATTTATTCTCAGAAGAATTTATGACAGGTAAATTTTGTGAGTATAATCTTACTTTAAAATTTTATTTTTGATTATTTTATTAATATCATACTCATTTGGTAAAAGGAGTTAGATGAGTATTTTTAAATATGTATTACCATTTTCATAATGTTATATTGAAGTAATTTTGTAATTTATGGATACTTACTTTTAAAAAATAGTTCACATAAACTAAGCATGTAAGTTTTAATATAAGTAAATTATTCTTTAATCACATAAATTTTATTACAATTTCGCTACAAATGGAATTTATTTTATTTCATGAATTTCATTTTTTATTGTCAAAAAATGATAAAAATTTTATTTTATTTGGAAAATATTGCATTTATATAATGAATGCAACACTTATCACCACCATTGAGTACTATGTTTACATAATTTTATATATATATAATCATTGAATAAGAATTATACTAATTCTGATAAAGCTGTATTGCTTTTAAATTCTTGTTTACTTTTATATATGAATTTTTGGCAGCAACTACGTTAAATGTGATGTGCTTGATTCATTTGCATATTTCATGTTTGTGTGAGTGCATTAGTTTGCCAGAAATTAACAGACTGGGTGAAGCACTTTCTTAATTTCTGCTTCATTATGTAATTTATTTTGTTATCTGTTTCTAGAGAAGCTTAGCGTATGTGTATGATTTGAAAATGGTGAAGTTATAGAAATATTTTTAAGGCATATCTTTAAAATATGATATTTTTAGCGTGCAGAATTTAAAGTAATTAAGGAAAATTGAATAAAATTTATTAAACTTCTTGGCTATTTATTGTGTTGTCATAGAATTTTCTTCTATCACTTTAAGAAGCATACATGCATAAGGGAACTGTGATTGTAAAATATTTTAGAAGTAATTTATTTATACAAATTTATTTTATAAACAATTTAATAGTACTTTTAGTAAATTAATGTTAATGTCTAAATATTTACGTATATAATAGAAACATATTTTGTGTATTTGTGTTTGTCATATAGTTTGTAATGATATTTTGAAAACAAAATATTACACAAATTTGAAATTGACATTGAATTTGCATGTTTTTCAAATTATGATTGATGTTATTAAATTGCTTTTTTTTAACACTTTCCAACAAGGTTGAAAAGTGTTTATGACTTGAGTTTGTCTGTCTGTCTGTCTGCCCGTCTGTCTCTCCGTCCGCGCTCTAACTCCCGTAAATATTTATGGAATTTCTAAACTGATATATGTTATTCAGGTTCACTATCGGATGTTCTCTATTGAAAATGGAGTTTATACCGCTACTGGTTTGTGTACAGGGACCCCGAAAATATTTAAAAGCATTGTGTTCTACGAGAGACATTTCTATAAACCATATTTTCATACCCTTACTGTACAAACATCTTAATGAAATTGAAATATATTATACAAGTTGACTATCGGGTATTCCCTGTTGAAAATGGAATTTATACCTCTACTAGTTTGTGTACAGGGACCCCCTAAAATATTTCAAAGCATTGTGTTCTATGAGAGTCATTTCTATAAAACATATTTCCATACCCTTACTGTACACAAATCTTAATGAAATTGAAATATGTTATTCAAGTTCACTATCGGATGTTTCCTGTATAAAATGGAGTAAATATCAAACACTGATTTGTGTACAGGGACACACAAAAGTATTTCAAAGCATTGTCTTCTATGAGAGGCACTTCTAAAAACCCTATTTCCATACCCTTACTGCACACAAATCTTAATGAAATTGAAATATGTTATTCAAGTTCACTGTCGGATGTTTCCTGTATAAAATGGAGTAAATATCAAACACTGATTTGTGTACAGGGACACACAAAAGTATTTCAAAGCATTGTGTTCTATGAGAGGCACTTCTAAAAACCATATTTCCATACTCTTACTGTACACAAATCTTAATGAAATCGAAATATGTTATTCAAGTTCACTGTCGGATGTTCCCTGTAAAAAATGGAGCAAATACCACCACTGATTTGTGTACAGGGATCCAAAGCATTGCGTTTTATCAGAGATCTTTCTATAAACTGAATTGTAATAACTTTACTTTGCACGCTCACTTTACATTGCACTTTCAATTGCACGAAGATTTATGAAATTGAAATGTGTTATTTATAAGCACAAAAGAAAATGCTTTGCATAGAATATAGCATGATTAACATTAGATATACAGGGTGACACAAAAATATTCAGTTATATAAAGAGCTATTGATAAATATTTGCTACAAGTGTACTTTCGTTTACATTAAGCGTTTTTAACATTTTTCTAACATTTTTAACACTTCCCAACGAGGTTGAAAAGTGTTAATGACTTCGGTTTGTCTGTCTGTCCGTCTGTCTGTCTCTCCGCGCTAGAATTCCAGTAAATATTTGTGGAATTTCTTGAAATTGATACATGTTATTCAAGTTCACTATCGTGTGTTCTCTTTTGAAAATGGAGTTTATATCTTTACTGGTTTGTATACAGGGACACCCGAAAGTCATTCAAAGCATTGTGTTCTATGAGAGGTATTTCTATAAATCATATTTTCATACCTTTACTCTAGACATATCTTAATGAAATTGAAATATGTTATTCAAGTTCACTATCGGACGTTCCCTATTGAAAATGGAGTCTATACCTCTACTGGTTTGTGTACAGGGACACCCGAAGGTATTCCAAAGCATTGTGTTCTATGAGAGGTATTTCTTAAAACCATATTTTCATACCTTTACTGTACACATATCTTAATGAAATATAAATATGTTATTCCAGTTCACTATCGGAAGTTCCCAGTTGAAAATGGAGTTTATACCTCTACTGGTTTGTGTACAGGAACACCCGAAAGTATTTCAAAGCATTGTGTTGTATGAGAGGTATTTCTATAAATCGTATTTTCATACCTTTACTGTACACATATCTTAATGATATTGAAATATGTTATTCAAGTTCACTATTGGATTTTTCCTGTATAAAATGGATTAAATACGAACTCTGTTTATATACAAGGACACTCAAAAGCATTCTAAAGCATTGCGTTCTATGAGAGATATTTCTATAAATCAAATTTTAATAACTTTACTTTCCAAGAAATTTTTGGAAATTGAAATATGTTATTTATATGCACAAAAGGATGTTTTACATAGAATATAGCATGATTAGCATTAGATTTACAGGGTGACACAAAAATATTCTGTTATATTAAGAGCTATTATTGAAAATTTTCTAGAATTTTACTTTCGTTTACATTAAGCGTTTATGACACTTCCTAACATTTTTTTAAGTGTGAATATGATATCAATTTGTGTATCTGTCCGTCTGTCTGTCTGCCCGCTCTCTAACTCCAGTAAATATTTATAGAATTTTTTGAAACCGATATATGTTATTCAAGTTCACTATCAGATGTTTCCTATAGAAAATGGAGTTTATATCTCTACTGGTTTGTGTACAGGGACACCCGAAAGTATTTCAAAGAATTGTGTTCTATGAGAGGTATTTCTATAAACCATATTTTCATACCTTTACTGTACAATATCTTCATGAAATTGAAATATGTTATTCAAGTTCACTATTGGATGTTTCCTATATAAAATAGATTACATACCACCACTAGTTTAAGTACAGGGACACTCAAAAGTACTCCAAAGCATTGCGTTCTTTGTGAGATATTTCTATAAATCAAATTTTAGTAACTTTACTTTCCACGAAGTTTTAGGAAATTGAAATATGTTATTTACACGCACAAAAGAATTCTTTGCATAGAATATAGAATGGTTACCATTAGATTTACAGGGTGACACAAAAATATTCAGTTATATTAAGAACTATTAATAAAAAATTGCTAGAATTGTACTTTCGTTTACATTAAGCGTTTTTGACACCTTTCTATCATTTTTTTAGTGTGAATATAATTTCAACTTGTGTATATGTCTGACTGTTCTTCTGTCCGTCTGTCTGTCTCTCTGTCTGTTTTTCTGCGCTCTAATTCCCGTAAATAATTTTGGAATTTCTTTCAACCGATATATTTTATTGAAGTTCACTATTGGATGTTTCCTATTGAAAATGGAATGGATACCTCTTCTGGTTTGTGTACAGGGTCACCCAAAAGTACTCGAAAGCATTGTGTTCTATGAGAGGAATTTCTATAAATCATATTTTCATACCTTTAATGTATAGAAAATTTAATGAAATTTTAATATGTTATCCAAATTCCCTATCGGATGTTTCCTATGTAAAATAGAGTACATTTCTAACTGGTTTGTATACAGGGGCACTTGAAAGTACTCCAGAGCATTGTGTTGTATGAGAGTCATTTTTATAAACCAAATTTTAATAATTTTATTTTCCACAAAGCAATTGAAATATATTATTCGTTTGCACAAAAGAGTGTGCTTTCTATGTAATATAGTATGGTTAGCATTAGATTTACACGGCCACGCAAAAATTATCAGTTACATTAAGAGGTATTAATAAGAATTTGCTGGAATTACACTTTCGTTTACATGAGCGTTTTAACATTTTCTTATAATTTTAGTGGGAATATGATTTCAATTTGTGCATCTTTCTGTCCGATTGCCTACCTTTCTGTCTGTTTGTCTCCGGCTCCGATCATCCGTGAATATTTTGAGAATTTTTTAAAAATGATACACTCAAGTTCCCTATGGAATTTCCCTATTGAAAATGTCATTAATAGGTCCTGTACAACTAGTTTGTTTTCAGGGACAACAACAACAACAACAATAGAAAAAAAGCCTATGTATTACGTTTTAGGAAAGAATTTTTTTAAAGTTATATTTAAAAACTTTCTACTACAAAAATCTTAAAAACATTGAAATGTATTATTAATATTCTAAAATATTGTTTTGTATAGAATATGATATAATTAACTTTCAGATTTACAGGGCTACAGTAAAATATTCAGAGAGTTTAAAAGCTGTAATTATAATCTAACGGCTGCATTTTCTTTTGCGTTAAGGCTTTTTAACACTTTCCAAAATGCCTAAGAGTAATTTTAAAATCAATAGTCTATCTGCATGTTTTTCAGTCCTTCTGTCGGTTGTGCGATAACGTAGGCAAAGAATATTAATAGTTATTCGATACAACAATTGCGTACAGTTGGAAAGTGTTACTAATCAATGCGTACTGCATGATTTTTCTTTCTTGTTTTGTATGTATTTAGTATTTATAAAAAGTTGATAATTGGTGCCTTTGATAAGGATTCAAAACTAGGAAGTGGGGGATGTATTACTAAGTTATTTCCTTTTGCACATCTTCAATGCTTTGGCATAAAGCATTCATATGTGTGTGACAGAGATTGATGTAATTTCATGCATTCAGTGAGGATTTTTTTTGGCAATACATGTGGCATACATACATATATATTAGTGATTGCTGCCACGTAGGATTTTTAGCATTTTTTAGATTCATGCACACCAGTAGAAATATTGTTTTGATTATCCGTGTTCATGTAGCATACCTGTATGAATATTGATAATTGTTGCAATGTGAAATTTTGTGCATTTTCAGATTCATGCTTAATGAGGTAGCGATATCTAGTGAAAAACAGTTAAACCTCGTTAACGAGAACACTGTTAACGTGAATTACTTTTAATATGAACTGTTTCCACATTTCCCATCAAAATGAAGATTAGTTACTGAAAGCATGGACTACTGATAATATAAACACAGTTTCAGTTTTTATCCCCTTGAGATTCACGTTAATGAGATTCGACTGTACATATGAATATTCATAATATTATATTTATAATATAAGTACTTTTGACCATTTAAGTGGAGGCTGTATCTCATCTTCTGTTGAACATTACAGTATTAACAAAATGTATCACTTGCTCTGTTTTTGTTACTCAATGTTTAAATTTGTGTGAATGCTGCCTGAAAGGTGGAGCTGTTATGTTGTAATTTTCCTTATTTATAAATAAAGCTGTATCTCGAAATCTAATGTACTTAACTATACCATTTTTAATTTGTATGTTTAGTGAGTGAACATTTGTTTAATTTACGCTTTCGAAAGTATCCAAAATTGTTTTCTCACATCCCAAAACCTAATAATACCATGGTGATACTATTCTGCATATACTATCCTCCAATATTTAGGTAGAGTCTGTATCTCAACTTCTATTGAACATTACAGTATTAATAAAATGTATCTCTTGCTTTATTTTTGTTACTCAGTCTTTAAATTCATGTGGATGTTGTCTGAAAAGGGGCGTTGCCATGCTGTAAATTTCCTTGTTTCTAAAAAATCTTTATCTCAAAATCTAATGCGCAGAACCACACCATTTTTTCATTACTTTTGTTTAAATTTATGTGAACATTGGCCAATAGGTGCTGCAGCTATGTTATAATTTTATTTGTTTCTGAAAAGCTTTATCTCAAATTTTAATGTACACAACTACATCACCCGCCCTCCACCCCTTACTCTTGTTAAAATTTGTGTGTATATTTGCTGAGAGGTATTGCTGTTATACTACAATTTTCCTTGTTTCTGAAAAAGCTTTATCTTAAAGTCTAATGTTACTAATCTCCTTATATTATCAAAATCTGTGCACATCTGTCTTTCTGTCTCTGAGAAATGCCTTGTGCGCACTAAAGCTCCGGCGCTAATGGTCGCAGCGCCTCGAAACCAGTGTCGAAAGACGCAGAATTTCTTCATCTCGACATCGCGATAATTCGCTAAGCGATGCGACCCTAATTAGTGGAGATATTAATTAAAACGTTGAGCTATGTCGATCGAAAACTGACTGAGAATTCACGACTATTTGTTTAAAAAGAGACATTCTTACGGAAAAAGTGGAAAATAAATTAGAAATATCAGTCGTATCGTTACAAATAAGGTATCAAATGAAAGGGGTTTTTCTGAATCCGACGGCTTAAATAGCTTGTCAATAGGACAATTAGATTTTTTAAAATTAACTAAAGTATGAAATAAAGGTGGCAACAAATCACAAGAGTTTTAATTTCGCAGATGACTGTCTCGACGAATTTCGGTTACCATGGCGAGGAGCGAAAGAATAAATAGATTTTACTTCCTGCTTTACTGATTTTGTACTCGGAATAAAAATTGCAAATTTCAAAATTCTTTCAAACTTACTACATACCGTTAACATTACAAGACGAAGTTGCAGTTCAAATTTCACCGGGTTTGGAAAATAAACAAAAAATTTACAATTTAATTTCAAATTAAATTTTATTCTAATACGCATATTTCAAATTCTAATTATGATTAAATTATTTTTAATACATCATTCGAAAGATATTTTAAAGTACTTTTATATTATCGAAAGCGGGATTCAAGATTTCACCTGATTTACACGTTATGAGGTATCCTGAATCGGTTTTCTTTTGTATCTCAGCTAGTAATTAAAATAATTTCATAAGTAATACATCATTAGAAAGCTTTGTTGATTTGGAATAGAACAGTAGATTACAGAAATTTCTACCGCCAGATGGCGCTGTAATATTTTAAAATTTCAATTTCTAATTATGATTAAATTATTTTTAATACATCATTCGAAAGATATTTTAAAGTTCTTTTATATTAGTGAAAGTTTTCACCAGATTTACACGTTTTGAGTTGTCCTGATTAGGTTTTCTTTTGCATCTCAGCTAATTCAGTTAGACCGTTCAAAATTGGTATATGTAGGGTGCATGTATTAATGAATAACTTCGATAAATTATAGACTCAATAGTTAATCCATCATGGAAAATTACCAATTTCTGTTTCAATGCATCTCAAATTGGCAAAATCCTAAATTGCTTTTTCTTAAACTTATGATCAGAACAAACTTTTTAATTTTTGTTTCTAGAAAGTTAAGGTTGCGACCAAATACTTTTGAATTTGTTGAGGGCCTGCTTTGGGTATTTGGAAATATTAGAAAATTATTTTATCATTTCTGCATTTTTTACATATATTCAATTACTATTCATATTTATAACATAGAATAACTTTTTCAATTCTGGAAGTAATTATGAATCACCCTGTACTACGTATGTATTCATCATAAAATTATAAGTATGCATGAAATTGTTGGTTTATGATAACATATACTTGAAAAGTTCAATTTATATATTAAACACAGAATTTATTTATGTTATGTCAGGGGTTATTTTATTAAGGCCATTTAGTTGTTTCTTTATAAAGACATAAAATTATACATATAAAGTTGAAATTCTTAAGAAGGGCACTTTCACAAAATTTCACTTTATAAAAAGGATCGCAGTATAAATTTCTTCCTCCTCCCAAAACTGTTTTCAGCACTTATACTAAATGTCTATATAATTGGGGTTTGAATGAAATGTTATTTTGGTAATAAATGAACATTTTGGTTGTTAAGTATAAAATATGAAAGGCAAATATTAGTAAAATACTAAAGGCAAGAACCCTACAAAATTATTTTTTAAGAAAGGGTTGTAAATAATTCATCATTCGAAAATATTGGTAAATCATTTTCATTAAACACTTTAGTTGTTTTTCTGATTTCTCTCCCCTGACCACACCACCATGTATTTGGATTCTAAGTTATGCTTATGAGTAAAGCCACTTGATTTTCTGCACTAGTTAGAAGATGTTTAAAAGAAATTTGAATCATTAAATAAACATAAGTAAAAATTATAATATGATTTTAAGTATTTTTATCGTATGTTTATGTGATGAACCGTTAATGCATTCGAATTATTATGTACAATTCTGGGAAAGAACAACAGTACAATTTCCAGCAATATTTGTGGTATAGCAACATATATGCATGATGCCATAGTATATTATCAGGATAACGTATATCAGTTTCATTACACTTCTTTTAAGGAAGAAAAAAAGATGAATTCACTCATTACACAATATAATAAGCATATTCAAAACGTTTTGTAGATTATATTAAAATAAATTATATTAAAAATGTTAATTCTGGTAAGTGGAATATAAGTGAATAAGCTAATATTTAACTTGTGGCGTTTGCGTTTCTGCAAACGCCATCTTAACTTAAATACTTAACTTACTAAGAAAACCAGAGACTTTAATTGAACAACAAATAAAAGTTTATTTGAAACAGATTAATGGGAGGGCGGCCAGGAAAATAGATCTTAGCTCAGCCAGCGTATTACTAAATCAAAAATATATAAATCAACAATTTAAGTAGATAATCTTAAATATCTCACCACAGCAGATAGTCGACGGTGTAGAGACGGTCGCACTCGTACTACGGCTTCACTATGGGACAGAGTGTTAACAAAGACTTAAATGGAGACAAAGGCTATAAATGTAAACAAAGGTCCTAAATGTAAACAAAGACCTAAATTTAAACAAAGGCTATAAATGTAAAAAAAGATCCTAAATGTAAACAAAAACCTGAAATTAAATAAAGAATACAAATTTAAACAAAGTTCCTAAATGTAAACAAAGACCTTAATGTAAACGATCACGAAAATGTAAACAAAGGCAATAAATATAAACAGAGAACCTTCATGTAACCAACGACCTTAAATCTAAACAAAGACTACGAATGTAAACAAAGGCTACAAGAATAAACAAAGTTTATGAATGTAAACAAAGACTAAAAAAAAGACCCTAAATATAAACAAAGAATAATATAAACGAGGACTTTGAATGTAATCAAAGACCAAAAATATAAATACAGCTGTAACAAATACAGCAAAAATGTAAACAAAAAACCTAAATGTAAAGAAATACCCTAAATGTAAAGAAAGTCCAAATTGTAAACAAAGATTATAAATGAAAACAAGAATCCTAAATGGAAACAAAGACCTAAATTTAAACAGACTATAAATATAAGCAGAGAACCTTCATGTAACCAACGACAATTTGAATATCAACAAAGTCATAAATATAAACAAAGACTACAAATGTATAGGAAGTCTGCAAATATAAACAATGACTATGTTTGTAAACAAAGATCTAAATGTAAACAAATTCTACAAATATAAACACTGACTATGTTTGTAAACAAAGATCTAAATGTAAACAAAGAACCTAAACGTAAGCAGATTTAAGGTAAAGACACCAGTGCTCGTCACCCCTAAAATCTGCACCAGTCGTCGTCACCCTCTTAAAAGAAGTGTTAAAATAACCGTTTTATAACATGTATGAATTTGAATCTACCCGCATAAGATTCTCCAAAGCCTTCTGCTTCTTATGACATAAAATGTTCGATTTCAACTATTGGGGAAGAGTAGGGAGAAACAAAATAAGGGAAGTATACGTTAAATTACAATTGAATTGAGTCAGCGTAAAGCAAATGATTAAGGGAATACATATGCATTTCTTGATATATTTTGTTGTTTGCTGCATTTGACATTCCTCATAAAGCATTGTATGTAATGCTTATGAAATGCAGAATACGATTTATGTGCAATTTTTTAAAATTTGATATAATATAAAGGTTTATAAGGTATGACGACCACTGGTGCATATTTTGCACGTTTTACCAGTGCTCGTCACCCCTGACGAACACTGGTGTTTTAACATTTTTAATAACTGGGTAACTTTTTTGATGAAAAATACTATATTTTCGTTTAGAATTATGATGGTATAACTTTTACTTTAATTTGACTATCGGCACCAGTAGTCGTCAGGGGTATTCGTAAATGTAAACAAATGTATTATAACCTCAAGAACGTGAACTTTATTGCACTTGTAACTTTTGTATAGCTTGTTTAAATAAAGTCAGTCATGGTACCTTTAATTCACTATGACTGACTAACCACCTCAAATTTTCCATATTATTTTGCTGGAAAAATTTAACAATGGCACATAAACATATTTAGTTATAAAGAGCTTTTTCTAGTTTTCTGTTATACATTTTAGAAAAGCAGACATGATTACTCAATACATCTGTCTAATGTATTTTAAATTTTTATGATGTCATGCTTTTGCGAAGATGTATTTAAGTGATGTTTAAGTTTTTTATTGACCGTAATAATTTAATTTTAATTCATATATATTTCGAAAATGATAAAATACAAAGGCTTAATTTCATAGTTAGCATGACTGTGAGTCGGTTCAAAATTATGTTAAGGCTTTTTTGTTATGTTAGATGCAGGTGAATAAAAACTTATATAGAAAATATTAAACATTAAAAACATTTCTTAAGCAAGTTTTCTGTTTATACATTATATTAATTATGTAAGATAAACAAATATATAAAATGTTGATCAAAATTACCCTGTTGACTGTTGTTCTTAAATAATTAAAATTGTAAGATAATATTTGATAACATTAATTAACATTAACATTTGATAACATTAATATCCATAATATTTGATAACATTAGCTTGATGTGTAGAATAATACTAGCAAGCTTTGCCACCTTCGCTGGTCCCTATATTTAAATAAAATAGGAAAAAATCACTATCATTATCAAAAATAAAAAAAAATAAAAACTTTGAAATCAGTCGAAACCGTAGTTAATGTTCCCGCTGGCTTCTGTAATAGCTTTCCGTCCCGCAATATGATGATTGGCTTCAACTGTCTTCGGCATAGACTTAACCCTTTTTATCACCCTCCCCCCTCTCCCACGGGTAAATTTAGAATTTTAACGAAATATTATCAAATTAAATATTGCGTACTTTTAACCAATACCCACACATCAAAACTCGCCTTTCTGAGTTAATTTGGAGTAGAGCTAAGGTTAAAAATGTGTTTTTTGTCCGCCCGGCCGAGGGAAGAGGGGAAGGGTAATTTTGCAAAATCGCCTTATAATGCGTGTAAGGTACACACACACAACCAACCAACGCATAAAAAAAATCCCCTCCCGAAAATAATTTGCAGCAGAGTTGAGCTTGAAAACACACACACACACACACACACACACACACGCATCTCCGAGTAACTTCAAGAAAAGTGGTGCAGAGCATAGAAAAAACCTTAAAAAACGTCGTGACATGCTTAAACAAACCGAGTAACCAGCAAAAGTTACTCGCATTGTATTTGGTTACTCGGTGTGTTGGTGTTTAAACTGCTTTAGTTACTCGAAAGGGAGGGTAAGACAACGCACACACACACACACACACACACACATATATATATATATATATATATATTTTTTTTTTTTGCCACCCTCACATAGACGAAAGATCTTCGCAAAATCTCTTTATGCTAGGTGTTGGATGCATATGACCAACTCACACATCAGAAATCGCCTTTGTAAGATTATTTAGAGCAGAGTTATGCGTAGAAATACGTTTTTGCTACCCTTTCTCAAAATTTGGTCGGAAAGAGTTACGCAAAATACATTTACAGTATTTTTGGGTACGCATAACCAATCAACGCATCAAAAAATTGCTTTCATGATATAATTTGTCCTGATATAATTAGGAGAATAATTACTCTTGAAAACGTGTTTTTGCATCCACCCCACACTTAACGAGGAAGGAGAGGCGATTGATTTCTCAAAATTCCTTTATAGTATGTGCTAGGTACGCATAGTCAACCCATACGTTTAAAAAAAAAAATAATTGCAATACAAAAAGAATTTTTTATGTAACGTGTTTTAAAATTTTCTGTTGAATCACATAAATGCTATTGAAGGCAGCGAGAACCCGAAACAATTGGCTAAAAGTAATTTAAAAATGCATCGTCACTGTTCTCTGAGCTATTCTGAAATTTTCAAAAGTCTAGGTAGTCGGGAAGATTGATGATCGGGATGAGTATATGATTGATGAATCATATAAACGCTACTGAAGGCAGCGAGAACCCGAAACAATTGGCTAAAAGTCTTAAAAAATGCATTGCTATCGTGTTTTGAGCTATTGTAAAAGTTTCAAATGTCTAGCTAGTCGAGAAGTTAGTTAAATAAATTTTCCGTTGAATCATGTGAACGCTACCGAAGGCAGCGGGGACCCGAAACAGTTTGCTAAAATATTTAAAAAAAGCATTGTCACCGTGTTTTGAGCTATTCTGAAAGTTTCAAATGTCTAGCTAGTCGGGAAAAAAGTTAAATAAATTTTCTGTTGAACCATATAAACGCTGCCGAAGGCAGCAGTGACCCGAAACAATTGGCTAAAAATATTTAAAAATCCATTGTTACCGTCTTCTGAGCTTTTCTGAAAGTTTCAAATGTCTAGCTAGTCGAGAAATCAGTTAAAAATCGATTGCAAGATTTGTACTGATAACGCTGCCGAAGGCTGCAGGGACCCGGAGCAGTTGGCTAAAAGTATTTAAAAAATGCATTTTCATCGTGTTCTGAACTATTCTGAAAGTTTCAAATGTCTAGCTAGTCGGGAAGTTAGTTAAAAATTAATTGTAAAATTTGTACTGGACAAACAAACAAGAATACGTGTTAATAAAAAGCATGGTAAAATCAATCTTACTGCGATAATTTGGAACAAAGTCACTCTTAAAAACGAGATTATTACCCCCTCCCCTGCTACTTACCCTCTGCTTTAAGTAAAGATATTTTTCAGAACGAATAAAATTTTGAAAACTTTTCTTAAAAGCAAAGAATTTTCAAATTATTTCACATATGAATTTGTTTTATTCACAATATTTTGAATTTTACCATTTAATGTTTTGTGTTTTAAACCCTAAGAATGGATTTGGGTTCTAAATATGTTCCAAAGATATACTGTTTCATTTAATTTTGCAAAAACGCAATTAAAATCAAACTATTGAGCTAATTGTTGCGTTTTATTTACATGACGACCACTGGTGCAAACACCTGACGACTACTGGTGAAACGCAGTTTTCAAGTGACGAGCACTGGTGCATTTTTATAGGTTAAATATTTATTTTTTTAAAAAAAATTGGCTTAACGTATTGAAAAATTGAAAGTGTCTAACAACAACTAGAAGAATCAGTGTATAAAATAGACCTAAGTATAATAATCATACATAAATTCCACATGAATGCCACGCGAAAAAAACAAACATTTTAAAAATAAGGCCTTAAGAGTGACGAGCACTGGTGTCGTTACCTTAAATGTAAACAGAGACTATAAATTAAACAAACACCATAAATAAACATAAACCAAAATATAAACAAAGACTATGAATATAAACAAAGGTCCGTGTAACCAATGACCCAAACCGTAAACAAAGACGTAAAAGTAAAAAAAATAAACATAGACCATAAATGTAAATAAAAAACCAAGTGTAAACATTGTCCTTAAATAAAAAAAAAAAAACGAAAAGAAAGTAGACCGAAAAGTAAACAAAGACTCTAAATGTAAACGAACACGATACATATAAAAAATAGCTGCAATTATAAACAAAAACCCTACATGTAAGCAGACCTTAATGTAAAGAAAGACCTAAATGTAAACAGAGACTATAAATGTCATCAAAGACCTAAATTTAAACAGACTATATATGTAAACAAAAATCTTTTGCAGCTTTTCTTACATTATAGTATTTGTTTACATTTATAGTCTTTGTTTACATTTAGGTCTTTGTTTACATTTAGGGTCTTCATTATATTTACGGTCTTTGTTTACATTTAGGTATTTTTTTTTACATTCAGCATTATTTATATTTTTGTCTTTGTTTAAATTCAAACCTTCGTTTAAATTAGTCTTTTTTTACATTTAAGAATTTTTTAAGCCATTGTCTACATTCATAGTGTTTGTTCAAATTTAGGTCCTTTTTTACATTTAGGTTCTTATGCTACATGAAGGATTTTTGTCTACATGAAGGATCTTTGTTTACATTTAGGTCTTTGTTTACATTAAGTCTGTTTACAATTAGGGTATTTGTTTGCATTTAGGTCCTTGTTTACTTTTAGATAATTGTTCCCATTTGGGGTGTTTGTTTACAGTTGTAGTCCTTGTTTACATTTATACTCTTTTTTACATTTAGGTCTTTATTTACATTTTTAGACTTATATCTGTTCTCTTTTTTACATGTATAGTAATTATTTCCATTTAGGTCTTTGTTTAATTTTAGGTCTTTGTACACATTTGTGGTCTTTGTTTATATATGTAGTCTTTGTTTACATTTAAATTCAAGACTACAAATATAAACAGTCCCCAAATGTGAACCAAGCCCAAAAGTAAACAAAGACCATAAAAGTAAATAAAGACTAAATGTAAACAATGACTTTAAATGTAAACAATGAATGTAAATGTAAGCAAAGACTACAAATATAAAGAAAGACTACAAATATGAACAAAGACCTAAATGGAAATAATTACTATACATGTGTAAAAAAATATTACAGATATAAACAAAGACCATTAATGTAAATAAAGCACTAAATGTAAACAAAGACTATAAATGTAAACAAGGACTCTAAATGTAAACAAAGACCCCAAATGTTTATAACGATCTAAAAGTAAACAAAGACCAAATATAAACAATAACTCTATATGTAAACTGACCTAAATGCAAACAAAGACCTAAATGTAAACAGAGACCTACATGTAAACAGAGACCTAAACGTAAACAAAAATCCTTCATGTAGACAAAGATCCATCATGTAGCCTAAGACCATAAATGTAAACAAAGTCCTAAAAGTAAACAAAGACAACATATGTAAACAAAGACCCTAAATACAAACAAAGACGTTAATGAAAACAACGACTTAATGTAGACGAAGATTATAAGTGTATACAGAGAAAAGTCACGTAACTAAAGACCCTAAACGTAAACAATGTCCTAAATGTAAATAATGTCTATAAATGTAAACAAGAATTCTAAATGGAAAAAAAAACTAAATTTAAACAGACTATATATATAAACAAAGGTCCTAAACTAAGACCCTAAACGTAAACAGATCTAAATGTAAACAGATTCTATAAATTTAAACAAACACCCTAAATGAACAAAAACCAAAATGTAAACAAAGACTATAATTATAAACAAAGGTCCATGTTACCAATGACCTTAAACATAAACAAAGACGTAAGAGTAAATAAAAAATAAACAAAATCTATAAATGTAAATAAAGAACCAAATGTAACCAAAGTCCTTAAATAAAAAGTAAGACAGAAAAGTAAGTAGAGGCCGAAATGTAAACAAAGACTATAAATGTAAACGAATACTATACATGTAAAAAAAAAGCTGCAATTATAAACAATAACTCTACCTAAATGCAAAGAAAGTCCTGATTGCAAACAAAGACCCTAAAGGTAAACAAAGATTATAAATGTAAACAAAGGCCTAAATGTAAATAAATTCCAGATATGTAAGCAAACCTAAATGTAAACAAAGATCTCTCATGCACATAAAGATACTTCATGTAGCCAAACACCCTATGTAAACAAAGACTTAAATGTAGACAAAGGCTATATATGGACTCAAACATCCTAAATGTAAACAAAGACCTAAATTTAAACAAAGACTATAATTGTAAACATATACTCTACATCTAAAAAAACTGCAATTATAAACAATAATCCTACATATAAACAGACCTAAATGTAAACAGACTCTATAAATATAATCAATGATCTAAATTTTAGCAGACTATAATTGTAAACAAAAATCCTCTATGTAAAAAAAAACCTAAATTTAAACAAAGACCCTAAATATAAAGAAAGACCTTAATGTAAACAAAGGCAATAAATATAAACAGAGAACCTTTATGTAACCAACGACCTTAAATGTAAACAAAGACCACGAATGTAATTAAAGGCTACAAGAATAAACAAAGTCTATGAATGTAAACAAAGACTTAAAAAAAGACCCTAAATATAAACAAAGAATAATATAAACGAAGACTTGTAATGTAATCAAAGACCAAAAATATAAATACAGCTGTAACAAATACAGCCTAAATGTAAACAAAGAACCTAAATGTAAAGAAAGACCCTAAATGTAAACAAAATCCTAATTGTAAACAAAGATTATAAATGTAAACAAGAATCCGAAATGGAAACAAAGACCTAAATTTAAACAGACTATAAATATAAGCAGAGTACCTTCATGTAACCAACGACATTTTAAATATAAACAAAGTCATGAATGTAAACAAAGACTACAAATGTAAACAAAGTCTGCAAAACAAAGATCTAAATGTAAAGAGAGACTCTAAATTAAACAAACACCATAAATAAACAAAAACCAAAATGTAAACAAAGACTATAAATATAAAGAAAGGTCCATGTAACCAATGACCCAATCCATAAACAAAGACGTAAAAGTAAAAAAAAAAAAAATAAACATAGAGCATAAATGTAAATAAAGAACCAAGTGTAGACATTGTCTTTAAATAAAAAAAACCGAAAAGAAAGTAGACCGAAAAGTAAACAAAGACTATAAATGTAAACGAATACTATACATGTAAAAAAAAGCTGCAATTATAAACAAAAACCCTACATGTAAGCAGACCTTAATGTAAACAAAGACCTAAATGTAAACAGAGACTGTAAATGTCATCAAAGACCTAAATTTAAACAGACTATAAATGTAAACAAAAATCTTTTGCAGCTTTTCTTACATTATAATATTTGTTTACATTTATAGTCTTTGTTTACATTTAGTTCTTTGTTTACATTTAGGGTCTTTTTTATATTTACGGTCTTTGTTTACATTTAGGTATTTCTTTACATTCAGCTGTATTTATATTTCTGTCTTTGTTTACATTCAAAATCTTCGTTTAAATTAGTCTTTTTTTACATTTAGGGTTTTTTTAAGTCATTGTCTATGTACGGGCATCTGTTACATTATGATGTAATTAGGTACGCACGCACCTTTTTAGAATCTGCGCCCTCTGAGTTCGAGTCAGTGTTTGAGTAGACACGAGAGTGTAAAGAGGGATCCCACCTTGAGTTTGTGTTTATAATAAAATGAGTATACAGTCCACCTGAGTATAATTTGTACTTCCACACAACACCAGTACCTACGAAAGACCTAACATTCTGGTCCGAGCAGCCGGAATATGGAGGTACTGTGATATTCAAGTACCGAACGAGATCGAGTAAGTGATCAACACTTTTTAACTGTGTATTTGAGAAAATAAACATAATTAGAGATGTACTTTAATTAATAAATTATGTTTAAAACTGTAAAAAAGACGATCTGAGGCTAATAGCCTCTGAATTAGGTGAAACAGTAACAGATAATTTACTAGTTGCTGATTTAATTGAGCTAATTAAGAATAATGAACATTACAAAACTGATATAGATTTTGTAAAAGAGTTTATAAATACTACGATTGAAGATCGTAAAAGTAAAGAAATTAATTCTGCTAATTCAATTAACTTAGAAGAAATGAAATTATAGCGAGTGAAAACAGAACTAGAGTTAGCACGGTTACGTGCAGAAACACAAACTGAAAACCAAAGTGAAAATGATCATGAAATTAATAATTCTTTAGATTCATTAATGAAAAGTGTAAGAATTCTGACTGTGAAAGTGCCTACTAGGCCGGAAGGCTGGGCCTTCTTCTTCTCTTCATTAGAAAGAGCATTTGTAGCTAAAAATGTTCCAGAAATGTACAAGTCAGAAATTCTTCTAAATTTGTTAGGAGAAAAAGCAAGTAATGCTATTATATACATTAAAGAAGATGAACTAAATAATTACGAAAAAGTTAAAGCGATCATTCTGAGAGAATACCAACCTACGCCGCAGGCTTGCTTACAGCAGTTTAAAAAAGCAACACGCCAGGAAAACGAAACATATATGCAATTTACTTCTCGTTTAATTACGAATTGGGAATGTTATTTGAATTTGAGAAAAGTGTCAGATTTTAAATCATTAAATGATTTAATTATATCCGATAAAATAATCAGTACCCTTGATAAAGAAGTAGCTGCTCACATTTCAGTTCGGCAAGCTGAGAATTGGTTTAGTCCCTGTGAATTAGCAAAAGAAATTGATCTATATAACACATCACGAGGAAAAACTCTTAAGAATAACTATAATTTTAAACCAAAACATTATGAGTCAAAAGTATTCTTAACACATGTTAAATGATTAAAATGTGTCTTGTGTAATACAGATCACCCCTTGCACTTATGCGCTGTGTATAAGAATTTATCTGTAGCTGACAGAATAGAAGTAATTAAAAAGAATAATTATTGTTTTAATTGCCTGTCATCTAAACATGTAGTTAAAAACTGTACTTCTAAATTTTCCTGCTCAATATGTAAAAAAAGACACCATCTGTCAATTCATTATGAAACAAAAAAAGAAAACCGTCAAATAGACGCGAATCACTCTCTTACTGGCGTCATATCCCCCTCCCTTTCTGCAACAGCACAAGAATTCTTGCCCCCGACAGAAAGTAATTTATTAGTAGCATCGAGCATAAATAAAACAAAAACAGTTATATTGAGCACATCTGTTTGTTATGTTGATGATTTATTTGGAATATCACATCCGGTTAAAGCATTATTAGATGTAGGTAGTACTTCGTGTTTCTTAACAAAGGAGTGTGCTGATATGTTAAAATTAAAAAAAGAAAGAGTGAATATCGTAATTTCACGTTTAAACGACGCGTTATTTACAATTAGATCAAAAGTGTCTGCATGCATTTCGAACGAAGATAGAAGCTATATAAAAAACTTAGACTTTTTCATTGTGCCAAAAATAACACAAGACTTAGTCCCTGCGCAAAAAATCGAAATAGATATGAATAAAATTTCTAATTTAAAACTAGCTGATGTAAACTTTAATTATCCACAAAAATTGCAAATGCTTCTCTCGGCAGAGGTTTTTTACGAGTTATTAAAACCAGGACAATTGAAAATTGAAAATTCTGGTTTAATTTTACAGAATTCTGTATTTGGGTTTATAGTGTCAGGAAGAATTTTTAGTGAAAGAGAAAGATTTGAACACTGTGGGTTAATAAACACTGCAAATGATTTAGAAGTAACAATGCGTAAATTCTGGGAAATTGAATCAATTGAAAAAGAAACAGTAAAGAGTAAAGAAACCACTTTATGTGATGAACATTTTCCAAATACGCATAGAAGAGATAAATCCTGAAAATACATTGTCAGCATGCCGTTAAAACAAGATCCGTTATGTTTAGGAGAATCAAAAGATATAGCCCTAAGAAAATTAAATGCCTTATGGAGAAGGTTGAGTTTAGATTCCAATTATTTAAATTTATACAAAGATTTTTTAAAGGAGTATGAGGATATGGGACACATGTATGAAGTGTCGGAGAAAGAAAATGAGAAAGGATCTTACTTTATACCACCTTTGGGGTATATAAACCAGAAAGAAGTTCTACAAAACTTAGAGTTGTTTTTAATGCGTCTAGTCCCACAACAAAAGGGAATTCGCTAAATTCATTGCAATACAATGGAGGTGTAATTCAAGACGATATTTTTACCTTAATGACCATGTTTAGAAAACACATATTTGCTTTTACTGCAGATGTAAAAAAAATGTTTCGGGTGATCTTGATAACACCAGAGCAGAGAAAGCTTCAGCGAATACTTTGGAAGACAGAAATTGATGAACCAGTAAAAATATATGAGTCAGCTACTGTCACATACGGGACAGTAAGTGCTCCATATTTAGCTATGCGTACACTACACCAATTATCAATAGACGAATCAAAAAATTTCTCATTAGCTGCTCCAATAGTAATGTCCGATATATACATGGACGACGTGTTATCAGGTTCTGACACATTAAATAATACTAAAGAGTTACAACATGAATTATGCGAAATCTTCAAAAGGGGAGGTATGCACCTTCATAAATGGTGTAGTAATTCAAATGAATTAAAAAATAGTGACGATTCAAGTTATTCATTTTTGAAAAGTGAGGTTACATTAGGAGTTCGTTGGAATTCCAAAGACGATCACTTTGCTTTTAAGGTAACACTCGAACCACAAACTGTACAAACCAAGAGAAGCGTACTGTCAACTATAGCACATATTTTTGACCCACTGGGTTTATTAGGCCCCATCATTTCCAATTTAAAAATTTTTATGCAAAAATTGTGGTTATTAAAGATTGAATGGAATGACCCTTTACCAGTTGAAACTCAAAACGAGTGGAATCGTTTAACTGAAAGTCTACATGTAATAAATGATATAAAGATAGACAGATGCATAGTTATAGAAGATTCGGTAGCTGTAGAATTGCATGGATTTGCTGACAGCTCAAAATTAGCCTATGGAGCAGTTGTTTATGCCAAATCAACCAATAGGAAAGCAGAATTTAAAATAAAAATGATTGCCAGTAAATCCAGAGTTGCGCCCATAAAAAAGGTCACTATTCCTCGCTTAGAATTATGTGCTGCAGTTCTTCTAGTGAAACTGATGAAAAAAGTGCAAATCGCACTAAAGCTGAACGTAACATCCCTTTATTTCTGGAATGATTCTATGATCGTCTTATGTTGGATACGGAAAGAGGCTCACCAGCTTAAAACCTTCGTAGCAAATAGAGTAACAACTATTCAAGAGATGTCAGATGTGCACCAATGGAGACATGTGCAATCCCAGAGCAACCCAGCTGATTTGTTATCCAGAGGTATAGACCCAAATAAATTAGAACAATGTGATTTATGGTTTAACGGCCCAAAATTCTTGACTATGCCAGAATATCCCAAAAGAGACATTCCAGTGTCTGTGAGTGTAAATGACTTTGAGAAAAAACTTAAATCTAAAGTAGAACATTTAAATGAAAGAACATTTATAAGTACAAATAGTAAATTTTTATCTGACTTTCTTACAATTAGTAACGACTATTCTAAACTTGTCCGTGTTCTTAGTTTTATTTACAGGTTCATAAGCAATTGTAAAAATAAAATTAAAGAAAAAGGTCCTTTACATATTAAAGAGATAGAGACCGCTGAAAGGATCTTAATAAAAATGTTACAGGAAGAGGAGTTTAGAAAAGAAATAGTGTCTCTAAAAAATTCCGGCACATTAAGTCCTAGAGGTCAGGTAAGCAATTTGCATTCTTTTATTGACAGCGAAGGCCTGCTAAGAGTAGGAGGAAGACTTGGAAATAGTGATTTAAATTATGATAAGAAATTTCCAATTCTTCTTCCATCTAAACATAAATTAACTGAGTTAATTGTTGTCTCTTATCATAAAAATTTTTTTATGCTGGGCCTAATTCTCTATTGTATTATCTGAGAGAAAATTTTTGGGTTACAAATGGTAGAAATTTATGTAGAAAAGTTATGCATAAATGTGTTACATGTTTTAAGGTTAATCCAAATTCAGAACAACAAATATTAGGTAATTTGCCAAGGGACAGGATTGTTCAAAACTATCCATTTAATATCACTGGGGTAGATTTCACTGGTCCTTTCTATATTAAGTATAAATATCAGAGAAGAGGGACTTATAATAAAATATATGTTGCAATTTTTATTTGCTTTGTGACCATTTAGAGTTAGTCACGGATTTAACGTTCGCAGCCTTTATAGCTGCTCTTAAGAGATTCATATCGAGGAGAGGAAAATGCAGTAAGCTGTATACAGATAATGCTAAGAACTTTGTGGGAGCAAATGCAGAGCTCAAAAAATTGTATGAAATGGTAAATAGACCAGATGAACAAATTTCGGGGTATATGAGCTCAGAAAACATTGATTGGCAGTACTCACCTCCTAGAGCTCCAAACTTTGGAGGATTGTGGGAAGCGGGAGTCAAATCCTTTAAATATTATTTGAAAAGAGTTGCGGGAAATTTAAAATTAACTTATGAGGAACTTTTGACTTTAATTATACAAATTGAAGGGATGCTAAATTCCAGGCCTTTAGTCCCCTTAACTGCTAAGGTAGAGGATTTAAATGTGTTGACTCCTGCCCACTTCCTCTTAGGAAGGTCAATTACGTCTATAACTGAGCCAGATTTATCAGAAATTACAGAAAACAGGCTTAGCCAATGGCAAAAAATAACAAAGTTATTTCAAAGCATTTGGCGTAAGTGGCACTTAGATTATCTATGCCACTTACAACAGAGATCACGATGGAAATTTGAGAAAAAAAATATTTGTGTTGGAGACATGGTTATTCTAAAGGAGGATAACTTACCTCCATGTGAGTGGCCACTGGCCAGAATAAGCAAAATTTTTCCCGGAGCGGACAAAAAAGTAAGGCTAGTGGAGATTAGTACTGCCTCTGGAAAATATAAAAGGTCTATTTCCAAGATTTGCCCGCTTCCAATAAATCATTAACATTCTTATTAATTATGAATGTTGTAAATTATGTAATCTTTTGATAAATTTTTTGCATTACTTTTTATTTCACATATGTAATATTTACTGTATAATATTGTGTCATATTAAGTGTATCAGAATTTTTATGTTGAAAAAAAAATGACTGTTAGAGATTTCTTGAATGTTTAAAAACATTGCAAGGCCCGGGGGAATGTACGGGTATCTGTTACATTATGATGTAATAAGGTGCGCACGCACCTGTGTAGAGGCTGCGCACTCTGCGTTCGAGTCAGTGTTTGAGTAGACATGAGAGTGTAAAGAGGGATCCTCCAGCATGATCCCACCTTGAGTTTGTGTTTATAATAAAATGAGTATACAGTCCACCTGAGTATAATTTGTACCTCCACACAACACCAGTACCTACGAGAGACCTAACAGTCTACATTCATAGTGGTTGCTCAAATTTAGGTCTTTTTTTACATTTAGGTTCTTAGGCTACATGAAGGATTTTTGTCTACATGAAGGATCTTTGTTTACATTTAGGTCTTTGTTTACATTAAGTCTGTTTACAATTAGGGTATTTGTTTACATTTAGGTCTTTGTTTACTTTTAGATAATTGTTCCCATTTGGGGTGTTTGTTTACAATTGTAGTCTTTGTTTACATTTAGTGTCCTTGTTTGCATTTAGAGTCTTTTTTACATTTAGGTCTTTATTTACATTTTTAGACTTTGTTTATATCTGTTCTCTTTTTTACATGTATAGTAAATATTTCCATTTAGGTCTTTGTTTCTTTTTAGGTCTTTGTACACATTTGAGGTCTTTGTTTATATATGTAGTCTTTGTTTACATTTAGAATCAAGACTACAAATATAAACAGTCCCCAAACGTGAACAAAGCCCAAAAGTAAACCAAGACCATAAAAGTAAATAAAGACTAAATGTAAACAAAGATTATAAATGTAAACAATGACTTTAAATGTAAACAATGAATATAAATGTAAACAAAGACTACATATATAAAGAAAGACTACAAATGTGAACAAAGACCAAAAAGTAAACAAAGACATAAATGGAAATAAATACTATACATGTAAAAAAAATATTACAGATATAAACAAAGACCATTAATGTAAATAAAGACCTAAATGTAATCAAAGGCTATAAATGTAAACAAGGATTCTGAATGTAAAAAAACACCCCAAATGTGTATGAAGATCTAAAAGTAAATAAAGACCTAAATATAAACAATAACTCTATATGTAAACTTACCTAAATGCAAACAAAGACCTAAATATAAACAGAGACCTACGTGTAAACAGAGACCTACATGTAAACAGAGACCTAAATGTAAACAAAGATCCTTCATGTAGTCTAAGACCATAAATGTAAACAAAGTCCTAAAAGTAAATAAAGACAACATATGTAAACAAAGACCCTAAATATAAACAAAGACCTTAATGAAAAACACCACTTAATGTAGACGAAGATTATAAGTGTAAACAGAGAAAAGTCGCGTAACTAAAGACCCTAAACGTAAACAATGTACTAAATGTAAATATTGACTACAAATGCAAACAAGAATTCTAAATGGAAAAAAAAAACCTAAATTTAAACAGACTATATATGTAAACAAAGGTCCTAAATGTAAAAAAAGGCCCTTAACGTAACCAGATTTAAATGTAAACAGAGACTATAAATTTAAACAAACACCCTAAATGAACAAAAATCAAAATGTAAACAAAGACTATAATTATAAACAAAGGTCCATGTTACCAATGACCCTAAACATAAACAAAGACGTAAGAGTAAAAAAAATAAACAAAGACTATAAATGTAAAAAAAGAACCAAATGTAACCAATGTCCTTAAATAAAAAATAAGACAGAAAAGTAAGTAGAGGCCGATAAGTAAACAAAGACTATAAATGTAAACGAATACTATACGTGTAAAAAAAGCTGCAATTATAAACAATAACTCCACCTAAATGCAAAGAAAGTCCTAAATGCAAACAAAGACCCTAAAGGTAAACAAATATTATAAATGTAAGCAAAGGCCTAAATATAAATAAATTCCAGATATGTAAGCAAACCTAAAAGTAAACAAAGACCTCTCATCCAGATAAAGATACGTTATATAGCCAAAGACCCTATGTAAACAAAGGCTATATATGTACTCAAACATCCTAAATGTACACAAAGACCTAAATGCAAACAAAGACTATAAAAGTAAACAAAGACCCTTAATGTTACGAAAGACCCTATATGTAAACAAAGACTTAAAGGTAAACAAAGACTATAATTGTAAAATAATACTCTACATGTAAAAAAGCTGCAATTATAAACAATAACCCTAAATGTAAACAGACCTAAATGTAAACTAAGACCTAAATGTAAACAGACTCTATAAATATAATCAATAATCTAAATTTTAACAGTTTATAAATTTAAACAAATATCTTCAATGTAAAAAAAGACCCCAATTTAAACAAAGACCCTAAATATAAACAAAGACCTTAATGTAAACAAAGGCAATAAATATAAACAGAGTACCTTCATGTAACCAACGACCCTAAATGTAAACAAAGACATAAATGTAAACAAAGACTACGAATGTAAACAAATGCTACAAGAATAAACAAAGTCTATGAATGTAAACAAAGACTTAAAAAAAGACCTTAAATATGAACAGAGAATAATATAAACGAAGACTTTGAAAGAAAACAAAGACCAAAAATATAAATACAGCTGTATCAAATACAGCCTAAATGTAAACAAAGAACCTAAATGTAAAGAAAGACATTAAATGTAAACAAAGTCCTAATTGTAAACAAAGATTGTAAATGTAAACAAGAATCCTAAATGGAAACAAAGACCCAAATTTAAACAGACTATAAATATAAGCAGAGAAACTTCATGTAACCAACGACATTTTAAATATAAACAAAGTCATAAATGTAAACAAAGATCTAAATGTAAACAAAGAACCTAAATGTAAACAGATCTTAATGTAAACAGAGACTATACATTAAACAAACACCATAAATAAACAAAAACCAAAATGTAAACAAAGGCTAAAAATATAAACAAAGGTCCATGTAACCAATGACCCAAACCATAAACAAAGACATAAAAGTAAAAAAAAAATAAACATAGACCATAAATGTAAATATAGAACCAAGTGTAAACATTGTCCTTAAATAAAAAAAAACCCGAAAAGAAAGTAGACCGAAAAGCAAACAAAGACTATAAATGTAAACGAATACTGTACATGTAAAAAATAGCTGCAATTATAAACAAAAGCCCTACATGTGAGCAAACCATAATGTAAACAAAGACCTAAATGTAAACAGAGACTATAAATGTCATCAAAGACCTAAATTTAAACAGACTATAAATGTAAACAAAAAACTTTTGCAGCTTTTCTTTCATTATAGTATTTGTATACATTTATAGTATTAGTTTACATTTAGGGTCTTTCTTTATATTTACGGTCTTCGTTTACATTTAGGTATTTGTTTACATTCAGCTGTATTTATATTTCTGTCTTTGTTTACCTTCAAAATCTTCGTTTAAATTAGTCTTTTTTTACATTTAGGGTTTTTTTTAAGTCATTGTCTACATTCATAGTGGTTGTTTAAATTTAGGTCTTTTTAGGCTAGCCCTTACTAAAATTTAAGGTTTTTTAAAACTTTTTTTATGGTTTTATCCAGGTTTTTAGGTATTTAAAAGGTTTCTTTGAAGTTTCGCTAAAAAATACTTCCTGAAAAGAAACCTCATCTAAGTTTTCTTTAGGTTTTATTCTTAAAACCTCCTGAAAACCTGCGTGGTTTTATGTTTTCTAGAGGTTTCCCAAGGTTTCGGATAAACACTTCGATGATAATAAGTTTCTTTATGGTATTTAGATAATACCTCCGCTATACCTACAACCAAAAACGTTTTATCAAGGTTTTATTTTTAAAACCTTTTAAAACCTGCACCGTTTTAGGTCTTAAGAGGTTTTCCAAGGTTTCAGATAAATACATCGATGATAATAAGTTTTCCTTTGGTATTTAGATAATACCTCCACTATACCAACAATTAAAAACGTTTTTTAAAGGTTTTACTTTTAAAGCCTTTTAAAACCTGCGCTGTTTTAGGTCTTATAGATGTTTCCCAAGGTTTCAGATAAATACATCCAGAATAATAAGTTTTCTTATGGTATTTAGATAATACTTCTACTATACCTTCAATCAAAATCGTTTTTTAAAGGTTTTACTTTTAAAACCTGCACTGTTTTAGGTCTTATGGAGGTTTCCCAAGGTTTCAGATAAACACATCGATGATAACAAGTTTTCCTATGGTATTTAGATAATACCTCCATTATACTTGCAATCAAAAACGTATTTTTTTAGTTTTATTTTTAAAGCCTTTTAAAACCTGCGCTGTTTTAGATCTTATAGAGTTTCTCAAGGTCTCAGATAAATACATCAAGGATAATAAACTTTTATACGGTATTTAGATAAAACCTTCAATATACCTACAATCAAAAACGTTTCTTAAAAGTTTTATTTATAAAACTTTTTAAAACCTGTTGTTTTAGGTCTTATAGAGGTTTTCTAAAGTATCACATAAATAGATCGATGATAATAAGTTTTCTTATAGTATTTAAATAATACCTCCACTATACCTGCAACCAAAACCATATTTTTTTAGTTTTATTTTTTAAACCTTTGAAAACCTGCACTTTTTCTGATTTTATAAAGGTTTCCCAAGGTTTTCGGATAAATACATCGATGATAAGTTTTCTTATAGTATTTAAATAATACCTCCACTATACCTGCAACCAAAAACATATTTTTTTAGTTTTATTTTTTAAACCTTTGAAAACCTGCACCGCTTTAGGTCTTAAGAGGCTTTCCAAGGTTTCAGATAAATACATCGATGATAATAAGTTTTCCTATGGTATTTAGATAATACCTCCACTATACCAACAATTAAAAACGTTTTTTAAAGGTTTTACTTTTAAAGCCTTTTAAAACCTGCGCTGTTTTAGGTCTTATAGATGTTTCCCAAGGTTTCAGATAAATACATCCAGAATAATAAGTTTTCTTATGGTATTTAGATAATACTTCTACTATACCTTCAATCAAAATCGTTTTTTAAAGGTTTTACTTTTAAAACCTGCACTGTTTTAGGTCTTATGGAGGTTTCCCAAGGTTTCAGATAAACACATCGATGATAACAAGTTTTCCTATGGTATTTAGATAATACCTCCATTATACTTGCAATCAAAAACGTATTTTTTTAGTTTTATTTTTAAAGCCTTTTAAAACCTGCGCTGTTTTAGATCTGCGCTGTTTCAGAGTTTCTCAAGGTCTCAGATAAATACATCAAGGATAATAAACTTTTACATGGTATTTAGATAAAACCTTCACTATACCTACAATCAAAAACGTTTCTTAAAAGTTTTACCTGCACTGTTTTAGGTCTTATAGAGGTTTTCTAAAGTATCACATAAATACATCGATGATAATAAGTTTTCTTATAGTATTTAAATAATACCTCCACTATACCTGCAACCAAAAACATATTTTTTTAGTTTTATTTTTTAAACCTTTGAAAACCTGCACTTTTTCTGGACTTATAAAGGTTTCCCAAGGTTTTCGGATAAATACATCGATGATAATAAGTTTTTTCATGGTATTCAGAAAATACCTCCGTTATACCTCAATCAAGAAGGATTTTATTTTTAAAACATCAGAAACCTGCACTTTTTTAGGTTTCTTAAATGTTTCATGAGGTTTGTGATAAATTACGTCCGTGCTTATAGGGTTTTTCTAAAGCATTATATATATATATATATATTTTTTTTTTCCCCTTCTACAAATAATGCAAAAAATTTTTAATGAAAGTCATATATTTTTAAATGTTACTTAGAAAAATAATAAATGAACATAAGTTAAAGATAATTATATTGATTAATAGTAACTAACATTCTATGACGTGATAATAATTGATAGAGACTATTAATAAATAATAATTATGAGTGAGTATTATCTGAACTACTGACGGGCCGCGGCAGCCTGGTCGGTAGAACATCGAGTTCGTAATCTGAAGATTGCTGGTTTGATACTTGAGCCGGCCGAACACCGTCGCGTCGTGTACATTGATGCAGACTGATGCATGTGAAATCCGCCGTGGCCGCAATGTCCTCCGTGTTCTTATCCCAAATTGTATCTCTGGTGGCCATTGAAACAGGAAGCCATCCCCTACATGAAGTACAGCAGGCAGCAAAATTATTGAAGTGCTAGGAATAATTCCTATTTAAAAAATGGCACGTAATACAGTTCTGTCAAGTAAATATTTTCCAAGTCGTGATCTTAGTTTTATGCTGTTTATAGAAAAGTAAGTTGATGATAAAAATTAACAAACAAACAAAAACATGGAAAATGTGGATGTGCGCTTCAATAATTTTGCTGCCTACTGCATCAATATTGTGATGGTATGTCTCCTACTGAGGGCCGAGTGTTTTTTAGTCACACTAGTGCTAAGCTATGGTCAATTGATGCTGACCAGATGTCCTCATTTTCTGGAGACAGCCTTTATTTTAAAGGCATTTTTCTAAGTTTTTAAAAGAATGTAGGAAGTTAATTATTCATCACTGATATTTTATTTTTAGTCCTCATTTATTAAGAATGAAAAAATACATGCATAATTGGATAATTGTAGCAATTTTTAACGTTTCTCTATTATAAAGGTCCTCTGATCTGGTTACTATAGTCAAATGGAGACAGTCGGAAACTCATCGTAAGCGACAAGTCATCATAATTTTGGTCTTTCACGGAGGAGATGGTTCCCCCGCTACTTTGAATACCTGAGGTACAGTCGCCAGCAAAAGTATCCGAACACTAGCCAGTATTTCCGCTGTCAAAAAAGTGCACTTAATACTGTTTTGTTAAATAAATCCTTGTCGAATCATGTTCTTAGAGTAGGCTGACCAGATCAAAGTACCTTTATAATAGAGAAGCATAAAAAATTGCTACAATTATCAAATTATGGATGCATTTTTTCATTCCTTACAAATAAGGACTAAAAATAAAGTGTTACTGATTAATAATTTAGTTTCTACAATTTTTTTAAAACTTATAAATATGCCTTCAAAAAAAAGGGTTTCCCCAGAAAATGGGGACGTTTGGTCAATATAAATTAGGCTGGCCAGAGGAGATTTGTTTGTTTATTTAGTTAGCAGAATCAATCTCATCAGAATTTGCAACATTATTAGCAAATGCTATTTTATGGGGGAAAAAAAGTGCTCTTTTGAATAAATTGCAAAATACAATATGGTACCGATTATATCTGAAACTCCAAAATCCAGAATAATTTCTTTTTTTTTTTTTTCCTTTCATGATTTTAAAAACATTTAGTATTGAAAAACAAAACTTACTTCACTAAAAAAAAAAAAAAAAAAAAAAAATGTCAAAATAAACCAAGTCTTTTATAATGTTTTTTGATAAACAGAAAATAAAGTAGAATTTATTTTTCTCTGGAAATGGTTAAAAATGTTTATGGTCTGGAAAATCTTCTGCAACCACCCACATAAAAAATTCTCCAATTTTATTTGGTCGTCTATTTCAGGATTTTTCAATTTCTCGTTAAGACAGTCTTACTTTCTAAAAGTAAAGAAACATAAAAACTTTTCTTTTAGCGATTTGCTCTTATGATCCAGTCACCATTACATTTAGTGGCACCAATAACGCAGCAACTATGAACCACGGCGCTGACAGGAAAGCGGCAAGCAACCAAGCCATGTCGGCCGAGGCCAGTTTCTGAAACGAAATCTGCGTGAAAGCACATACAGCAACTGAAGATAATGCAAGAGAAGAGAAAATATGCTTCAAACTTCTGAAGATGAGGGAGGGTGGAAACTTCATTTTAATATTAAGAATGAAATTTATTTGAATATTTTGGTTATTATAAGTTCTTGCGAGGGCTGTGTTTATTTTACCAATTTTAATATCATATTTCTGTTCATTAATTCGCATTTTAATTTTCTTTTTAGTGACACCAATATATTAATTTGAGTTTCCATTTTGATTTACGAAGGGGATTTTATAAATTCCAGCTGCTTCAAGTGGTGCAATGGGGTCTTTGTTGCTGCGTATTAATTGGAAAATATTTTTATTTGGTTTAATGGGGATGTTAATTCCATACTTATTAGCAAAATTTTTAATTTTATTGGAGGCTTCGTGGTCATAAGGGATTGATGAAGTAAATTCAGAGGGGGGGTTTTGGAAATTCAGAATATTATTAAGGGATTTTAATCTATTTTTAACAAGTTTATTAATAATTCTACTAGGATAACCCACTTTCTTAGTGAATTCTTTAATAATAGTAAAGAATATCAATATTAAAGACTATCAATAGTTATATCAATCCCTTATGACCGCGGAGCCTCCAATAAAATTAAAAATATTGCTAATAAATATGGAATTAACATCCCCCTTAAACCAAATGAAAATATTTTCCAATTAATATGCAGTGACAAAAACCCCATTGCACCACTTGAAACAGCTGAAATTTATAATATCACCTTCGTAAATAAAAATGGAAACTCAAATTAATATACTGGTGTTACTAAAAGGAAAATTAAAACCCGAGTTAATGAACACAAATATGATATTAATATTGATAAAATAAACACAGCCCTCGCAAAAACCTATAATAATCAAAATATTCAAATAAATTTCAACGAAACTAGGAAATTAGCAGATTACAACAATTATAATTACGCAATGTTTCGTGAATCTATTGAAATCAATACTAATTTACACATGTGCAATGACAGCTGCGCAATGGCACCAGATGGTGCGTGGCGCCACCTTATGAAAAGAACCACCAAGTGAACTCTTTCAAGAACTTCAAGACAGAGGATTGCTGCTGAGAACGGTCAGGTACCCGGCTGAAAAATTTACGGCCAGTAATGAGGCAAGTGTTTTAAGGTTTTTTTAATTAATCAATTTAAGTGTAATGTCTTGTTTAGTTTCTATAATTTCTAAAAATAGAAATGTTAGATTTTTTAGCTAACAACATGTGCAAAAAGGTAAGTTATTCTTTATATATACAGTATTGTTAGAGAGTTGTGTTTTATAGTTCAAGAAAATAAATTATGAAAAAAAAAAAAAAAAAATCTGGAAACTTCTAAAATCCTGAATATTTCCCCACGAAGGATGGATCTGAAGGATACTGCGGGTCCTGGATAATGGATCCTATGCTTTTTTTTTTTTTAAGTGTCTTTAATAAGAGACTTTTTTTCTCTTTTTTAAGATTATTAAACTTATTCCAAATCTATTGCTGTTATTAAAATGATCATAATTTTTACTTCTTTAAAACTTCTTTCAATTTCATTAAATAATTAATTGTTTTTGCACTTTTTATTAATTTTACTTGGTAATGCACTATTTTAACTATATGATCAAACACAAGTTTAACAGAGGTAAATGCTGATTTCTCATGACAAAAAATAATTAAACTAGAAAGTTATTTTCTTTTTAATGCAATGTTTCAAAATGTAAAACGGAATTGTGAAAAACTTTTCTGTGTTTGTGGAAAATATGAGCAGTTACACGCCCCCACTCCAAATAAATAAATAAATTTATACACATATGTTTTTTTTTAAAAGAAAAGTAAATATATAAATAAAATATTGTGTATTAAGACATCAGAAATGGAGAATACTAAAATTTCTTATCATAAAAATATATTGTACTAGAATATACAAACATTTTAAAACTATGCATCATATATATATTTATTTGATTTATTTACTTAAATATATGTATATATATATATTTTTTTTTTAAAGGGTGAAAAGTGATATAAAGAAAGTATTTAGTTTTATTTATTTAAGTATTTTTATTATCTTCTTTCTTCCATTTCTTCATAGACTAAAATTCTCTCATTCATAATTCCGTCATTTTATTTCTCTCTTAATGTCTCACAGTATCTGAAAAACAAAAGCAATTTTTTTATTAGCAGGATTTTGCTGTTGAAAACAACCACACTGAAAATCTTAGATTATACACATAAGAGTAAATCTGCACAAAATCTTACTTTGCCTAGTTCTTAACGCTATACACTAAAAAAATAAAAAAGCGTTTTCCCACCAAAAATCAATTTTATAAAAGACTGCCTTTTAAACCAATTTTGGGTCTTACCATATAAAAATAAAGACATTCATTTGAAAAATATCATGAAAATTTTTACTGTACATAAAGGCTTTTTTAACTTTCAATTTTTACTTTAACATAAAAGACAGCTTTCTTAAAAAAGCATTTTTTTTTCTCTCAACAGTGCTAAATATTTACAAATAAAATTGAACTCTTATAATTTCTTAAAGAGCTTTCTATTATTTTATCAAATTTAAGCAAAACAGCATTTTTAAAATAATAATTATTATTATTATTATTTGTCAGCATAAATTATAATGTGTGTGGAAACGACTAACACGCAGAAGCAAAACAAGAGAGCAAGCAGATCAAAAATTTATTAAAAGACTTGCTTCTGAACCCATTTTAAGTTTCACTATTTAAAATAACATGTCATTCATTTTACATGCATGCATGCATGATGACAATTTTTACTGTATAATAATGCAAGAGTATCTATAGCATTCAAATTTATCAAAACGTAAAAGGAAAGTTACATGAAAAAACAATTTGGGTTTTCTCATGAAGTGCTTAATACTTACAACTAAAGTCGAACTTTTATAGTTTTTTTTATAAAGCTTTCAATTATTTTTATTAAATTTAAGCCCAACAATATTAATTTTTTTTTTAAATACCCGCCTCTATACACAATTTTAGTTTCACTATATAAAAATAACAGGCTATTCATTATATATGTAACATGAAATATTTTATTGCTTCATTTTGTAAAAACATCAACGAAACTGAAATTTAAATGAAGCATAAATGGCAGTTTTCATAAAAATGTGTTTTGGATCTTTCTCACGAAGTATTAAATAGTTACAACTATAACTAAACCCTTGTCATTGCTTAATGGTTTTTAGTATTTTTACTAAATTCAATTAAAACAATATTTTAAAGAAAGTTATTTTTCAGTGCAAATTAAATGTATGTGAAAACGACTAACATGCAAAAACAAAACAAGACAGTAGAATAAAAATTAATGAAATACTGGATTCTGAACATATTTTAAGTTTTACTATATAAAAAATAACATATCATTCCTTTAACATATGTGCATGATGCCAATTTTTTCTGTACATAATTATATAAAAGTACCTATAACACTCAAATTTTATCAAAACGTAAAAAGCAGTTTTCATGAAAAAGCGATGAGTTTTTTCTGATAAAGTGCTAAATATTTGCACCAAAAATTGAACTCTCTAGTGCTGCACCGAGTAGCACTTTGGCCGAGTAGCCGAGTACTCGGCCGAGTACCGAGTAGCCGAGTAGTTGTAAGAAAGAATAATTGAAATTGACGTATATATGAAGAATTTTGCACATCTTGAAATTTAAAAAAGGCTTTTTGAGCACAAAATTAAGTTAAATGGCAAACAGCATGTTTTGTTTACATGAAACGTTTCAGAACTTATTAGGTTCATTGTTATATTTGATACTTCCAGCTTAGTGGATTATTAAAACCATAATAACTGATAACTTCATTCTTTATTATATAATCTTTCTCAGATGCGAATCATTCTCAGATAATTCTTAGAGAATATAAAAGTTCCTATACACTCAGACTTAATTTAATATGCATGAAATTTACATATGAAATGAGAACATTAAAATAAATATTTTATCATCATTTCAAATATGATAGACTTCATTAATCTTCAAATTCTAGAAGAGTAAAAAGATAGGTGGTTTCGGGCCATAATTTGCAGAACAACAAATTTGATAATATATTTTTAATAACATTTTAGTGTATTTACCTTTTTCATAATTATTATTTTTTAAATTAAAAATCAATCTTTTTTTTACAGTTTTAAAAGTGTCTTACTTTTATTTGCACAAATATGTAACTAAAGTTTTATCTACTATAGTAGTCTTCTATAATAATAAAAGAAGATGTCTGTCTGTCTGTCTGTCTGTCTCTCTGTCTGTCTGTCTGTCTGAGCATCTATACATTCAGCCCCTACTGAACGCAGAACTACAAAATTTGACATACGGGTGCTCAGAAGCCTGCCCAAGGGGATAGTCAAAACAGAATTTAAAATTTTTAATTAGTTGCGGAGATATTAATTAAAATGTAGACCTATGTCTTAATCAAAAAGTGATCTCAATGACTCAGAATTCACCGAGATTGCATAAAAGTAGATATTTTAACGGAGTTAAAAGCAGAAAAAATGGAAAATAAATTAGAAATATTAGTCCGATCATTACGAATTTGGTACCAAATGAAAGGGGAATTTTTTCCGAATCTAAGAGTGCAAGCGGCTTATCGATACGTCAATTAGATTTTTTAAAATTAACTAAACTATGAAATTTAGTTGGCAACAGGCAGACGATTTTCTAAGCGGTCTCGATCGGAAACAAAACACATACGAGACAACTGTCTGTGATGTCTGTGATGAAAACGGAAATGGTTGTAATCAATTAAGATATCATGTGTTTTATACTGGGGGGGAAAATTGCAATTTTCAATTTTTTTCAAATTTTCATTCACGTTACATTCGAATTAATATTCGGCCTAGACAGCATATTATAAAGCTACTGTTCAATTTTCATGAAAATATATGAATAATTAAAAAAATGACATATTTATTGGAAAAAGGATTGTCTTCTTTTATTTTTTTGCAGTATTTGCAGTAGTCGAAATTTCGTAGTATGTAGTTTTAATGCCCGATAATTCGATTGTGAATATTTTTGAAAGAGTACGATTATTAGGGAGGGCTTGAGGAACAGGGAAAAAAGGCAAAAAAAAAAGAGTTGCAGCGTTTGAAATTGGTTGGCATATTAAGATTTTAAGGCAAGGTATTTGGTTTTCTTTTTTATCCCAGCTTCTAATTAAAATAATTTCATAAGTAATACATCATTTGAAAGCTTTGTTGATTTGGAATTGAACAGTAGATTACAGAAATTTCTACCGCCAGATGGCGCTGAAATATTTTAAAATTTCAATATTTCAAATTCTAATTATATAATTTTTAATACATCATTCGAAAGATATTTTAAAGTTCTTTTATATTATCGAAAGTATTATTCGAGATTTTACCCGATTTACACGTTTTAAGGTTTCCTTTTTAGGTTTTCTTTTGTATCTCAGCTACTAATTAAAATATTTTCATAAGTAATACATCATTTGAAAGCTTTGTTGATTTGGAATTGAACAATATATTACAGAAATTTCTACCGCCAAATGGCGCTGCTATATTTTAAAATTTCAATATTTCAAATTCCAATGAGCGAGGAAGGTGTTGTAAGTTCTAAAACGGGGATAAGGCGCCGCAGGCGCCACCGAGCGGGACTTAGCTAAAGTTAGAAATTTGAAATATCAGCGCCGAAGGCGCTACCGCACAGGAGTTTACTGCGATTTAGATAAGCTATTTTCACGATATATCAATAAGCTGTTATTAGACCTGATACGGGAAAAAGGCGCTGCAGGCGCCACTGAGCGGGAATTTCGTAAAGTCGGATTTTTTAGGGATCGCGAACCAGCTGGTCGCCGAAGGCGGCTAGTATTATATAAGGGATTCTTTTTTCTAAAATATTTTATTTTTGTCTGTTTTATAGATACAATTTTATGTACAAAGTTTTTGTAAAAAAAAAAAAAAAAAAAAATTGCATATTACACACATACAAGATGGTTTTCTTGAATTCTTGTAACTAAAATGGATAAGCTCAAATCATGAATCGTCTCTATATCGAGTTTAGTGGCAATTTACTTGCCCGTTTTAACTGCAGAAAGCTATTTGCAGCAAAAGTTTAATGACTATGTTTATATTTTCATATTTTTTTAGTTTAGTTATTAAAAAGCAACTCTTATGAATACATTTCTTTCAATAATACATAAAAATAATGAAATTCTTACAACTACTCGGTATTGGCCGAATACTTAGTCCATATTTGGCCGAGTACCGAGTATATAACGAGTACTCGGTACAGCTCTAGAACTCTCATAATTTATTATAAAGTTTTCAATTATTTTTATCTAACTCTGAAATGGAGTCGCTGGCGTACAGAGTATGCCAATGCAATCTTTTGGGCTGTGATTTTTTCGGATATTCTTTTTATTATATCCTTTTTATCCATCTTTCCTGCTTTTTTTCTGATATTCTTTTTACTATATCATTTTTACTATGACAAAATACTTTATTAATGTAATTATAAGGTTAAATAGTTTCAAACACCATGTAGAGGCTTGAAAATTGACCTGGCGTACTTTATACGCCGCTCCTCTAAAATTGTACAATACACCCACCCCTCCAACTGAGGGTGAAGCAAAATCATTTTTTAATATAAATTAAAATGGGCGAGGAATAAAAAAAAAATTGCATGAACAAAACAAGGGTGCAGGAATTTTTTTTAAATACAAGCCTCTATAAACACATTTTCGGTTTCTCATATAAAAATAACAGGCCATCAGCGAGACTGAACAAACATCATGAAAAAAAAAAACATCAACAAAACTGAAATTTAACTGTAGCAAAAACGACAGTTTTCATGAAAATGTGTTTGGGATCTTTCTCACGAAGTATTAAATATTCATAACTAAAGTTGTACCCTTGTCATTGCTTATAAAGATTTTTAGTATTTTTTTTATCAAATTTAATGAAAACAGCATTTTAAAGAAAATTATATTTCAGCGTAATCTAAAATGTGTGCGAAAATGACTAACATTCAAAAATAAAATAAGAGAGTAGAAAAAAAATCTTATACATTTTAAAAGAATGGCCTGTTGTTTTTATATGTGAAACTAAAATAGTGTATATATATAGATAGAGGCGGGTGTTTAAAAAATTTATACCAAAAAAGAATTTTGCTTAAATTTGATAAAAATAATTGAAAGCTTTATAAAAAATTATAAGAGTTCAATATTGGTTGTAAAAAAACCCAAACTGCTTTTTCATGAGAACTACCTTTTACGTTTTGGTGAAATTTGAGTGTTATAGGTGCTTTTATATAATTATACAAGAAAAATTGACATAATTCCTGTATGTTAAATGAATGACTAGGCTACTTTTTATATAGTGAAACTTAAAATGGGTTCAGAAGCAAGTCTTTATAAGTTTTTTCTACTCTCTCATTTTGTTTTCACATGTTAGTCATTTTTACACACATTTTAATTTATACATTGAAAAATAACTTTCTTTAAAATGCCTGTTTTAAATAAATTTGATAAAAATACTAAAAATCTTTTTAAGCAATGACAAGGGTTCAATTTTAGTTGTGAATATTTAATACTACGTGAAAAAGATCCAAAACGCATTTTCATGAAAATTTATGTTTATGCTTCAGTTAAATTTCAGTTTTATTGATGTTTCCACATAATTTTAATTATATTGTTTGGCAATTTTTTCCAAACTCGCCAATTTGGTGCAGTTTCTTGATTTTTTCAAAATGGCCAAATTTATGTGTTTTAAAGCAACAACCTAAAAATACAGAGCAAAAAGTAGCTTTCCAAAATTTCAACAAAGGATAAAACAAATTTGCCCAATTTTCATAAATAAAAACTAACAAATATTAAACATTACAAAACCACAATAACATAAATACTCAATAAACATAAAAAATAAATATATTAATAGAATAGAAGGGTTTTTTACTTACCCATTTCCAAAATTTTGTACAAAAGCATACTTTCCTTGGAAAAACAAAGAATTAACTTTGAGCGGAAACCAGTAGCATCAGCAGAAAAAAATTTAAAAAGGGGGGGGGGAGGCACAACCTGAAAAAAAAAAAATAATAATAAAATTCTGATAGCACAGTTTTAAAGTTAAAGAAAAAAATTCCTATAAGAATTTGGGGAGGGGGGGGGGGCAACTGCTCCCCCTTGCTGCATTGTGCAAACTTTGAAATAAGTATGTACAGTAACCAAATTAACACCATTTTTAACACTACTGCAAAGCTTCTTTTCATATATTCAACAGAAATACTGAATTCTATTAAACCAATAAATCACCATTTTACATTAAAAAAAAAAAAAAAGCAACCATATCAATTACAAACATCTCCCACAGAAATTCAAATAGCCTACTGTTGCCAAAATTTAAAAACAAAACAAAACATATCAAATACACTGCTACTATACCAATGTACATAGGTAGGTTGGATTTAACATTGCACTAGTACTGTGCTACAGGTAATTGGCGACGATCTGGAATTTCATTTCGCAGCAATCAGTGATACGTACAGTCGGCAGCAAAAGCATCCAAGCACTGGCAATAATCCGTGTCTCAAAAAAGTACACTTAATACTGTTTTGTTAAATAAATCCTTGTAGAGTCATGTTCTTAGTCAGCCTAAGAACAGGATTTGACAAGAATTTATGTAACAAATCAGAATTAACTATACTTTTTTGACATAAGAAGTAATGGCTAGCGCTCAGATCAGGGTTCCCACTTAATTTCAAAAATAAAATTCCCCGACTTTTCCAGGTCTACTTTTAGAAAATTCCTGTCACAAAATTTGGTTTGCGACATAAAAAATAGCTCACGGTATAAAACAGAACATAGCTCGCCACATAAAAGACAACACAGTAACATGACTTGCGACATAAATTGAATGCTCAAAAAGCGTTTTCCAGGTTTTTGAGCAATATTTACAATTTTCCCTGACTTTTTTCAGTAATTTCAAATTCCCTGACTTTTCCAGGTTTTTCCTGTTCTCCCTGACCCGTGGAAACCCTGACGGATATTTTTACTGCTGACTGTACATCAGTACACTTTGTGTACATGAAAACCGAAAAAACATCACTGGATGGATACCTCACTCGCATACCGCACGAATCTTTAAAATGCACAAAATTTCGTTTTGCAGCAATCAGCAATATCCACGTCTGTATGCTCCGCGTACATGAAAACCAAAGAAAAACATAACTGGATACTTCACTCGCATACTGCATGAATCTTTAAAATGCACGAAATTTCGTGTTACAGCAACCAGTAATATGCACGTCTGTACACTCTGTGCACACGAAAAAAAAAAAAAAAATCACTGGATACCTCACCCACATGAAATTTCATTTCACAGCAATCAGTAATATGCACATCTGTAACGCTCTGCGTACATGAAAAAAAAAAAAAAAAAAAACACATCACTGGATACCTTACCCGCATGAATTTTTAAAACACATGAAAATTCATTTTACAGCAACCAGTAATATGCATGTCTGTAACGCTCTGCAAACATGAAAACCAAAAAAAAAAAAAAAAAAATCACTGGATACCTCACCAGTATGAGTTTTTAAAATGCATGAAATTTCGTTTTACAGCAATCAATAATATGCACGTCCATATAATATAACTTGAACTCATAACTTAAACTTATAGCTTGAATTTATACACACCCATCTACTGTATACCTGTATATTACACATTTTATTTTTGAACATATTGAGAAGTAAATTTTAGTATAATTTCACAAAAGATCAATTTTTTTTTTTCAACATCATTTAATTTTTTACTTCTAATGCTAAATTCTCTCTTTTAAAAATGGTCAAGGAGTACTCTCACTTTTAGAAAAAAAAAAAAAATAATCCTTTTAATATATCTGCATTCAATAAATAATAATACATTCTGGTTATATGAAAGTTAAAAAATAAATTACATTACATGATATTTAGTAAATAATTATATGAACAGCTTTAATTGTTTTAAAATGAAGCTACTACAATATTGCATAAGGCCTTTTTTAAACATTTCTAGCTTTCAAAACTTTGAACCTAATGAAAACAACAGTCATTATTTTAATTATCTTCTAAGGTAAATATGCTAGTAATGAGCATCCTTAAGGAATTTCTTTAAAATTTTATTTATTTTATTATTATTAAACAAAATTTAACCAATTTTATATCGTCATATTACTCTTATAAGCTCACCCTAATTCAAAAATTTTACATTAAGAATTCGTAGATATTTACTATAATAATAAATGAAGTTGTAGTATAAATAACTAATTTCTAATTAGATTATTCTGTGCTTTAATATTTGATCATACGAGTTATGTTATTATAAACATAACTTTTAATTTTTCCGAAAGAAATCGAATTCCAACATTGATGAAACACACTGAAGATTACACATTACACTGATGAAACATACTTTATATTACATATTTGCAATTAAAAAAAAAAAATAGAAATGCCTGTTTTTCAGGTACTATTGATTAATAATAAATAATAAATGTTGACTTAACTTGATAAACGAAAGCTAAAAGTAAATCCGTATAGACCATCCATGGTATAGACACGCTTCTTCCATCACGCCGGGCGTCCATGTGGATCTTGTAAATAAATAGCGTGTTGTGTTGCCATACCTGTTTTTAAACTATGCAATAGAAATTCATTAGAAAAACTATCCGCGATTGTAATGAAATGCTCGCCCTCTGGTGGGCTAAGGTGAAATTACAATAAACGTGGTTTAATTCGAATTCCATACGTCCGCCATTGCTTGCCGATATTTAGTTTCACATATATTTATTGAATAAAAATGAATAAATACGGTAAAAAAGATAACACATACTGTTGTGTGCTACAATCTAACTCCATAGGATCAAGAAATCCAGAATTGAGCTTCCATTTATTTCCAAATGACAAATTTAAAATTTCAGTTGCTTCGGCTAATGGAAGTAAAGAATTAATCAGATGATTTGAAACTAATATTTGTTCAACTTCAGTTAAAAATCTACTTCCGATCGAACTTTGAATAAACTGAAGTATTTTTTCCAAAAGCAATCAATTTTCCATGATGTAATGGCGGAGAAATTATAGTACGAATATTAAGTAGAATAACAAAGAACACTAATGGAACACACGTGTCTATAATGTTTACAAACAACTGCAGTGCTGAGAAAGCGCCATCTATCGATCATTACAATCGCGGATAGCTTTAAAGAACAATCAGTCTTTGTAGAACATTTAACATTTAACCAATATTAATAATAATAATAATCCAAAAAAATGAACTATATTTTAAAATAAAGATGAATAATATACATATAATATTTTATATTAGAGTATTTGAATTATTTGAATACTCGAAACTTTTGAAAAATGACATCAGTGAAATTGCTTTCCTTTTAAGATAATTCTGGGTTAATTGTGGTTGAGTTTTACGTCGTACTAATGCTGCGCAGATGGGCAATTGGCGACGGTCTGGGACACACCCCTAGAGGTGTTCCGGAGACATGCCATCACAATTTTGATCCTCCACGTAAGGGATGGCTCTCCCGCTTCGGTGACCCCCCAGAGATATAATTTTTGATGGGAACATGGAGGACTTTGCGGCTACGACAGATTTTACGTGCACCAGCCGCCATTAGTGTTCACGACGGTCTTTGGCCGGCTCGAGTACCGAACCCGCAATCTTCCAATTAAGATAATTCTGGGTTTCAAGACTTTAGCTGGGCATAAGAAATGGGTTTCGGGATCCTCCTAGCTTGAAATAAATAAATAAATATAATACACGATTTTTTTTTTCAGGTAGATTTTTTTGGTGAAGAAAAAGAAATTCATTTGGGAGAAAAAAAAAAAAAAAAAAAAAAATGTGTTATATGGGGTCCCGAGGGCCACTGGGGGTGTATTCAAAATTTTAAAACACACTGATAATATAGTAAAAAGTAAAAATATATTTTTTCTTTTTTGCAAAATTGGAATGTACAAGCAATTCGTGAATAAAAATGCAAAAATTTTGCCAATAGAAAATAAGCATCAATTTAATACAAAACTAGCAGGCTACGCCCGTTTCGCTGGTCACTATTTTTAAATGAATCGCTATAGTTAATGAATTCTCAAAATTACATCAATTTTTATCATGCGGGGAAAAAAAAAATGTGATTGGAAAAAAATGTCGCAACGGGTCTCCACTGCCCTTGGCATTGCAGGCAATTGTGCGCTGCGCGCGTGCATTTATGTTCAACACTCTTAATGAACCACTATATTATCGTAAGCGAAAAACATAAATTAAAAAAAAAAAAAAATTCCCATCAGTGGAATAATCGGTTCGGGCCACCACTGCCTGCGGCAGCTCATACAGGTGCGCAAGGCTCTCATGCTCCTTCACCTACCGTTTCCGCCCCTCCTGATTATTTCAGATTTTAAAAAATACTCGAAGTCTTTATCTCGGGCTTTTAAACCTAATAATACTAATTTCCAACATTTTATCTGACTTTTTTTATTTTTACCCCTGCGCCTGATCTCTTCCCGCCCTTCGTAATAAGTCTGTACTTTCGAAAATATCCGCAATCGATTTATCGGGCCTCAAAACCTAACAACACTAATTTTCAGCGCTCGAACTCTTATTTATATATTTTTACCCTTTCACTTCCCCTTCCCGTCTATCCTAATAATTTTACAAATTCGAAAATATACGCAGTAGATTTGTAGGTATCAAAAAACCTCCATGTACCAATTTAAGAACTTTCCAAATTCGAAAATATCCGCAATCGATTTGTAAGTATCATAAACCTCTATGTACCAATTTTGAACGATCTAACTCTATTTTTATTTTTTGCCCCTCCCTCCCCTCCTTCCGCCCCTCCTAATAACTTTACAAATTCGAAAATATCCGCAATAGATTTGTAGGTATCAAAAACCTTTATCTACCAATTTTGAACGGTCTAACTCTATTTTTATTTTTTTGCCCCTCCACCCCCCTCACACCTTTCTGACCCTCCTAATAACTTTACACTTTCAAAAACTTCCTCATTAGAATTGCAGATCTCTAAAACCTATCTGTACCAATTTTGAACGGTCTAACTATATTTCTATTTATTAAAATTTTATTTTTCCGACTGAGTGAAAATAATGCCTGGACCGGGAATCGAACCCCGGATCTTTGACTTACAAGGTCAATGCTCTACCACTGAGCTACCCAGGCCGACATCCCGGTCAGCATTACTCACTCAGACAACCTTTTAGGCACAAACATCTCTGGTCTATCATTTAGATATCTGAACAGAAAATAAGCCGCCGGTAAAGGAAAGCACCATTAAACAATTGGAGAGAAAATACAATTTTTTATTAAAATCACACAATTAACTGTGGAAGAAAATCATATTTATTGAAATTTTATTTTTCCGACTGAGTGAAAATAATGCCTGGACCGGGAATCGAACCCCTGATTTTCACTCAGTCGGAAAAATAAAATTTCAATAAATATGATTTTCTTCCACAGTTAATTGTGTGATTTTAATAAAAAATTGTATTTTCTCTCCCATTGTTTAATGGTCTTTTCCTTTACCTGCGGCTTATTTTCTGTTCAGATATCTAAATGATAGACCAGAGATGTTTGTGCCTAAAAGGTTGTCTGAGTGAGTAATGCTGACCGGGATGTCGGCCTGGATAGCTCAGTGGTAGAGCATTGACCTTGTAAGTCAAAGATCCGGGGTTCGATTCCCGGTCCAGGCATTATTTTCACTCAGTCTGAAAAATAAAATTTTTATAAATAGAAATATAGTTAGACCGTTCAAAATTGGTACAGATAGGTTTTAGAGATCTGCAATTCTAATGAGGAAATTTTTGAAAGTGTAAAGTTATTAGGAGGGTCAGAAAGGTGTGAGGGGGTGGAGGGGCAAAAAAATAAAAATAGAGTTAGACCGTTCAAAATTGGTAGATAAAGGTTTTTGATACCTACAAATCTATTGCGGATATTTTCGAATTTGTAAAGTTATTAGGAGGGGCGGAAGGAGGGGACGGAGGGGCAAAAAATAAAAATAGAGTTAGATCGTTCAAAATTGGTACATAGAGGTTTATGATACTTACAAATCGACTGCGGATATTTTCGAATTTGGAAAGTTCTTAAATTGGTACATGGAGGTTTTTTGATACCTACAAATCTACTGCGTATATTTTCGAATTTGTAAAATTATTAGGATAGACGGGAAGGGGAAGTGAAAGGGTAAAAATATATAAATAAGAGTTCGATCGCTGAAAATTAGTGTTGTTAGGTTTTGAGGCCCGATAAATCGATTGCGGATATTTTCGAAAGTACAGACTTATTACGAAGGGCGGGAAGAGATCAGGCGCAGGGGTAAAAATAAAAAAAAGTCAGATAAAATGTTGGAAATTAGTATTATTAGGTTTAAAAGCCCGAGATAAAGACTTCGAGTATTTTTTAAAATCTGAAATAATTAGGAGGGGCGGAAACGGTAGGTGAAGGAGCATGAGAGCCTTGCGCACCTGTATGAGCTACCGCAGGCAGTGGTGGCCCGAACCGATTATTCCACTGATGGGAATTTTTTTTTTTTAATTTATGTTTTTCGCTTACGATAATATAGTGGTTCATTAAGAGTGTTGAACATAAATGCACGCGCGCAGCGCACAATTGCCTGCAATGCCAAGGGCAGTGGAGACCCGTTGCGACATTTTTTTCCAATCACATTTTTTTTTTTTTCCCGCATGATAAAAATTGATGTAATTTTGAGAATTCATTAACTATAGCGATTCATTTAAAAATAGTGACCAGCGAAACGGGCGTAGCCTGCTAGTTTTGTATTAAATTGATGCTTATTTTCTATTGGCAAAATTTTTGCATTTTTATTCACGAATTGCTTGTACATTCCAATTTTGCAAAAAAGAAAAAATATATTTTTACTTTTTACTATATTATCAGTGTGTTTTAAAATTTTGAATACACCCCCAGTGGCCCTCGGGACCCCATATAACACATTTTTTTTTTTTTTTCTCCCAAATGAATTTCTTTTTCTTCACCAAAAAAATCTACCTGAAAAAAAAAATCGTGTATTATATTTATTTATTTATTTCAAGCTAGGAAGATCCCGAAACCCATTTCTTATGCCCAGCTAAAGTCTTGAAACCCAGAATTATCTTAATTGGAAGATTGCGGGTTCGGTACTCGAGCCGGCCAAAGACCGTCGTGTACACTAATGGCGGCTGGTGCACGTAAAATCTGTCGTAGCCGCAAAGTCCTCCATGTTCCCATCAAAAATTATATCTCTGGGGGGTCACCGAAGCGGGAGAGCCATCCCTTACGTGGAGGATCAAAATTGTGATGGCATGTCTCCGGAACACCTCTAGGGGTGTGTCCCAGACCGTCGCCAATTGCCCATCTGCGCAGCATTAGTACGACGTAAAACTCAACCACAATTAACCCAGAATTATCTTAAAAGGAAAGCAATTTCACTGATGTCATTTTTCAAAAGTTTCTAGCATTCAAATAATTCAAATACTCTAATATAAAATATTATATGTATATTATTCATCTTTATTTTAAAATATAGTTCATTTTTTTGGATTATTATTATTATTAATATTGGTTAAATGTTAAATGTTCTACAAATACTGATTGTTCTTTAAAGCTATAGTTTTTCTAATGAATTTCTGTTGCATAGTTTAAAAACAGGTATGGCAACACAACACGCTATTTATTTACAAGATCCACATGGACGCCCGGCGTGATGGAAGAAGCGTGTCTATACCATGGATGGTCTATACGGATTTACTTTTAGCTTTCGTTTATCAAGTTAAGTCAACATTTATTATTTATTATTAATCAATAGTACCTGAAAAACAGGCATTTCTATTTTTTTTTTAAATTGCAAATATGTAATATAAAGTATGTTTCATCAGTGTAATGTGTAATCTTTAGTGTGTTTCATCAATGTTGGAATTCGATTTCTTTCGGAAAAATTAAAAGTTATGTTTATAATAACATAACTCGTATGATCAAATATTAAAGCACAGAATAATCTAATTAGAAATTAGTTATTTATACTACAACTTCATTTATTATTATAGTAAATATCTACGAATTCTTAATGTAAAATTTTTGAATTAGGGTGAGCTTATAAGAGTAATATGACGATATAAAATTGGTTAAATTTTGTTTAATAATAATAAAATAAATAAAATTTTAAAGAAATTCCTTAAGGATGCTCATTACTAGCATATTTACCTTAGAAGATAATTAAAATAATGACTGTTGTTTTCATTAGGTTCAAAGTTTAGAAAGCTAGAAATGTTTAAAAAAGGCCTTATGCAATATTGTAGTAGCTTCATTTTAAAACAATTAAAGCTGTTCATATAATTATTTACTAAATATCATGTAATGTAATTTATTTTTTAACTTTCATATAACCAGAATGTATTATTATTTATTGAATGCAGATATATTAAAAGGATTATTTTTTTTTCTTTCTAAAAGTGAGAGTACTCCTTGACCATTTTTAAAAGAGAGAATTTAGCATTACAAGTAAAAAATTAAATGAAGTAGAAAAAAAAAAAAATTAACTTTTGTGAAATTATAGTAAAATTTACTTCTCAATATGTTCAAAAATAAAATGTGTAATATACAGGTATACAGTAGATGGGTGTGTATAAATTCAAGCTATAAGTTTAAGTTATGAGTTCAAGTTATATTATATGGACGTGCATATTATTGATTGCTGTAAAACGAAATTTCATGCATTTTAAAAACTCATACTGGTGAGGTATCCAGTGATTTTTTTTTTTTTTTTTTTTTTGGTTTTCATGTTTGCAGAGCGTTACAGACATGCATATTACTGGTTGCTGTAAAATGAATTTTCATGTGTTTTAAAAATTCATGCGGGTAAGGTATCCAGTGATGTGTTTTTTTTTTTTTTTTTTTCATGTACGCAGAGCGTTACAGATGTGCATATTACTGATTGCTGTGAAATGAAATTTCATGTGGGTGAGGTATCCAGTGATTTTTTTTTTTTTTTCGTGTGCACAGAGTGTACAGACGTGCATATTACTGGTTGCTGTAACACGAAATTTCGTGCATTTTAAAGATTCATGCAGTATGCGAGTGAAGTATCCAGTTATGTTTTTCTTTGGTTTTCATGTACGCGGAGCATACAGACGTGGATATTGCTGATTGCTGCAAAACGAAATTTTGTGCATTTTAAAGATTCGTGCGGTATGCGAGTGAGGTATCCATCCAGTGATGTTTTTTCGGTTTTCATGTACACGAAGTGTACTGATGTACAGTCAGCAGTAAAAATATCCGTCAGGGTTTCCACGGGTCAGGGAGAACAGGAAAAACCTGGAAAAGTCAGGGAATTTGAAATTACTGAAAAAAGTCAGGGAAAATTGTAAATATTGCTCAAAAACCTGGAAAACGCTTTTTGAGCATTCAATTTATGTCGCAAGTCATGTTACTGTGTTGTCTTTTATGTGGCGAGCTATGTTCTGTTTTATACCGTGAGCTATTTTTTATGTCGCAAACCAAATTTTGTGACAGGAATTTCCTAAAAGTAGACCTGGAAAAGTCGGGGAATTTTATTTTTGAAATTAAGTGGGAACCCTGATCTGAGCGCTAGCCAATACTTCTTATGTCAAAAAAGTATAGTTAATTCTATTTTGTTACATAAATTCTTGTCAAATCCTGTTCTTAGGCTGACTAAGAACATGAGTCCACAAGGATTTATTTAACAAAACAGTATTAAGTGTACTTTTTTGAGACACGGATTATTGCCAGTGCTTGGATGCTTTTGCTGCCGACTGTACGTATCACTGATTGCTGTGAAATGAAATTCCAGATCGTCGCCAATTACCTGTAGCACAGTACTAGTGCAACGTTAAATCCAACCTACCTATGTACATTGGTATAGTAGCAGTGTATTTGATATGTTTTGTTTTGTTTTTTAAATTTTGGCAACAGTAGGCTATTTGAATTTCTGTGGGAGATGTTTGTAATTTATATGGTTGCTTTTTTTTTTTTTTAATGTAAAATAGTGATTTATTGGTTTAATAGAATTCAGTATTTCTGTTGAATATATGAAAAGAAGCTTTGCAGTAGTGTTAAAAATGGTGTTAATTTGGTTACTGTACATACTTATTTCAAAGTTTGCACAATGCAGCGAGGGGGAGCAGTTGCCCCCCCCTCCCCAAATTCTAATAGGAATTTTTTTCTTTAACTTTAAAGCTGTGCTATCAGAATTTTATTATTATTATTTTTTTTTCAGGTTGTGCCTCCCCCCAACCTCCCCCTTTTTAAATTTTTTTCTGCTGATGCTACTGGTTTCCGCTCAAAGTTAATTCTTTGTTTTTCCAAGGAAAGTGTGCTTTTGTACAAAATTTTGGAAACGGGTAAGTAAAAAACCCTTCTATTTTATTAATATATTTATTTTTTATGTTTATTGAGTATTTATGTTACTGTGGTTTTGTAATGTTTAATATTTGACATGTGAAAACAAAATGAGAGAGTAGAAAAATCTTATAAAGACTTGCTTCTGAACCCATTTTAAGTTTCACTATATAAAAAGTAGCCTAGTCATTCATTTAACATACAGGAATTATGTCAGTTTTTCTTGTATAATTATATAAAAGCACCTATAACACTCAAATTTCACCAAAACGTAAAAGGTAGTTCTCATGAAAAAGCAGTTTGGGTTTTTTTACAACTAATATTGAACTCTTATAATTTTTTATAAAGCTTTCAATTATTTTTATCAAATTTAAGCAAAATCCTTTTTTGGTATAAATTTTTTAAACACCCGCCTCTATCTATATATATACACTATTTTAGTTTCACATATAAAAACAACAGGCCATTCTTTTAAAATGTATAAGATTTTTTTTCTACTCTCTTATTTTATTTTTGATTGTTAGTCATTTTCACACACATTTTAGATTACGCTGAAATATAATTTTCTTTAAAATGCTGTTTTCATTAAATTTGATAAAAAAAATACTAAAAATCTTTATAAGCTATGACAAGGGTACAACTTTAGTTATGAATATTTAATACTTCGTGAGAAAGATCCCAAACACATTTTCATGAAAACTGTCGTTTTTGCTACAGTTAAATTTCAGTTTTGTTGATGTTTTTTTTTTTCATGATGTTTGTTCAGTCTCGCTGATGGCCTGTTATTTTTATATGAGAAACCGAAAATGTGTTTATAGAGGCTTGTATTTAAAAAAAATTCCTGCACCCTTGTTTTGTTCATGCAATTTTTTTTTTATTCCTCGCCCATTTTAATTTATATTAAAAAATGATTTTGCTTGACCCTCAGTTGAAGGGGTGGGTGTATTGTACAATTTTAGAGGAGCGGCGTATAAAGTACGCCAGGTCAATTTTCAAGCCTCTACATGGTGTTTGAAACTATTTAACCTTATAATTACATTAATAAAGTATTTTGTCATAGTAAAAATGATATAGTAAAAAGAATATCAGAAAAAAAGCAGGAAAGATGGATAAAAAGGATATAATAAATTCTAAAATACTCAAAATCCAGTAAAAAAATCAATTTCAATTTTTACAGTATAAAGTTTTATAATTTAGACAATTTTATTTCTTTAACTGGTTATAAATAATAATTTGGATCACTCACTTATACTTTCTGATAAAACAGCTCTTAACGTAATCCAGTTAATTAAAAGAACCAGTATGCAATAATTACTATTTACTGCATTACAAAATGACATAAAATAAAAACTTTATTTTCCTTATAGTCACATACAGTACAGTCAACTCCCTCTAATCTGCAAACCCTTCTAATCCGTAATTGATTTTTTAATCTAAAAGAAATTTACATCTCATATTTCAAAAAAATTCACATTTTTACTTTTTATTAACTTCGATTCTTGTTTGTTTGTGCGGTACAGATCTTGCAATATATTTTTAACTAATTTCCCTACAAGCTAGACATTTGAAACTTTCACAGTAACCCAGAACCCAGTTACAACACAATACTTCGAAGTCAGATTTTCGAATAGCTTTCTTTAAATTAATTAAAATATGAAAATAATAAGATCTTAATAGCAATAAAATAGCCATTAAAAAATTAGCTATAATTTAATTGTTGCCGAAAAAAAATTACGAGTTCATTTTCTTTCGACATAAAAATAAATACATTTAATTCAATGTGAATGTGAAAAAATTATAAAAGGTTAAATTATGCATTTCACAAAAATTGACGTCATTATCAATTTTAAAATTTTAAACACATTGATAAGTGCTAATGTACGATGCTAATATACATTGTTCTAAAAGGAGTAATATATTGTTTTTAAAACCAACTTTATTTTCACTATTATTATTATTTCACTGAACTGATTCCTCGTGCTTAAATATTACTTTTTAGCCTCACTTATTTTATTAATGACTCATCAGAAAATTTAAAAACATGGTATATAATTTTTTTTTTTTAAATCTTATTATTTTACCAAACTTTTAGCATAATCCTTACTTTAAACACAAATGGAGAAGGGGGGGGGGGGGAGGGAGGAGAGTAACATTCTTATATTTATTATCCTGCAATTCATAAAGACTAGCTCTGAAAATAAACCACTATTACATGAATGTTTAACAAAATTAATCAGCGATGAATATTATTTCCAGACTTTCAAAAATATTTTGTTTCGTATTTTTTAAATATGTTTGTTTACATTTTATAGGTACCTATTATTTGAATATGCTTAAATTATTTACCATCATATATGAATGTGATAGATTAGTTTTATTAATATTGAAGAAATATTTATTCTAAAATTTATTAAAAATCCTCTTTCCATTTTGATGTCTATTTAATCAATAATAACTGACTTTGTATCTGCAAAAGAAAACTGTAAACAAAGGCAATGATCTCTAATTTGCAAATTCCTATTATCTGCACAACCTCTGGACAAAACTTTGAGAGTTAGAGGGAGTTGACTGTAAAACAAATGAAAAGTTCTTTCGTAGTTCAATACTGCACTTTATTTTTCAACTTAAAATAGATAAATACAAACTATGCTTTATTTTTAATGTTATTAATTAAAATACTAAATTTTTTAAATCTATGATTTTTATTATTCAATCGCTGATTTTAAATTACCTAAATATTTTATTTTGCACATAGTCGTGACATAAGCAGCAATTACAACAGTGTTATATAATTTGAAATCATTACAGCTACAGGTTTTAAATTAATAATTCAAAATAAACGGTTAATTATTATTAATATCAGGATATCTCCACAAAGGTGTGATGGTGGACAGACTTAAAGTGACATATTGCCTATTGTCAAATGTCTAAGCACCAAGCTGCTATTCTGTTAAAAAATTTGTTATAAAATCATTCATTGCTTTTTAAATTCAGTTTTCACAATCATAAAATTACCAACTGTTAAATTAGAACTTGTTTACCAAAAGTAAATTTTTCAAATTGAATTTTAAATCTGTAAAGTGTGTCGCATGAACTAAAAGTATTTTTTTTTTGCATTTTATAGCTTCAAAATTAAATTTACAAAAAAAAAAAAAAAAAAAAAAAAAAGGTAATGAGTAATACAGGGTTCTCAGTGGCGACTAAAAAGTAACTTTTTACTACTAAAATTAGTCCCAGTGTGTGAAAGTAGCTTAAAAGCTATTTTAAGGGTAATAAACTATTTTAAGAAAAATGGGAGATATTTTTTAAACAAAAAAAAGTTCTTCTCTATTTTTGTTTATCTAATTTTTAAAATTTAGTGCAATATTTCTATTATCTAGGGTAAAACAGTGGAAGTGTAAGGGAAGGAAATTCATTTTCATGCCTTGAAATAGTTGAAAGGTTAATTTTCTTGAAATAATTAAAATTTTAATTGTTTATCTTTTGTAATTTATTATTACTTTTAATCAAAGACTACTATTCATACCTTAAGTGCAACTATTTTATACATTAAAGGCGACTAAACTGGGTTGGGTTTCTTCCAGGACAGTGGAAGAAACTAGAAAGAAATGGAAGAAACCAACCAGAAGATAAAACAGATGTTCAAAATTAGAATTTATGAATTTTATAAACGTAAAGCATAATGTCAAATCTATACTATAATCCAATTAATATTAAAAATATTTTTAGAAAAATAAGTTATTTGATAACAAACACTAAATATATACAGGTGATGGGTTTTTACTTTTCAATACTAATATTTTTAGAACTTTTTGCATAGATACCATCTCATAATATTACTATACGTTCAAACAGCACAAGTGATAATTACAGTATTAGCCATAATATTTGCACTTAAAAAAAAAAAAAAAAAAAAAAAAAGAATACAACATTTTGTATAAACTTGAAGCAGGTACCCAATGAACTGTTTTTAAACTCTCCTGGACTCCTAACTAGGATTAAAAAAAAAAAACAAAAAAAAAAAACATAGTTTGTATTTATCTATTTTAAGTTGAAAAATAAAGTGCAGTATTAAACTACTAAAAAACTTTTCATTTGTTGTTTTACAGTCAACTCCCTCTAACTCTCAAAAGTTTTGTCCAGAGGTTGTGCAGATTATAGGAATTTGCAGATTAGAGATCACTGCTTTTGTTTAGTTTTCTTTTGCAGATACAGAGTCTGTTGTTATTAATTCATAGACATGAAAATGGAAAGACGATCTCTAATAATTTTAGAATAAAATATTTCTTGAATGCTAAATAAAACTAATCTATCACATTTCATGTATGAAGTATGATGGTAAGTAATTTAAGCATATTCAAATAATAGGCACACGTAAAATGTAAACAAGCAAATTAAAAAAAACATGAAACAAAATATTTTTGAAATTTCGGAAATATTATTCATCCCTGATTAATTTAGTTAAACATTGATGCAATAGTGATTTGTTTCAAACACTAGTCTGTATGAATTGCAGGATACTAAATACAAGAATGTGAACCAAACATACTAAATACAAGAATGTGAACGTAAGCCTTATTAAAATAGTATAACTTTTTATTTTGTTACAACTTTTAGAAGAAATAACTTGTAGATTATAGAAAAATGTTAATTTACCAACATAAATAACTACATATAAAAATAATTAAAATAATAAATACCTGTTTCCAATCATTTTATTTTCTTGTTTAATGACGTGAAGGAAGCGTGTTAGCGTTGAACGTAATTCCCGAGCCCCATCTGCTGTGCCGCGCATGCGTCGGTTGGTTTCTCTCACCGGACAGATTTTCTGCTTGCGTCATTGAGATGAATCATGAATCTCATGGCCGGCGTGAATCTTGCGTGTTTGAATCAGTTTCACGCCAAACTTGATATGCAAGGAGTTATTGTATTTGTGTTTCATCTAACTTGCGGTAGTCTTGCTGCAAATTTGTCGCGTCAAATTTGTCATGACAAGATAATATCCAGAAAAAATCAAACTTGCTGCAAATGTGCATGCTATCTGGGTACTGATTATATAAAACTGTCATACGATATTTGTTCTACATTTATTAAAAAAAAAAAAAAAAAAATGAGATTTGAGGGTAATATTTAAGTGACTGCTAAATTTAAACTAACATTATTCAATAATTAATATTCATTTTTAAGGGTATAGAAATTGCAGATTTGTTTTCTCGACCACCGAAAATTTGATAACTTTTCCTACATTTTGGTAATAGTTTTTTAATCAATGCGTCAAAATTAAGAGCCAAAATTGCTTTCATTGATTAACAAAATTTAAATGTAACATCAGTTCTCTGTGTGAAGTCTTTGTACGATTCCTGCATTATTTTTTAGAGCAAATTCACTGAAAAAAATTCTAAAGTTTTCGTACAGATTATCTTTGCCATTTCAAATTTATTCTTCCTTGCAGGACTGGCAATAATTTCGTGATCGAATTAATTATCTTTTTTATTAATATAAAATTCTGTTTGATTTTTCCAATAACATATTGTCAGAAGTTATTAGTGGAGTAATTATGATAGTAAACCTTTTCAGAAATTTCCCTAGAGTCAACAAGATATCATTACCACTTCCATCCAAATCCATAATTTCTGGTTTACTTATTTATTTATTTTGCCAATTCAGATACATCTGTTTCTGCAGCTGTTCTTTTTGTAGCTTAAAATGCTAAGAATTTTAAAGATTTTGCAGAAGAAATTAGTTACTTTTGTGCTCTTTAAAGGAATTATTTATTTTACTTTTTAATTTATTTTTGAATGATTTCTCAATGTAATGCTTTCCCTCTCTTAAAAAGAATTGTTTTTTTATTTTTTAAATAATAAAGTAATACGGAATCACAAATGTGATAGACAGGTGTAAAATATAATTAGTATAAAGTAATGATAAAAATAAAAAATAAATAAATTTAGAAATAAATATATAAGTGAATAGTTAAATTTTGACTTAAAAAATGACCGCCTAGCATTAGTGGAGGTTTGAAACAAACTGCGCACTGTGTTTTTTCCCATATTTCGCGCCAAATGATAGCCTACCTAAAATGAAGTGGACACATCCGTTTCTATAGTGACCATCCCTTCCCTCAGAGTCCTTCTCCTGACGGTAGGTCAGTAATCTCATCACTGAATAATATATATAGCTATAAATATTTTAAATGTAGACCATTTTCTTTTTAATGTTATTTTAGAATTATTTTAACAGGATTGTACACAACCCTGTAATAATTTTAAAGATTTTTTTAAAATAGTATCACAATTCCCCTGTAGTCGTATTTAGCTAACTTCCTTTCTTTTTCTTTTCCCCCACTATTAGTGTTCTTAAAAAAAAAAAAAAAAAGTCTTTCAGTTTAAATTAAAGTGCTCTTAAAAATCAGCAACTATATTATAACTTAAAAATGGCTGATATTTAAATCTACTCTTAATTTTCACCAATTTCGTAATTGGTAGTATGTTTATATTTTTATTAATTTACATGGGACAATTGCTGTATTATCTACCCTGTATATATAAATAGAAAATAATACCTTATATAATCATAGAAAACTGCTATAAAAGCTTGTAAAAAATTTCCATTGAAATATATGAATATCAAAATTACGGAACGGTTGGCAGCTAAGCAATGACAGCGATCTTTTACTAATATAAATATTTTTGAAAAAAGTTTGGAATATCTGATAAAATAATACATGTTTGTCGACCCGTATTTTCTCAGTGGCTTTTTCCAGTGTATTATCAGATCAGAATTTCTCTTTCTTACATACCTTTTTCTTAACTTTTTGATGGGATTTTATTAAATTATCAAAGTAAATTTGCTAAAGTGATACAGTGAAACTTGAATAATTCGAACTTGTTTAATTCGAAATTTTGGATTATTCGAATATTTTACACGGTCCCTCGAATTTTGTATTAAAATAATGTTAAAAAATCGTGGATAATTCGAATTTTTCATACGATTACCTTTAAAATATTGCAGTAAAATTTGTTCCCGAGATTTGACTCATCTGAAGTGCATTATCAATGTTTATAGTCTTTCAAAAAAAGGATAAGGAAATACAATAGAAGCCCCTAGCTAGTGCACTAGAAGATATAGTGCATATGTATGAACTGAGGTTTTATGAAGTTTTTGTGAATTGAAAGTCATCTGTAATGTAGAAGATTCTATTTTTGTATCAGGTCTTATACTATGACACAAAGATTCTACTTAAAAAAGAAATAAAAAATGTTTGACTATTTTTTAAAAAGAGTTGAATAATTAAGCTCGTAAAAGATATTGATTTAATGGGGGGGGGGTGAAAGGGGTAATGTAGCGGTATTCTTAGATATAAAGTTTACGTGTTAAATCTCTGATTGTAGAGTTTTAATTTTTTAATTTATCCCTTTTTTTGACAAAATAGTAAGTATATGTAATTCGAATTTTTGGATATTTCGAATTTTTTTCTGGTCCCTTCAACTTTGAATTATCCAAGTTCTACTGTATTATGATTGATGTAGATTACTTTACACAGTAGCTCTAATATTTGTCCAAGGTGCTATTCAAAAGCAACTACTTTCTGTTATTTTTTATTTTCTTTACCCTACTGCGTAATTTTTTAAAAATTTCTTTATTATTGGTATATTTTGTATAACATATATTTTACAAAAAATTTTTGCTGTATAAAACAATACGTCTAATTTTTATGGTATCACATGTTATATTAGTTTTATTAATTTTTTCCAATGTGTTATCTGATCACAATTTCTCTTTCTTGCTTACTTTTTTGTAGTTTTTCAATTTGATTTTATAATTTTTTTAAAAAATAAATTTGGTAAAGTAATATTATGATTGATGTAGATTACCCTATAATGTAGCTTAAATATCTGTCTAATGTGCTATTCAATAAATACTTTCTTTTATTTTTTATTTTCTTTATCCTCCTACGTACATATATATTAGGGTGGTTCGAAAAAATCGATTTTTTTATTTCGGAATCGCGTTACCTCTCAAAAGTTGTAGTTTGGTATCGTCAATTGGGGAAAAATAAAAAAAAAATTCCAAGTTGACATCTTCAGTTCGCGCATGAGGCTGAAAGTTTGAAAAAATATGTTAAAAATTGAAATTTTCAATAAATAACAAAATTAGTTTTTTTGTAATTTTTTATAATGCAACAGCCATAAATTGTCAGTATATAGCGTAGTTCGAACCTAAAAAAATATTTTATAGCTTTTACATAATATCTTTAGTTCGCGCATAAGCCTTAAATTGGGCTAAAATCGCCTAAAATTTAAAATTTACGTGTTTAATATACAATAATACATACATGACATATTTACGTTTAAAAAAAATATTTTTAAAATTCTAAATTGTTTTAATATAACCTTTTATCACAGTATTATACGTACAAGTATAGTTACACACGCATTTATATGTACATAATAACATTGCATGTCATAGCTAATCACAGAATGATTTGTAGATTTTACCTATTTTTTGTGTCTTTAAGATTCCTCAGATGTGTTGGGCATTGTTTTAAATTAAGATTTATAGTGAAATGAGGGCATAGTTTACCTTGAGAGCAAAGTTGTCCTTATGAAACCCTCCCTGTTCTCTTCTCCACATACTTTAGTACAATATTCTGTTACGAGCTTTACAATTCTTTCGACACTTTGCGTGTGGCAAGGAAATTTAATTAGCTCGAACTCTGGGAGAACATTAGTATTAATAAGTTCTTCTAGGCTGTGCGTCTTCTAGACTGGCCAACGTTCAGTCATGAACGTATCGTTATTGATAAAGGATTACCACAATAAGTACTACACTTTAAGGAAGTTATTTAGAGCTTAGAGGAAAGTATTTGGGACATTTGACACCTCCAAGGGCCACTGGAAGTGAAATAGCTAATAGCATCTTTTGCTATTTGGAAAACAATAACTTTGATTATGTTAAGCTTGTTGCAATTGTATGTGACGGAACAGCGACTAACACAGGATGGAAAAACGGTGTTATTCTTAACCTTGAGCTTAAACTTGGTCTTCCTTTACAATGGTTTATAAGTTTATTACATTTCAATGAACTTCCGTTCAGACATTTGTTTGAAGGTGTAGATGATGATAGTACAGGACTCACAAGTTTCTGAGGACAAATTGGCAAGAAGTTGACTGACTGTGAAAAACTCCCTGTTGCTAATTTTGAAACGAATAACAGTGAGGAGATAAATGTGACCAAAACTGACTTAAGCAAGGACCAACAGTATTTACTTAATATTTATGGAGCAGTCAAGACAGGAGAGTGTGCGCCAGATCTCGCTGTGAAAGATCCTGGTTCTCTTAGTAACTATAAGTAGTTAACTTGTACAAATAGAATTTTAAAACTATATATTTCTGAAGTAAAACCTTCTGACGAAATTAAACTGCTGGTCAGCTATATTATGAAGATATATGCTCCAGTGTGGTTTGGTATTCAAATGCATCCCTCTGTAAAGTTTGGTGCAGTTCACGTGTTTAAATTAGTACAGAAGACAAGACAGCAGTCCGACAGGGTACGTAAAATAATTGATCCTGTCATTCAGAGGAATGGGTATTTTTGTCATCCCGAAAATCTTTTAATTTCAATGGTACTAGATGAGAGAATGCACGTAAGACAACTAGCTTTTCGAAGATTGCTAAAAGCAAGAAAACAAGAACCAAAAGGGAAATCGGTGCGAACTTTTCAACCACCGACCATCAATTCTGCAGCTTCAAATTACATTGAACTTATTGATTGGTCCATGTGCAAACTTACACCTCCTCCAATAATGAGCAATGTGTCAACGCACAGCTTAGAAGAACTTATTAATACTAATGTTCTCCCAGAGTTCGAGCTAATTAAATTATTTCCTTGCCACACGCAAAGAGTCGAAAGAATTGTAAAGCTCGTAACAGAATATTGTACTAAAGTATGTGGAGAAGAGAACAGGGATGTTTCATAAGGACAACTTTACTCTCAAGGTCAACTATGCCATCATTTCACTATAAATCTTAATTTAAAACAATGCCCAACACATCTGAGGAATCTTAAAGACACAAAAAATAGGTAAAATCTATAAATCATTCTGTGATTAGCTATGACATGCAATGTTATTATATACATAAAAATGTGCGTGTAACTATACTTGTACGTATAATACTGTAATAAAAGGTTATATTCAAAAAATTTAGAATTTAAAAAATATTTTTTAAACGTAAATATGTCATGTATGTATTATTGTATATTAAACACGTAAACTTTAAGTTGTAGGCGAATTTAGCCCAATTTAAGGCTTATGCGCGAACTAAAGATATTATGTAAAAGCTATAAAATATTTTTTTAGGTTCAAACTACGCTACATACAGACAATTTATGGCTTTTGCATTATAAAAAATTACAAAAAAATTAATTTTGTTATTTTTTGAAAATTTCAATTTTTAACATATTTTTTCAAACTTTCAGTCTCATGCGCGAACTGAAGATGTCAACTTGGAATTTTTTTTTTATTTTTCCCCAATTGACGATACCAAACTACAACTTTTGAGAGGTAACGCGATTCCGAAATAAAAAAATCGATTTTTTCGAACCACCCTAATAAATATATATATATATATATATATATATATATATATATTTTATTATATAACATTCTTCTTCTTTAATAATTCTTTGAAAAAAAAAAAAAAAAAACTGTCTTTTTCTTAAATCAGCTTTATGTACGTCTGTACGTGTAATTGAGTGATAGAAAAAAATTTTAGTCATTTAACTTTTATTTCATTTATCTGAGATTTATTGTGAAATTTTAATATATATGAAAAATGTAATTAAACAGTGTACACCAAGGACATAATTTTCTTAAACTTTTGAAATTAAGTGCACTTCTGGCCTGTATACGAACACATTGTATAAATATAGGAAACTGCTAGAGCATACATTAATTAGATACAGTGAAATGCGCAACAGTTTCAATTACATCTCTTGTTTCAAATTAGCTGTTTAATATTATTATGTTTTCAGTGTACATAAATAGTTAATTAAAATTCAATGAAACCAATTTACTCCTTCATTCTGTCATGTATGACACATTCAATGCTAGTGATTGTACTTTACCTGGTATTAAATTAAATAAAGTGAACTGTTGCATGTCAATCAAATTTAACCGAACTTGGTATTTAGTTGATCCCTGACATAAACTGGTGCTGATTACATTTGGGGATCAATCGCTCAACAGGTGGCACTGTGATCGCATTTTTTCTAAATTTTTAACATGGCAGTATAGGACAAAATTTCGTATAAATGTACATAATGAGTTATTTTTAACTTGTGATTGTAAAATTAATATGAATTATTGATAATACTATTAGTTAACTAGGAAAAAATTCTGCTCATGTGGGGACATCGCTTTCCCCCCTCCCCTGGGGGGGGGAGTAAATTTTCAAGGTGGGTATCTTTCAAAAGGTCTCATCAATACCTTTAAAACGAATGGTTGAACTATAAATCTGTGATAATTTAAAACAAAGTTATCGATTTTTTATACTTTTAACGAAAAAAAAAATAATAATGTTACTGAGTGAATTTGTATAGGAAAATATAGAAGAAAGTCTTGTGGTGACCACAACATACTAGTATATATTGAACTTGAGTTTATTTTAAAATTTAACATGTCAGGAAATTTGAATGAAAAAGCCAGTATTTTCTTTTCTGGAATAGTGTAGGAACCCTGTACTAGTTTTACATTTGCTTCAATTTTTATAATCTTAAAGATTAAAAACTTCAATAATTAAAAAAAGAAAAAACTGTTTATGAAGTAGCATAGAATAGTATTTGTTATATTAGTTTAGTAGAATAGTATAGTAGAATAGTATTTGTTTAGAATTAGTTTAGTAGAATAGTATTTGTTATATTAAAAAAGAAAATTATAGAAGTTGCAACAGGAAATATTAATTTGATGTCTAAGTTACTGATGCCTTTCATTTGTTTCCCAATTTCTATTGCTGCTGAAGAGGAAGATAAGTCAGAGGAAATTGTCGCCTTTAAGAAAGTCTTAAGCTCAAATTTTTGTAAATTGCTGGAGTCGTTATCAAGAAATCTGACCCGGGACATCCTATAATACAAAATTAACTCATTAAATAATAAGGATTAATTAAAATCTATATAAATATTTTTCTAATGTGGACCAGTTATGATTAAATTTTGCTGAAATAAAACAATAGTGACATCATGACCCAGTGGCAGAAAGTTTTGTAGCTGTCTGCAACAGGCTTTTAAAATTTCATAATCTGTCTGCAAAATTTGTGTGTAATCAGGGGTGAAAATGGCTTACACTCAAAAAGCCTGAAAGCTGATTGGGGGGGAGGGGGGCGCTTAACATCAGTGAGGATCTCGTGCAACAATACACAAATACAATTTTACTGCAGAACAATATAGTAAAACAATTGTGTGTATTCATTACATTCATCTCATTCAATTATATATTTTATAGCAATGTTTTACACAACACAATATAAATAATAAAAGTATTAGTTTTAGTTTTGATACAGAAATTTTTTTTAAAGTGAATTGTTATTTGAAAGTTGCAGACAAATTTTTTTACCAATGCAGACAACAACCACACGCTGTTTTTCTATGTCTGCGACTATGTCGCGGTGTTTCTGCCACTGGGCATCATGAAGAGTGGATAAAATTTTAGATTCATAATCTTTGTAAACTTAAAAGAAAATAAAAACATCATGATTGATGTAAATAAATAAAAAGTATATTTTATAAATAGAAGCAAGTATTCATACATACAAAACTGGATGGATAAGGATCAGTTGTAGTGTATTGAATGAATGTACCAAATGTAAGCCATTGCCAAAAGAAAATATATGTATATGAAATTTAAATATTTTTCGTATTTAGTATTTTATGTTAGATTTTGGTCAAAATATAGGGTTCATACACCTCAGGGAAATTCTGAAACCTTGGAATACTTAGTGAATTAGGATTTGGGTTCCAAATTTTAGAGAAATCTCATGAAATTTTTCATTAAAATTCTGGAAAAATGTAATTTTTTATTCTACAATTTTCTTGTTTTTCTCGTTTCAGTTTATAAAGTACTGCAAAAACTCACACTACCATGATGCATAGTAACATAACATCGTGCAATCTTAAATAATTAATTTTTGTAAGCATTATCGACTACTATTGCATTTGATGAGTATCTAGTCCTACTACATCCATTTTCTTTAGTTAGACGTTAGCATGTAAATCAATCGGAAAATAGCATACAGAACGTTGTGCTGTAACTACACAGCAACAATTGCTCATGTTGCCAAAGACAAAAGATAAAGGTTACTGTAAAATCTGGTAGCCACTCCTTCCACTTTCTGACATTATACATCAACCAATCACCAGTGGCCACTAGCCAATCGATGCCAGCTCCAAGCTCAGCTGAGTGATGCACTATAGAAAAGGTTGTTTACATTTTGCTTCTAAATATGAAAACTAATCGCAGCTATGCCCAACAGAAAACTATGCAGGAGACAGGAGTAGTAGTTGTCCTGAAATTCCTTTAAAAAAAATATTTTGACCTGAAGCGTCTTGAATTTTCACTTAATATCCTGAATTTCCTGAAATTTCAGCACAATTCCAAAACTCTTATTCATTTTTCCTTCACTTTTCAATGAGAAAGGTAATCTGAAATGATAATTTGAATGTTTACCTCTTGGTCAATTTTTTAAAGATTTCTTTGATTTCATCTCGGTGTGTAGGGCCTGAGAGGGGATGAGTAATATTGTCATAAAAAAGACTGCCTATTGGGAATCTGAAACTATTTTTTATGTTTTTGCAGGGGTCATTTGAGGAAGCAGTCCTCAATTCCTTCTCTTATTTATATCAGAAGAGATAATTGATATATAAACCAGCTACGTACTGAATAATACAGCTCACTTAGAGCAAATAAAGTGACCAGCTCAAAATAGAAAGCTTTATGAAGATGCTGCTGCTATCCAAAGTCTTCCAAAAAAAGTGGGTGGGGGGGGGGGAGATCTTATCAATAAGCCATATTAATTTCACAGTCATTCAGGGCTTGAAAATTATATTTCCCGACATGCCCGGGGCATGTCTCTTACATGCCCAGCTCGGCATGCAAATACTGAAACAAAAATAATTTTAAAATATAGCATCTTGTTTAAGACTTTTACTTAAATTGAAATGTCAATATAGATATAATGTCGTTAAATTATTTTCACTAAGTATGTGAATGTTTTTATTAATATGCATTTTAATAAGATATTTAGGCATGTAAAAATTTCATTTGGGCATGTATTGTCCAGACTAACATTTTGCTGAGATATAACAGACATATTGCTGAGATGTAACAATATTAAATTTCTGTAAAACTTTAAATTTCATTAAATAAAATTTGAAAAAAAAAAAAAATATATATATATATATATATATATCAAGGTCTACGCAAATTTATAATTTTCCCCCTCTAAATTTTAGAAAATTATAATTTAACAATATTTTTTGAAAATATTAATTTACCAATGAAACTGCTAAGTAATATCCAAAAATGTTTAGAATGTATTTTTAAACTATGTTAATGTAAAATCGAAGTAAAAAATTAAAATTAAAAACATTTTTAAAAATGTTTAAATTTGAATTATTTTTTTTACTAGTTCTTTGTCTTACTACCATTTTCTGGGTCTGTCGCAGTTTTGCTTGCTCCCCTTGGAATGTAGTTGAAGACAGCTCTCAGTAGTCTTCCATGTGTCATACGCTGGACATGATTTTACCATGTTTTTATTAACTTCCCAACTAGCTAGACATTCTTTCAGGACTGCTCAGAACACGGTGACAATATATTTTTATTAATACTTTTAGTCAACTGTTTCAGGTCCCTACTGCCTTTGGCAGCATTTATATGATTCAACAGAAAATTTATTTAACTAACTTCCCGACTAGCTAGACATTTGAAAATTTCTGAATAGCTCAGAACATGGTGAGAAAGCATTTTTAAAATATTTTTAACCAATTGCTCTGAGACCCTGCTGCCTTCAGCAGCATTACAAGTACAAAGCTTGCAATCGATTTTTAACTAACTTCCTGGCTAGCTAGCCATTTGAAACTTTTATAATAGCTCAAAACACGATAGCAATGAATTTTTTTAATACTTTTAGCCAATTGTTCCGGGTTCCCACTCGGGAGCTTTTATATGATTCAACAGAAAATTTAAGACATGGTATATAAAAAGTTCTTTTTATATGTAATTATTTCCAATTAGCATGGTATTCATTGATCTTGTTTAATAGTTATTAATAAGTAATAAATAGAATTATTTTATTTATCACTTTCCAGAAATTTTAATATTGTTATCTTTCAGTGCATATTTACACAAATTTTTGCTAGACTCTAAGACAGTAATATATATATATGATCAAACTCCCCCGTAAGGTTAATTTAGAGACAAGGTTGTTATGCCTCTAATAATGATAATAATAGCTTCTGTTTTTGAGGTTATAATGAATTAAAATTTAATAGATTTGTTTCTTTTTGGGGATTTTCCTGGTAATTATCTATTAGGAGAGATATGTGCATCACATAAAAAATGATTATTTAATAGGTTAAAAATAATAATTGCTGTTTAAATGTTATGATTATGCAATTTATTAATTAGCTGCCTTGCTCTTTGTTTAGCATATCATTCTATTTAAAAGATAATTATATTGTAAATATAAAAGTAATTATAAATTAAATAAAAAATAACTTATAATAACTGCTATTTTTCAGTTAAAAAAATAAAAATAAAAAATAGAATTTTAATAAAAAATAAACAGAACCAGAAGCTTGTTGCCATAAGGCTAGAAAAAATATATAATGAAAACAGAATCCACTCCTCAACACAGATATGGCATTGGCATATGTGGACCAAACACTAATGAATATGTGATTGTCTGAATAGATGAGTTCATACATTATCTGAAGGTAGTTATTTAATCACTTTTCCTAGCATTGATATGTCAAACCTAAACTAATCATTAGCATCTCCATTTTTTTTTGCCTGAGTAGATACATGATCTGAAAGTATTGTTACCTCTAGCTGATGTAAATTTCTGATGTCTGCAGTGAGACAGCTGCTTGGGAAAAAAAAAAATGTTATCGGCTATGGGAAATAATCCACACTAAATTTTTTTTAAGTTTTTTAACAGATAATCTGCAAGAAAGTACAGTGTACTTAATTTTTGTGTTTCTACACTGATGAAACTTACCATAAAATCTTGAAAATAACCTCTCCCTTGAATGTAACCCCCCCCCCCCTTTCTTGCTGAAAGGGAAATTATTCCATTCTCTTAAATACAACCCAACCCTTGCCACTGGGCGCACATACATAGCACCAGTAAATCTATCTTTCATTGTTTCATCCAAACATAATTTAGCCTTCAAGTCTTCTAGATTAGCGCCTCTGCGCTTTTGGAAAACAGGGTTACTTTCAAGATTTTACGGTACATAATATTTATGCAATATATAAATATTTCATTTATTTTTAACAGGATGCTTTGATATATTTCCTGAAAGAATCCAAATCCAATGAAAAAGCACAGAAGTGCAAAGATGAATTGTGGAAAAGTTGTCATTTATAAAAATTCTGTATATTTATTTTGTTTTAATATCTGTTTTGTATTTTTAATAAAACTATGATATAATAAATGTATATTAAAATTCACATTTTCCTTTTTTCTCTGTTGAAAGAAAACAGCAGGTGGCCTACCCTAGTGCCTTTTTCTAATGAAATCTCGCCTTCCTTTACCCAATCGTTAGATTCCCACATGTTTTTTTTTTTTTTTTTCCAGTAATATTTTTTTTATATTTTATGTTCAAAAATTCTTCACTTATTCTTCTCATTTTAGAATACTAGAAACAGAAAAACAATGTATAAGCCAAGGCTTCATTGTAATATAAAATAGACCAATTTTTTTTTTTTTTTTTAATACCCATTCTACATACATTTCCTTTTGCTATTCTATTTTGTTCAGAAAATGTAAGATTTATTAAAAAGTGAATAATGTGAATAATACTCTTTCAATGATGTCACAATCATGTGCATTCACTTAAACAATATGTGCAGGCAAGTTGATTATGGATAATTTCTGGTGCTGATTCTAAAAAACTAAAAAACAAGGCACCGAGGGTGATTCAATAAGAAAGGCATTTTGCTTTCAAAAAGGTATTATTTGCTTAATTTGTTGTTCTTTGGGTTGCGATTTCTGTACATGATAAAAGTAAAAAAAAAAAAAAAATTCTGTATCGACTATGAATTTTTTCTTACAAAAATGCTCTAAAACTATTACTAGAAAAAAAACTGCATTAACATTTCCTTATTTTCTGCCTCCACTTTCTATTACAGTTGAAACTCGTTAATGTGAATCTCAAGGGGAATAAAAAATCTGTTCAGGTTGTCTGTAGTTCATACTATCAGTTACCCAGAAACTAATCTTTATTTTGACAGGTATTGTGGAAGCAGTTCATGTTAAAAATAATTTACATCAACAGTGTTCACATTAACAAGGTTAAACTGTATTCAGAATTTAAAGAGCAATTACCTTGAATAAAAATCAGTGTTGGGGATAAGAGTGAAATTGATTCTATTAATTCTAGATATATTGTTATAACTGTACTGTGTACTCATTTTGAGATGTTCTTTCACTTTATATTTTAAATCTGAAATATTACTGTATTTTATTGATTTATCTATTTGATATATAACATTTTAAATATAAAAATGTAAAACAAATGAATAAGAATCAAAGATCAACTCTTCCTCAACCCTACAATTGATATGAAATATCAATTTTACCAATTAAGATGAACATTGAATATGCTTGGCCTTGTCATAGCTATATTATATATAACAATAGTTTACCTTTTCAATACTTTATTATTATTATTGTCCACAAAACTTCATTAAAAATTGTGAACTTAATGCATTTCAATACAAACTAAGACTACATTTAGAAAAACATTTTTAACCATTTCAGCATTATCCATTTTTTGGTATATCTGTTTAATGATTCATAAAATTAATACTATGAACAGTATAAATATGAGAATTTAATATTGTATACTACACATGTTTATTCTCATTTTCTTGAAAGCAGCAACATATATTTCAAAATTTAGCTACACTAGCCTTTTATTATGACTATACATGCCAGAAAAAGACTGGCTTATCGCTTATAGGATTAATTGCACATTTAATTGAACTTTTTATTAATTTGTTTTTCTACATTTCTTTGAAAAAGATTTGCAAATGTATATTACATGAATTTTTTACTAGTTCTCTTTTTCTTTTCTGAGCAAAACTTTTACTGAATATAAAGCATAACATGATCCTTATAGTCCTACAAATTCTAGATAATTTACAAAGAATTTTTTTATCTAGATATTTGACAAAACTTGTAATTAAAAGAATGCCTAAATGTTTATTCTTCTTAAATTAATTACCTTGTAATTAAAAGAATGCCTAAATGTTTATTGGTAGATAGAGCATACAAAAAGCATGGCTCTACTGGGGGAAAGAAAAATTACAGGATATTTAAAAAAGAAAAAAAAAATCCCTCTTAGATATCAATTAAAAACATGGGATATTTTTAATAAATACCATTATGTATTTTTAAAAAGCATGCAAAGTGTTAAAAGAAAAAAAAAAAACCTAGCTTATTTGATAATACCTACATGCTACATCAGTGTTTTATAAATACTTTTTGATATCTATAAAAAACCTGCAATGTTTCTTTAAAGTACTTCAAGGTATTTGTGAGAAACTTATACCTGTGAAATGAAACAAAAGAAAAACCTTCAAAAAACATTGGAGAGGTGTTAAAAGAAAGCTTTGAAGGTTTTTTGAAATACCTAAATGATTCATGGTATTTTTTAAAAGCCTTTATAAAAACCTGTAATAAGTTTCTTACAAATGCCTGAAGGTATTTCTGAGAAACGCATATAGGTATTAATGGGGGTTTTATTATGGCTTTATTTTGCACCATTAAAGCCTTGATAATACCTTATTCTAAATACCTCTAAAACCTCTAAAATACCTGTGTAAAGAAACCTTTATAAAACCTTCAGAAAACATCCAAGAGGTATTTTAAAAAAGGCTTTGTAGGTATATTAAAAATACCTACATGAGTCATGGTATTTTATAAAAACCCTTTGGTATTTATAAAAAACCTGCAATAACTTTCTAAAAATACCTTAAGGTATTCACAAGAAACATATGGAGGTATTAATAAGGCTTTTATTGTGGCTTTATTTTGCACCATTAAAGCCTTGATAATACCTTATTTTAAATACCTCTAAAACATCTAAAATACCTGTGTAAAGAAACCTTTATAAAACCTTCAAAAAACATCGAAGAGGTATTTAAAAAAAGCTTTGTAGGTATATTAAAAATACCTACATGGGTCATGGTATTTAAAAAAACCTTTTGGTATTTATAAAAAAGCTGCAATAACTTTCTAAAAATACCTTAAGGTATTCACGAGAAACGTATGGAGGTATTAATAAGGCTTTTATTGTGGCTTTATTTTGCACCATTAAAGCCTTGATAATACCTTATTTTAAATACCTCTAAAACCTCTAAAATATCTGTGTAAAAAAAACCTTTATAAAACCTTCAAAAAACATCGAAGAGGTATTTAAAAAAAGCTTTGTAGGTATATTAAAAATACCTACATGGATCATGGTATTTAAAAAAAACCTTTTGGTATTTATAAAAAACCTGCAATAACTTTCTAAAAATACCTTAAGGTATTCACGAGAAACGTATGGAGGTATTAATAAGGCTTTTATTGTGGCTTTATTTTGCACCATTAAAGCCTTGATAATACCTTATTTTAAATACCTCTAAAACCTGTAAAATACCTGTTTTAAGAAACCTTAAAAAAACTAAAAAAAAACCTTAAAATTTTAGTAAGGGAGGGTTTTAGGAAAGTTTTTAGGCTAGGTGAAGGATTTTTGTCTACATGAAGGATTTTTGTTTACATTTAGGTCTTTGTTTACATTAAGTCTGTTTAAAATTAGGGTATTTGTTTAACTTTAGGTCTTTGTTTACTTTTAGATAATTATTCGCATTTGGGGTGTTTGTTTACAACTGTAGTCTCTGTTTACATTTACAGTCCTTGTTTACATTTATAGACTTTTTTACATTTAGATCTTTATTTACAATTTTAGATTTTGTTTATATCTGTTGTCTTTTTTACATGTATAGTAATTATTTCCATTTAAGTCTTTGTTTAATTTTAGGTCTTTGTACACATTTGAGGTCTTTGTTTTTATATATGTAGTCTTTGTTTACAATTAGATTCAAGACTACAAATATAAACAGTCCCCTAATGTGTACCAAGTCCAAAAGTAAACAAAGAAAATAAAAGTAAATAAAGACTAAATGTAAACAAAGATTATAAATGTAAACAATGACTTTAAATTTAAACATTGAATATAAATGTAAAAAAAGACTACAAATATAATGAAAGACTACAAATGTGAACAAAGATCTAAATGGAAATAAATACTATACATGTAAAAAAATATTACAAATATAAACAAAGACCATTTATGTAAATAAAAAACTAAATGTAAAGAACTAAATGAAAACAACGACTATATGCGTAAACAAGGACTCTAAATGTAAACAAAGACCCCAAGTGTGTATAAAGATCTAAAAGTAAACAAAGACCTAAATATAAACAATAACTCTATATGTAAACTGACATAAATGCAAACAAAGACCTAAATGTAAACAGAGACCTAAATGTAAACGAAGTCCTAAAAGGTAACAAAGAAAACATATGTAAACAAAGACCCCAAATATAAAAATAGCCCTTAATGAAAACAACGACTTAGTGTAGACGAAGATTATAAGTGTATACAGATAAAAGTCATGTAACTAAAGACCCTAAACGTAAACAATGTCCTAAATGTAAATAATGACTATAAATGCAAACAAGAATCCTAAATGGAAACAAAAACCTTAATTTAAATAGACTGTATATGTAAACAAAAGTACTAAATGTAAACAAAGACCCTAAACGTAAACACATCTAAATGTAAACAGAGACTTTTAATTTAAACTAAAACCCTAAATGAACAAAAACCAAAATGTAAACAAAGACTAAAATTATAAACAAAGGTCCATGTAACCAATGACCATAAACATAAACAGAGGCGTAAGACTAAAAAAATAAACAAAGACTATAAATGTAATTAAAGAAACAAATGTAAACAATGTCCTTAAATAACAAATATGACCGAAAAGTAGGTAGAGACCGAAATGTAAACACAGAATATAAATTTCTACCTGTACTATACACTTAAAAAAAGATGCAATTATGAACAATAAACCTACATGTAAATAGACCTAAATGCAAAGAAAGTGCTATATGTAAAGAAAGACTCTAAGGTAAACAAAAATTATAAATGTAAACAAAGACCACATATGAGAGCAAACCTAAATTTAAACAAAGACCTAAATGTAAACAAAGATCCTTCATGTAGATAAAGATATTTCATGTCGCCAAAGACCCTATGTTATCATAGACTTAATTGGAGACAAAGGCTATAAATGTAAACAAAGATCCTAAATGTAAACAAAAACCTAAATTTAAGCAAAAGCTATAAATGTAAACAAAGATCCTAAATGTAAAGAAAAACCTGAATTCAAACAAAGAATACAAATTTAAACAAAGTCTCTAAATGTAAACAAAGACCTTTATGTAAACGATGACGAAAATGTAAACAAAGGCAATAAATATAAACAGAGAACCTTCATGTAACCAACTACCTTAAATGTAAACAAAGACATAAATTTAAACAAAGAATACGAATGTAAACAAAGGCTACAAGATTAAAAAAGTCTACGAATGTAAACAAAGACTTAAAAAAAGACCCTAAACATAAACAAAGAATAATATAAACGAAGACTTTGAATGTAATCAAAGACCAAAAATATAAATACAGCTGTAACAAATACAGCCTAAATGTAAACAAAGAACCTAAATGTAAAGAAAGACCCTAAATGTAAACAATGTCCTAATTGTAAACAAAATTTGTAAATGTAAACAAAAATCCTAAATGGAAACAAAGATCTAAATTTAAACAGACTATAATTATAAGCATGTAACCAACGATATTTTAAATATAAACAGTCATAAATGTAAACAAAGACTACAAATGTAAACAAAGTCTGCAAATATAAACAATGACTATGTTTGTAAACAAAGATCTAAATGTAAACAAATTCTACAAATATAAACATTGACTATGTTTGTAAACAAAGATCTAAATCTAAACAAAGACCATAAACGTAAACAGATCTAAATGTAAACAGAGACTATAAATTAAACAAACACCATATATAAACAAAAACCAAAATGTAAACAAAGACTATAAATATAAACAAAGGTAAATGTAACCAATGACCCAAAGAATAAACAAAGACGTAAAACTAAAAAAAATAAACATAGACCATAAATTTAAATAAAGAATCAAGTGTAAACATTGTCCTTAAATTAAAAAAAACCGAAAAGAAAGTACACCGAAAAGTAAACAAAGACTATAAATGTAAACGAATACTATACATGTAAAAAATAGCTGCAATTATAAACAAAAACCCTACATGTAAGCAGATCTTAATGTAAACAAAGACCTAAATATAAACTGAGACTATAAATGTCATCAAAGACCTACATTTAAAAAGACTATAAATGTAAACAAAAATCTTTTACAGCTTTTCTTACATTATAATATTTGTTTACATTTATAGTCTTTGTTTACATTTAGGTATTTGTTTACATTCAGCTGTATTTATATTTCTGTCTTTGTTTACATTCAAAATCTTCGTTTAAATTAGTCTTTTTGTACATTTAGGATTTTTTTAAGTCATTGTCTACATTCATAGTGGTTGTTCAAATTTAGGTCTTTTTTTACATTTAAGTTCTTAGGCTACGTGAAGGATTTTTGTCTACATGAAGGATTTTTGTTTACATTTAGGTCTTTGTTTACATTTAGTCTGTTTAAAATTAGGGTATTTGTTTACATTTAGGTCTTTGTTTACGTTTAGATAATTGTTCCCATTTGGGGTGTTTGTTTAAATTGTAGTCTTTGTTTACATTTAGAGTCTTTGTTTATATTTATAGTTTTTATTACATTTATGTTTTTATTTACATTTTTAGACTTTGTTTATATCTGTTCTCTTTTTTATATGTATAGTAATTATTTCCATTTAGGTCTTTGTTTAATTTTAGGTATTTGTAGACATTTGAGGTCTTTGTTTTTATATGTAGTCTTTGTTTACATTTAGATTCAAGACTACAAATATAAACAGTCCCCAAATGTGAACCAAGCCTAAAAGTAAACAAAGACCATAAAAATAAAGAAAGACTAAATGTAAACAAAGATTATAAATGTAAACACTGACTTTAAATGTAAACAATGAATTTAAATGTAAACAAAAACTACAAATATAAAGAAAGTCTACAAATGTGAACAAAGACCTAAATGGAAATAAATACTATACATGTAAAAAAATATTACAGATATAAACAAAGACCATTAATATAAATAAAGAACTAAATGTAAACAAAGACTATAAATGCAAACAAGGACTCTAAATGTAAAAAAACACCCCAAATGTGTATAATGATATAAAAGTAAACAAAGACCTAAATATAAAAAATAACTCTATATTTAAACTGACCCAAATGCAAACAAAGACCTAAATGTAAACAGAGAAATACGTATAAACAGAGACCTAAATGTAAACAAAGATCCTTCATGTAGAGAAAGTTCCTTCATGTAGCCTAAGACCATAAATGTAAACAAAGTCCTAAAAGTAAACAAATACAACATATGTAAACAAAGACCCTAAATATAAAGATAAACCTTAATGAAAACAACGACTAAATTTAGACGAAGATTATAAGTGTATACAGAGAAAAGTCATGTAACTAAAGACCCTAAACGTAAACAATGTCCTAAATGTTAATGATGACTATAAATGCAAACAAGAATCCTAAATGGAAACAAAACCCCAAATTTAAACACACTATATATGTAAACAATGGTCCTAAATGTAAACAAAGACCCTAAACGTTAACAGATCTAAATGTAAACAGAGACTATAATTATAAACAAAGGTCCATGTTACCAATGACCCTAAACATAAACAAAGACGTAAGAGTAAAAAAAAAATAAAGAAAGACTATAAATGTAAATAAAGAACCAAATGTAAACAATATCCTTAAATAAAAAATATGACCGAAAAGTAGGTAGAGACCGAAAAGTAAACACAGTATATAAATGTATACGTGTACTATACATTTTAAAAAGCTGCAATTATGAACAATAAACCTATACGTAAAGAGACCTAAATGCAAAGAAAGTAATATAAACAATGACTATATTTGTAAACAAAGATCTAAACGTAAACAAAGACCCTAAACGTAAACAAAGACCCTAAACGTAAACAGATCTAAATGTAAACAGAGACTGTAAATTAAACAAACACCATAAATAAACAAAAACCAAAATTTAAACAAAGACTTATGAAAAAGTAATATACAAAATAAGTTTCAGCATATCAATCTTAAAAACTTTAATAAATTTTATTTTATTTCCAACCTTTCGATTAAATTCCTTCATTAACCTTCTTCAGGGAAGAAACGATGTTTAAAAAACTTAAACATAGATAATTTAGGTTATTCCATGATATCACAAATAGAACTTCTAGGAAAATTAACAGATGATTACACAACTTATAAAAATATACTATATATATTTTAAAAATAGGCTAAAACATTTAAATGAACTTGAAGCATGACACTACAAGAAAAGGAACTACTAAAGCAAATAGAATCAAAATTATCAATATCGCGGGGTTGCCAGAACTAGGCTAAGAGCAGGGTAACCATAAATTAATTTAAGAACAAAAAATGAAGCTAAATTGATGGGGGGTTTATGGATAAGGAATCGTTACAAATTTCTCTTTTTCTTTTAATAATTTCGGATGATTCATAAAGAAGAGCTTGGTTTCTATTGTCAGTATTGTAAATTATCCTGGCATTTTCAAAATCGGGGTCAATGGGATTAGTATTATAATTTCGTGAAAAAGCTGTGTTGGGTCTGTTATATTTTAAATCTGCAATATGTTGTTTCATTCTATCACAAAAAGGTCTATTAGTCTTTCCTATATAGTAGTTAGTTTTATTATCCACTTTATGTGGGATTTCATAAACACCAGATTTTAATTTGGAGGGAGGAGGATCAATTTTTTTAGAAATTAATGAATTTAATTTTAGAGGAGCTTTAGTAACCAAATGAACTTTTTTATGTTTAAATAATTTAGAAACTCCTTCATGAATACCAGGCCAATATTGAATTTTCTTAAATTTCTTAATAGAGGAGAAGATGAAGAAGGGGGAGGAGGGGACATAATTTTATAAATTAATTTATTTATAGTCTCGATTTTATAACCACAATTTAAAGCCAAATTATAAATAAAATGGATTTCTTGGTCTAAGGCCTCAAGGGTAGAACTATGACTAAAAGCACGTTTAATCAAAAAACTCAAATTAGCTATTTTATAGGACCAAGGTAAAGGATAATTGTCATGAAAAGTATATGGAATAATATTGGGCTTTCTATAAATAGAAGTTTCAACATATTGATTAAAACGTTTAATTTTAATATCCAAAAAGGTTAAAACATTTTCATTATTTTCAGTTTCTAAAGTATATTGAAGGTTGAGTTTTACGTTATTGATTATATCTGAAAAATCCTTAGGAGAACTAGATGGATTTTGCCATATTAAAAAAATATCATCTACAAATCTTTTCCACAATTTAATACAATGCTTATGTTTTTTAATAAAATTATTCTCAAAATCCCTTAATTCAAACTCAGCTAATAGACCAGATATAGCTAAGCCCATAGGTGCTCCGTTAAGTTGTTTATATCTTTTACCGTTAAATTTAAAATAATTATTATATATTATCAGTTTTAATGCTTCTTTAATAGCATTTTTTTCAGATTGAGAATAGTCAGTAGATAAATTGAGTCTATTACTTATTATATGAAAAACACAGTCCAAATCTATTGATGGAAATAAGTTCACAATATCTAAATTAGCAATGGAATCTTGCGGCTGTATATTCTGTTCAAATAGATCATCTAAAAATTTAGCCGGATCTGAAATTGAATAAGTAGATTCAGGAAGTAAACTCTTTAATACAGGAACTAAAGCTTTCTCAATAAAATATGTAGGGCTTGAATATATCGCAACAATGGGTCTAACTGAAGGTATTTCTTTATGATCTTTATATTTACCAATTAGCTGAGGAGGAAAAGCAAAGAGATTATCTTTAATAATTTTTTCATATTATCTGGCCATATATGCTTCTTGATTAAATTTTTAATTTTGTATTTTAAATTAGTAGTAGGATCTTTTTCAATTTGTATACAATCCATCTTTTCGATAGATTCTTTCATAAGATTAACATATTGAGTAGTTTCTAAAACAACAAATTTCTTTGTTTTATCAGAATCAACAATTATTATATCTGGATTATTTTTTAAGTTTTGAATAACTTTAAGAGTATTTTTATCGACCTTGTTAGATGTTTTTTGCTTAATAGAACGATATAATTTACTATAAATTAGAGATCTCAATTCATCACGTTGATTTCCATCAGTGTATAAAATAGCATCTTCAAGTCATATATATTTATATTTTTGTCTTAGTTTACATTCAATATCTTCGTTTAAATTAATCTTTTTTTACATTTAGGGTATTTTTTTAAGTCATTGTCTACATTCATAGTGTTTGTTCAAATTTAGGTCTTTTTTTACATTTAGGTTCTTAGGCTACATGAAGGATTTTTGTCTACATGAAGGATTTTTGTCTACATGAAGGATCTTTGTTTACATTTAAGTCTTTGTTTACTTTTAGATAATTGTTCCCATTTGGGGTGTTTGTTTACAATTGTAGTCTTTGTTTACATTTATAGTCTATTTTACATTTAGGTCTTTATTTACATTTTTAGACTTTGTTTACATCTGTTCTCTTTTTTACATGTATAGTAGTTATTTCCATTTAGGTCGTTGTTTATTTTTAGGGCTTTGTACACATTTGAGGTATTTGTTTATATATGTAGTCTTTGTTTACATTTAGAATCAAGACAACAAATATAAACAGTCCCCAAATGTGAACCAAGCCTAAAAGTAAACAAAGACCATAAAAGTAAATAAAGACTAAATGTAAACAAAGATTATAAATGTAAACACTGACTTTAAATGTAAACAATGAATTTAAATGTAAACAAAGACTACAAATGTAAAGAAAGACTACAAATGTGAACAAAGACCTAAATGGAAATAAATACTATACATGTAAAAAAATATTACAGATATAAAAAAAGACCATTAATGTAAATAAAGAACTAAATGTAAACAAAGACTATAAATGTAAACAAGGACTTTAAATGTAAACAAAGATTCCAAATGTGCATAAAGATCTAAAAGTAAACAAAGACCTAAATATAAACAATAACTCTATATGTAAACTGTCCTAAATGCAAACAGACCTAAATGTAAACAGAGACCTACGTGTAAACAGAGACCTAAATGTAAACAAAGATCTTTCATGTAGACAAAGATCCTTCATGTAGCCTAAGATCAAGTCCTAAAATTAAACAAAGACAACATATGTAAACAAAGACCCTAAATATAAACATAGACCTTAATGAAAACAACGACTTAATGTAGACGAAGATTATAAGTGTATACAGAGAAAAGTCATGTAACTAAAGACCCTAAACGTAAACAATGTCCTAAATGTAAATAATGACTATAAATGAAAACAAGAATCCTAAATGAAAAAAAAACCTAAATGTAAACAGACTATATATGTAAACAAAGGTCCTAAATGTAAACAAAGGCCCTAAACGTAAACAGAACTATATAAATTTAAACAAACACCCTAAATGAACATAAACAAAATGAAAACAAAGACTATAATTATAAACAAAGGTCCATGGTACCAATGACCCTAAACATAAACAAAGACGTAAGAATAAAAAAAAAATAAACAAAGACTATAAATGTAAATAAAGAACCAAATGTAATCTATGTCCTTAAAAAATATGACCGAAAATTAGGTAGAGACCGAAAAGTAAACACAGAATATAAATGTATACGTGTACTATACATTTAAGAAAAGCTGCAATTATGAACAATAAACCTACATGTAAACAGACCTAACCCTTACTAAAATTTAAGGTTTTATAAAACTTTTTTTATTGTTTTATCTAGGTTTTAGGGTATTTAAAAGGTTTCTTTGAAGTTTCGCTAAAAAATACTTCTTGAAAAGAAACCTTATCTAAGTTTTCTTTGGGTTTTATTTTTAAAACCTCCTGAAAACCTACGTGGTTTTATGTTTTCTAGAGGTTTCCCAAAGTTTCGGATAAATACATCGGTGATAATAAGTTTCCCTATGGCATTTGGATAATATCTACAGTCAAAAACGTTTTTTAAACGTTTTATTTTTAAAACCTTTTAAAACCTGCACTGTTTTAGGTCTTATAGATGTTTCCCAAGGTTTCAGATAAATATATCGATGATAATAAGTTTTCTTATGGTATTTAAATAATACCACCACTATACCTACAACCAAAAACGTATTTTTTTAGTTTTAGTTTTTGAACCTTTGAAAACCTGCACTTTTTATAGGTTTTATAGAGATTTCCCGAGGATTCGGATAAATACATCGATGATAATAAGTTTTTCCATGCTATTCAGAAAATACCTCCGTTATACGGTTATACCTCAATTAAAAATGGTTTTATTTACGTTTTATTTTTAAAACATCAGAAACCTCCCTTACTAAAATTTATATTTCTAATAATGATAATATATTTCTAAACTTGTACCTGTCTAACTTAGAGTAGGTTTTTAATAATAAAATTCTCTTCTACATCTAAGGAAAATTTAAACATTTTAGATTTCAATTAAAAATTAAAATAATAATAATAATAATAATCTAAATTAAAAAATATACTTGATGATTACATAAATGAGATAATTTTTTTAATAAATAAATTATAAAACAATTAAATTAAAACACAATAAATCTTATATTTCACATATGTATCTGAAAAACTATATTTAAATTTATTTTATAAGTCTTTCGTCAATGAAAAGATATGTCAAATTAAATTCACTAACAAAAGAGATCATGTAACGATATTGATGTAAGATATTAAAAAAAAAATATGCATTAAAAAAATAACCTTTTTTTTTCGGGGGGGGGGGGGGGGGGGGGGGGAGTACTTGAATACTTCCTTTTAAATTATAATCTTTTAAATATTTAGAAGTAAACACCTATAACGTAAGTAATAAATAATAATAATAATGATAAAATAAAGAGGTTATGAATAAATAGTAAATTAAAATTTACAGAAGGAATTTTACACCATAGATTAATCATATTAGTGATTGCTTACAGTGTATTCCCAATACTCTTTAAATGGTACGGGGAAAGAAAATAAAAATAAATTAATTAAAAAATAAAATGAATTAAGAATTCTGTCAAAGGAACAATTTAGTTTAGCACGGAGAAATATTAATTTCAATCTGTAAAAATTTTATTTTTGTTCTTATTTTTTAATATTATTTTTTATCTCATTTTTTGACCGTAAAGCTGGGACACGTACTTTTTAAAATGACTGAAATGAATTAAAATGAAGTGTTTCCACCTAAATTTCATACTTTAGTTAATTAAAAAATAAAATAAAATAAATAAATATAAATAATTGTTGCGTCGAAAAAATTTTTGTACCCCTCAGATTCAGAAAAATCGCCCCTTTCGTTTGGTACTGAATTTGTACCGAGCCACATACTTTTTAAAATGACAGAAATGAATTAAAACGAAGTGTTGCCACCTACATTTCATACTTTAGTTAATTAAAAAATAAAATAAAATAAATAAATATAAATAATTGTTGCGTCGAAAAACTTTTTGTACCCCTCAGATTCAGAAAAATCGCCCCTTTCGTTTGGTACTGAATTTGTATCGAGCCACGTACTTTTTAAAATGACAGAAATGAATTAAAACGAAGCGTTGCCACCTAAATTTCATACTTTAGTTAATCTAAAAAGAAAATTGATTGTCGTGTCGAAAAACTGTTTGTTCCTCTGGATTCAGAGAAATCGCTCCTTTCATTCGGTACCGAATTTTTAACGATACGACTGATATTTCTAATTTATTTTGGTGTTACAAAAAACTGGTCTATAAAAACTCCAGACTGAAACTTATAGTCCTCCGTCCCATTAATGAAATTAGGAATAAAAATTTAGGTCTTAAAATTAAAAATGGCAACTGAACCAATATTTTACAATTTCATATTAATTCACAAGAAACATTTATATTAGCTTTAAAGTTTTTTTTTTCCTCTTCTTCTTTATTTCTGATTTTTTTATTCATTTATTTCTTTTACATAAAAATTATGAAGAGACTCAAAAAAAATAATACATGATAAACAAAATATTTGGTATCTAATATAATACATTTCTTAAAGAAAAAAAAAGAATGTATTGTTTTCTATTCAAAATATTTATTTTATTTATTATTATTACGGTTAACATTTTTATTTCATTCCGATATTGCTAACTTAAAATCATTTACATTAAAAAAGATAATTTTTTTATTTCCTTTAAAATATTTTCCATCAAAATTCTTGAGTACATTTTTCATGTAACTTTTTATTTATTTATTTATTTTTTCTTTCATTCAGAATTTAAAAGAAAAAGTACATTTAGAATTTAACCTGCATTGTACACACTCTCTCTCTATATATATACAATACACATATTTCTTTCTTTCTTTTTTTTCTTTTTTTCTTTTTTGAAAGTGATTAAAATCTGAGTTTTAAAGCCCTTCAATGCTTTCATATCTCAAGCTCTAATTCATTTTTTTCAAGTTCAATGCATTTGCATAGTAAAGATTATTCCAAGTAAAACTTCTAAATTCTTTAGATAGTATTATCTCTATGTTTCAATCTGCAGAGAAAACAATCTGTTCAACAATAAGAACCATTATTTACTTACAAACTTTGAATAAACACCATACAATGCAATAAACTCGCAACAATTGTTTCGGGTCGAAAAAACACACGACCCTTCATCAGGCGAATAAAGTAAGCACGAGTGCTGCAGTCAAGGCGTCAAATTTAACAAAACGCAATTTAACAAAACAGTTTTAAGTGTACGTTTTTTATATGGGAATTTTCACTAGAGTTCGGAAACTTTTGTTACCAACTATACCTGCATACGTCATAGTTTATCGAAAGTTTCTTTCAAAGGGCAGTATCGTGGTATACGCAAGCGAAGTGATGACGTCACAGACCGTCTGTGGATCCAAGAAAAATATTTCCCATGTTAATCGCCCATTGGATTTTTTATAAAAAAATATTAAAAATCGAGGAGAATTGTTTCCCGATTTTAATCCCCATATTTGGGTATAGATATGTATTAGTTATCATGTGCATGCGTTAGATTAAGTTGTTTTTGCAGCAAAATTGGTAAATTTTGAATTTTAAATTTTAAAACTCTAAAAAAAAAATCTGGAGTGACTCCACTCGACTTTCCGAACATTGAGTAATTAACGGTTTTGTAGATAAAGTAAAGTAAGAGGAGTTGTTAAATAAACTAAAGAGAGAAAATTATAATGGGGTGTTTGAGTATTTTTCTTCATATAGTACACGCTGTTTAATTTAACGCTACTGAACTTTGAGCCCATAGATTATAATGATAAAGAATTTTTCGTTGTGTCCCTGTAAAAACCTATAAATGCTAGATTCATTAAAATGCTTATAGTTAGTGCAAAAGTGACTTATAATATTCATATAAATTTTAAGCTATATAGAATAAGGCGTTTAGACGCTATCGCATTTTTAAAAATTTGGTTCCATAGGCCATAATGATAAAGAATTTTTCTTTGTGTCCCTGTAAAAAAACTGTAAGTGCTAAATTCACCAAAATCTATAAAGCTCGTGAAACTGCAACCTATAATATATGTACAATTTTTTTGCTCAGTTTAATAAGGCGTTTAGAAGCTATCACACTTTTAAAAATTTGGCCCCATAAGCTATAATTATAAAGAATGTTTCTTTGTGTCCCTGTAAAAAAACTGTAAGTGCTAAATTCACCAAAATCTCTACAGCTCGTGAAACTGTGATCTATAACATGCGTATAATTTTTTTTTGCTCAGTTGAATAAGGCGTTTAATATCACACTTTTAAAAATTTGACCCCATAGGCCATAATGATAAAGAAATTTTCTTGGTGTCCCTGTAAAGAAACCATAAGTCAATCAATTCACCAAAATCAATAGGGTTCGTGCTACGGTGACTTACAACATACGTACCAACTTTCAGCTCATTTAAGCAAAGCGTTTAGACGCTAGCGTGTTCACTTACACACATACACACACACATACACATACATACATCATCGTAAAAATAACGAAAACGTACTCATGGGACCTCAAAACGTATAGAAACATCAAAATCTCAAATTCGGATTTTTGACATGATTACAATACTTTCCTCACAAAAGTGTTCGGAAAGTAAAAATGGCAAATTTCCATATTCGATTGAAAACATAAACATTGCATTTCAAAGAATGATATTTAGGGTTCCATACAAACGAAACGCTTGCAACTTCGATGACGTAAATTTTGCAAGTTTTTACTTTCTTCTATCTATCTATAATAATAAAAGAAGATGTCTGTCTGACTGTCTGTCTCTCTGTCTGTCTGTCTGTCTGTCTGAGCATCTATACGTTCAGCCCCTACTGAACGCAGAACTACAAAATTTGACATACGGGTGCTCAGAAGCCTGCCCGAGGGGATAGTCAAAACAGAATTTAAAAATTTTAATTAGTTGCGGAGATATTAATTAAAATGTAGACCTATGTCTTAATCAAAAAGCGATCTCAATGACTCAGAATTCACCGAGATTGCATAAAAGTAGATATTTTAACGGAGTTAAAAGCAGAAAAAATGGAAAATAAATTAGAAATATTAGTCCGATCATTACGAATTTGATACCAAATGAAAGGGGAATTTTTTTCGAATCTAAGAGTGCAAGCGGCTTATCGATACGTCAATTAGATTTTTTAAAATTAACTAAACTATGAAATTTAGTTGGCAACAGGCAGACGATTTTCTAAGCGGTCTCGATCGGAAACAAAACACATACGAGACAACTGTCTGTGATGTCTGTGATGAAAACGGAAATGGTTGTAATCAATTAAGATATCATGTGTTTTATACTGGGGGGAAAAATTGCAATTTTCAATTTTTTTCAAATTTTCATTCACGTTACATTTGAATTAATATTCGGCCTAGACAGCATATTATAAAGCTACTGTTCAATTTTCATGAAAATATATGAATAATTAAAAAAATGACATATTTATTGGAAAAAGATTGTCTTCTTTTATTTTTTTGCAGTATTTGCAGTAGTCGAAATTTCGTAGTATGTAGTTTTAATGCCCGATAATTCGATTGTGAATATTTTTGAAAGAGTACGATTATTAGGGAGGGCTTGAGGAACAGGGAAAAAAGGCAAAAAAAAAAAAGAGTTGCAGCGTTTGAAATTGGTTGGCATATTAAGATTTTAAGGCAAGGTATTTGGTTTTCTTTTTTATCCCAGCTTCTATCTATAATAATAAAAGAAGATGTCTGTCTGTCTGACTGTCTCTCTGTCTGTCTGTCTGTCTGTCTGAGCATCTATACGTTCAGCCCCTACTGAACGCAGAACTACAAAATTTGACATACGGGTGCTCAGAAGCCTGCCCGAGGGGATAGTCAAAACAGAATTTAAAAATTTTAATTAGTTGCGGAGATATTAATTAAAATGTAGACCTATGTCTTAATCAAAAAGCGATCTCAATGACTCAGAATTCACCGAGATTGCATAAAAGTAGATATTTTAACGGAGTTAAAAGCAGAAAAAATGGAAAATAAATTAGAAATATTAGTCCGATCATTACGAATTTGATACCAAATGAAAGGGGAATTTTTTTCGAATCTAAGAGTGCAAGCGGCTTATCGATACGTCAATTAGATTTTTTAAAATTAACTAAACTATGAAATTTAGTTGGGAACAGGCAGACGATTTTCTAAGCGGTCTCGATCGGAAACAAAACTCATACGAGACAACTGTCTGTGATGTCTGTGATGAAAACGGAAATGGTTGTAATCAATTAAGATATCATGTGTTTTATACTGGGGGGAAAAATTGCAATTTTCAATTTTTTTCAAATTTTCATTCACGTTACATTTGAATTAATATTCGGCCTAGACAGCATATTATAAAGCTACTGTTCAATTTTCATGAAAATATATGAATAATTAAAAAAATGACATATTTATTGGAAAAAGATTGTCTTCTTTTATTTTTTTGCAGTATTTGCAGTAGTCGAAATTTCGTAGTATGTAGTTTTAATGCCCGATAATTCGATTGTGAATATTTTTGAAAGAGTACGATTTTTAGGGAGGGCTTGAGGAACAGGGAAAAAAGGCAAAAAAAAAAAAAAAAAGAGTTGCAGCGTTTGAAATTGGTTGGCATATTAAGATTTTAAGGCAAGGTATTTGGTTTTCTTTTTTATCCCAGCTTCTAATTAAAATAATTTCATAAGTAATACATCATTTGAAAGCTTTGTTGATTTGGAATTGAACAGTAGATTACAGAAATTTCTACCGCCAGATGGCGCTGAAATATTTTAAAATTTCAATATTTCAAATTCTAATTATGATTATATAATTTTTAATACATCATTCGAAAGATATTTTAAAGTTCTTTTATATTATCGAAAGTATTATTCGAGATTTTACCCGATTTACACGTTTTAAGGTTTCATTTTTAGGTTTTCTTTTGTATCTCAGCTACTAATTAAAATATTTTCATAAGTAATACATCATTTGAAAGCTTTGTTGATTTGGAATTGAACAATATATTACAGAAATTTTTACCGCCAGATGGCGCTGCTATATTTTAAAATTTCAATATTTCAAATTCCAATGAGCGAGGAAGGTGTTGTAAGTTCTAAAACGGGGATAAGGCGCCGCAGGCGCCACCGAGCGGGACTTAGCTAAAGTTAGAAATTTGAAATATCAGCGCCGAAGGCGCTACCGCACGGGAGTTTACTGCGATTTAGATAAGCTATTTTCACGATATATCAATAAGCTGTTATTAGACCTGATACGGGAAAAAGGCGCCGCAGGCGCCACCGAGCGGGAATTTCGTAAAGTCGGATTTTTCAGGGATTGCGAACCAGCTGGTCGCCGAAGGCGGCTAGTATGTAATATAGAGAAAGTATTGGATTCGCGAAAATTTTCTACCTCCGTTTTTTGACGGATCTACACGTTTTGGGATGTCCTGAACACGAATTGATAGTTTTTAAAAAATGTCTGTCTGTGTGTCTGTCTGTCTGTGTGTCTGTCTGTGGTTTCGTGTTTTCACCGTATCTCACGAACCAATGAATGAAATTCAACCAAACTTGGTATATAGTTGGACCCTGGCGGGGCATTGTGCTGATTAGATTTGGGGATCAATAGCCCAGCAGGTGGCGCTGTGATCGCATTTTATGTAAATTTTTAACATGGCAGTATAGGGCAAATTTTCGTATTTTTCACCGTATCTCACGAACCAAGGAATGAAATTCAACCAAACTTGGTATATAGTTGGAACCTGACGGGGCATGGTGCTGATTAGATTTGGGGATCAATCGTCCAGCAGGTGGCGCTGTGATAGCAAAATTTCGTATTTTTTACCGTATCTCACGAACCGATGAATGAAATTGAACAAAACTTGGTATATAGTTGGGCCCTGACATGGAATGGTGCTGATTAGATTTTGGGATCAATCTACCAGCAGATGGCGCTGTGATCGCATTTTATGTAACCTTTTAACATGGCAGTATAGGACAAAATTTCGTATAAATGTACATAATGAGCGTTATTTTAAACTTGTGATTGTAAAATTAATATGAATTATTGATAATAGTAGTAGTTAACTACGAAAAAAAATTTGTGCATGTGGAGGCACCGGTTCCCCCCCTTGGGGGGGGAAGTACCCCCCGGGGGGGTAAATTTTCAAGATGGGTATCTTTCGAAAGATCTCGTCAACACCTTTAAAACGAATGGTTGAACTATAAATCTGTGATAATTTGAAACAAAGTTATCGATTTTTTTTTTACTTTTAACAAAAAAAAAAAAAAAAAAAAAAAAAATCATTTTTTTTTTCTTTTAATATATTGTTACTGGTTGAATTTGTATTACATTTACCAAAAAAGAACTTAGAAAAAAAATCGTATTTTTTTTTTTTTTATTATTATTATTATTAAATATTGTCACTGATTGAATATGTATATAGGAAAATATAGAAGAAAGTCTTGTGGTGGCCACAACATACTAGTTTGCAAATACAGTCGGCAGCAAAAGTATCTGAGCACTAGCAAAAATTTCTATGTATAAATAGTACACTTAGTGCAGTTTTGTTAAATAAATCCTAGTCGAATCCTGTTCTTAGTCAGTCTAAGCACATGATTCGACAAGGATTTATTTAACAAAACAGTGCTAAGTGTGCATTTTTTATATAGGAATTTTTGCTAGTGCTCGGATACTTTTGCTGCCGACTATAGTCATGCATTTGGAACGTTTGCAAACAGCTTTCCATCCGGAAGTGTTCCATTTGTATGTGCCCCTTACACATTAAGGGGCCTCCGTGGCCGGGTGGTTATGTCACCATACTGCTTATCGCCTTCGAGCGTAAGAGAGCGGGTTTGATTCCCCTGCTGGCCCTGGGTGTTTTTCCAATTCTTCGTATTCTAATTCAGTCATGTGCTATCCGTCTTTATCTAACAAAGATTTACAAGCAGACTATAAGTCAAGCGTAGAAATCTGATGTATGTTGATATAATATCAATACATAAATATCAATACATAATAAATATCCAACTAATATACTAACTGAAAGGAAAATGATAAATATTCTATCATAATTTGAAGTCAAATTTGTTTTTAAATGTCTAAATAAAGTATCTGATATAACATTCCAATATGTTGCAGCGGAATAGATTTCATATCTGTCATCCTTGGCGGAAAAAAAAGCATCGCCAAATTATCTGGCGAACATATTTCATTATTTTCAAAAATCATGGTTATTTTAACAACTTATATTAAGAAATTAATAATGAACAATATGAAGCAATATTTCATACAATACATATTACGAAAATATACATGTGGCATGTATATTTTCGTATAACGTTTTTGATCGCCAAATACAAAAAATGCCAAGGGCGAAAGAGTTTTGAAATTTAAAATTAAAATTTTGTCAATTTGACAGCAAAATAACTCAATCTAACACATGCATACGATAACTGATACATATACCCAAATATGGGGATTAAAATCGGGAAATAATTTTCCTCGATTCTTAATAATTTTTTACAAAACATCCAATGGGCGATTAACATAGGAAATCGGTTTCTTGGCTCCATAGACGGTCAGTAACGTCACACTTCGCTTGCGTATTGTTATGGGATAAGTAGTAACGTGCCCTGCGTTACAAGTAACCAGCAGACAAACATCAATGAACATTAAATGTCTCGTCTTTAGTTTCTCGTGTATATTGAATATTTAAAAAGTTGACTTATTTTAAAGAACAATTTCTAATAAATAAATAAGTGGATAAATAAATGGTTTTATCTCTGAAAAATAAAAAAGTTTGTGTTAAATGATATAAAATTTAAACACGAAGTTGAATTTTTTAAAAACACAATTTAATATTTTATAAGTCGTTTCTTTAAAACTGTCCAAGGTTTCAAATAGAAAAGTACAATTTGCAATATAATTTCTTGATGTTCTATAAAAATATATTATTTATTTATTTAAACTACTTTTACATTTTTGGCTAAAAAATATGAAAAGAAATGTAGAATTGCACTATAAACTATGCACTGGAAAATAACATTAATCTATGATACACAGTTTCCTGTAAAAAGCGGAACTCTTGACATATCGTTTAAAATGAATCGGGAAATGTTATTTTTTACCTTTCGGCGATGAACATGACATTGTTTATGAAAAAATATGTCTAAATAAATTTGTTGGTTAAACATATAAATGATATCTGGTAGATATATTGTATACATATTTATTTATTTAACGATGTTTTGAGATATAAGAAAAGTATTTGAAAAGTGCAGGTTTTTCATATTTGAAAAATTACTTTAAAAATATGTATCATCAATAAGGAAAGCATATTATTTCCGAAATTATATTAAAAAAAAAAAAAAAAAACTGCTCTTATTTATTTATTTATTTATATTTTTTTCCCATTTAAGTTACATGAAATGCATGTTGTACTTAATTATGCAGAAAAATAAAATGTAAATATACTTATATGATATACTTACATGATATCATAGAAAATATAAACTAAATATAAAATTATTCATTATTTTCAGGTCTGTGTAACTAGTGACAAACACAATAATCTATATATTTCTCTAACGTGGACCAGTTACGGTTATATTTTGTAGAAACGATACGATAGAGACAATAACATATGTGAGGATAAAAAAAAATAATATACAAGTAATATTTAAGCACGCGGACTCAGTTCAGTGATATAATAAAATTAAATAAATAATAATAAAAAACAAAAGAAAACTTTTTAATAAATTGACTGAAAAACGTAGTAATAAAAAGTATAATCAAAATAGGTACTACAGTCGGTAACAAAAGTCTCCGAACACTAGCAAAAATTCTTATGTAAAAAAGGTACACTTAAAACACTTTTGTTAAATAAATCCTTGTCGAATCCTGTTTTTAGACTGAATAACAACAGGATTCGACAAGGATTTATTTCACAAAACTGTATTAAGTGTACTTCTTTTATATACGAATTTTTTCTAGTGTTCGGAGACTATTGTTACCGACTGTATGTGTTTTTAACAAAAAATTATGCCAAAATGAATAATAAATAAATAAATAAATAAAGGAATCTCGCCAACATGACGGCGAAAATTTATGATAAAAGTCGCCATAGGGCTCCTTTATTACAGTTGTCTTGTCTGGGGAAATATGAAAACTGGGTCGTCAAACATGAATTTTATTTTGAAACCTTTCATTAAATGTTTAACTACCATTAGTGTTTCATCCCACAAAAACTAATAATAATTTGGTGTCTGGTGAATTAAAATTTTTATTGGATGGTGAAATTGGTATAAGATTTATAAGTTTGAAATTTTAAAGGTTATAAAAAAAAAATCAAGAAGAAGAAATAAACTGTGAAAATTTCGCAGTTAAAGAATAAGTGCTAGTTAAAGAATAACAGCACAGTTATAAACTTATAAATCTGAATAGAAGAGATAAAATTAAAAAAATTTCGATTTTGGAAAAAGAAAATACAGGATCCACATTTCTAAACGTCATATACCGGGTGTCCCATAAATCTGTGGACATTTTAAAAATTAAAACCAAAGAAACATTTAAAATGAGATAGTAAAAACAAAAATTTTTAAAACTTTAAAAATACATTTTAATTAAAAACATTAAAATCCACGACAGACGTTTCGGCTAAAACACTAACCCTCCTCAGTGTCAAACATACAAGTACAACATTTACAAAAAGTTCATAACACATCATAACAAGATTATATATTCAGGAGGAATAGCTTTAGCCTCGTTCAAGGCAGAATGTGGCATTTTAGTAAAAGCGCCCTCTAGAGAAATACGGGATTCATATAAATTTACATTAGAGGCTAGAATTTTAAAGTTTTCAAAATAAGGAATAGGATCACTATTGAGGGAATGGATTACGAGTTTCGATCTTAAATCACCTGTTTTATATGAGCGTTTATGTTCCTTTAATCTAATTTCACCTGTTCTGCCAGTTTCACCGATATATGTAGAATCACAATTTTTACAGGGGATACAATAGATTACACCTAGACGCTTAAAGGGGGAGGGGAGACAGTGGGTTTAAAGTTTGAGAGAAAGTTGCTAATACGGAGTTGAGGTTTAAAACTAGTAGTGATATTAACTGTTTTAAGCAATTTAGCGATATTTTTCGGAAACACCTTTATAAAATTCATAAAAATAAAAGGAATATGTAGAATTGAACACGGTTTGTCAAAATGTTATTATCGAAAAGAGAATTTTTTGGGGTAAAGAAAGAAAAAAAGTTAAAAAAAAAATTCGTCGGTAGAGGGCGCTGCATGGACGCATAACGAAAAGTACGCAAGGCAGAGTCCTATAAATTGTCTTCAGTTTTCCAATTTTTTTTCTTATTTCTTATTTTCCTCTCCTACTTATGCATACATGAAGGTTTAATTGGGACGAAGACTTGGTGGATAAAGCGTTGTTAGTGAAGATGTTACCTCAGCTAAGAGTCGCTGACTGAAGCTGCAGTTAGCGTTGTTGTAACTCGTTTGCAAACTGTAATTTGTGGTGATGGCGGACATATGGGATAGGATTTATATGCCCGTAAACATTTGCATGTAAATATAGTTTTTCACAGAAATATGTGATTTGTTCACGTACAGCGTCCTCTATCGATGAAAATTTTAACTATTAATTTTTTCTTTACTTAAAAAAAAAAAAAAAAAAAAAAAACCTTCACGAGAATAACTTTTTTGCAAATCGCGTCCAATCGCATTGTCATCTACAATCTAAAATAAAGTAGATAAAATACTTCTCCATATTACGGGATATAATTGTAACTGAACTGAAGCACGTGCATATACACAGCAAAGCAAGAACACTCAAGCACGCACATGTTCATTTGTACAGGCATACATATACACATACACACTATATTCTTGCATCACTTATGAATTATGAAATATTTCCCGCCTTAGTAGGGGGGAAAACGTTGCGGAGAAAATTACTGAAAATCTGTTAGAGATATATTTTCCTTTTGCCTCCAATTATTATTAATATTTATTTATTTATATTTTTTTCGTCGAGCAGGCCTTGACCTGAAATTTGAGGCTGGTGCAGACCCGTATTACGATGTCACTGTTATATTTCTAAGTTTTGAATGCCTGAAAAGTGAAGTAGGTGAAAGTACACATATGCAAGGACTATTGGTAAACGCTATAAGCAGATTACCAATAGAAGAGGGGAAAAGAAAGGGGGTGACTATGAAATTCTCGAAAAGATGTAATTAGTAGACAAAAGGTATTTTAAAATGAATTGATTTTAGTATAAACAAGTTTGAGAAAATATTAAAAGGAAAAAAACAATGTCTGTTATCTCGATATCAACAAGATAAGGAAATGGAAAAGAGGTAAATCTGAAATTTTGCACTCACAAATGATATATAAGGTTTTTGGAAGTATTTATGTTAAGACAATGACCGAATACAATACATCCATTGATTACATTAGTCAGGTATTGGAAGTAAAAATACCCCCAAATTAAATATTTAAATTGTAAAACCTGCAATTTCTTATTTAGAAATTTGATTTTTATAGCGTTTAATAATGTCATAGAAATAATCCCATTTGCAAACTTTTGAAAAATTCGGACCAATTCTACGCTCTTTACCGCCATCTTAATTTTATGATACCATCAAAATGCAACTCTCTCTTGTTCCGGCTAAACGTCTACTATTGCAACAATTGCCTGCCAAAGTAAGTCGGAAAATAATAATAACTAGTATGTTGTGGCCACCACGAGACTTTCTTCTATATTTTCCTATACAAATTCACTCAGTAACAATAATTAAAAAAAAAAAAAAAAAGTGGGACTTTGACAAAATTTTGGGTAAAATGTGAAAATTATTCTAAGTTTGTCAAAACACGGAAACCGTGGGGCTTTGACAAAATTAGGGGAAAAATGCAAAAATATGTTAAAGTTTGTCAAGACACGGAAACCGTAGGACTTTGACAAAATTAGGGGGAAAAAGCAAAAATTAGTTTAAGTTTGTCAGAACACGGAAACCGTGGGAGTTTGATAAAATTAAGGGGAGAGAAAAAAAAAACAGATTTTTTTTCGTAAAAAGTAAAAAAAAATCGATAACTTTGTTTTAAATTATCACAGATTTATAGTTCAACCATTCGTTTTAAAGGTACTGACGAGACCTTTCGAAAGATACCCATTTTGAAAATTTTTGCCCTATATCACCTTGTTAAAAATTTAGAAAAAGCGGGATGGCAACGCAACCTAAAAGACGATTTTTACCAAAAGTTGATAGGCACTAATTTATGTCAAGGTGCAACTACATACCAATTTGTATGAAATTCTGTGCAGTAGTTACAGAGATACAGTTGCCACAAAATTTTGTCACACACAGACAGACAGACAGACAGACAGACAGACAGACATTTTCTAAAAATGGTAAAATCGTGTTCTACAGCTCTCAAAACGTGTAAATCCATCAAAAACCCGAAATCGAAAATTTTTACGAATCCAATGCTTTCTTCTATTGAAGATAGAAGAAAGTAATAATCTGGTATGTCCCTCACAGAGACTTTCTCTTACCCTGAAATCTAATACTAAAAATACAGGTTGAAAATTAAGAGGTAACATAACGAGTATTGTTATGCAAACCCATGTTAAAACAATTCAAATTAAGCTTCGGAAGAGTTTTATATGATTAATTGGTCCTGTGGGAGGAAGGCTACCGCCCCCCTCAACCCCCCGTTTCATTAATGCACCTATATTTATATAGAATTTAAATCTGTTATTAAAATTAAAAGTTCACTTAATTCAGACAACTTTCACACGCAACATTCCTTGAAACTTATCAGCCTTTATCAAACTTTTCCAGCAACAAATTCATATTAATTTGAAAATACATCTTTTGGATCGCCTGAAATGATTTGATTTTAATTTACTCTAAGAGACAGAGACAAAAATCAAACTTTAAAAAACTAGATTTTGGTAATCAGGAAGCCTCAAAACGAGTAAATACACGAAAAATAATCTGGTGTGTCACTCACACGACTTTATCTTACCCTGAAATTTAATACTATAAATACAGGTTGGAGATTAAGAATTAAGATAACGAGTACTGTTATCTAAACGTATGTTAAACAATTCAAATTAGACTTAGGAAGAGTTTCATATGATAATTAGTCCTGTGTGAGGCCCCGTTTCATTAATGCATCTACATTTATATAGAATTTAATTCTGTTATTAAAATTTACTTAAAATTATACAGACAATTTTCACACGCAACATTCATTGAAACTTATCAATCTTGATCAACTTATCAAAATTTGAGGGTGGCTAACGCCCCCTACCCTCAACCCCCCGTTTCATTAATGCACCTACATTTATATAGAATTTAATTCCGTTATTTAAAAATAATTCTGTTTAAAAAAAATAATTTGTTAAAATTATTATTAAAAAAAATTATCTTTTATGATAATGCAGACGATTTCGATGTTAGAGAAGTAGTATAACACTAAATTAAAAAATAAATAAAAAAGTTGAATTTTTTCTCAAAATTACATTTTTCTTTTTTTTTTTTTTTTTTTTTGTTAAAAAGGAAACTAGTTGGTATAGGTGGACTCTGCTCAGTTCCACATCATATTTATGTTCTCATACATTTCTAGTGCGAGACATATTATAATCACGTCAAAAGAAATGAATTTGACCAAAGCTTGATACAGCGACAGAATGAAATCCCCGCCTAATAGGCTATCCACCGTTCACTTCGATATATTTATCTTATTCTAATCTATTAATTTATTTTATCAGGGTCAATTCTGTTGTTTAGTTTTCATACTACTATTTCCAATGCAATAATCCTCAAAATTCATATTTATATGAATTTACAATTTCGCTATGTTGATAGAATCGTAAATTACGAATAATTTACGAAATTTTCCTATTAGAATATTTGTATTCAATCATGTTCAAACAAATATCATAAATGTAATTTTGAAGTTGTCTAATATATTTATGATCCTCAAAATGGAAGCTTATGCTCAATTTTGCCTTATTCTGACATGTTAAGTAAATCGTAAATTCCAAATAACTTATGAATTTTTTAAAGTGGAAAATTCATAGTCTATGGTATTCATGCCAGTATCCAAAATAATATTTAAAAAGTGGTTTGACATCATTACGATGAAAATATCCCTCAAGATTGAAGTTTATGTGAAATTTTGCTCTATTCTGCCATGTTAAGAAATTCGTAAGTTTCCAATAACTTACGAAATTTTTATATTGGAAAATTCATAGTCATTAATATTCACGCCGGTGTTCTAAATAATATTTCAAAAATAGTCTGACATCTTTACGATGAAAATATCTCTAAAAACTGACGTTTATGTGAAATTTTGCCCAATACTGCTATGTTAAGAAATTCGTAAATTTCCAATAACTTGCGAAATTTTCAAAGTAGCATATTTATAGTGAATGAAATTCCATTTCATACTCAACGAAAAGCTTACTGTAGCATCCCTATATGATACCCATTTAGAATACCGAGTTCGGAATTTCTGATACTATTTGTTCTTCAGATATACTGATAACACACACACAGACATCCACACAGACACACAGACCATTCGCTAAAAACATGATTTTCGTATTCAAGGGACCTCAGAACGTGTAAATGTAACAAAAACTCACGTTCGAAAATTTGACCCTAAAACAATACTTTCTCGACCCTATGGGTAAGAGAAAGTAACAAGCGATGAATATTTATCTTACAAACATACATTATTTATCATATGTCTATATGTCCTTTCCATTCCTGAGCAGCTTTCCTGGACATGGTAAAAAAATTTGATAAAGCACTTCCACTAACAATAAAAAAAAAAAAAAAAAGTTATCTCTTAAATATCTGCAACCCTGTACATCTTTTGAAGATTATATGTACAAACCGCATAGTGCATCTAAATATAATCCTATAGTAATAATATACGGCACAACATGAAATGCACTTCTATCAATTTTCAGCTATTGTCACCCTGTAAACTAGTTCTTTTGTGTAGCCCTGTAAATGAACATTGATTGATTTACCTGCCATTTTCTACATGAGGTATGTTTTTATGCATATAAATAATCTGGTGTGTCACTCACACGACTTTTTTTACCCTGAAATTTAATACTATAAATACAGGTTGGAGATTGATAGGTAAGTTAACGAGCACTGTTATGTATACCTATGTTAAACAATTCAAATTAGGCTTTAGAAGAGTTTTATATGATAATTAGTTCTGTGTGAGGGGGGGGGGTCAACTCCCCGTTTCATTTGTGCACCTACATTTATATTGAATTTAATTCGGTTATTAAAAAATAATTCTATTTAAAAAAATTATTTATTAAAATTATTATTAAAAAAAAAAAAAAAAAAATTATGATGATACAGACGATTTCCATATTAGAGAAGTAGTATAACACTAAACATCAAAAATAAAAGTTGAATTTTTTCTCAATATTATAGTAAAAAAAAAAAATTGTTAAAAATGAAAAAAAATTGATAACTTTATTTTAAATTATCGCAGATCGACTGTTCAACTATTCGTTTTATAGGTATTGGCGAGCTCTTTTGAAAGATACCCATCATGAAAATTTAATCCCCTCGAGGGGGGGGGGGAGGCTCCTACATACACAATTTATTTCCCAGTTGACAATCTCTATTTTAAAAAATATATATTCGTTTCATTTGGTTTAGTGCAGTCTATAGATGTTAAACTCTATTTACCTGCAATTTCCCCCATAGACGTAATGTATTTAAATACTTTTGAATGTCCTTGTACACGAACCATTTGCTTCATCTCAACGAAAAGCTTACTGTAGCATCCCTATATGATACACATTTAGAATACCAAGTTTGGAATTTCTTCTACTCTTTGTTCTTGAGATATGCTGATAACAGACACACAGACATCCGCACAGACAGACAGACAGGCAGACAAACCATTCGCAAAAAACATGATTTTCGTATTCAGGGGACCTCAGAACATGTAAATATAACAAAAACTCACGTTCGAAAATTTGACCCTAAAACAATACTTTCTCGACCAAATGAGTAAGAGAAAGTAAAAATATATATTAATTTCATTTGATTTAGTGCACTCTATAGATGTTAAACTCTACTTAAAAGCAATTTTCCCCATAGACGTAATATATTTGAATACTCTTGAGTGTCGATTTACACGAACGATTTACTTCATCTCAACAAAAAGCTTAGTGTAGCATTTCTATATGGTACACATTAAGAATACCAAGTTTGGAATATCTGCTGCTATTTGTTTTTGAGATATATTGATAACAGTCAGACACACACACACACGCGCAGACCTACCGCTAAAAACACGATTTTCGTATCCAAGGGACCTCGAAACGTGTAAATATAACAAAACTCACGTTCGAAAATTTGACCCTAAAACAATACTTTCTCTACCTTATGGGTAAGAGAAAGTAATAACTGCAATTTTCGCCATAGACGTAATGTATTTGAATACTCTTGAGTGTCCTTGCTGATCTCGTCGCACAGTGTTCGGAATTTCAAAAAAGCTGGCCAAAAGTCGAAATTAAAGAAAACAAGTGAAATTGTGATATATATATATGTTTTCGAGGTCGCTGAATCCGAATCTGACATTGGTTTCTTGAAAACTTCAAAGGCAAACTCAAAAACAAGATGGCGGATCCAATATGGCAGACAAAAAATTAAAAAATTAATATAAGATGAATAATTCTTACATTAAGGGGTTTTTGAGGGCACTGAATTCAAATTTGACGTTAGTTTTCATAAAAAAAGTGATATTACACTCAAAAACAAGATGGCGGATCCAATATGGCGGATCAAAAATCAAAAAATTGATAGATGAAGGATAATTTTCACATTTAAGGGTTTTTGAGGGCGCTAAATTCAAATTTGATATCAGTTTTTATAAAAAAAGTGATCTTGCACTCAAAAACAAGATGGCGGATCCAATATGGCAAACCAAAGTCCAAAAAATTAAAAAATTAAATTAAAAAGTTAAAAAGCTTTTACACATACAGGGGCAGGCGGGGGCACCCAATTCTTTAACGGCTGAATAAAATGGACATCCCTTAACACTCTCCACTTTGAATCAATGCGGGATCTTGCGAGATAAAAAAGTTTCCATACTTTGAAACTTTTGGTTATGTTATAATTGAGGTTAACTTCAAAAAGCCGCTCAGGAGATCACTTGATGAAAAAAAATACAACATAAATATTATCTACTAACCTCCACAATTGTCGGCCATATTTTGTTGAATGTTGTTGTTGCGAAATTTTCCGAGAAACACTATTTGTTTAACTGTTAAAATGCATTAAAAGAAAAAATTGTCACGTTTTCCGCCAGCCTACACTTAGAAATATGTAGATAGAATAAATTTTCCACCTCACAGTTTCATTCAGTGGCTCCCTCTGAAGGTATTTCCGCGGTACTTACGTCTAAAAACGCGCCTAAATTTTTCGACTTTTGGCCAGCTTTTTTGAAATTCCGAACACTGTGCGTCGGTCAGAAGTCGTGAACAGCTTATGTTTCTGATCGAGGAGATCGGAGAGAAGTTGTGTGAGAAGATCGATCTGCTCGAGGGGATATCGTGAACACGGGCCATTACTCATGGTTCTTTACAAGATAGGACATGCACATGATTGATTGCAATCCCAGAGAACGACTTCTCTTGTTAGTACCACTGTTCAGTAATATTTTATATGGTGCACGTTAGAGCATAATGTTTCTTTTTATTCTCATACGATTCAGGTCATAAAAATGTTTGAAAGAAAATGATTTATGCTTTTAGAGAGCAGTAACTATGTAATTTAGTATATAAAGCCTGAACGGTTGCAAGGCAACGATGTATAAAATAGCGATTTAGGTATTTAAAAATGCAACTATGTTTTTTTTTAAATTCGGTTGTATTTTACGCAGGCTCTTTCAAAAGCCAATTTTTCAAAGTGTTCTTTTACACAAGTTTTTAAATCTAAATAGTACAACACGAATTTTTACATGTTTATCGATTCTCGTCTGCATGTTACTTCTAACAGGACATGTTATTTGATTTTAATAACATACTTTGTAATAACAATCTTGCAGCAATGGAAGAAACATCGCATAACAATAAATACTTCGAAGGACGCTTTCGATAACGGATGGAGTTAGACGATGCGTTGCATTTTTCCTACAATGCCATAAAAAAAATATTCTTTTTATCAAGCTTCGTTACAAAAAACGTATGTGAACCAGTATTAGGGCAATAGATTTCGGAAGTATTTGGACACTGCTAAAAATATATGAAGACAGAAAACCTTCAATCTGACAATGAACGTAAGTAACTTAAAAATTCCATTAACCTTTACTGGCGCAGAGTAATTTTGCTCATTTAAAACCAATAACCGCCAGAATTAATGAACGATATTAGAAGAGAAGAAATGAATGAAATTTTACCTCTAAATTATAAAAATAAATTTCTATAAAAATTTCTTTGATGAGTTTTTGCACCTTGGGAATTAAATTTAGGTGTTGTTGTAGCTGCAACATCTTATCAAATAAATCATAAATCATTTACTAAACGTGTTTGCATCAGCTTAAATACAGAAAAAGAGATTTGTGAATGAACTTGAAGGAAATCTGACTTTAAAATAAAGAATAACTGCTGCGTCGAATACTAACATATTTCTGCACTCATGTCCGAGAAATTAACGTCAGTGCTTTCAAGCAAGCAAAAACTTACGCAAATCATTATTTAACATTTCGTTTTGGATTTCCTCAGTACAAATTGCACTAAGAAAATTGTCATTTATCCTGATAAATCGCTCCTGCTGATTAACATAGACACTTCGATTATTTAGGATTTTAACATCTAACATTTACCATTAGATAAAAGGAAAATTTCCATTTAATTAAGTGGATTTAAAATGCTCAAATATTTATAAAACCTATTTTTGTGAAGGCAATTTTATACCTCATAACTTGTACAGAGAATTTCAGCAGACGAAACGTGCCATCATTTAACATTTTTTAAAAAAGGAAACGAGAAGTTTATTTTCGTTTCTTTATTAAAAAAATATAAAACAAAAAATTGAAGTAATTTTTTTAAGTAAAAGTTATTTGAAGACAATTAATAATAATAACAAAAAAAAAAAAAAAAAAAAAAACATAAAATTTTTGAAGTGAGATATCTCATCCTGCTCTACGTATCTACTTTGCCATATACGTTTACTTCATAAATTGAAATTGCATTTCTAAAAGCAAAGGGATATGGAAATGCAGAAATCTGTAAAACTTTGTTTATCACTTCCTCCGTATAGACAATACCTTGAAAATAGATCTTCTGCCGAACAAATGAGCGCTTTGTCAACGCATACGCACTTTAAAATACTACTTGCGCTTAAAACGTATCTCGAACAGCATACAACACTATTTGGTAGAGTTGATTTCGTTTTGAATTTTGAGGCAACAAGGTTATTACGTAATGGTACGATCACAGGATTTGTTAGAAAACTAGATCGTTCCGAAATTGATGTCAGTGTTTCATTACTAACAATGCATGAAAAATTAATAAAACTTATGAACTTTTGCTACCCTTTCACACTGACTGATTCTACATTTGTAACTCGAAAACCAGAATATAAACCACAAGTATTTGGCATATTTCAGACATTATCGCCGTCAGTTTGGATAAGTATTGTATCAGTATTAATTGCAATGATGTTAATACATTACGTCCTCTTAAAATGGAAATATAACACCGGCCGAATTTATTTTAACGTCTTCGCAATACTGGTGAGGCAGAGTGCACTGATAACACCTTCGACATTTGCAGAAAAGCTCTTAATGTACTCATGGGTCTTCGGAGCTATGATTCTTTGCCTTTCTTACGACTCCGTGTTTCTCTCTTTCCTCTCGTTTCCTCCAGTAACTCAAGTCAAAGATTTGTCGGAGTTGTCCTCCGCCATAGAGAAAGGAGATTTCCACTGCATGGCTCTCATGCAACAAGGTGTTCATAATTACCTGCGAAATAAAAACGAGAGACATTTAACTGTGATTGCAAGAGACATCGAGAAGAATCCTTTAAGTTATGGGGACGTCTTAATGAATTTTATCCGAGAGGGTAAAAAACAAAATCTTGCTTTTATTGCCCAGGCATCATTTACGGTACCTTTTGCTGAAGAATATTTCATCTCAGAAGATACTTTCTATGGAACTATAAATGCAATGCTTGTACGTAGAGGCTTCTGTTGCAAAGAAATGATAGATACATTCGTCCATAGACTCGTGGCTTCAGGTATTTATTTTAAATTAATCCAAGAAGATTTTTTTGCGATCAGTAAAATAATTTTATCGTATAGCTCGGAATCGGATAGCACTAATCGAAAATTGACTCTCACCGATCTTGCCCCGGCATTTATCTTCCTTTTGAGTGGTTATTTTATATCATTCCTAGTTTTTGTTGGGGAATTATACTTAGGTCGCAAGAAAATAAATCGCAAAATAGTTGAAAAGAAAAACAAGAGAAAAGTAAGAAAAATAACTTCTGCAGTATAACTTTCAAAATTATTATTATTTTTTTCCTTGCATTAATAACATTATTTGAAATTACTCTGGAATATGATTTCTTTTTGATAATATTTTTTTAATATTATTTTATTGAAATAACATTATTTCTAATCCACAGTGATTTGTAGATATTCAGAATTAATTTTTAATTTGCTAATCTTAAAAAAAAAAAAAAAATCTTTGGCATTAACCATTAGTTATTATTTTTAATTTTATATTAATTCTTATTAATTTATTTTTTCTTTTAAAGAGAATATTTTGATTTATTGGATCAATGCCCCCGTTTTGTTGCCTCTCAAAGACAGAATTTTTGTGCAAATTTTTGCGTGTTGTTGGCTTCATTTAAAATGTGTTCTAATGGATATATACACACACACACATATATATATATATATATATACATATAAAAGAAACCTAGACGTCTCCTTACTCAGAAAAAGACCATGTTGAATTGCTTACAGACATTCATAACTGTTTGTGACGATAATGTTTTTTTAAAATTGTAAACTTTCATCTCTGGACGTCGTGTGACTGGAAATAGAAAATGGATATATGCCCTTTTTCTGTGTATATTAAACGAGTGAAGCAGCAGCATGCAGATTACTAAACAACAGTTAATTATTAAAAGTCTCGCACCAGACCCTTTAGTTTATTTGGGGTGACGTCCTCTTTTGTCATCAGTTGTTTCGGATGATAGCTAAACATGTTCCCGTTAGAAAATTTGAATCCAGGCTATCTTTAGAACTGGATTACTGTCTGATAACTTGCGAGGTTTACGTGGATGCAGACCCCATCTTAATTAACTAATTAAGTAACTAAAGGTAAAGCAGAGTACAAGACTATGAAGTAAAATAATTAAGCTTTTATTTAAACTAAAATAATGGAAGATAAATCTGGCCCTAAAACTCAAGTAGTAGTAACTTTAAGAAACTTAGAAAAATAAGTACAAGAAATAACTTAGATAACTATAAAGAACTCTCACCCAGAGTAGATAACAGAAGGAGGTAGAAGACTGCTCTCCACGTAACCGCACATAAATGATGTGATCACAAACTTGCCGGATGGATTCCCACGGCCGACAATTTTTACACACAACTTTTCTATTTCTATAACTCCACTATACACTTCAGACTAGCTAACTCCATTAGCGAATAATGTCACCTTTAATATAATAATCTAACTTTATCAATATACCGCAAACTATAGTTTAACTATAGTCATCACAAATAAATAACAGATTTATGTGTTTCTTTCCGTATATATTTTTGCTGCATTATGTATATGTGTTCTTATACATTCTTGTTTTTGGATCAGAACTTCATTCTCATTTGACTGATTAGGGGTACGGTTAAATGACAAAAATATTTTCAGTAGCTCTTTTACACATCTTTTACACATTTTAACACATTTCACGCATTAAGGCGTGTTTTAATTGGCCTCACAACCCAGTTATTCATCCATGTTCTCTTCTAAAATAAATAAAATAAACAAAGAAAGAAAGAATATAGAATATGTATGTTCTAATAATAGATAAATCATCTACAAATGCATACAATCTTCGTCCAAGACATAAATGATCTAAACACACACACACACACACACAAAAAAAAAAAAAAAATCATGTTATGCATACTTAACAAGTTTAACATTTTCTCTTTCTCAAATTATATAATGATTTTTTTTTTCTATACAAACATCACGTATAATATATAGAGAGTATTATTAAATTTATTCATGTTGGCAATTTACACTTTTCAAATATAGTTCATATTTTTAATTTATTATAATTGTTAAGGGAAAGGAAACTGGTAGTAAATCGATATTTTTCTTCGTATTTTTTAAACCACATAATGTTTGGAAAACGAAATTAGTTCATATTTTTTTTAGGAATAATTAATTATAATTGAAAATAAATAAATAAACTTAACTGCATTTTTCTTTTACATTTTTGCCAGATTTCATACTTGTGTCCTATTATTTTTATTGATTGGACTATTTTTTTTTCTCTTTCTCAGTTCTCTTTACACAAACAAAATACATTCAATTATGTCGTTTTGCAGAATGCTTGCTGTAATTTTATGTACACACAATATACGCCTCTTCTGCTTCACACCCTAACTCAATACGTTATTTTTGGTTGTGGCCTCACAACCCACAATGCCAATTATAATTTGTATACTGATTCCCAAACACTGGCTCAATTTGCATAAATTTTAGGTCTTCCCATATTGACATTCTGGTAATTTCTTTTGTATTCTAAAATTTGTTTTTTCATACCAAAATATCACATTAAAATATTATTATATTGAAATAAATAATAAAATTTGTAAATAATAAATAATTTCAAAAAAATTAAAATATTGTATAAACTTACGAATACATAAAATATTTTACTTTTGTAATTATTGATTTCCTTTTCACTTAATTTCAATTTGTCATACATTTTCAAGAAATATTTGTTGCTTAAATACATTGTCTTACAGATGTGAATGTGTTTTGTTTTCTACATTTCATTGATTATTTTATATTTCTATTGTCATGATTTCAATATACATTGTTGCATCATATGAAAGATAACTATGTCTTGTAATAAGTAGTTCTTGTTAATTATTGGTGTTATATACTTAATGTTTAGTTTTAAATTATTAGCCACTCTATAATATAAAAAATATTTTTGAAGTAATATTGATTTTTATATAAAAAGCTGTTTTCCAATTTATTGCTTGTATTTGTCTTGATGGGATATATTTTTATTACCTTTCAAATTTTTTTCTTCTTTTTAGACGATGGGGAAAATAGGTGAGGAAGTTACTCACATATTATTTAAATGCAGCTAATTTTATCCTAAATTTATTAAATATAAAATTATCAAGTAAATAATTAAATAAATTAATTTAATTTAAATCTAATTCACAATTAAGTTACTTAAAGTATTCGAAATTATCACAGAAGCTCACTTTTATTAATATCTGTTCTTTCAATTCATTTAATTGAATAATACAAATTTTTATTTAATATGATAAAATGACTTATCGGAAGATCACAGTTTATGTGTTTCCCGCTGCACAAAGCTCTTGAATGCTCAAATAATTCAGTGTAAATTTATTACTTTGTTTATTGAATAAGTATCATTAACTGATGCAATTTAAATCCTTTCCGCTTAGTAAATAACTTTGGATTACCCATCTGAAATCCTGTATCTGACTGCTCAAAATATAATTCATTAATTAATTACTCTTACAGAAAAATCAGCATCGAATAATATTGCACGCTATTTCATTATAGCTAAAAATTAGAAATCCCTGTCAGATATTATCATGAAAAAAATTATTTAGTTTCTAAACAACAATTATAATGCCATCGTTAAATGTAACGGATTTTGATTTGAGTGATCCATTTCATTGGCGAAATAATTGGCTATAACTTTTAATAACGAACTTGTGAATTCAAATTATTTGTATCATTTTATTCGAGGAACAAAGAAAGTATTTGGCACTATAATTTGGCTGTTTTTTTTTTCTGAATATTGTCTTTTTACTTCAGACATCCCAGGTCTGTTCTCGTGAAGGGAACTCAAAACCGCACCTGATTATAGCGTAGAAAATACGTAATTTGAATAGCTCTCTTCCCTTGCAGTCTGCAAACAGAATGTACTGTTATTTAAATTAGACTTTGATGCCACTGTATTTTCCTGATGCTCTTGTATAGTTCTTTTGTCTGCTAAATAAAAAGCTTTTTGAAATTGTCATTCTGGAGTGTTTCTTCACGACCATTTAAATGAAAATTTCCGAACCTTCACTACATATTTCTACAAGTAAATATCTTCCAACAATAATCAACATGAGATCATGTGTATAACTAGTGTATCTATAGGTCATATGTCTCATAATCCCATTATCATTAATATTGTAGAAGCAGTTTTAGTTGATAGTTTAATATCCAGCATAATTAACTCTGTACTCTATACATGTATACTATAAAAAAATAAACATATTATACTTGCCAACCATCTCATTAATATCTGTACAAGTGCTAACATCCCCTGAAAAAACGCCCCTTTTCTCACACCACTATATTTTTAGAGTTATTCTCTCCAAATGTTGTTACGATTAAATAAGATTAAAATTACTCTAAAAAATTATTGGTGTGATAGTTTTTTAAATAAATATTTCATAATGCTCTAAACAATTCTAAAATCTATTTTTAAGAGAAAAACATAATCACACGCCATATTTATTTATTTAGTAACTAGTTGGCATAGGTCGACTCTGCTCAGTTCCCCATCATATTTATGTTCTCGTAAATTTCTAGTGCGAGACATATTATAATCATGTTAAAAGAAATGAACTTGACCAAAATGTGATACAGTGACAGAATGAAATCTCCGCCTATTACGCTATCCACCGTTCACTTCCATATATTTATCGTATTCTAATCTATTAATTTATATTATCAGGGTCAATTCCGTTGTTTAGTTTTCATGCTACTATTTCCAATGCAATAATCCTCAAAATTCATATTTATATGCAAAATTTATAATTTCGCTATGTTGATAAAATCGTAAATTACGAATGATTTAAGAAATTTTTCTATTAGAATATTTGTATTCAATCATGTTCAAACAAATATCATAAATGTAACTTTGAAGTTGTCTAATGTATTTACGATCCTCAAAATGAAAGTTTATGTTCATTTTTTTCTGACATTCTATTCTGACATGTTAAGTAAATCGTAAATTCCAAATAACTTACGAATTTTTTAAATTGAAAAAATCAGTCTATGATATTCATGCCAGTATCCTAAATAATATTTCGAAAGTGGTTTGACAACTTTACGATGAAAATATCCCTCAAGATTGACGTTTATGTGAAATTTTGCCCTATACTGCCATGTTAAGAAATTCGTGAATTTCCAATAACTTGCGAAATTTTCAAAGTAGCATATTTATTGTTACTGATGTTCATTCCGGAATCAAAACTGATATTTTAAAACTGGTCTGACATTTTTACAGTAAAAAGTTTCCATTTAATGCACGTTTAAGTGAATTTTTGTCCTATTCTTTCATGTTAAGAAAATCGTAATTTCTAATAACTTACGAAGTTTTTTAATTCGAATATTGCAAATGAATAGGGTTCTTGCCAGTATCGAAAGTAATATTTTAAAACTGATCTGACCTCTCTGCGATCATTTGTTCGTGAGATATCGTATAAACAGACTAACAAACTAACGGACTAACACACTAACGGACTAACAGACACCCTACAGACAGACACCATTCAAATTTTTTCATTTTCGGATTCCTTACACCTGAAAACGTGTAAAAATTAAAAAACAGAGGTCGAAAATTTTCACGATTACCAGTTCCCCATACCTATAGAACTAAAAAGCCTTAAAACGGTAGTGTTTTTAAGCCTAATATGTTGGTGTATTTAAATCTAAAACATGGTGGCGTTTTAAAACACTTGCAATGTCTTAATTTCAGATGCAAAAATGTGTCTTAAAAAGTAAGACTTTTTTTTTTCCGTTTAAAAATGACCATCCATTTAAGACACCTTTCTAACTGACTTTAAGTCATTTACGTTTACAGTGTAAGTATACTGTGTGGTTCGAATGTACGAAAAACGAGTCAAATTTGTTTTAGAATCATGAAGTCGGTAAATGTATGAATAGTATGAAATAAATGATAATACATATACAAAAAAACAGACTTAACTGTTTTATGAATGTTGGTACAATATTGTAACGGTGATTGAAGCTGTCGGTAGTCCTTTCTGAACGTGGATGTATGTATCAGTACAACAGTTTTTAATCTGTTTTGAATGATTGTTTAGCGTACATCAGAGATGTTTCAAAACAGTATCTGTAATAATACATTTAGAGTAATGTACACTGTTGCAAGTAACATGAAACAAGAATCGATAAACATCGAAAATTTCATTTTGTATTCTTTTTGAGATTTAAAAATGTTGTCTTAAAAGGGACTTTTAAAGGTGTGCCTTTAAAAGAGCTTGTTTAAATTACAATCAAAAATGAACCTGACGTTGTATTTTTAAAACTCTTAATTCAATATTTTATCTATCGTTGCTTTAAAATTTTCAAGGTTTTAAAAACTAAATTGCATAGATACTGCTCTTTCAAAACATGAAACATAATATATATATATATATATATATATATATATACATATATATATATATATATATATATATATATATATATATATATATTACTTATGACTTGTAAATGTGAAATGAAAAGAAAGATTATGCTTTATGCTATACATATTAGAACACATTATTTTGCACTGTTACTAAGCATCTCAGTGGTAAACAATATTAAATTGCTGATAGGTCTTTCGGCAGTTTTCATGTTTTGCTCCATTTTCAATGAATAGATAAATATAATATTTTATCTTCAAGTGAAAAAAATCGCATTGGTTCTTGTTTATTATTATTATTATTATTATGCTGTCACTTATTCTTTAGAAAATAAAAGAAACATACTCACATTTAAACGCATTCGACATTTTATACAACGTTGCTTTGAAACTGTACAGGTAACAAATGGTAAATTACATGGTTATTACTTTCTAAAATATTAAAGGACTACGATTTATTTATTTATTTATTTATTTATTTATTTATTTTTTGTAGATGTTAAAAAAATATAAAATGAAAAGTAATATTATGCTCTGACTTACACACTGGAAAATATTATTGAACAAGAGGTACTAAACAGCCCAGTGGTACTAAGTAGTTAAGCAGTGTTCTATGCCACTGTACTTTACAGCTCGATTTCGAATGAATTGATACATGTTATTTTTTATCTATCGTCGAAGAAAATGACATCTGTTGCTTTTTTTTTAAATATGTTGTTACTTATTCTTTAAAATATAACGCATAATTTTTAAAAGAAAATAATTTGGTGTGTCACTCCGTTTCTTCTTCGACTTCTGAGACGTTAACGAAAAACAGACTTAACGGTGGTTGAGGCTGCAACTATATTAGCAAACGCAACTTGTCAGTAACCATACTTTGGAAATTTAGTTCGGATTTCTCAATAAAATATATAATTGACATTTATCCTAATAAATCTCTTCTACTCATTAAGATACTTCTCGATATTTTAGGATATTAACTTCTAACATTCACTCTCAGATTAAAAAAAAAAAAAAAAAAATCTCATCAATTAATAGTTTTTAAAAGCTGCTGAAGTATACTTTTCATGAATCACGTTTTTGTACAGGTAATTTTACATTCCAATCCTTGAGGAGGTCATTTTAACAGATAAAAGTAATTGCTATTTATATATTTTAAAGGAAAGCATTAAAAAAAAAAAAAAAAAAAAAAAAAAAAAGGCTGATTTTTTCTTTGATAAAAAAAGAAAAAACAATAAATACATATAAAGCTTTTCTAATTAAACATATAACTTAAAATTATTTCAAGGTAATCCATTTCGGAATAAAACGGATAAATTGTATATAGATTTCTCAATAAGAAGGTAAAACCTCCGATATTTCTAAAACTTTTAATAGAAGGTACCCTATTTTGCTCAAGATTATTAGATATACAACTACATTTAAAGAAATTTCAGGGATTAAAATTTGGTTTTAAAAAAAAATATGGAAATACAGAAAACTGTAAAACTTGGTTTATCGTGTCCTTTGTTTACAAAAGAACTTGCAAATGCAACGTATGACGAACAGATTCGTTTTTTGTCAATGGATGTAAATTTATACGGTAAAATACTACTTGCACTCAAAATGTACCTTGAACAGCACACAAAGCTGTTTGATAAAGTTGATTTTGTTTTTAATTTTGATAAAGCAACTATATTACCTAATGGTACAATCGCGGGATTAAGTGGTGAAATAAATCGTTCCGAAATTGACATCGGTGTTATAGCACAAAAAATGCATGAAAAAGCAATGGAAGTAGTGGATTTTTGCTACCCTTTCGGACTAGATGACTTTACATTTGTAACTCGAAAACCACAATACAAACCACAAGTATTTGGCATCTTTCAGACGTTTTCGCAGCCAGTTTGGTTGACCATTGTATTAGTACTCATTGCAATGCTCTTTATACATTACATCCTCTTGAGACGAAAATATAACTCCAACCGAATTTATTTCCACGTTTTCGCAATACTGATGAAGCAGAGTGCACTAATAACACCTACGTCATTTGCAGAAAAGCTCTTGATGTATTCATGGGTGTTCGGGACCATGATTCTATGCCTTTCCTATGACTCCGTGTTCCTTTCTTTCCTCTCGTTTCCTCCACTTACCCAAGTCAAAGATTTGTCGGAGCTCTCCTCGGCCGTAGAGAAAGGAGATTTCCATTGCATGGCTTACGTTACATATAATATTGCTAACTATCTGCGAAATACAGAACAGAGACATTTGCGAGTGATTGCAGAAGACATCGAGAAGAGTTATGTAAATTACGGTCACGTCTTTTTAACTTTCATGCGAGAGGGTAAAAAGCAAAATCTTGCTTTCTTTACCCTTTCATCCTATGCGAAATCTTTTGAAGGAGAATACTTCGTTTCAGAAGATCGTTTCCTCGAATCTATGGGCGCAATGATGGTCCGAAGAGGATTCTGTTGCAAAGAAATGTTAGAGACGTTCGTGCATAGAATGATGGCTTCAGGTCTTTATCTTAAATATATTCGTAAGTTGTATTTATCGTTCTCTGAAGTGATTTTGTCATACAACTCGGAATCAAGTACCACTAACCGAAAATTGACTCTCACAGATCTTGCCCCAGCGTTCATCTTTCTCTTGGGTGGTTACTTTATATCGTTTCTTGTTTTTGTCGGAGAATTATATGTAGGTCACAATAAAAAAAAACCGCAAAAAAATTGAAAAAGAAAAAGTTCTTAAAAGTATCTTCTGCAGTATGATTTTCAGAGATAATTTTAGAACAGTATGCAGATTATTTTTAATAATTATTTAAGATATTTTAAATCAATCCTCTTTTTTTTTTTTTTTTTTTTTTTGGTTATTAAAAAAAAGAAAAAAAAAAAAAAAAGATATATATATATATATATATATATTCTTGATGTTATCTGTAAAATGACTATTGTTATTATTATTATTTTTTATTATTTTGCTCTTTTTCATTTATTTTATGTGTTAAAAATATTTTATATTCCAGATTTAAGAATTCCCTCTTTATCAAGTTTTACCTGCATAATGTTAGGTTTAAATAAATAAATAAATAAATATATATATATAGTAAATTAGTTTTTAAAACCCAGGAATAACCAGAGATAACCAGGAATAACCAGGAATAACCATTAATGCCACCAAAAAACATATAAACGAATAATAATTTTACTAGTTTCATTATATTGTGATGACTTTAGTTCGAAGATGAAAACAATTTATTCTACGACTCTAATAAAGTAAAATAATCTGGTGTGTCACTCACACGACGTTCTCTTACCCTGAAATTTAATACTATAAATACAGGTTGGAGATTAAGAAGTAAGATAACGAGTACTGTTATGTAAACTTAATTTAAAACAATTCAAATTAGGCTTCGGAAGAGTTTTATATGATAATTAGCTCTTTGTGAAGGGGCTACCGCCCCCCACCAACACCCGTTTCATTACTACTTCTATATTTACATAGAATTTAAATCTGTAATAAAAATTAAAAATTCACTTAAAATTATTCAGACAACTTCTGAAATTATTCGATCTTCTGAAATTATTCGTTTTTAAGTTACTCTAAGAGACAGAGACAAAGATCAAACTTTAAAAAACTCGACTTTGGTAATCAGGAAGCCGCAAAACATGTAAATACACAAAAAAAGAGCGATCAATATTTAGCTTAAAAACATACATTATTTATCACATGTCTATGAGAAATTCATTTTCATTCCTAAACAGCTTTCCTGGACACGGTAAAATACGATAGTAAAACACTTCCACTAACAATAAAAAAGACTGCTATCGCTTAAATATTTTTAGCTCTGTATATCTTTTGAAGATTATGTACAAACCAAATAGTGTACCTAAATATATTTCTATAGTAATAATATACCTGAAATGCACTTTCATCAATTTTCAGCTATTGTCGCACTACAATCTAGTTCTTTTGTGTAGCCCTGTAAATGAACAATGTGTGATTTCCCTGTCATATTCTACATGAGGCATGTTTTTACACATATAAAAAAATATATATTCATTTCATTTGGTTTAGTGCAGTCTATAGATGTTAAATTCTACTTATCTGCAATTTCCCTCATAGACGTAATGTATTTGAATAATCTTGAGTGTCTCTGTACACGAACCATTTGCTTCATCTCAACGAAAAGCTTAGTGTAGCATCCTATATACATTTAGAATACAAAGTTTGGACTATCTGCTGATATTTGTTCTTGAAATATGCTGATAACACACAGACACACACCAACCGCTAAGAACACGATTTTCGGATTCAGCGGACCTCAAAACGTGTAAATATAGCAAAAACTCACCTTCAAAAATTTGACCCAAAAACAAAACTTTCTCTACCTTATGGGTAAGAGTAAGTAAAAAAAGAATGTTATCGCTTAAATATTTTCAGTCCTGTATATCTTTTGAAGATTATGTACAAACCTCATTGTGCACTTAATTTAATCCTATAGTAATAATATACGGCACAACCTGAAAAGCACTTCCATCAAATATTAGCTATTGTCGCACTATAATCTAGTTCTTTTGTGTAGCCTTGTAAATGAAAAATGAATGATTCCCCTGCCATATTCTGCATGAGGCATGTTTTTACGCATAAAAAAATATATATATAGATATTACTTTCATTTGGTTTAGTGCAGACTGTAGATGTTAAACTCTACTTATCTGCAATTTCCCCCATAGTCGTAATGTATTTGAATACTCTTGAGTGTAACTGTACACGAATCATTTGCTTTATCTCAACGAAACGCATAGTGTAGCATCACTATATGATACACATTTAGAATACCAAATTTAGACTTTCTGCTGCTATTTGTTCTTCAGATATGCTGATAACAGACAGACACACAGACACATGCACAGACAGACAGACAGACCGACCGACCAACCGCTAAAAACATGATTTTCGGATCAGGGGACCTCAAAACGTGTAAATACAACAAAAAATAACTTTTGAAAATTTGACCCCAAGACAATACTTTCTCTAGCTTATGGGTAAGAGAAAGTAAAAAAATACACAAGTGATGAGACAAAAGACTGAAGGGGATTCTTTAATCACATTTGAAGACACATTAATTGTGATATATGTATATATTAAAAAAAAAAAAAATTCAAAATTGCTGTAAACTTTAAAGGAGGGAAACATACTTTGCTCACAACAATTTTCAAGATGCATGGACTTTTACTTTCAGGGAACTTCGCGGACTTAAAATTCGTTTTTAAAACAAAGTGACATGGATATACTGAAAACTGTTAAAAAAAAAAATGGTGCATCGCTTTTGCCGTGTGAAAAATACTCAGCAAATGCAACTTTATGGCGAACAGATGCATTTTTCTTAATGAAAAGTTCGAATGCTACTTCCAATCAAAATGTAGCTTGAACTTCATACGAAACTGTTTGATAAAATCCATTTCAAGCTGAACATTGATAACAGAAATGTTTTACCTAGTGGTAGAATATTAGGATTAATTGGAAATATAAACCGTTTCGAAGTTGACATCTCTCTTCAATCAGTAATAATGGATGAAAGAACAGTAAAATAAATGAAATTATGCTACCATTTCGTATTCCCTGATTTTACATTCGTAACTCGAAAACTAAAATGCAAAATAAAAATATTTGGCATCTTTCAGTCGTTTTCGGGGTCAGTTTGGTTGACCAATGTTTTAGTACTAAGTGAAATGACCTTAATACATTACTTCTTGTTACAACGGAAAAGTAACGATAATTGAATTTTTTTTCACGTTTTTGCAAGACTGATGAATCAAAATGCACTGATGATTTCTTTGTCATTTACAGAAAAGTTTTAAAAGTATTCATGGGTGATCGGAGTCATGACCCTGTGTCTTTCTAACGAATCCGTTTTTTTTTTTTTTTTTTGTCTTTTACTTCATTTCTACTCACTTCTACCTTTATTTCATTCCCAATCGCTAAAGTAAAATATTTGTCAAACTTGGCATCACTCTTAAAGAAAGGATGTTTTTATTGCATGGCCTATCTTCATGAAAGTGTTGCTGACAATCTTTGGAAGGCAAAACAGAGTCATTTAATAGTGATTGCAACTGACATGAAGAAAAATATTTTTGTAAACACACACACACACATAGATATAGTGGTTTTAAATCTGTTGCTCGGATTTTACTACGTTTTAAAAATTAATTAATACATATAATTAAACTGTTCATTGATGGTTTGTTGGTTGCGGTTGTAGCACTACTACCATTTTTTGTACATTAAGGCTTATAAAACTGGAACTTATGGTTTGAAATAGATTTTGAACAACAATAAACAAACATACCAGAACCGGGACTCGAACCCGTCACCTAGAAAGTGATGACTTTCCCAAATCAGTCGATGACCAGATGATCCTGCTCACTGATAAGTAGCGGAAATGGTACTATTTGATTCCTGATCTGTAGATCCACTAGTTATATCCCTGCGTTTCTTTCTCGGATACATGATGCACTTCCAAAACTTCAGTCGAGCTAACAGTTGTTATGATTTAAAAAATGGAACCGTTATAACTGTCAATTTGAATATTCTGAATCTGTGTAAGGCATTCATAAGGGAGCATTACAGCTGACAGTTTTTGAGAAGTCCATATATGCATTTTTTACTTCACAACAGATGTACGGAAAGAAAAGTCGCAATGTTTTATTTCCGGGAAAAGATACGTTAAATGAGAAACATAAAATAAAAGCTTTGTGAAATGATGATACCACAAAATACATACACGTAGATGTAAATGCATATTTTTTAAAAATGTGAAACAGAAACTGTTTTCGAATGTATTATGGTATACTGTGCACCAAACACACTATAAAAAGATATTGAAAGAAGAGACAGTACTTTGTTTATTATTAAAAGAAAATTGAAAAGAAGTATTTGTAGAAATTTCTTACTCAAACATTCTTGATACATTTCACCTATTTGGATTTTTAAATAATGTTACACTGCAAAAAATAAACCTGTAAAAGTACACTGACAGTTGGGTGCCAGTATTTCTCCGTCAAATACACAGTTTAAAACCACACAATTGTATTTTACTCAGAAATCCTGTAAATCAAACATGTTTTTTGTTAAAAGTACAGTTTTGTTCTGCATATTTGACGGAGAAATACTAGCACCCCAGCTGCCAGATTTTTCCTGTACTTTTAACAGATATTTTTTACAGTGTAGTTATACTATTAATATAAGTACTTCACCGTACGAAATAAATAGTAGTAATGCAAACTTAATGTGGCATTTTGTATTTATCCAATCAACTGTCTCACTACATTAACTGGATTCCCTGGCTATTCAGTTGCACTGTAACTTTATCTGAAAGAGTTAATGATGCACTAAATGTTAATGTCATGATATTTGAATTGAATATTTTTGTAGAAGTATTTGTAGAAATTTCTTACTTTCACTTTGATACATTTCACCTATTCGGATTTTAAAAAAATGTTAGTTATACTATTAACATAAGTACTTTACCATATGCAATAAATAGTAGTTATGCAAACTTAATGTAGCATTTTGTATTTATCCAATCAATTGTCTCACTACATTAACTGAATTCACTGACTATTCAGTTGCACTGTAACTTTATCTGAAAGAGTTAATGATGCACTAAATGTTAATGTCATGATATTTAAATTGAATATTTTTGTTACAATCATTTCTGCATTTGTACTAGTTTTAACATTAATATATTAGTTTAGAATAAATACATTTGTTTTAAACAATTATTTAAAATCATTTATAAATAAATACTCGTATCTGAAAAAATATATTTTAATCACAGCTTCGAAGATTTAGGTGTTCTCCTAAAGATTTGTAACAACTATACTTGTTTTACATATAATTAGAATAATTGTGAATTATATGTTCTGTCTTTTGTTATTATTATAATGCATTCAATAAAAATAATTTCACTTGTAGATATAATTCATTTTCAATTCTTTTAGAATAGTGAGAAAGATATTTTTAATTTTCTAACAAAATTTAAAAGTATTTATAATTTCAGTTCTTCTTTCACACTGTTCGCATTTCTTTTACTATGAATATTTATAATATTTCACAAAAACACTTTTAAACTATATTTACGCGTAACATCATAAATAGTAAGTTATAGATACTTTTTAACACCGCTAAAAAAAGAGGAAAAAATAGATTAACGCATCTTAAAAATTCAGCATATTCCGTAATGATTCTGGGTGGCCTAGAAATGAATAAATTATGTTAAACGTATAACTTTCTGTAAGGAATATCTTTATTGTATCTGAAAATTGTATGCTGATTTCGTACGTTTAGCGTACTATAAAATGCTAAGATATAAGAAGTTTGCCTCTCGACCGTAATGCGTTTGAATTATTTTATAAGTTCTTGTGCACAATTCCTTACTGCTACAGTATTTACCAATATGTATTTGGACTATTTCGAATTGAGACGTTTCTTCAAATATCTAAAAAAAATCTTGAGGAATTATCTTGAAACTTTGGGCATACAGACGACATGTTATGCCTCATATATTTCAGTAAAAGTTTTGTCCAGAAGAGGAAAGAGCGACCAGTAAAAAAAAAAAAAAAAAAAAAATGTAAGTTAAAATGTTTGGGATTACACTGTAAAATACAACGCTTGAGATGTATTTTTGCTGTAGTAGTTGATTTTAAGGATTGTTGTAATTATCTGTATAGATTTTTATGAAGCTACCACACATATTCATGGAGATATAACGGTTTCTTTAAAGCATTAAAAAAAAAAAAGATATTGTAACACTTAGAGTATTAGAATTAGTGCAAACCCACTTTTATAAAATATGGCATACTACATTATACACAGTATACTACAATCAGAATGAAAAAGTATTATGAGCATTTTTTGTAAATAATTTTTAACTACGCATGCGCAAGTGTTAGTGCGATTTCATTTACATAATTTAATAGCCAAATGTATTGAGCTAATTATATCAAAACACTAAACAAATGTGGGGTAAATACAAAAAGTTATGAAAGATTGAATGAACAGATTTTCAGTTCCAATCAAAATAAAAGCTAAACTATTACTCACATTTTTATTTGAATTCAATCAATGCCCGGTGGTAATACAGTGTGTGTTGATTATAAATATATGTTGATAAAACCCTTTATCATTTTCCTGGTTTTGAGAGAGAATTGAAATTCTATTCATACTATAATTAACAAATTCTTGAATTTACACCACATTTCTTTGGGATTATCATATAAGTAGCTCTATACCTTTGGCTATGAAATTATGCAAATAATTTATTTTTTAAAGATCACGCATGCGTAATTAAAAATTGTTTAGTAATAATGCTAATATTTTTAAAGATATTTTTGGCATTTTGGTTGCAGCATTCCATATAGCGACGGATATCCATTAGACAACTAAATTACATCCAATAATCAATGAAAGGTACAAAATATCTAAAAAATGCCGATTAAATGTCCTGGATATCCAGTACTAATTATCGATATCTATTAGATGTTAAAATATAGACCAAGTTTAGACGTGCCTTTTTCGATGTCTAATAGGTGTAACATGGTAGACGTTATATTTATAGACGTTTAATGGATAATATTTTAACTTTCATACAAGTTTATAGACTTTTATGAATGTAAGTGTGTGTGTGCAATGCTGTGTGTAATGTAGTTTGCCAAGTTTCCTGAAAATGGCTTTACACTGGGTCTAATAATCTACGTGTCATATTAAAAAAGAGGCAATTTTTTCTGTATTTTTTTAAATAAACTATTATTTCTCCATGAATATATCTGGTAGTCGCATAAAAATTTGTACACATAATTAGAACATTCCTCAAAATCATGTGCTACAGCAAAAATGCATTTTAAGAATTACTAGAGAACTATTCAAAATATTTTGATTTCCGTTTATTTTTTTACTGTTCCCCTTTTCCTCTATCTGACAAACTTTTTATCCAAATACTTATTGCTAGATAGTGTATTGTAAGATTTTAAATTGGAAGCACTTTACAGTAAATAATAATAATAAAAAAAAAATGAATCGCATATATTTGTTTTATAGAATTTAAAAACTATTTATGGAAATAAAACTGCAGGCAAACAGACGAACGGAAATCCTAAAAACTGATACATTTTAATGAAAAGCGTTAAAAATATCCTCTTCAGTTTTCAGAGTAAAGAAATCTGGTGTGAAACAACCACACGACTTCCATTACCCACTATTACACATATTTAGGCATTTTTCGGATATAATGGGATCAGAAGATATAAAAGTGACCTAAAGAAGTAGAAACCTAACACTTTTCTGGCAAGATAAACTTTATACACATGTAAAGACATATAAAACGAAGCTTACAGATAGCGAAGTAAAAAATAAGAAGAAAAAAAAAAAAAAGGTAGTTATTTTTCTAACACCGATTTTCGAGGTTTACCTAAACTTCTGACCTAACCTAAACAGGGTAGGTGTTAATTTTCCTCTAACAACTACGTGATACATAAGAAAGAAATGGATTTACATAACAATTTTCAAGAAAATCGTTAGAGCCTTTTTCGAGATACCAACTTTTACCAAAACTCAATTATTGAAAGGAAAACAATAATTACATTCAAAAGCATATTTAAAAGTCAGTTAATAGGGCGAGTTTGAAAAAAAATCTATACAGCCGTTTTTAAAGGAATGCCCTTGCGAGACCTGAAATTGAGCTATTTATACAGTACGTCTATCTATTTTCCTGAACTAACCAACTATATTATTCGAAAGGATATCTAATAGAGTGTTTATACAGCAAATTTGAAGAAAATCGTTAGAGCTGTTTTTTGAGATAAGGACTTATGGTCCCACTTCCAGTTTCCGATGTCCCACTTCCAGTTTTTCAATTTTCACCAAAATTTGGAAAATTCATCTGTACACGAAACTTCTTTCAATTCTTAAGTTTCTTAGTTCTATCTTTATCAGTTTCCGAGATATAATAACCAGAAGATTCTCCACATACACACACACATACACACTGACCAATTGCCAAAAACCACTTTTTTGGATTCAGGGGACCTTAAAACGTGTAAATCAGGTGAAATCTCGATATTGAATTTTCAGACCGAATGCAGTACTTCGATTACCTACGGTAGTAGGGTAATGGAAGTAAAAAAAGAAAAAAAAAAGAAGAAGAAGAAGGAAAAAAAAACCCCGTATAATCTAAAAGTTAAGAATTATTCTAATACTTATCGCAAGTCTGCATTTTTTTTAGACTAATTCTTCCCTTATATGACTATATAATCAATGTAAAAACTTGTACTACATGAAAAGAGTGGTAGTAAGCGCTCACAGAAGAAAAAAATGAGTACTTGACAGCGATGGTTTTAATACACTGAATTTTACTACACTTGTGGCAAAATTATGTTTACTTCCATTACCCTACTACCGCAGGTAATGGAAGTATTGTATTCGGTCTGAAAATTCGATATCAAGATTTCACCTGTTTTACAGGTTTTAAGGTCCCTTGAGTCCAAAAAAGTGGTTTTTAGCAATTGGTCAGTGTGTATGTGCGTGTGTGTGTGTGTGTGTATGTATGTTGAGAAAATTCTAGCTATTATATCTCGGAAACTAATAAAGATAGAAGTACGAAACTTTAGAATTGAAACGAGTCTTGTGTACAGAGGACATTTGCAAATTTTGGTGAAAGTTGAAGAACCGGAAGTGGGACAGTAAGTCCGTATCTCAAAAACGACTGTAACGATTTTCTTGAAATTTTCTGTATAAACACTCTATTAAATGTCCTTTCGAATGATATAGTTGGTTAGTTCAGGAAAATTGTTAGGCGTCCTGTATAAATAGCTCAATTTCAGGTCTCGCGAGGGCGTTCCTTTAAAAATGGCTGTACGGATTTTTTTTTTAACTCGCCCTATATGCTTTTGTATGCAATTATTGTTTTCCTGCCAATAATTGAGTTTTGGTAGAAGTTGGTATTTTAAAAAAGGCTCTAACGGTTTTCTTGAAAATTGTTATATAAATCCATTTCTTTATGTATCACGTACATAAGGAAGAATGTACGATAAGAATGTATCACATGTAAGATAAGAATGTATCACATACATTCTTTCTTATGTATCATTAGAGGAAAATTAACAGCTACCCTGTTTAGGTAGGTCAGAAGTTTAAGGTGTTTCGAAAAATAACTTTTTTTTTTTTTTTTTTTTAAATCTCGCTATATGTAAGTTTCGTTTTATATTTCTTTACATGTGTATAAAATTTCTCTTACCGGAAAAAAAAAATATGTTTCTACTTCTTTAGGTCACTTTTATGTCTCTTGATCACATCTCCAAAAAATGCATATAATACGTGTAATAGTGGGTAAAGAAAAGTCGTGTGGCTGTTTCACACGAGATCTTTTTTTTTTATGTTTTTCACATAAAACAAATTAAGCTCTGACAATAATTTCTACTGGAATTATTTCTAAAACTAGTTTAAACGATTTTTTTTTTTTTTTTTTTTTGCCAAAGAGAACAAAAGCAGGCCATTTATACTCGAATGATTTTCATTGAACTCTAAGTTGTGTATTTGCTAATGACAGATTTTGTACTATTCCTAAAAAAAAAAAAAAAAAAAAAAGTTAACAATTATTCTAATAATATTTATATGTCTGTATTTTTTAGGAGTAATTTTACATTCACATGATATTATAATCACTGGAAAAAAATTACTGTGCGAAGTTAATGGTAAAAAGTGCTCCTGAAAACTCCGAAGCACTTGAAAATTATAAGCAAAATTAATGAAAGTGAATTTTGCTACACATGCAGCAATTTCTTTTTCTTTTCTTTTTTTTCACGTGACATATCATGTAATTATAACAAATTAATATTTTGCTATAAATTTTAGTAGAATGATAATGATTTGGTGAAAGGATAGATCTAGGTTTAAAGAAGATTTATTTTGCTAAATAAATATGGTATATTATAATATTATATGAAATTTGATAATACATTACAATATTTGGATTAAAAAAAAAAAAACCATAAATGTTTTTTTTATATATATGTTATATATGAATAACATATAATATATATGTTTTATATATATCTATGCTATATAACTAAACTATGCATCACAATGAATATTATTATTATGACATTTATAATTTTACTGAAGCAAGAATATAAAATAGAGTTTTACTTGATATTTAACAGTCTGTAATCTGGTCAGCAACCAAGGGAACATAAGTAATGCAGGCAGAATCAATACTGAGATACTGAGAGAGGAGAAAAAAAAAAAAAAAACAAGTCCTTCCGGGTTATTCGGAAGGGTAGGTTGATTTCTTTTTTCTTATCAAGTAGCCGTCATTTTGTTTCAAAATGGCGGCTACAAATTATTAATGGACTCGGTAGAAATATTGATGCCGGCTATGCACATATGGAGTTTTAAGCAAATCGGTTCATAAATACCTTTTTATGTGAATATTAAATTTTCAAGTGGACGGCGCTTTGAAACAAAATGGTGGGTTAAGTTGACAAATATATCAAATGCATTTGTGAGATAAGTCTACTGTACACCTAGAGTTCGAATTAATTCAAAATCTTAAAAGTCATCGTGTTGAAAAATTAAGTGGCTGCCAGTTGGATCAAAATGGCAAAGAAAGTTGCTCATCTAAGACATCGTTGCAAATTTGAATATATATATATATATATATATTTTTTTTTTTTTTTGTAAAAATTCTTTCAAGGAGTCTTAGTAAGTTGATAAAATGTTAGTTTTCTGCATGTCTAGTTTGTTTTAGCATTAAAATAGCATAATTTTTCCTTAAAAACGCATTAAAATATCCAATAAGGCAGGTAATGGATTTGGCGCCAAATTTGGCGACTTTTCCCACATGGCGACTTTTTGGCGACTTTTGGCGAGAAAATACTTATTATCGATATACCAAAGATGAACGCAATAACTGGATTGGTTCACGAGTTACGTAAATTTTCTAGATTTTTGTTGTTTGAATGATAAATCCATTTTTCAACTTTGATTTGGATTGATTAAGTATTTCAAAAGTTACCGTGATAACAAATTTTCAAGTGGCCGACACTTGGAAACAATACAGTGGAATAAGTTGCCCAGCAAACACATCGAAGATATTTGAAGCATAGGTTCATTGTCATACTGTGGTTCAAATCAGTGTCGTGTTTCAAATTTATCATTATGGCAAATTTTCAAGTGGCAGTGTATAAATGGCTGCGACTTGGAAGCGAAATGGCAGAACAACTTGCCCAGCGAAATCCTCCAATATATTTGTATGATAAGTTCACTGTCAAGTTCTAGTTTACATTAAATAAGTATTTCAAAAATTATCGTCATAAGAAATTTTCAGGTGGCACCACTTGAAAAAAAAGCGTAGTGAGATGCCCAGCGAACTTATCTGAGATATTTGAATGATAAATCCACTACCCAAATTTGATGCGAATTGATTCAGTAGTACTAAAGTTACCATTATGACAAATTTTCAAGTGGCCGCCACTTGGAAATAAAATTGCGGATCAAGTTACCAAGTGAACTTATCCTAGATATTTGAACCGTAAGTTCACTATCCAACTTTTTTACTTTCTTCTATATGTAATATAGAGAAAGTATTGGATTCGTAAAAATTTTCGACCTCGGGTTTTTGATGGATTCACACGTTTTGAGAGCTGTAGAACACGATTTGACCATTTTTAGAAAATGTCTGTCTGTCTGTCTGTCTGTCTGTGTGTGTGTGTGTGACAAAATTTTGTGGCAACTGTATCTCAGGAACTACTATACAGAATTTCATACAAATTGGTGTGTAGTTGCACCTTGACATAAATTAGTGCCTATCAACTTTTGGTAAAAATTGTCTTACAGGTTGCGTTGCCATCCCGCTTTTTCTAAATTTTTAACATGGTGATATAGGACAAAATTTTGTATAAATGTGCCTAAAGAGAATTATATTTTAGTAATCATTATGAAATTTACAAGAATTATTTATAATAGAGATAGTCAACTGGGAAAAAATTTTTGTATGCGTAGGAGCCTCGCCACCCCCCCTGGGGGGGAAGTCACCCCTCGAAGGGAGTAAATTTTCAAGATGGGTATCTTTCAAAAGGTCTCGTCAATACCTTTAAAACAAATGGTTGAACTATAAATCTGTGATAATTTAAGACAAAGTTATCGATTTTTTTTTACTTTTAACGAAAAAAAAAAAACTTAGAAAAAAAAAATCTTTTTTTTTTTTTTTAACGAAATTTCACCAGACTTGGTATTTAGTTGGCCCCTGACATAAACTGTGGCTGATTAGATTTGGGGATCAATTGCTCAACAGGTGGCGCTGTGATCGTATTTTTTCTAAATTTTTAACATGGACAAAAGTACTACAAAATTTCGTATAAATGTACATAATGAGAGTTATTCTTAACCTGTGATTGTGAAATTAATATGAATTATTGATAATAGTAGTAGTTAATTAGGAAAAAAATTTGGGGCATCGCTTCCCCCCCTAGGGGGAAGTACCCCCGGGGGGGGGGTAAATTTTCAAGATCGGTATCTTTCGAAAGGTATCGTCAATACCTTTAAAACGAATGGTTGAACTATAAATATGTGATAATTTGAAACAAAGTTATCGATTTTTTTTTACTTTTAACGAAAAAAAACTTTGGAAAAAAATCATATATATATATATATTTTTAAATATATATATATATATATATATATATATATATATATATTGTATAAGAAAATATAGAAGAAAGTCTTGTGGTGCCCACAACATACTAGTTTTATAATCAGTTTGGTATTTTAAAAGTTATCATGATGGCATATTTTCAAGTGGCAGCAACTTAGAAACAAGATGTCGGGACAAGCTGCCCTGTGAACACATTCAAGATAATTATATGATAATATCACTATCCAAATTTGGTTCGATTTGGAGTATTATTTCAGAAGTTATTATGATTTTAAAGTTTCAAGTGGTGGCCTCATTTCAAGTGGTCCCGCTTAACTAAAGATATCCACCACTTTATTAAAAATGGCGGATATAGTTCATAAATAAAGTTCTTTGAGACACTTGTATAAACTATGTATACATCAAAATTCAAATAAATTCGGAATATGCTTTTTACAAATTGAATTTGAAAATTTCAAGTGGTCTCCGCTTAAAAACAAAATGGCGGAGCAACTTGGTTAACAAACTCATCTACGATATTTATAAAATAAGTTAAGACACTGTCCAAATTTGGTTCGATTTGGAGTATTATTTCGGAAGTTATAGTGATTTTAAATTTTCAACTGGTAGCCTGATTTCAAGTGGCCCGCTTAACTTAAAATATCTGCCACTTTATTAATAATGGCGGATAAACTTCATTGAGACCTGTATGTGGCCTGTATTTACATCAAAATTCAAGCAAATCTTGCTTTAAATCTGCTTTTTACATTGTGGGTTTGAAAAAATCGGAGCAACTTGGTTAACGAACTCATCCAAGATATTTAAAGGATCAGTTCACTGTCCAAATTTGGTTCGATTTGGAGTATTATTTCGGAAGTAATCGTGATGACAAAATTTTCATTATAGATAGATATATATATATAGATAAACGAAGTGATTGCAATAGGTCGATTTCTAAAGAAACCAACCTAAAAACAAGACCTTCCGGCCTTTTTCGGAAGGGTAGGTTGATTTCTTTTTCCTTATCAAGTAGCCGTCATTTTGTTTCATAATGGCGGCTACAAATTATTAATGCACTTGGTAGAAATATTGATGCAGGATATGCACATATGGAGTTTTAAGCAAATCGGTTCATAAATACACTTTTATGTGAATTTAAAATTTTCATGTGGCCGGCGCTAGTAAAAAAATGGTGGGTTAAGTTGACAAATATATGAAATGCATTTGTGAGATAAGTCTACTGTACACACATAGTTCGAATTAATTCAAAATCTCAAAAGTCATTGTGTTGAAAAATTAAGTGGCTGCCACTTCGATAAAAATGGCAGCGAAAGTTGCTCATCTAAGATATCGTTGCAAATTTGAAAATAATTTTTTTTGTAGAAATCCTTTCAAAGAGGCTTAGTAAGTTGATAAAATGTTAGTTTCCTGCATTTCTAGTTTGTTTTAGCATTAAAATAGTCTAATTTTACCTTAAAAACGCATTAAAAAGATCCAGTAACGCATGTAATGGATTTGGCGCCAAATTTGGCGACTTTTCCCCTATGGCGCCTTTTTTTCCGACTTTTGGCGAGAAAATACTTATTATCGATATACCAAAGATGGACGCAATAACGTGATTGGTTCATGAGTTACGTGAATTTTCTAAATTTTTGCTGTTTGAATGATAAATCCATTTTTCAACTTTGATTTGAATTGATTAAGTATTTCTAAAGTTCCAGCAAACACATCCAAGATATATGAAGCATAGGTTACTGTCCAACTGTGGTTTAAATCAGTGCCGTGTTTCAAAAGTTGTTATTATGGCAAATTTTCAAGTGGCAGTCTAAGTGGCTGCAACTTGTAAAACAAAACAGCAAAACAAGTTGCCCATCGAAATCATCCAGTATATTTGTACGATAAGTTCATTGTCCAGTTCTAGTTTAAATTAAATCAGAATTTCAAAAATTATAATCATAGGAAATTTTCAGGTGGCACCACTTGTAAAAAAAGTGGAGTGAGATGCCTAGCGAACTTATCTGAGATATTTGAATGATAAATCCACTACCCAAATTTGAAGCGAATTGATTCTGTCTTACTAAAGTTACCATAATGACAAATTTTCAAGTGGCCGCCACTTGAAAATAAAATTGCGGATCAAGTCATCAAGTGAACTTATCCTAGATATTTGAACCAAAAGTTCACTAACCAGCTTTTATTTGAATCAGTTTAGTATTTTAAAAGTTATCGTAATGGCATATTTTCAAGTGGCAGTGTGATTTCAAGTGGCTGGAACTTAGACACAAGATGTCGGGACAAGTTGCCTAGTGAAAACATTCAAGATAATTATATGATAATATCACTGTCAAAATTTGGTTCGATTTGAAGTATTATTTCAAAAGTTATCGTGATTTTAAATTTTCAAGTGGGAGCCTGATTTCAAGTAACCGCGCTTAACTTAAGATATCTGCCACTTTATTAAAAATGGCGGATATGGTTTATCAATAAACTTCATTGAGATCCTTATGTGGTCTGTATTTACATCAAAATTCAAACAATTTCGGAATAAGCTTTTTACAATTTAAATTTGAAATTTTCAAGTTGTCTCCACTTGAAAACAAAATGGCGGAGCAACTTGGTTAACAAACTCATGTAAGATATTTATAAGATAAGTTAAGACACTGTTCAAATTTGGTTCCATTTGGAGTATTATTTCGGAAGTTATCATGGTTTTAAATTTTCAAGTGGTGGCCTGATTTCAAGCGGTCCCGCTTAACTTAAGATATCAACCACTTGATTAAAAATGGCCGATAAAGTTCATTAATAAAGTTATTTGAGACACTTGTGTAATCTATGTATACATCAAAATTAAAAAAAATTCGGAATACGATTTTTACAATTTGAAGTTGAAATTTTCAAGTGGTCTCCACTTGAAAACAAAATGGCGGAGCAACTTGGTTAACAAACTCATCCAAGATATTTATAAGATAAGTTAAGACACTATTCAAATTTGGTTCGATTTGGAGTATTCTACCGGAAGTTATATGGATTTAAAATTTTCAAGTGGTAGCCTGATTTCAAGTGGTCCCGCTTAACTTAAGATATCTGCCACTTTATTAAAAATGGCGGACATAGTTTATTAATAAACTTCATTGAGATCCTTATGTGGTCTGTATTTACATCAAAATTCAAACAATTTCGGAATACGCTTTTCACAATTTAAATTTGAAATTTTCAAGTGGTCTCCACTTGAAAACAAAATGGCGGAGCAACTTGGTTAACAAACTCATGTAAGATATTTATAACATAAGTTAAGACACTGTTCAAATTTGGTTCCATTTGGAGTATTATTTCGGAAGTTAACATGGTTTTAAATTTTCAAGTGGTGGCCTGATTTCAAGCGGTCCCGCTTAACTTAAGATATCCACCACTTGATTAAAAATGGCGGATAAAGTTCATTAATAAAGTTATTTGAGACACTTGTGTAATCTATGTATACATCAAAATTAAAAAAAAATTCGGAATACGCTTTTTACAATTTGAATTTGAAATTTTCAAGTGGTCTCCATTTGAAAACAAAATGGCGGAGCAACTTGGTTAACAAACTCATCCAAGATATTTATAAGATAAGTTAAGACACTATTCAAATTTGGTTCGATTTGGAGTATTCTTTCGGAAGTTATAGGGATTTAAAATTTTCAAGTGGTAGCATGATTTCAAGTGGTCCCGCTTAACTTAAGATATCTGCCACTTTATTAAAAATGGCGGACATAGTTTATTAATAAACTTCATTGAGATCCTTATGTGGTCTGTATTTACATCAAAATTCAAACAATTTCGGAATACGCTTTTTACAATTTAAATTTGAAATTTTCAAGTGGTCTCCACTTGAAAACAAAATGGCGGAGCAACTTGGTTAACAAACTCATGTAAGATATTTATAACATAAGTTAAGACACTGTTCAAATTTGGTTCCATTTAGAGTATTATTTCGGAAGTTATAATGGCTTTAAATTTTCAAGTGGTGGCCTAATTTCAAGTGGTCCCGCTTAACTTAAGATATCCGCCACTTTATTAAAAATGGCGGATAAAGTTTATTAATACAGATATTTGAGAAACTTGTGTAATCTATGTATACATCAAAATTAAAAAAAATTCGGAATACGCTTTTTACAATTTGAATTTGAAATTTTCAAGTGGTCTCCACTTGAAAACAAAATGGCGGAGAAACTTGGTTAACAAACTCATCTAAGATATTTATAAGATAAGTTAAGACACTGTTCAAATTCGCTTCGATTTGGAGTATTATTTCGGAAGTTATAGGGATTTTAAATTTTCAAGTGGTAGCCTGATTTCAAGTGGTCCCGCTTAACTTAAAATATCTGCCACTTTATTGAAAATGGCGGATAAACTTCATTAATAAACATCATTGAGACCCTCATGTGACCTGTATTTACAACAAAATTCAAACAAATCTTGCTTTAAATATGCTTTTTACAATGTCGGTTTGAAATTTTCAAGTGGCTGCCACTTGAAAACAAAAAGTCGGAGCAACTTGGTTAACGAACTCATCCAAGATATTTATAAGATTATTTCACTGTTCAAATTTGGTTCGATTTCGAGTATTTTTTCGGGAGTTATCGTGATGACAAAATTTTCATTATAGATAGATAGATAGATATAAACGAAGTGATTGCAATAGGTCGATTTCTAAAGAAATCAACCTAATATACCGCTGCCATCTAGAACGAATAAGTAGCCATTACCTAAATCCCTAAACTAGAGATATAGATTTCCGAGTTATGCGTATAAGGTAAACAAATAACTTGGATAGGCGAAATAGTTGAGAATTTCTAGTGTACAGTTTTCTAGATGGTGAAACAATATTACGAATATTATGAGTCTTTTGTATTGCGAGAAATTTTCTAGAATCGGGTTATAAAACTATTTGTTTTTCTAGAATTTTGTTTTTATAGTTATTAAAACTCGCCTCTTGTGTTCACGTTTATTTACAAAGAATTTTAAATGAGATTGATCCCACCATAATATAGGAAAACGGTCTAGAATTCTAAAAGAGCTTTTTGGAATTCGCTAGCAAATGGATTTAGAATTTATGAGGATGACATGGAACTATTTTTACTAGAGCCACAATTTTGATTCTAGATGTCAGTCCTATAATTTTTTCTCTCTGAAGATTAAAAGACTTAAAATAGAATATAAACTTTTCTAAATTTTGCATTAATAAGGAAAATTTCTCGAAATTCAATATTTTCAGAACGTACTTTATGTACACATTTTAACATATAGTTTACATTTTACCTACATTTTTAACACAATTTTTACATAGAATACCAACATATTAAAAAATAACATTCTCTTAAAAATTATATACACAAACAATTGAATGAAGCGTTCATACAAATATCACAAAATTTCAATACGAGATTTTCTTTTAAGTATTTAAAAAATTACTCATAGATTCACAAAACAAAGCATCCTCATAAAATTGTGAAAAATCGTTCAAAAGTTTTCTTTTTCAACCCACAAAATTAAGTAGTATGGATGTCGTTACAAATCATATTTGTTGAGATGCACTCATTGAAGCTCAGTTATGGAAATAAGAAAAAAAAAATACCTGGAATATTCGTCCCCTAAAATTCCGTTACTTGTTTTTCACACTGCAATGATTATAAGTATTGAAGACAATCATATGTATTGCAAAATATATCTCCCCAACATCTGTTTTTATGTAAACAAGCAATAATTTAAAAACTGTTTATCCCTTTCCGGCGCAAGACAAATCGGATCATTTAAATTATACTGCCACCGGAATTTATGAATTAAATTAAACTAAAAGAAATTTCAAATTTTAAGGTTAAAAAAACTGGCTTTTTCTGATATGTTATAAGGCTGAATATCACATAAGTGTGCATTTTGGATTTTTTTAAACTTTTTTTTCAAACTTTGTATTTTAATTTGAATTTTTGAAAATAAGTCCGTAAGTGCATCTTAAATAAATTCTGAGTTTGACAGAGATCGAACATAATTTTTTAAAATTTTATTGAAATTTTTCAATATAAATTTATAATTTTAATTATCTTATAAAATCAAAATTACCATTTAAAAAAATTTTTTTGTGGTTCAGATTCCTTAAAAAATACAAGACTTAGGCTTTTCTAAAAAGTTCTTCCCATTTTAAAAAATAAAATAAAATAAAAAACCCAAAAATTTTAAATTTAAAAAAATAAATAAATAAATAAATAAATTTAAATTTATTTTTTTATAAACATAAATTATATCAATTGGAAATATCATAGATTGCATACCTCTTGACTATAAACTGGAAATAATTAGTTTACTTGCATTAAATTTTTAATTATAGCATTTAAAGATGTCAAAAAATGATGTCACTGAAATGACTGGTTTGTCACTGAAATGACAATGTTTGTCACTGAAACGACTGTTTGTCACTGAAATGACAATATTTGTCAAAATGACTATTTTTCACTGAAATAACATTGTTTGTCAATGAAATAGGACCATATAATATTAAAAATGGAACATATTAGAACAATAGAGAAAAGATTGTGAAGGGAAAAGAAAGAGCAATAATGAGAATATCAAGCAATTTTATTGTATTAAAATCCTTGTAGTTACAAGTTTAATGATTAACTGAATTAAATTCAGAAAAAGCATATTGAACATTATTAAAATCTTCATCCTGAAGTTTAAAATATCAATTTGAAGCAGGTTCAGGAGAATTCCTAATTTTGCACAGAATGTGTGGCACTTGAATTTCATGGACATCCTCTTTGTCAGGCCATGCAAATTATTTTTTCTGCATCTTGCCATAAATGACACAATTAAAATATTTTGAGTAACATTCTCAATGACACCTTAAAGGGGGCAAAAAATAAATAAATAAATAAATAAAATTAAATAAATAAATAAAAGTTTGCTTTTTTAATTGTATCTTAATATTAATGTCGTAAGTAATTTTTTTATATTTACCTGGATACCGGAAAGTACTTTAAATATTTAAATATAAAGCGTATCCTACACCAACAAATCTTTTAATTCAAAATAAAAAATTATTTAAATCCAGGGCTTACAAAATAGTAAATCTGCAACAAATGTCATTTTCGTGACGTCACAAAAATGACCGTCACGAAAATGACAAATCGTCAATAATTCGTTCTGTACTGAAAAACATGCTTTCACTAAGCCGATATCGTCACATTTTCTTCTTCTGGTCGTCATTCTATATTAAAATAAAACTTTGTTCTAAATTTTATAATAATATTTTTTTATTTTTTATGCATCTCGAAAATGACAAGCAATAAAAGTACGCACAGCATGTAAACAATAAAAATAATGTTAACTCTTACCTGTTTTCAATTTCCTTGAGATTTTTTTCCCCCACATATCGTCAATGTTGATTTCTGATCTTAAACTTTAAAAAAAGTGAATGGTGGCACCATCCCTTGATGATATATGAAGTTATTTTCATGTGTCACGAAAATGACGTGAAGACTTGCATACAAGCATTTTAATTACACATGAATGAAAATTAACGTAATTAAAAAGAAAAAAAAAATTTCCTTTGAAAACAAATAGTTTTTTTTACAAGAATTAACAATTATTATAATTATCATTTTATTTTTTTTAGTAAAAAACATACTTTGTATGTAAACATTTGGTCTTGGAGACAGTCACGAAAATGACGATTATAAGGTTTAAAATTTTCTAAAAAATACTGAAATTGCTATAAACTCACATTTTATGATTTGATGCTTTTTTAAAAAGGTACTTCTAAATAATAATAATAAAATTTTACAATTTATTTGCTTAAAATTAATAATAAAGACCTGGAACACTAAAATGCACATTTATGTGATATTCAGCCATAAACTTAATTTTTTGCTAAAAAATTTCCGGGATGAATTTTTTCAGCTGGATCTTAAATTTTGCATCCTCGCAGCGAGGACACCGCGCGTTAAGGGGTTAAGCAAACTTAAAAATGCTTTATTTTTTTCCATTATTTCATAGATAAAAGTTCATTCGATTTAAGACTTATGTTTTTCGTAAGGAAGCTGTCTGAAAGTTTAAGTTTACTAGATACTGATATGCTCTAATTATTGAAATACTAAAAATTACATTTACAGCACAGCAGTACGTCGACGACAGCCTACATCCCGCTGTATTTCTCTTAATATAAAACGATCCTGATCATATATTTCAGCATGATAATGCCCACCGGCGCACAAGTGTCTGCTCCTTGTTTTCTTTCCTGTCTAACATTATTTTGACCAGCAAAATCGCAAAATCTCACTCCTACTGAGGACGCTAGGAGCATCATGAAAAAGGTGCTCGGGATTTTGCCAATCTAACACACCAATTGGACAGAATTTGGCACGATATCTCGCAGGAGCACATCTGCCAACTCTATCAATTAATGCCAAGTCGAATAACTGCTTACATAAAGTCTGGAAGTGAACTAACCCGCAATTGACTGGTTTACTTTGTGAGGCCCTTCATCTAAATTTTCTGAAACGGTAAACATTTGTTTTTCTCTGCATGTACATCACATCTACCAATTTTCGTCCTATTCAAATAACTCCTTCTTAGTGCGGTTTTTTTTTTTTTTTTTTTTGCGTGTGTGTGTGTGTGTGTGTGTGTGTGTGCAAGAATGTAGTACCTACATTTATAAAGAATTTAAGGCTGTTATTATAAAAAAATAAATAAATTATCTGTACAACTTTCACTCGTTATTGCGAGTGAAAGTTGAACTTTTCAAATAGCAACCTCATATAATTTTGGAAATATTCAATTCGAACATTCTTGCAATTATTTCTGTTCATGTTACGCTGATAATAGATATGCACAAAAATAAACCAATAACCGCATCTTTTGTTTTCAGGGGATCCTCAAAACGCATAATTACAACAAAAGATAATCAGCATTGAAAATTTGACATCAAAAATTACTTTATCTTCCGTATGGATACAGAAATGTAATTTTCATTCGTAAAGGTGCTATCAGACGAAAGACGATATATTCTAAAATATACGCTATTGCCGCTCAAAAGCGACCAAACGACTTCAGTAGGGCTATTTTTAAGCATAAACGGAAGAAAGAAATCCAGAAATGTAAACAACGGACCCAACATTTGGCTATTATTCTCCCCCCAAGGATGTTTAAAAGGGAAATGAATAGAGGGTGTTCTGTAATAGCGATTCTCTGGTTGGAGGATTTCGTTCTAAAGACTACCGTATGTGATTTAAACAGTCGAAAATGCGTGATTGGCGAACATACGTTCGGCAATTTGTATCAAACGGCATATTTGGATCGTTTCCCGCTTGAAAAACCTGTTTATGAGGTATTTTGTGCTAAAAATTATCGCATGGTTCTTCGTTTGATAGCGGCTTAAGTAGTTTTTTTGGATTTAGAAAATGCACAATGCTGAACTGCAATGCACCGCAAATCTTTTATGAAACCCTGTACCGAAACCGGTCACACTATTTACACCCTTTTCAAAAATAAACGTGCAAGAGTGAATTAAAATAAGATAAATTAATGTGTTAAAAAATATAATTACAAAACAAAGAAAAATTGAGTGTGAAACAAAACCAGGCAAACATGAAATTGCAACAAAATTCAATTATATTCCGCAAAGTATTTTAATATTTTGTTGTGTGCTTGTAAACAAACTAATGCTAATCATACCATATTCTATCAAAAAAAAAAAAAAAAAAAAAAAAATACTTTGCATATGAATACATATTTGATTGAAATTATGCATATTAATTGATTTTATTATAATTTGTGCAGTTCAAGGTTATATAGATATAAAAGTGCATTTCATCGAAAGTGATGCATTGGAATTATTATGGTTGTCACTATACGCAAGTCAGTCGTGCTGTTTTCAAGAGTTTTAAACAGGAAACATGCTATAAAGATCTTAAATAACATATATTAGGATTAAAATACAAAGAAAGATTAATTAAACATTTAAAAGACCTTTAAAATACAATTACATTAAAATCTCTTCAAGTGCAGCACTTTCATTATATACACTGATGGAAAAAAAAATCCCAACACCAGGAAGGAGCTGTGCTAGATAAACGAAATTTGGTAGGCGTGTTTATACATCTGAAAGATGACGTCGATTCAAATTTCGAGCTACGCGCATAAGTGTGGCGCTAGTAGCGCCACTATGAACATGCAAATGAGGTTTGCTTTAAATAAGCGCTGTAAGGTTCGTGATCGTTATTTACAGTTGAGATTTGACGTAGTGGGTTAATGTTAGTCAAGGATGCCTCTAAGAAGACGAAGAAGCCATTATCAACAGCTCACTGAATTTGAACGAGGTCGTGTAGTAGTGCTACGAGAAGGTGGGTTTTCTTTCCGCGATATTGCAGAAAGACTTGGCAGGAATGTATCCACTGTGCATGAGTGTTGGCAGCAGTGGTCAAGGGAAGGTACTGCCTCAAGAAGACCGGGTTCCGGGCGGCCACGTGGCACTACTGAGAGGGAAGACCGCCGTGTTCGGCGTATGGCTGTGGCTAATCGTACTGCGTATGCAGCTGAAATTCGAGCTGCAGTTGGCACCACAGTGACACAACGAACTGTTACAAATCGGTTACTTCAAGGACAGCTCTGAGCCAGACGCCCTGTACCGTGCACTCCACTAACTCCAAACCACTGCCGTTTGCGACGTGAGTGGTGTCAAGCTAGAGCTCATTGGAGGGCGGAGTGGAGATCTGTTGTGTTTTCTGATGAAAGCCGGTTCTGTCTTGGTCGCAGTGATAGCCGTGTGTTGGTTAGAAGGAGGCCAGGTGAACGCCTGCTAGCGACCTGTCTGCGGCCTAGACACACAGGGCCTACTCCTGGAGTTATGGTTTAGGGAGCAATTTCGTATGATAGCAGGAGCACTCACGTGGTTATCCCACGCACCCTGACTGCAAATTTGTACGTCAGTCTAGTGATACAACCTGTTGTGCTGCCATTCATGATCAGCATTCAAGGGGTGTTTTCCAACAGGATAACGCTCGCCCTCATACCGCTGTTGTAACCCAACATGCTCTACAGAGTGTCGACATGTTGCTTTGGCCTGCTAGATCACCAGATCTTTCTCCAATCGAGCACGTATGGGACATCATTGGACGACAACTCCAGCGTCATCCACAACCAGTATTAACCGTCCCTGCATTGATCGCCCAAGTGCAACAGGCATGGAACTCCATCCCACAAACTGATATCCGACACCTGTACGACACAATGCATGCACGTTTGCATGCTTGCATTCAAAATTCTGGCGGTTACACCGGTTACTAATGTACCAACATTTCACATTTGAAATGGCTCTTCTCGCCAATGGCTCTACCTGTGATCTTGAAACTTTAATCAATTAAATATGTTACCTAGAAAAATGTATTGCTGAAATTTCATTACTGTACAATAATTTTTTCTTGGTGTTGGGATTTTTTTTTCCCCATCAGTGTATTTCGAATCGCAATATTCGCGGTCATCATCAGATGTCAACATTGCTGCTTTGACCATCGTCGCTGGACTTTTCTTCAGTTTCTTCTTTTCTGACGTCATCTTTACGTTCTTCTTCTTTTTTTTTTTTCTACTACATTAGTTGTTGCCAATAACAACTAATGCACAAGTAATAATATATTTAGAGTAATGTAGGGGGAAAAGTAGAGTGAGTGACACACCAGATTATTTTGTTTTGAAAATTATATGTTATTTTCTATAGAATATATAGAAACACATTAAAAAAAAGTAACAGATGTCATTTTCCTCGACGAAAGGTAAAAAATATCGTTTATCGATTCATTCGAAATCGAGCTGTACAGTACAGTTGCAAAGAGCTGCTGTACTACTTAGTACAGCAGCTTTGTACTTACTGCTTAACTACTTAGTACCGCTGGGCTGTTTAGTACCTATTGTTCAATAAAATTTTCCAGTGTGTAAGTTAGAGCATAATATTACTTTTCATTTTATATATTTTTTTAAAAATAAAAAAATAAATAAAAAAAATAACAAAAAAAAAAATCTTACTCTTTTAACATTTTAGAAAGTAATAACCATGTAACTTACCATTTACTACCAGTACAGTTTCAAAACAACGTTGTATAAAATATCGGTTTAAATATGAGTGTGTTTCTTATATTTTATAAAAAATAAATAACAGCATAATTAAAAAAAGAAAAAGAAAAAAAGGGAACGAATGGGATTTTTGTCTAATAAAGATAAAATATGACATTTACTTATTCATTCAAAATGGAGCTGAAAATGACAACCATTAAAAGACCGAAAAGCTATTTAATATTTTGTACCAGTGGGCTGCTTAGTAACAGTACAAAATAATATGTTATAATATGTATAGCATAAAAACACACACACACACACATAATCTTTCTTTTCATTTCACATTTCCAATATTAAGTAAAAAAAAAAAAAAAAAAAAAAGTTTAAAATATTACGTTTCATGTTTTGAGAGAGCAGTATCTATGCAATTTAGTATTTACAATCTTGAAAAATTTAAAGCAACCATATACAACATACTGAATTATGGGTTTTAAAAATACAACCTCAGGTTTAGTTTAGGTTGTAATTTAAACAAGTTCTTTTAAAGGCCAACCTTTAAAAGTGTCTTTTAACAAAACATTTTTAAATCTTAAAAAAAAAAACGATATTTCCAGTGTTTATCGATTCTTGTTTGCATGTAACTTGCAACTGTGCATGTTTTTATGACACACTTAGAAATAAGAATAATGCAGTAGTAGAAAATACATCTGGCAATAATGCACGCATTTTGAAAGAAGCTTTCGGTAACGTATGAAGTCAGATGATACGCTACGTTACAACTAAAACTAATCAAAAAACATTTTTTTTAATGAAGCTTCAGCAAAATAATGTGGGCAAACCAGTATTATAAGATATGTTCAAACTGATAATGATCCTAAACAACGTAAAAATTCTACTCAGTGTATTGCTTCTCATATAATTCATGTGTTTGCAGTTGCTTCTGAGAAAAACAAACGTATCATCTGTGAATGAACGTAAACGAAATTTATCTTTTAAAATAAACTTATACCTTGCACTTGCATTATTAATCCGTTTCTGTTTCCGCTTCTGAGACATTAACAAAAAATTCTCAAGCAAACGCAAATTGTCAGTAACAGTGCTTAGAACTATTAGCTCGGATATTCTCAATAAAATATATAATTGGCGTTTATCCTAATAGATTTCTTCTACTCATTAAGATAACAACTTTTCGATATTTTAGGATATTAACTTCTAACATTTACTGTGAGTTAGAAAGAAAAGTTTTCACCAATTAATGATAATTAAAAGCTGCTGAAGTATATTTTTCATAAATTATATTTCATCTTGTTCCTGTAATTTTATATCTCAATCCTTGAGAAGATCATTTTATCATATTAAATACTATTTATTATTTTTAAAGGAAAGCATGATAAATAAAAAGCCTCATTTTTTATGTAATAAACAAAAGAAAAAACAATAACTGCAAATAAGCTTTTCTAATTAAACATATAATTAAATATTATTTCAAGTTAATCCATTTCGGAATAAAACGGATAAATTGAATACTGATTTCTCAATTAAGGATGTAAAACCTTTGATATCTGTAAAAGTTTTAACAGAAGGTACCCTATTTTGCTTAAGATTATTAGATATACAACTACATTTAAAGAAATTTCAGGGATTAAAATTTGGTTTTAAGAAAAATATGGAAATACAAAAAGCTGTAAAACTTGGTTTATCGTGTCCTTTGTTTAAAGAAGAACTTGCAAATGCAACGTATGACGAACAGATTCGTTTTTTGTCAATGGATGTAAATTTATACGGTAAAATACTACTTGCACTCAAAATGTACCTTGAACAGCACACAAAGCTGTTTGATAAAGTTGATTTTGTTTTTAATTTTGATAAAGCAACTATATTACCTAATGGTACAATCGCGGGATTAAGTGGTGAAATAAATCGTTCCGAAATTGACATCGGTGTTATAGCACAAAAAATGCATGAAAAAGCAATGGAAGTAGTGGATTTTTGCTACCCTTTCGGACTGGATGACTTTACATTTGTAACTCGAAAACCACAATACAAACCACAAGTATTTGGCATCTTTCAGACGTTTTCGCAGCCAGTTTGGTTGACCATTGTATTAGTACTCATTGCAATGCTCTTTATACATTACATTCTCTTGAAACGAAAATGTAACTACAAACGGATTTATTTCCATGTTTTCGCAATACTGATGAAGCAGAGTGCACTAATAACACCTACGACATTTGCAGAAAAGCTCTTGATGTATTCATGGGTGTTCGGGGCCATGATTCTATGCCTTTCCTATGACTCCGTGTTCCTCTCTTTCCTCTCGTTTCCTCCCGTAACGCAAGTCAAAGATTTGTCCGAGCTGTCATCGGCCGTAGAGAAAGGAGATTTCCATTGCATGGCTTACGTTACACATGGTATTCCTAACTATCTGCGAAATACAAAACAGAGACATTTGCGAGTGATTGCAGACGATATCGAGAAGAGTTATGCAAATTACGGTCACGTCTTTTTAACTTTCATGCGAGAGGGTAAAAAGCAAAATCTTGCTTTCTTTACCCTTTCCTCCCATGCGAAAGCTTTTGAAGGAGAATACTTCCTTTCGGAAGATCGTTTCCTCGAATCTATGGGCGCAATGATGGTCCGAAGAGGATTCTGTTGCAAAGAAATGTTAGAGACGTTCGTGCATAGAATGATGGCTTCAGGTCTTTATCTTAAATATATTCGTAAGTTGTATTTATCGTTCTCTGAAGTGATTTTGTCATACAACTCGGAATCAGGTACCACTAACCGAAAATTGACTCTCACAGATCTTGCCCCAGCGTTCATCTTTCTCTTGGGTGGTTACTTTATATCGTTTCTTGTTTTTGTCGGAGAATTGTATGTAGGTCACAAGAAACAAAAAAACGCAAAAAAATTGAAAAAGAAAAAGTTAGGAAAAGTATCTTCTGCAGTATGATTTTCAAAGATAATTTTTCAAAAATTATTCAAGAACAGTATGCAGATTATTTTTAATAATTATTTATGTTATTTTAAATCAATATTTTTTTTTTTTTTAAATTATTATTATAATATTAAAAAAAAAAAAAAAAAGATATATATATATATATATATATATATATATATATATATATGTATTTTTGATGTTATCTGTAAAATGACTATTGTTTTTATTATTATTTTGTTCTTTTTCATTTATTTTATCTGTTAAAATTATTTTATATTCCAGATTTAAGAATTCCCTCTTTATCAAGTTTTACCTACATAATGTTAGGTTTAAATAAATAAATATATAGCAAATTAGTTTTTAAAACCCAGCAATAACCAGAGTACAGAAGATTTAGTGCCACAAAAAAACCATATAATCGAATAAGAACTTTTACCAATTAAATTAGATTGTGATGACTTTAGTTCAAAGATGAAAACAATTTATTCTACGACTCTAATAAAGTAAAATAATCTGGTGTTTCACTCACACGACGTTCTCTTACCCTGAAATTCAATACTATAAATACAGGTTGGAGATTAAGAGGTAACATAACGAGTACTGTTATGTAAACTTAAGTTAAAACAATTCAAATTAGGCTTATATGATAATTAGTTCTGTGTGAGGAGGGCTGCCGCCGCCCTCAACCCCCCCGTTTCATTAATGCACCTACATTTATCTAGACTTTAATTCTGTTATTAAAATTAAAAGTTTACTTAAAATTATTCAGACAACTTTCACACACAACATTCCTTGAAACTTATCAATCTTCATCAAACTTTTCCAGCAACAATCTTATAATTAATTTGAAAATACAATTTTTGGATCTTCTGAAATTATTCGTTTTTAAGTTACTCTAAGAGACAGAGACGAGGATCAAACTTTAAAAAACTTGATTTTGGTAATCAGGCAAAACGTGTAAATACACAAAAAACAAGCGATGAATATTTAGCTTAAAAACGTACATTATTTACTGTATGTCTATGAGAAATTCATTTTCATTCCTGAACAGCTTTCCTGGACACGGTAAAATATGATAGTAAAGCACTTCCGCTAACAATAAAAAAGAATGTTATCGCTTAAATATTTTCAGCCCTGTATATCTCTTGAAGATTATGTACAAACCACATAGTGCACCTAAATATATTTCTATAGTAATAAATCAATCATCAATTTTCAGCTATTGTCGCACTACAATCTAGTTCTTTTGTGTAGCCCTGTAAATGAACAATGAATGATTTTCCTGCCATATTCTACATGAGGCATGTTTATACGCATATAAAAAATATATATTAATTTCATTTGATTTAGTGCAGACTATAGATGTTAAACTCAACTTATCTGCAATTTCCCCCATGGTAATGTATTTGAGTACTCTTGAGTGTAAATGTACACGAACCATTTGCTTCATCTCAACGAAACGTTTAGTGTAGCCTCACTATATGATACACATTTAGAATACTAAGTTTAGACTTTCTGCTGCTATTTGTACTTGAGATATGCTGATAAGAGACATACACACAGATACACACACACAGAGACCAACTGCTAAAAACATATATTTCGGATTCAGGGAACCTCAAAACGTGTAAATATAACAAAAACTCACTTTTGAAAATTTCACCCCAAAACAATACTTTCTCTAGCTTATGGGTAAGAGAAAGTAAAAAAATAAAAAAATAAATAAAAATAAACTACACAAGCCATGAGGCAAAAGACTGAAGGGGATTCATTAATCACATTTGAAGATATATATATATATATATATATATATATATATATATGTATATATTTAAAAAAAAAGTTAAAAAAAAAAATCAAAATCGCTGTAAACTTTAAAGGAGGGTAACATACTTTGCTCACAACAATTTTCAGATGCAAGGACTTTTACTTTCAGTGAAGTTCGCGGATTTAAAATTCTTTTTTAAAACAAAGTGACATGGAAATACTGAAAACTGTACAAAAATGGTGCATCGCTTCTGCCGTGTGAAAAATACTCAGTAAATGCAACTTTATGGCGAACAGATACGTTTTTCTTAACGAAAAGGTCGAATACTACTTCCACTCAAAATGTAGCTTGAACAGCATACGAAATTGTTTGATAAAATCGATTTCAAGCAGAACATTGATAACAGAAATGTTTTACCTAATGGAAGAATATTAAGATTAATTGGAAATAAAAACCGTTTCAAAGTTGACATCTGTCTTCAATTACTAATAATGGATGAAAGATCAAAAAAAGAAGTGAAATTATGCTACCATTTCGTATTCCCTGATTTTACATTCGTAACTCTTACATTCGTCACATCATAAATACTAAGTTATAGATACATTTTAACACCACTAAAAAAAAAGTAGAGAAGTATTTGTAGAAATTTCTTACTTACACATTCTTGATACATTTGACCTATTTGGATTTTTTTTAAATGTTATTTATACTATTAATATAAGTACTTCACTATATGAAATAAGTAGAAGCTATGCAAACTTAATGTAGCATTTTGTATTTATCCAATCAATTGTCTCACTACATTAACTGAGTTCACTGACTATTCAGTTGCACTGTAACTTTATCTGAAAGAATTATAATGATGCAATAAACGTTAATGTCATGATATTTGAATTGAATATTTTTGTTACAGTCATTTCTGCATTTATACTAGTTTTAAATTTAATATATTTGTAGTTCAGAGTAAAAACATTTGGTTTAAAGAATTATTTAAAATCATTTATAAATAAATAGTCGTATCTGAAAAAAATATATTTTAATCACAGCTTCGAAGATTTAGGTGTTGTCCCAAAGATTTCTAACAACCATACTTGTTTTACATATAAAAAATATTAAAATAATTGTGAATTATATACTCTGTCTTTTGTTATTATTATAATGCATTCAATAAAAATAATTTCACTTGTAGATATAATCTATAATATTAAAACACAGAGCATTTTCTGTAAGACTAAAATCGCACGATCTGGGCATGCGCGAGAACATTTTGAACAAATTCGGAACGGGAATATTCCTTTCTCTTTATGCAGTGCAATACAAATACCGATGATAGATCGAGCAGACGACATTAATATTTCAATATGTCTGTGGTAGACGCCTAATTAAAGCTCAATCATAAAAATAATTCACACGATTATTCATTGATTCATACTTTCCATTAAAAACAAAGCGATTCGCGAATACGTATCGGTTACCGTCGTATGTAGAACTCAGGAGCCTTAGTCGTATGCATTTTTGCGAAACATTTCTTTACACAGGATGTGGCGCCATCTGTTGCCATGTATATATTATATTATATCATATTCCTAAATTACTTTTTTCCATTTCTTGAAAGAGAGAGAAAAAAAAATCTTTTAAAATTAACAAATTGTCAGAGTTCATTGTTCTTTAAAAGTTAGTTGAAAACTTTGTTTAAGATGGATATAAATATTTAAAATCAAAGGAGGTTTTGTTTTATTTTATTTTATTTATTTATTTTACTCTAATTATTATAATCTCTGATACTTCATTTCGATACTATATTACAGTAAAAGTAATTTAAAAAGAATAACATTAAAATATTGATATTTTATACGAGTAAAAATTTACATTGTATAATTTGTTATTAAAAAATTAATGAGCAATTTGTTAAAGTATTAAATTCATTCTTATTTATTTATTTATTTATTTATTTTTAAAAGTATACTTTTGTTGAAATATACTATTTTGATAAAATAAAATGTTATACTATTCCAGTAAAAACAAATTTTAACTTTATTCCGATTTGCAGTTTATTTTTAGAATATAATGAATTAATATTTTGGATTATATCCAAGTGGTTTTACAAATATGGGAAGGAAAAATCAGAATCAAAACTATTATCTTACACTTAAAATGCACTTATTTTTGTCTTGGCAAATTAGAATTCATGATATATTTTACAAGTGAATGAAATCTTTGTCTTTCATGTATGTCTTTTATTAAAAAATTGTGACCTGTTATCGTTGATAGTAATTTAATACAATTATAATTAGGTAGCAAATCTTTGTATTCTTTCATTTTGCCTGAAAAGCAACGAATAAATTGCACAGTAAACATAAAACGAGTGCAGTTCTATAGATTATTGGTCAATTTGGTGTGACAGAAAGGAATTCTATTGTGGGATTAATTTAGATGCTTGATGCTTTAATAAGTACTATCGCAAATATTAATACTATATCATTAAGAAATATTGATTCTTTCGGTAATTTATGTAAATTCTGCCTTTCTTTTAATTACTCCTAACATTATTTTGGTTAGATTTAGAGTAAAATTAGGAAAACCTTGGGATTTTATTTTTATTATTTGGAGTATGATTAAATTTGTATACTGAAATTTCATGAAATTTATCCCTCCTCCCTCCAACCAAAAGATAATTGATTAAAGCAGGGGGTTTTGAAACCGGTTAAGAGCAATGCAAAATATTAAAGCAAGGGTGTTTTAAACTTTATGTCAGGAAATGATTTTAGTTGCACATCATCCGTCAAATTTTGACGGCTATTAACTAGTTCATCTTTGATTCCTTCAGAATACTGAGAAAGATATTTTTAATTTTCCAACAAAATTTAAAAGTATTTATAAATTCAGTTCTTCTTTCAATCTTTTCGCATTTCGATTACCATAAATATATATAATATTTCATAAAAACACTTTTAAACAATATTAACGCGCCACATCATAAATACTAAGTTATAGATACTTTTTAACACCACTAAAAAAATGTAGAGAAGAATTTGTAGAAATTTCTTACTTACACATTCTTGATACATTTCACTTATTTGGATTTTTAAAAATGTTATTTATACTATTAATATAAGTACTTCACCATATGAAATAAATAGTATTTATGCAAATTTAATGTAGCATTTTGTATTTATACAATCAATTGTCTCACTACATTAACTGAATTCACCGACTATTCAGTTGCACTGTAACTTTATCTGAAAGAGTTAATGATGCACTAAATGTTAATGTCATGATATTTGAATTGAATATTTTTGTTACAATCATTTCTGCATTTATACTAGTTTTAAAATTAATATATTAGTAGTTTAGAGTAAAAACATTTGTTTTAAACAATTATTTAAAATCATTTATAAATAAATACTCGTATCTGAAAAAATATATTTTAATCACAGCTTCGAAGATTTAGGTGTTGTCCCAAAGATTTTTAACAACTATACTTGTTTTACATATAAAAAATATTAGAATAATTGTAAATTATATGTTCTGTCGTTTGTTATTATTATAATGCACTCAATAAAAATAATTTCACTTGTAGATATAATTAATCTTTAATTCTTTTAGAATAGTGAGAAAGATATTTTTAATTTTCCAACAAAATTTAAAAGTATTTATAACTTCAGTTCTTCTTTCAATATGTTACCATTACCATGAATATTTATAATATTTCATAAATACACTTTTAAACTATATTTACGCGTCACATCATAAATACTAAGTTATAGATACTTTTTAACACCACTAGAAAAATGTAGAAAAGGATTAACGCATCTTAAAAATGCAGCATATTCCGTAATGATTCTGGGTGACCTAGTAATGCATAAATTATGTTAAACGTATAACTTTCTGTCAGGAATATCTTTATTGTATCTGAAAATTGTACGTTGATTTCGTACGTTTAGCGTACTATAAAATGCTAAGATATAAGAAGTTTGCCTCTCGAATTTGAATGCATTTGAATTATTATAAAAGTTCTTGTACACAATTCCTTACTACTGCACTATCTACCAATAAATATTTGGGCAATTTCGAATTGAGACATTTCTTCAAATATCTAAAAAAAAAAAATTTGAGGAATTATCTTGAAACTTTCGGCGTACAGACGACATGTCATGCCTCATATATTTCAGTAAAAGTTTTGTCCGAAAGAGGAAAGGGGGACCAGTAAAAACTTAAACAAAAGTCCAAACGCTTTTGATTACGCTGTAAAACATAATGCTTGAAATGTATTTTTGCTGCAGTATGTGATTTTGAAGATTGTTGTAATTATCTGCATAAATTTTTATGAAGCTACCACATATATTCTTGGAGATATAATGGTTTCTTTAAAACATTACAAGAAAAAAAAAAAGTCATTTCTTTTTACTGTAACACAGAGTATTAGACCCAGTGCGAAGCCATCATTAGGAAATATGGCCTAATGCATTAGGCACAGTATACTGCAATCAGAATGAAAAAGTCATAGATATTTTAAGAACTATGATCATTTTTAGTAAATAATTTTTAACTACGCATGCGCAAGTTTTAGAGAAATTTCATTTACTTAATTTAATAGCCAAAGGTATTTAGTTACTTATATCAAAGCCTCAAACAAATTAAAAAAGTTATGTAAAATAGAATGAACAGAATTTAAGTTCCAATCAAAAAAAAATCTGGAGTGACTCCACTCGACTTTCCGAACATTGAGTAACTAACAGCTTTGTAGATAAAATAAAGAAAGAGGAATTGCTAAACAAACAAAAGAGAGAAAACCATAATAGAGTGTTTTTTTCTCCATATATCACACGAGGTTTTATTTAACGCTACTGAACTTTGAGCCCTTAGATCATAATGATAAAGAATTTTTCGTTTTGTCCCTGTAAAAATCTATAGATGCTAGATTCACCAAAATGCTTATAGTTAGTGCAACAGTGATTTATAATATTCATACAAATTTTCAGCTCAATTGAATAAGGCGTTTAGATGCTATCGCACTTTTAAAAATTTGGTCTCATAGGCCATAATGATAAAGAATTTTTCTTTGTGTCCCTGTAAAAAAACTGTAGTGCTAGATTCACCAAAATCTATACAGTTGGTGCAAATGCGACCTATAACATGTGTACAATTTTTTTGCTCAGATTAATAAGGCGTTTAGACGCTATCACACTTTTAAAAATTTGTCCCCATTGGCCTTAATGATAAAGAATTTTTCTTTGTGTCCCTGTAAAAAAACTATAAGTGCTAGATTCACCAAAATCTATAGGGTTCGTACTATGGTGACTTACAATATACGTACCAACTTTCAGGTTAATCGAACAAAGCCTTTAGACGCTAGCGTGTTCACAAACATACACACATACACACATACACACACACATACATACATCATCGTAAAAATAGTGAAAACGGACTCAGGGGACCTCAAAACGTATAGAAACATCAAAATCTCGAATTCGGATTTTTGACATGATTACAATACTTTCCTCACTATAGTGTTCGGAAAGTAATAAAAGCTACACTGTTACTCACATTTTTATTTTAATTCAGTCGATGCCCGGTGGTAATACTGTTTGTGTTGATTATAAATAAATGTTGATAAAACCTCTTAACAGTTCCCTGTTTTTTGAGAGAAAGCTGAAAAAAGCTTTTTTTTTAAATGTTTGATGCTTTTTTTAACCTTTTTGAATAAGGTTGAAAAGTGTTAATGGCTTTGATTTCTCTGTCTGTTTGCGCTCTAAGTCCCGTAAATATTCATGAAATTTCTTTAAACTGATATGTATTATTCAAGTTCACTATCTGATTTTTCCTATTGAAAATGGAGTGCATATCACTATTAGTTTGTGTACAGGGACACCCGAAAGTATTGCAAAACATTGTGTTCTATGAGAGTTATTTCTATAAACTATATTTTAACACCTTTACTTTGCACTAATCTTTATGAAAATTGAAATATATTTATGTGTACAAAAGAATGCTATCTATAGAATATAGTACGATTAGCATTAAATTTTACAGGGCCACACAGAAGTATTCAGTTACATTAAAGGGTATTATTGGAAATTTTCTGCATTGCATTTTCGTTTACAGCACTTTCTATCAATTTTTAACTGTGAATATGATTTGAATTAGTGTATCTGTCTTTCCGAATATCCGTCTGTCTATAAGTCCGTCTGCTTGCTTCCATAGTCTATAAATATTTTTAGAATTTTTTAAAAATGACATATGTTATTCACCTTCATTGTGAAATATTCCCTATTTAAAATGGTACTGATAGGTCATGTACAACTGGTTTGTGTACCAGAATTTTTTTTTTTAATAATTTTGAATTAGGAAATAAAAGGCGCGCGTGCAAAATGAAATAATAATATGGGAAATTGTATTTCTCGGCTATCATCTCCGCTGTGTGATGTCACTGTCTACGCAGCTATCACGTGTTACTGCGTCACTGTTTTGTTTCATCTTTTCTCTGTATAATAATATGGGAAATTGTATTTCTCGGCTATCATCTCCGCTGTGTGATGTCACTGTCTACGCAGCTATCACGTGTTACTGCGTCACTGTTTTGTTTCATCTTTTCTCTGTATAATAATATGGGAAATTGTATTTCTCGGCTATCATCTCCGCTGTGTGATGTCACTGTCTACGCAGCTATCACGTGTTACTGCGTCACTGTTTTGTTTCATCTTTTCTCTGTATGCGCGAACACCTGCTGCGCACCTGTTAGTTAGTCGACGTCGAGCTGTGAGATGCAGACGGTATCTCTGCTCGTAAAATATATGTATGTTTAGTAGTTATGTATTGTCCTTTTTATTATTTAATAAATGTTGTTTATGTCATCATGGTCTGTAGCCGTTTCCCTATATTTATGGGGGCTCGACCGATCCGGAAATTTATACCCCTAGCACGTAAAGACGTTACTTCTGTTTTCTAAAACAGTAGCGTGAAGCTATTCTTCCAAGACGTTATAAACTGTGAACATTTAATTTATTATACGGATGATTAATTTATTTATTATTTTACTATTCAAAAACATTCTTTCTTCATTCTGAAAACTGTACTATAAGTTCTGAACACTGGACGTTGTTCTATAACATTAAATTTCCTGTTTTTCGTATCTACTGGATATTTCTTTTGTATTCGACGAAGCTAATTTTTTTCTGCATTTCAAGTAATTTTGAATTACAATTATTTTCATCTGCTGGACGTTACAGATTATTTCAATATAAATGTGCTTGCTCATCATAATATTTTGCTTTTCCGATGGATATAATATGTTTGATGGAATAATGTAATCATCGCTGCATGGGACTGCCCTTAATCCAGGTAGGCGCATGCATTTATTTTTTTCCCTCTTTGCATGATAATATTAAATATATATATATATTTCATTTGTAGCCTCATTCAGTTTAATTTTTAACTGAAACTCATTTATTGCCGTTTTATCCCCGTTTAAAAATTACTTTTTGTTCATTTTTGTATTAATAAAGAATTTTCTTCACCCCATATTTAATTATTTTCCCTCAATAAAGAAATATTCTGTTCCCCAATACTTATTTATTGTTCCTATATATATATATATATATATATATATATATATGTGTGTGTGTTCTGGTTTTAAACCATTTTTTTCGTTATTTACAAAAAAAAAAAAGAACAATTTCTTTTTTATTTACTTCGGTTTCCTTATTTTATTTTTCTTGCATCCTAAAAATAGCCCTTAAATTAGGCGACCTCCCGCTAGTTGCAAATTCTCTTAAATATTGTAAAACAAACACTATAAAATTACTTAACACGCTGTTAGAATACCCAACTTTTGATCATCAATCGCGTAAACGTATGCGAAATTTTAGCGGCTTTACTGCCCATTTCGACATTAATAAACATCAAGAACAGATTTTAAAAACATTTACTTTGTCCGATTTTATATCAATCGCTAATGCACTACACTTAGAACCAGTCGGCAGTAAGGAAAATTGGTGTAAAGAAATTTTTAATGCACTTACTAATTTATCTGAATTTCAGAAAACATTAGACACTAGTTTTTTGTCAGACGAAGACGATCTCAGTGTAAATAATCATTCTGTTGAAACCCCTTCTTCGATTGTTCTCACTACTTCGGTTTTCGAATCTCAAACCGAAACTTTTCCTTCGGTAGCTCCAAATCGTTCTCCAAATGACGCTAGAGACGCGATGTCGGATTTGAGTAATCACTTCTGGTTTCTTCTCCGAGATCTGGCTAGTACGTGCAGAACCTTTTCTGGTAATGATTCCTATTCTATACGTAATTTTTTTAATGACATAGAGGAACAATTCTGTTTATTTCCGAATTTTACTGATCAACGAAAACTTATTTTTGCTAAACGATTAATTAATGGTTCTGCTAAAACATTTTTATTTTCACAACGAAATCTTAATACTTGAGTCATTTAAAGCCGCGTTAATTTCTGAATTTTTTGATACCATACCATCCATTGAGACACACAAACAACTAGAAAACAGAAAAATGCGTCCTAAAGAAACAGCTACGCAATATTTTTTGGCGATGTGCGAAATTGCTAATCGCGGTAATGCCGTTATTGACGATTCTTCAGTTATTCAGTACACCATTCAAAGAATACAGGGCAACCCCTCTGAAAAAATTCTTTGCGGACCAAAATCTTTTGCAGAATTTAAAGAAAAATTGCGTATTTATGAAACTGCTCTTAAAACAATAAACTTAAATCAACGAAATTCAGTCAATTATAAACAAACATATGACAGTAAAAAACGCAATACTGGTCATACACAACCAGCTTTCACTCGCGAATCCAAATTTAATATTCGTCCGGCATCTAAAAATAAATTACGTTGTTTCAATGGTAACGATATCGGTCAATTATCTAAATTTTGTCCTAACCGTTCTCGTGGCCCTAAGAGCCTTGCATGTGGTCTTTTTGAACACAAGTCTACCGATTGCCGCCGAACCGCTGCAAATGAAGGATCTCCCTCCAGAGATAGAGTTAACACTGTACATGAATCGCATGCCTCCCATATGTGTGAACAAGTTACAATTAGTGGTAATGAATTAACTGGATTGGTTGATATTGGTAGTCAGTTAACCCTTTTGAAACATTCCGCATGGATAAAAATAGGTTCCCCACCGTTGTCAAAAATTAATATATCCTTAACTGGTTTTGGCTTTGCGCGTATACATGTTATCGGTACTTTTAATTCTTTTATTACTATAGACGATCAGAAGTTTTCAGCAACGATTAAAGTTGTACCCGACGTGTCCACATTTTATGACCTTATAATTGGATGTGACGTTATCCAACAAGCCAACATTAGCATTTCACCCTCCGGTGTTACTTTTTCTAGTTTTTCACAACAAAATGAGTGTACCGCAGATCCAAATTTTATCATGACGATTACTGACGATAATCCCAAATTTGATATTGGTCCCAATGTTTCACGACATATTCGTAACGACATTAACAAACTGTTGTCGGTCTGTAAACCTAATAGAATCAAAACTGCGAACATTGAACTTAACATCACTTTAACTGACGATACACCAATTTTTCACACACCCCACCGTCTACACTTTACCGAACGAGACACTGTAGACGCACAAGTCTCTGAGTGGCTTAAAAATGGTATTATCGAACCAGTGTCCTTCCCATATGCCAGCCAAGGGGTAGTCGTTCGCAAAAAAGATGGAAAACACAGAGTTTGCATCGATCACAGGAAGCTCAATCGTAAGTTAGTTAAAGATCACTACCCCGTCCCCCTAATTGATGATATTTTAGATCGACTTCAACATGCCAAAATTTTTAGTACGATAGACCTACGTAATGAATATTTTCATGTACCCGTAAACAAACAGAGTTCAAACCTTTCACTAGTTTTGTAACCCATAATGGTCAATTCCAATATCGCTACATGCCTTTCGGACTTAGCTCCTGCCCTTCAGTGTTCATGAGATATATAAACGCTGTTTTTAGAGACCTGATTGCTGCCGGCATAGTACTCCCTTATATGGATGACCTTGTAATTCCCGCGAGTAACGAACTTGAGACCGTTGAACGTCTAAAAACTGTTCTCCAAATAGCTAGCGAGTACTGACTTGACATAAATTTTAACAAATGCCAATTTTTACATACCAAAATAGATTTCCTCGGTCACATAATAGAAAATGGTAAACTTTTGCCATCCCCTTCCAAAACTAAAGCTGTTTTAAATTACCCAGACCTTAAAAATGTTATGGACGTACGTAGATTTCTTGGCCTTACAGGATATTTTAGGAAATTTATCCCTCATTTTTCTACCATTACAAAACCCTTAAGTGATCTTCTGCGTAAGGACACCCCTTTTCAATTTCAAAATGAACAAAAAGCCGCATTTCAAAAATTAAAATATTTACTTTCTCAAGAACCAGTTCTCAATATTTTAAATCAAAATTCCCCTACAGAGGTACATACAGGCGCGTCTATAGATGGCTTGGGGGCAGTCCTGTTGCAGAAAAACATCAACGATAATAAATTCCACCCTGTCTTTTATTTTCCGAAGAAAACATCAGATAACAAAAGAAAATATACCAGCTTTGAACTTGAAGTCCTGGCTGTGGTAGAAGCCCTCAAAAAGTTTAGAATCTACCTCCTGGGAACAAACTTTAAAATAATTACAGGCTGTGACACGTCCGTCAAGGCACTTAATAAAAAAAGAAATAAATTCCATGCATTGCACGATGGGCTCTGTAACTTCAAGAATTCCACTACAATATTGAGCATCGAACAGGTTCCCACATGGCGCATGTGGACGCTCTAAGTCAAGTTCCACAATGTTTCATGATCCAAGATAGCCTTCATGTAAAGCTTTTGAAAGCTCAGCAATCTGATGAAGAGGTTCAGGCATTAAAAACGCTTCTGCAGTCCACATCTCATGATAATTACACTGTGAAAAACAACCTTCTCTATAAAACAGTGAACGGTATCGATTTACTCGTCGTCCCTAATGACTTGCAGAATAGCATAATTAAAGAAGCACACGAGCGTGGACATTTTGCAGCACTCCGTACCCAAGAATTGATAAATAAAGTTTTTTATATCCCTCAACTCAAAGACAAAATCGAAAGTTGCATCAAAAATTGTATAAAGTGCATACTGTACAATCGAAAACGAGGTAAACAGGATGGTTTCCTCCACCCAATTGATAAAGACGATGCACCCCTGCACACATACCATATTGATCACCTTGGTTCCCTTCTACATCAGAAAAATATGAACATATTATGGTTGTTGTTCTCCAATGGTTGATGCGTTCTCCAAGTTTACTTGGCTGTACCCCACCAAATCTACAGACGCCGCAGAAATTATCAGCTGACTAGAAAGCCAACGATCAATCTTCGGAAACCCCGCCAGAATTATCACAGATCGCGGTCCAGCATTCACTTCTACTGCATTTAAAGACTATTGCCACGACCAAAATATCACTCACATAGCAATTACAGCAGGTTTACCAAGATCGAATGGTCAGATTGAAAATAAAAATTCCACTATCGTCGCAGTATTGTCAAAATTATCATCTGACAACCCCTAAAAGTGGTTTTCCGTGTGCCTGCTCTCCAACAAATCCCCAACTCGACATTTCAAAGGAGTATAAAGACGACACCTTTTGAATTATTATTTGGCACCAAGATGAAAAATAAAGATCACATCAAGATCCTGGAGCTTCTCAACGACGAATCTACTAACACATTCCAGAAGCAACGTGAAGAAAGACGTATCGACGCAAAAAAAAAAAAAAAAAAAAAAAAAAAAAAAAAAAAACAGATTCAAGTAATGCAAGAAGAAAATCGCAGATAGTATAACCTTCGAAGACGACCAGCTGCTAAATTCCAACTCAACGATTTAGTCGCAGTGAAACGCACCCAGTTCGGGCCAGGCCTAAAATTAAAACAGAAATTTTTAGGTCCATATAAGATAACCAAACGACACATATGACGTCGTCAAGTGCGACTTCGTAGAAGGCCCATTCAAGACCAGCACATGCGCTGAATTTCTGAAACCTTGGACCAACACTTTTCAGACACTTCATTGACATATTTCTTCAGGACTTTCTATTTATTTATTTTTTAAGAACTCTTACTTGGAAATTTTTGTGTGCAAAATTAAACTTTTTTTTTTAAATCATACGTTGAACTTCAACTTGCAAAATAAGAAAAACTCTAATTTTCATGAACTATTTTTTTTTTTTTTTTTGAATTTTTATGAACATTCTATACAGTACCTGCCATATTATTTTTTCTTTTGGTGAAAATTATCTACCTATTTTTTTTCTACTTTTTGCTAGTATGTTATTTACATCTTATCTTATTTTATTTTAGTATTTTGATGATTCAGGTTTTGCCTGTAATATTTGCACAATTTTCCATTTGGTAATGTATACAATTTTTTTTTTTTTTTTTTTGGTTAATGCAGCTGTATTATTACTGTATCTATACTTCTATTATGTAGTATTCTATATATATATATATATATATATATTATTTCTTTTGTTTTTATTTAATCTATTTTTTTTTTCCCCTTGTAGTGTTTGATAACCTTCAGGCGAGGCCGCCTGCTTGATGGCCGATATGGGAAATTGTATTTCTCGGCTATCATCTCCGCTGTGTGATGTCACTGTCTACGCAGCTATTACGTGTCACTGCGTCATTGTTTTGTTTCATCTTTTCTCTGTATGCGCGAACACCTGCTGCGCACCAGTTAGTCAGTCGACGTCGAGCTGTGAGATGCAGACGGTATCTCCGCTCGTAATATATATATATGTTTAGTAGTTATGAATTGTCCCTTTTATTATTTAATAAATGTTGTTAATGTCATCATGGTCTGTAGCCGTTTCCCGATATTTATAATAATAATAATAATAATAATAATAATAATAATAAAGAAAGAAACAAGATAATTAAGATTGAATTTGAGTTGGTAATTTAAGGAGGCCATTGATTACAACTTTTTTGTTGTAAATTGTTTTTAATAAATTAAAGCGCGGATATCATAATTGCACCAGTAAAGACCTTTGCGAGAATCTTCCGAGTTACTTCAGTGCCAAATTTCGCTAAAAGGAGTCCTATACTAAAGTTTATTTATTATTATTTTTTTATTTAATGTAATTTATTATTATTGTTATTTCTTTTTAATTTCAAAGAGTTTATTACAAAAGAAAACATGCTCAAAATTTCTAAACTAAATATTCCTTGACAGCCATTTCCTGGTCAATGGCATTTAATGTTCTCGAATTGTCACATTTTAAAATGAAAAAGAAACATATTTAGAATATTTTTCCCTATTCTCTAGCAGAAAAAAAAAAAATATATATATATATATATTTCTTGTTCTTTAATAAATAAAGCAATTGTTTTTTCTTTATTTCCGAAAACAGTTTATAGAAAATGAAACAGATTTAAAATTCCTTAAATTTTCCTCGACATCAATTCGAAGATCAACTGAATTCAAAATGCTGCGAGTTTTTAAACTAAAAAAGAAATAAATTTACAGCAATATTTTTCGCTGTATTTAGTATTAAAATATATTTCTACAACTAACTAAATAAACAATTAAAGTAAAATAAAATAAACTGATATTATCATTGTTACTATTTACTTTGAAAGAAATTAAAAAAAAAAAAAAAAAAAAAAAAAAAAAAAAAAAATTAAAAATTTTCAAAATTTTGGAAAGGAAAACAGGCTCAACATGATTAAACTAACTTTTTCTGGACAGCAATTCTCTGATGAACTGAAAGAAATGTACTCGAACTGAAAGTTTTTAAACTAAAAAACAAATGTATTGACAATAATATCTTTTGCCATACTTAAGTAGAAAAAAAGTTCTATTTTTACAGTTATAATAATAATAATAATAATAATAAAAGAAGATTGGTTCTTCTTGGAGTTAAATTTAATGATTTGTTGTGGAAAAGAATATAGTCTAAAATTCGTAAACTAAATTTTTGTAGAAAGCAATTCCCTGATAAAATGCATTCAATAACCTGAAAGTTTTTTAATAGGGGAGGGAAAAAGGACTTATAATATTTTCTTCTATACACTAGCAGAAAAAAATCTATTTCTAAAACTTATACTAAACATTAAAAAAAAAAAAAAAAAAACTTTTTTTCTTGAATCCAATTTCAAAGACAATTGATAGAAAAGAAAACAAGCTCAAAATGTTTAACACGTTGAGTGCCATGTCAACCACCGGTGGCTGACAGTGTAAAATATGATATAAACCCGTGTCAACCACCGGTGGCTGACAGTGTAAAATATGATATAAAACTAAAAAAATACTTTGTTTTAAGTAATTACTGATTTTTTTATTTACTTATTTATTTATTTTATTTTTATTTTTAATATTACAGGACACTATTAAGGCATTTTATTTTAACAGATTTTATTGAAACACGGTCAAAATAACGCGCTTTTCAGCAGCTCGCGAGGCCTGGCGGGGATTTCCTTAAGAATTGTTAAACTGTGTTTTCCTCGACAGCAATTCCTTGATAAAGTGAAATCAATGTACAGATACTGAGTGATTTTAAACTTAAACACATTTACAATAATATTTTTCACAATACTCTAGCAGGAAAAATCTTTTTCTAAAACTGTAATAAACATAAATCAACTGTTCTTTTTTTTTTTTTTTTCAAAAAACAGTTTATAGAGAAGAAAACAAACTTAAAATGTCTAAACTAAATTTTCCTTGACATCAATTCCCGATCACCTGAATTCAAGATACTGTGAGGTTTTTTTTTTTTTTTTTTTTTTTTTTTTAAGTATGTTTACAATAATATTTTTACTATAATCTAGCACAAAAAAAAAAAAAAAAAAAAAAAACATAAAACAACTCTTTTTTTTTTTCTTTTTTGTTTAATTTAATTTCAAAGACATTTAATAGAAATAAAAACCGATTAAAAATTTCAAAATTAAATTTTACAACAGCAATCCCTTTATCAACTGAAATCAATGTACTCGCACTGAGAAGTTTTAACTAAAAAAGAAATATATTCGAAATAATATTTTTCCATATACTTATAATGGAAAAAAAAATCTATTTCTATACTTATAATAAACGAAAAATAAAGTGGTTCTTTAATTTAATTGTAAAGATTCTTTATGGAAAAAAGAAAACAGGTCTAAAATTCTTAAACCAAATTTTCCTCGAAAGCAATTCCATGATCAAAAAAATGAATTTAATGTATTGAACGTATTGTATATATTCGAAATAATATTTTTCCATATACTTATAATGGAAAAAAAAAATCTATTTCTATACTTATAATAAACGAAAAATAAAGTGGTTCTTTAATTTAATTGTAAAGATTCTTTATGGAAAAAAGAAAACAGGTCTAAAATTCTTAAACCAAATTTTCCTCGAAAGCAATTCCATGATCAAAAAAATGAATTTAATGTATTGAACGTATTTAAATAAGGGGGGGGGAAGGGGGGTATAATGTATTTTACTATAATCCAGAATAAAAGTCTATTTCTAAAAATATAATAAACACATTTTTTTTTTCTTTTAAATCTAATTTTAAAGACAATATATAGAAAAGAAAACAAGCTAAAAATATTTAAAAGTAACATTTCCTTCACAGCAATTTCCCGATAAACTGAATTCAACATACCGAGAGTTTTTAATTTGAAAAAGTAATATATTTACAAAAAAAAATTTTCGCTATACTCTAGGACAAATAATCTATTTCTACAACTAAATAAATAAATAAATAAAAGAATAAGTTAAAAAAAAAATAAAATAAATAAAGCAAATTTTTTTGTCTTGAATTTACTCTCAAAGACAGTCTATAGAAAAGTAAACCGACTTAAAATTTCTAGAATAAATTTTCTTCGACAGCAATTCCTTGATAAACTGAATTATATGCACTGAGATTTTATAATGTAAAATCTAAATATATTTAGAATGATATTTGTCGCTATACACAAGCAGTTTTTTTTTTTTCCCCAATAATTATAAACGCAAAAAAATCAACTAGTTTTTCTTGAATTTAATTTGAAAAACTATCGGTAGAAAGAAAACAGGCTTAAAATTTCTAAACAAAATTTCTCTCGAATGCAATCCTCTGATCAAGTAATATCAATGTACTCATATTGAGAGATTTTAAACTGAAAAAGAAATATATTTAGAATATATTTTCACTATACTCCAGTAGAAAAAAATATTTCTAAACTATAATAAATGAACTGATTTTTGTTTATTTTCAAAATCAGTTTACAGAAAAGAAAACAAGCTAAAAATGTCTGAACAAAATTGTCCTCGACACCGATTCCCAAATCAAATGAATTCATGATACTGTGAGTTTTTTAATTAAAAAAAGGAATATATTTACAATAATATTTTTTGCTATACTTTATCATAAAAGAATCTATTTCTACAACTAAAGATAAACAAATGAATGAAATAAAAGTAAAGCAACTGGTTTTTCATGAATTTACTTTAAAAAACAGTTTACCGAAAAGAAAAACTGACGTAAAATTTCGAATCTAAATTGCAATTCCCTGTTTAATTGAATTCAATGCACTGAGAGTTTTTAAACTAAAAAAGAAATATTTACAATAATATTTATCGCTATACTCTAGCACAAAAAAAAAAAAAAACCTCTTTCTACCATTATGATTAACACAGCAAAATAATTATTTTTTATTGAATTTCATTTCAAAGACTGGAAAACTGACTCAAAATTTCTAATCTATATTTTCTTCGACAGCTATTCCCTGACCAGCTGAAATTAATGTAACTCGTACTGAGATTTTTTAAAAGGAAAATAAAATGTACTTACAATATACGAAGAAAAAATTTCTATTTTTACAATAATAATAAATATAGAAAAGGAATTAGTTTTTATAGAATTAAACTGTAAAGAGATTTCACAAAAAAAAAAAAAAAAAAAAATTCCTGATCAACTGAAATTAATGTACACTACACATACTGAGAGTTATTAAAAGGAAAAGAAAATGTACTTACAATAATATTTCTTGCTATACTTATGGAGAAAAAATTTCTATTTTTACAATAATACTAAACACAAAAAAAGCAATTAATTTTTACTGAGTTTAATTTAAAAGAAATATTTAACACACACACACACACACACACACACACACACACAAAAAAAAAAGAAGCAATTCCTTAATTTAATGTGTTGTATCAAATTAAAGCTAAAAATCTTGTTTATTCTGTAAACTTCAAGTTTTTAATTTATCTAAAATATTATTAAAAAAAAAAAAAAAAAAAAAAAAAAAAAAAAAAACAATTTTTAAACTATTAAATTTTTTACGATGTTATGAAATAAATTCTTTTGGTTCCATCTTAAAATGGAGGTTCAGAGAATGAAGATCCATGTGTACAACATATCTGATATTTACATTCATAACTTTTTTTTTTTCACATCTTTTAAGAATTTGAACTGAGAAAACCAAGTTTATAGATTTGTTTGTTAATGAGAAAGTCGCGCTCAGATTTTATGGTTTTAATTGTTGCGGGTATAGGTTAAATGCGATTTTTCAACATTTTGAAATAGGATTTAAAAGTACTTTTATAAAACCGAATTTTTTAAAAAAATATAATAATAGTAAGGGTTTTTTCTCACCTTCACATGAAGCAATAGCTCAAACAGTCTTGTCTTTTTCCATGTAAGTAAACATCAGATGTACTAGCTTATACAATTATGAATGTCTTTAATCGCAGGATTGGACATAATAGTTTTTGGCCATTTCCCTTTAAAAAACAGCATAACTTAAAATAGTAAAAGCCATGCAAAATCCATATGTACCATCATCAATGACATCAGACTATTCTAAATAATCTAGTGTGTCACTCACACGACTTTCTCTTACCCTAAAATTTAGTACTATAAATACAAGTTGATGATTATGGGGTAAGATAACGAGTTCTATTACATAAACCTATGTAAACAATTCAAATTATGCTTCGAAAGAGTTTTATATGATAATTAGTTCTATGTAAAGGGGGTTACCACCCCCATAAACGTTTCATTAATGCACTTAGATTTATATAAAATTTAAATCTATTATTAAAATTAAAAGTTCACTTAAAATTATTCAGGCAACTTTCACACGCAACATACCTTAACATTAGGATCTCCTAAAGTTATTCGTTTTTAAGTTACTCTAAGAGACACAGACAAAGATCAAACGTTAAAAATCTTGACTTCGGTAATCAGGAAGCCTCAAAACGTGTAAATATTCAAAAAACAAGAGATGAATATTTAGCTAAAATCATACATTACTTACCATATCTCTATGAGGAATTCATTTCAATTCCTGAACAGCTTTCCTGGAAATGGTAAAATATTATAGTAAATTACATCCACTAACAACAAAAAAGAATGTTATCGCTTAAATATTTGTAGCCCTGCAAATCTTTAAAAATTATATACAGACCACATGGTGCACCTAAATATAATCCTCTAGTAATACACGGCCTAGCCTGAAATACACTTCCATCAATTTGCAACTATTGTCGCACTTTTATCTAGTTCTTTTGTGTACCCCTGTATACGAACAGTGAATGATTTCCCTACCATATTCTACGTGACACAATTTTTTTAGTCATATAAAAAAATATAATCGTTTCATTTGGTTTAGTTCAGTCTATAGATGTCATCTCTACTTACCTGCAATTTCCCCCATAGACGTAATATATTTGAATTCTCTTGGGTGTCCCTGTACACGAACCATTAACTTGATCTCAACGAAATGTTTAGTGTAACATTCCTATATAATACACATTTAGAATACCGAGTTTGAACTTTCTGCTATAATTTGTTTTTGAGATATGCTGATAACAGACCAATGCAGACACACAGACCAACTGCTAAAAACATAATTTTCGGATTCAGGGGACCTGAAAACGTGTGTATAAAACAAAAACTCACATTCGAAAATTTGACCCGAAGACAATACTTTCTCTACCTTATGGGTAAGAGAAAGTAAAAATTCAACTGTGCACGTATTTCTGAAATTGCCTTTCTTTAATTGTTATAGTCGGCTAAGATGATTGATATGTTGGTGGTTATATTTAAATAATTTTTGTTGGTGTATAGAATTACTGAATGTAGACATCAACACAAAGAATTTTCAATTCTTACAAGAAAAGAATGTTGTACGATATGAAATGGAAATGAGATCTCAGAATTATGTTAGTTAATAACACTACATAAAAACAAAGTAAAAAATGTTTTATTTTACATAGAAGCATAAATTTTAAAATTAATGATCTAAAATTTACCCTTTCAGAATATATGTATATTTAATATTTGTCTTGTTCAGACACACAAAATGTTTTCACTCTTTCTTTATACTAAATTAGATATTGAACATAACATTTTACGGTTAGCTAAGATATATACCGGAAAATAAGTTTCGAAAAAAAATTAGATACTCACTTATTTCTAAATGAAATTTTTTATAGAAACACCATACAGCACTAGTTTTGCAGACATCTTCTGAAAAATAAAGCTTTGCTTATGGGAATGATGGGAAACATAAGGTTTTTCTAGAGATTTATCGGTGATCTGTTGTCAGTGGTTTCATCTATAATTCGTGAAGTTTTTTTTTTCATCGAATCTACTTTTCATAAATTGTTCAAAATCAAATGTTTCTGCTATTGCACATGCAAATATACACGCATTTATGAAAGGCCAAGATATATGCTGATCTTTATGAAGAAGTGACTGCTGTATAACTCACATGTAAGCTATGAAAATCCAAAAATACTCTGATTTTACCAACGGGTTTCCTTAAATCGCGAGTCAAAATAAATAAATATAGAGCATCAGCTTTCTATTTTCATAGATCTTTTATTCCAATCGCATTATTCCTAATAATATCTTTATCCTTTGGATTCATAACAAATAGTATCGGTGAAGGTGACGGGGTTAGACTTTGACAAAAAATTAACACTTAAGAAACATGTTTTAATAATGATGCCAAAGTGGTCTCCAAAGTAATGAACACTCCGCTTAAGTAATGAACTCTTTCCTCTTTATAATAAGATTTTTAAAATGCAATACATGTTTTCTGTTCTCTCAATCACTCATGTCAATCCAGTCTAAAGATTCGCGTATAAAAAGCGCCATGAACATCCCATTAACTGCATGATAAGACGCTGAGAAATATTTAATATAGTGTTCCACACTCGGTAAAAGATTATTTGCATTTTTATTGATAAAAAATCTTCTCAAAAAAACTTTTTTTTTTTTTTTTTTTTTTGGGGGGGGGGGGGGCTATATCTCAAAATAAAATGAAATGTTTGGCAAATAAATCTAATTACGATATGTCTGATCTCTCCCATTATAAACGGCCAAAAGCAATGCTCTAACCATTCCTGGATGCATCCGTATTCTCTACCTCGTTATGTAATCATGTTTTATTGTCTTGCAATTTGCAATGTATCATAACAGGGTTCCCAGCATGAAAAGCACTCAAAAAGAGTTGCCTTTAATGTATGAAATAGTAGCCACTCCGAATGAAATAGTAGATAAAATAGTAGCTCCCATCCAACTAGTAGTCTTAGATTAAAATAATAATAATAATAATATATTAAAAAAAATTACTGTCACTGGCGTAAATTTTTTTGTCTGCGACAGCATTTTTTGGTGCAGGGCAGGGTCCTTCGCGTCATGAGAGGTATTAATGAGTTCCGAATACTCCAAAAGAAGACATTTCAGCTGCTTAGAAATGTCTATAATTTTAATTAAAGAAGTTATTAACTAAAAACGACAAGTTTATGATGGTACTCTATTTGCCATTTTGAAGAAAGTTTCTCCCAGTGACGTTGTTCTTCTGTCACGAAGTCATTTTACACGGGAAAATTAAAATATGATCAATGGTTGTACGTAGGTAGTTAGGTAGGTTCGATTTAACGTCGCACGAGTACTGCGCTACGGGTAATGGGCGACGGTCTGGGACTCACCCCTAGAGATGTTCCGGTCACATGCCATCACAATTTTGATCCTTCCCGGAAGGGATCCCCCCCCCCCCCCCGCTTTGGTAATCCCCAGAGGTATAGTGTAAGTGGAAGCTTGGAGGACTTTGCGGTCACGACAGATTTTTATGTTCACCAGCCACGATTAGTGTACACGACAGTCTCTGGCTGGCTCAAGTATCGAATCTGCAATCTTCCAATTACGTGCTCGGCGCTTTACAGACTAGAGTATCGCGGCCCGAAAACATGGATGTAAAAAAGAAAGAAAATAAATATCAACTTTTTTCTCTACTTTTAGAAAATGAATTTTCTTGCACGGGAAAATTAAAATATGATCCATGATTGTAGGTAGGTAGATAATTAGGTAGGTTGAGTTTGACGTCGTACCATTACTGCGCTATGGACTCACCCCTTCGTTACGATGACCAGCCGTCCTCATTTTCTGAGGACAGTCCTCCTTTTTGTTGTCCTCAGTCGCTTTCAAAAGTTCTCATATTCTCAATTGTCCTCATTTTTCAGTAACTTCCTTCTTTACTTAAAATTTCAACATTAGGGATGCTGCTGACCTTATTAGTTTTCAATACTGATTCTACAATTCAACACAGCATAAAAAAATCACGATCCCTTGATTCATTCCATTAACTTTTAAATCATCTCCATTGCTAGGCAATACACAGAATATATTTTTCTATTGGTAGATTTTACTCTTTGCAATGGAAAAACATTTTTTAGCAACATTGAAAACTGATTAAGTCAGGGATAAGTTTCTGAGCCACGCGACTGGCATCTAGTTTAGGAGGCTATGGTAAAACATTAATGCTTTATGCAGTCAGACTACAGATCAATACCTATTCCTAGCCTAGCCTATTTTTGCCCTTGTTCAGATTGTCTTTTCCTTTTAAAATGTTATTTATTGTATCAAAGCAGCCTCATAGAATACATCACAATAAATAACCTCTGTCTCGCTAACATTGAAAATTCACAACCGACCTTCCAAAAATGCGATGCCAAAGGCTGGCCTGATTTCACACTAGTAAACCCGAAAACATACGCGAAAATGAACGACTGGTCGGTCCTGGATATAGCCAACTGCTCAGATCACAAATACATAACATATACCCTAAAATCCTCACCAACTAAATCCACTCTTCGAAGGTTTGCTACAAAACGTGGCAACTTCTCAAAATTTAATAAAATACTTAAACTATCCACCGATAAACTAACTGGCACCATTAATACAGTAAGAAACACCCAAGACTTAGAAAATGCAACCTCTTCTATTATCTCCACAATACACGCTGCTGCCTCTTCAGCCTTCAGGCTCAAACAATCGTGACGGAAATTCACCTACAATTTCTGGTCCCCTCAACTCAGATCCATGCGTAACCGCCTGACAGCACTCCGGAGACAACAAAAATATATCAACCCCTCAGATCTAATGCAACACAAACTTAAAATCCGCCAACTCTCGGCAACATTCAAAAAACAAATAAACATTGCAAAACATAACGCATGGAAACATTTTTGCACAACACAAACAAACATCCATGGCACTGCACAGAAATTCTATAGCAATAAATTTTTCACGCCAACAGAACTCAAACTTGAACGTCCTCCAGCTCTTTCCTCTAAACACAAAAACCTAGAATATATCACCTCAGTTCTCTTCCCTCCGAGTAAATGCACCAGCCCCCATATTCCATTTTTTTCAGGTCCCATGGACGAAGCCTTCACGGAGGCAGAAATCCGGGCTGCTCTTTATAGCTTTAACGTAAATAAGACCCCTGGCCTTGACAGCATAGACTTCAGAATCCTTAGACACTCCTTCAATACACTCACACATATTTTTCACACATGGACAAACTTATGCCTCAAACTACAATATTTTCCAGAAATTCTCAGAAGGGGTGAAGTGGTGTACTTTCTGAAGCAAGGGAAGCTTCTCTCTGTACCCTCCTCTTATCGACCGATCTGCCTGCTCCCAACAATAGGCAAATTACTAGAAAAGCTCATTGTCAATAGACTAAATTTCTACCTGGAATCCAATAATCTTCTACACCCCAACCAATTCGGGTTCAAAGAGGGCAGATCATGTGAACTCGCTTTGCAGCAAATTTTAAACTCCTGCGCTCTTAACTTTCAGTCTAGAAAGTACACCACTCTTATTTCACTTGACATTAAAGGGGCTTTCGACAACATCGAATTGCCACACATCCTACACACTCTACAAACACTCAACTGCCCGGGAAATCTTGCGGGAGTCATCAGCTCTTACCTCTCTACAGGAAAATCTTGATTAACTGGGGCCCTAACTACAGTGTTTTTCCACAATCTAAGGGTTGCCCCCAGGGATCGTGCCTAGGCCCGATCCTCTGGAACTTGGTGGCCAACAAAATTCTTATAAAAATGAACTCAGAGGGTTTTAAAACCCTCGCATATGCTGATGACTTCTCTGTGATTCTCTCGGGTTTAACGAGAAAAGTTCTGGAGGAACAGGCCCAGGCTGCCCTCTCCCTCTTCAGCTCCCTATTAATAGAATCAGATCTAACACTCTCACCCTCGAAAATGCAAGCATTAACCTTCTCCTTCCCAAGACTCCTTAAACGGAACCAAGTGATGAGGATCGATGGCGTCAGTATCCGTCATGTTTCACAACTAAAAATATTGGGAATCACAATACATAGAAACCTAAACTGGCTGGCACACATACAAGACCTAAAGATAAAAACTTCTAAAATCTTCCACAATTCAGCAAAAATGGCAGGGAAGAGGTGGGGTATATCCACCTTCTTCCTAAAAACCTGGTATAAAATAGTAATAGAAAAGATCCTAACCTACGGCGCTGGCATTTGGGGGGGCAACCTCACCAAAGCAGCGTCGAATAAACTTAACTCAATACAGAGAATGTTTTTGGTCCAAATTTCTAGAGGTTACAAAACAATCTCTACTGATGCTCTCACAGTCATCACTGGTATTTCACATGCTCACCTCCATTTAAAATACAACTTTAACAAAACTAACGTCCTGCAATTAAATAATTCCATTCTCACAGACACTCTCCTCCCTAATATTCATGTCCAACAGCTTTCTAACAGCTGGCAAATACACCCATCACAGGATGCTGCTTCCCTTTTCATAAATTGTGCAAAAAACAGCTTCTCCCCGTCTGCTCAACTGGCGATCTACACTGATGGCTCCAAAACCGATCATGGAGTGGGAGCTGCACTCTGCGTTTTAAACAATAACAAAGTTCTCCATCAGTGGGCAGGCAGGCTCGCAGACCACAATTCGGTCTTTCAGGCTGAGCTCTTTGCCATCCTGAAGGCAGTTGAGTGGTCAGAAAATAACTCTCCAGACTACAATCAAATCTCAATCTTCAGTGACAGCCTCTCGAGCAGCGCCGGCTCGAGCAAATTCGCCGCCCTAGGCGAGAATTTTAAATGGCGCCCCTTTTAAATGGCGCCCCTTTAAAACGGCGCCCCTTTTTCATTTTTTTAAAAATGATGTATGTTATTGAAATTCACTATGGAATGTTCCCTATTTTAAATAGCATTATCAGGTCCTGTTATAAATAATTTGTGTACAGGGACCCCCCCCCCCCCCCCAAAAAAAAAAAAAAAAATAAATAAATAAATAAATAAATAAATGCCAGTGTATTTTAGGAGAGACACTTTTATAAATCACATTTAAATAACTTACTACTGCAAAAATCATAAAGATATTGACATTTATTGTTAATTCACTAAAAAATATTTTGTATAAAATATGAAATAATTAACCTTCAAATTTACAGGGCTGCATTTCGTTTGTTTTAACCATTTTCAATACTTTCCAACAATGTTTAGGGGTGATTATGTGTACTATATGTTTGGCAGGAAGAAGATTTATAATTAATCCATAACTATGATATGACGAGGCTTCTGCATTTTAACACATACAATTTAATAAATGACTAAGACAATTACAGATGACATACACATGTTACATAAACGATTACATATTGAAGACTGATCTGTTTTAGCATTAAGAAAAGTGTAAAGGGGAATTAATAGATCATGGATTGAACAATACAGTTCACAGGTACCTGTACATTTATGTTACGTCACTTACCAGAAGACTAATACATTGAATCAGGAACACACTGACGAAATACACCACAATTCTCCTCCCCTTAATTCCGCATACCATAACCATACCTGATGGGAGGTTTTCTTACTCTAATTTATCTTCTTACACCCTGTTCAGAAAAAGATAAATTAGTATTTTTAAAGTTTGAATGTTCAGGTTTTAGTTTTTTATTATTTACAGTACTGTTATGGTTTTTATCACAGTCAGTTTCTCTAGGCGTTGTTGACATAGATCTCCTATCGATTCGCACTGGATCTGGTGTAATGGAAGGATCAGTTGGCACTGGATCTGGTGTAATGGCAGGATTGGTTTGCACTGGATCTGGTGTAATGGCAGGTCTCCCACCAGACGTAGATTCTCCATCGCATTTTAGGTGTGGACTTTTGCTATCGGGAACCATGGTAAATCAAGGGTCTTCTCCACAATTTCACCAGGACTTGTAGTTTCCTCCAGTTGTACTCTGGAACCTACACTTTTTAGTTGGTCAACGTGTTTTTTCCATACACATGAACCTACTTGAATTTTATAATGCAATTTACCTATTCTGGCAATTACTATACCTATTTTCCATTTATTTTCCGATGTGTAAGTGCGTACTGCAACTTTTTCATTTACTTGGAATTCTCTTATCTTTTTCTTGTTAAAAACATTTTTATGTTGTTTGTCTTCAACATAATTTTTAACATTTGGTACAAGTAAATCTAATTTTGATCTTATATTTCTTTTGAGAAATAATGATGCGGGACTCTCCCCTGTTGTAATATGAGGCATTATTCGGTATTGGAGTAGAAATTCGTTTAACTTAAATTGTAGATTTCCGGGTTCTGAACTTAAAGATTTCAATCTTTTTTTTATTGTTTGGACATATCTTTCTGTCTGACCATTTGTAGAGGGATGGTATGGTGCAGTTAAGATATGTTTTATAACTTTACTTTGTAGAAAATTTTTGAACTGTTCTGAAGTGAATTGTGGCCCATTATCAGACACAAGGGACACAAGATAGCCACATCTGGCAAAAAGAGAAGAAAGACAATTTATAGTGTTCTCAGTAGTAGCACTAGGAACAATGAACACTTCTGTCCATTTACTGTGGACATCTACCACGATTAAAAACATTTTCCCCACAATTGGACCAAAAAAGTCTACATGTATTCTGTTCCAAGGTGTTTAGACCTACGTGGTCATACCTTAGTGCAAATATTTGTACATGTTTATTTTTTAATTAAACTTTAATTAATTTGATAATTAATTAGTAAAGCTCTTTCTAAGTCTCTCTTTACATATATACACACAAAGAGAGAGAAACCCCTAGTCAATTATAATCGAACAGAAGAGATTGCATCATCTGGAGCCAGACTTCTAAATTAATGTGAGCTATCCTTGTTCAGTTAGTTATGATTTTGCTTTGCTAGCTGTTAGCTGTAGCAGCTAAAATAAACCTTTGTGGCTTTTTGTTCTTATAGTTTTTAAAATTATAAACTAGTTAGTAGTATTAAAGTATAGCATTTCCTTCCCCACCCCCAAAAAAGAAAAATATCAAGGTTCGAATTTCGCACACTGCTAATTCCAAATGCAATATTGAAAGCCAAGTGTTTGTGCATGCGTGATAGTGCACAGTAGGCGACCGATTGTGGATATTTTTGGTGCAGCCACACAGTCGGAATTCACAAGGGGAAGAACTTAAACATCAACGGAAAGAGTCAGTTGTACTATGTTTATACGCCTTATGAAAATGAACAAATGATACTTAGGCCTTATATTTTCTATTTTTTTTTTTCCAGTAAGCGGGCTTATTTACAACAGTCACAGGCGTTAATTAAAAAAAAAAAAAAAAAAGCTGTTTTATCGCCGCCCCACAGATTCCAGCGCCCTAGGCGGTCGCCTAGTTTGCCTATATGGTTGAGCCGGGCCTGCTCTCGAGCCTGCAGGCCATAGCTCGCCACAAGAGCAGACACCCACAAGTAATTGAAATTAAAATAAAGCTCTCAAAATTAAAAACTAAAATCTCCCTGGCACATGTTTCTGCCCATAAGGGGGACGTCGGAAATGAACTAACGGACTCTCTTGCAAAATCAGCAACAGAATCTAGTGACATAGCCTATTCACTCTCAGCTCCCCCTTCCTATATAAAATATCACCTAAATCAAAAACTAATTAATGACTGGCAGAGTCTCTGGAGTGTGTCTCCAAAAGGATACACTCACGAGCTAATACCAAATGTCTCACTCAATATTTGGGACCTCTCCCCGGAAATCTCTGCCTTTCTGTCAGGTCACGGCCCCTTCCCCAAATACCTTCACAGATTTCATTGCCGACGATCACCCTTATGCTCATGCGGTGAGGAGGGGACTGCACAACATTACTACTTTCACTGTCAACTTACAATACCTTACCATTTAAGAAACCCTAACCCTAGACCAGCAACCTGGCTGAACAATATAATAACTAGAAAGCCCCTGCGGCTCAAATTAAAGCGCATCTATGCCTTCCTTCAAGATTTATCAAATTCAACAAACTAAATTCCTTCTCTATCTTTCCTTAATTTTTCCTCCTCTCCTACATGGCGAATACTGGTCATGTCTGATGCTACAGAATTCCAAAGAAGTGCTCTCGGAAAGCAATCATCCTGCGCATGATGTTGCTATTAACCAACATTGTGCTTAGGGTGTATGGGCTTGATATAAAGACTGCGAGAACATTGTATACAGACTGTGAAATTTGTACATTACCTGAATGAACTTTGTAAATAGACTTCCACTTGGCTCCGGTCCTCTTCACTTTCATGCAACTTTGTCGCCTTTTGTCGCGGGAGAGCTCTGCTCAGGCGACCTTTGTAATTTTTTTTTTGTTGTTGTTGTTATTTGCTATGCAATAAACTACGGGGGAGGCTTAACCTTTGGAGACGGGCTCTTCTGAATCTCCACAGTGGCTTTGGAGCCCCTCTCTAAAGGTTAAAAACGCTCAAAACCGCTGCATAGTGGTGAGCGGCTTCTTTCCGTCTTAGAATCTTAGAATATTTCGAATGAAATGCTTTTCAAATAAATCTGATTACGATATGTCTGAGCTCTCCCATTATAAACGGCTAAAAGCAGTGCTCTAACAATTCCTGGGTTTGTATAATCATCTTTTATGTTCTTTCAATTTATAATATGTCATAATAAGAAAAGAAACTTTTACTTTTTACTACAAATATAATTTAATCTGCTTCGATTTCTAGCATTCCAATCGCTTAATTACTCTAACAATTTATTTTTATTAGTTCCCCATCATACTATAGGTATGGGGAACTTAGATAATCGTGAAAAATTTCGATCTCGGTTTTTTGACATTTTTATACGTTTTCAGGTGTGAGGAATCCAACTAGTTGGCATAGGTGGACTCTGCTAAGTTCCCCATCATATTTATGTTATCATAAATTTCTAGTGGGAGACATTATGATCATGTTAAAAGAAATGAATTTGACCAAAGCTTGATACAGTGACAGAATGAAATCCCCGCCTAATAGGCTATCCACCGTTCACTTCGATATATTTATCTTATTCTAATCTATTAATTTATTTTATCAGGGTCAATTCCGTTGTTTAGTTTTCATGCTACTATTTCCAATGCAATAATCCTCAAAATTCATATTAATATGAAAAATTTACAATTTCGCTATGTTGATAAAAACGTAAATTACGAATAATTTACGAAATTTTCCTATTAGAATATTTGTATTCAATCATGTTCAAACAAATATCATAAATGTAATTTTGAAGTTGTCTAATGTATTTATGATCCTCAAAATGGAAGTTTATGCTCAATTTTGCCCTATTCTGCCATTTTAAGTAAATCGTAAATTCCAAATAACTTACGAATTTTTTAAATTGGAAAAATCATAGCCTATGATATTCATGCCAGTATCCAAAATAATATTTAAAAAGTGGTTTGGCATTTTTACGATGAAAATATCCCTCAAGATTGACGTTTATGTTAAAGTTTCCTCTATTCTGCCATGTTAAGAAATTCGTAATTTTCCAATAACTAACGAAATTTTTATATTGAAAAATGCATAGACATTAATATTCATGCCAGTGTTCTAAATAACATTTCAAAAGTAGTCTGACATCTTTACGATGAAAATATCCCTCCAAATGGACGTTTATGTGAAATTTTGCCCTATACTGCCATGTTAAGAAATTCGTAAATTTCCAATAACTTGCAAAATTTTCAAAGTAGCATATTTATAGTTACTGATGTTCATTTCGGCATCAAAACTGATATTTTAAAACTGGTCCGACATTTTTTCAGTAAAAAGTTTCCATTTAATGCACGTTTAAGTGAAATTTTGTCCTATTCTCCCATGTTAAGAAAATCGTAAATTTCTCATAACTTACGAAGTTTTAAAATTCAAATGTTGCAAATGAATAGGGTTCTTGCCAGTATCGAAAGTAATATTTTAAAACTGATCTGACCTCTTTGCGATCATTTGTTCGTGAGATATCGTGTTAACAGACTAACAAACTAACGGACTGACACACTAACAGAAACACTACAGACAGACACGATACAAATTTTGTCATTTTCGGATTCCTCACACCTGAAAACGTATAAAAAAGTCAAAAAACCGAGGTCGAAAATTTTCATTATTACCTAAGTTCCCCATACCTATAGTATGATGGGGTACTAAAAATGACAAAATTTGTATGGCGTCTGTCTGTAGGGTGTCTGTTAGTGTGTTAGTCCGTAAGATGAGAAGTACTGTGAAATATGGAAACCGCTTGAACTAAAAATTAATATTTAATATTGAAAATCTTCAATCCAAGTGTGATTACTATTTTAACAGCATGAGGAATACAAACACTTGAAGGGGAACGTGGTGGATAATTATTGGAACCTCTTAAACAGGAAACTTGATATTATGTTGGAAAACTCTTTATTCCTGTTCATATTCATTAGGTTGCTACAAATATGTGCTCAACCCTTTTAAATGGAGGGAGTAAAATGACGGTAAAAAAGAAGGGGGAGGTAATGTGAATTTGGAAAAATTTTCAGCCAGAAACTTAATATTTGATATGTAAATTCTTATTTCAAGTTCATATTTACTATGTAATTAAAAAGCTACTTAACTACTTCAAGAGAATAAAATGAAAATGAAATGAGTAATATGCTGCGCAAGTCGGAAACGGCCTTTTTTTTTTTTTTTTTTTTTTTAACGAATATTTTTCATTTAAGTTTTTTATCTTGGCTTTGAGACTGTGCAGAAAGATTTGATACCCCAGAACGGATCTGAGTCAGCATTGGACGTTAACCGGTTCTAAATGGATTATTTATTTTTCCATCTTTCTGTATAAAACGAAAGATGTTCAAAGTGCTGAAGGAGGACGGATGTTTGATGAGCATGTACCGCCGGCTGTACGAGATGGAACAAGGTAAACCATAATAGATCACAGATAGTCAGAAGATAGCGACCCAGTTCGGCGAGAAAGTGCGCATGAAATTGGAGGGGTCCGGACGAGTTTCCTTCCCGAAGTAGTTCAGCAAGGTGATGAGCGCTGAAGATCTCAAAGAACTCTCAAAGGGGCGAGAACGGTCTGGTGTACAAGGGGACAAAACACACAGGTAAAGCCCACATATCGTATTTACTGGATTTCGCAAAGATCGGTGATGTCTCAGAGACTTCCAATATCACAACTGCACGGTCATAATACGTGACCCATTGGGAAACTGGACATTACTGTTCACTCCAAACGAACGAGACCGGATTGCCGATTTGCTTCCGTCAACACTGTAAGAAAAAACTCATCTCGGACGTGGTGTTCGAAGTTGCTCCCGCTGAGAACCACCTGAGGTATATCGTCTAACTGGTCAGCCAGTCAGACTAGGTTTAGTTCCTAGGCCACAAGCCACACTGTCTATGGTCTTTAGGCCACAGTGTCTGGTTAGGCAGACCTGCCTGAAGGTCACCGACTAGTGTCTCCACTTCGTTGTAGAACCCTGGCTTCTGGTTCCCGCCAACTTTTGTAAATACACAATGATGATGCCTGACATGACCGTTAACTTCGTCACGGACGAATTAAATTCTCTCTTTATGGCTGTAATGAAAAGAGAATTTCTCGCTGCGACTGTCTGTTGTTCTAAGGACAAGAGGTTTCTTAGAGAGATAGTATTCGCGGGTCAGATACACAACCGGACTATCAAAATGTTTCTTCATAAAGTTTTTCGTGATGCAGTACCTGAACATAGAGAAACCGTTGGGCATGTCAAATTTCGTGTCCGTAAAATACAATCTGAACGGTATCTAGTAGAAATCGCCGGTAGGAAGATGCAGTGATTATCTGATATTTCGCAAAAAACATTCTGATGATGGTATCTAGTCAGCATTACTTTTCTACAGACGCCGATGTAGAGTTCGAGCTCCAGTTCCGCTCGTAATACTTCAAAATCCTGAGAAAGATCACCAGCATGAACAGAAACATCACTATTACCTCCGACAATCTTCGTACTCTGTGATATGGCGTTGATACGAAGAACAGTCGCCTCTACATGTGGTTTAAACCAATTCATTCATAATTTGTTCAGACTAGTCCTGAATCAGGGAAAATACACTCTCAGTCTAGGACGTCCTGGAACTCTCTTATAAAATCTACGGTGTCTGCCAAGTAGATATTACCTCAATGTTCACATTCTCTTCATGTCTTCGAAGAAAGCTTTCCCAGAATCTCTGATAGTGTGAAATGTAGCGCCAGTGGAGTTTACTAGCATACATTTCGAGAACAGGCTCCGACATTCTTTAATGCTTACACAGAAATTTCCAGTTGAATTCTTTTATACGTCTCTCCAAACGCCTCCAACGTATTCTGATAGCTGAAAATGACGAGCTAATAACTGTCAGTCTCTCGATTAAGGGTTCAGACATCTCAGAGGACTGGAAGATCAAATGCTTAGTTGAAATTGTCATGATGGTTACGTATTGACATAGATATTCTGGAAACCTCGATCCAGTTTACTTTTGCCATTTATATATAGACAAGAAATCACTGGACTCCAGGAGTTCTAGTGAGCTCCAGGTAGATTCTGAACTTGAACTCTGAAGCGGGAAACTCGTTTTCACAGTGTACTACTCAAAACAGTATGACGTGCAGGATAGATCCGAGGTTTGAAATGCAGGATTTCTGGAATATCTTACCCTCTAAAGATAAGCAAATACAAACGATCGTCACGAAAGCTGAGAAATTTAAGTGTATCAATTTTATGAAAATTGTATTGCTTAAAAACATATCCCAAGAGATCGCTTATACGTCGGGTAATGTTCACCGTTTCAGAAGCACTTCTCCGCAGTTATCTTTCTGAGAGGATGCGGCACGTTCTGTTCCTTATCCTATGCTGAGAGCTTTGTATTATTTTAGACGCCTCAGCATTAAGATCGTTAGTTCTCTAAGTTCTGAAGCTTCTTAATAGTTTCCATTGTATACACCTTAACCCTTTCAGGGGCACTAAGTAAAAATGATTGAATTTCCTTTTAAATATATATATATCATAAAGTAAACATCCCCTACAAGTCATATTTGATGAAGAAAAAAATTCAGCATGTGGGGATTTTTTTGTGGGTGGTGGCTAGGCGTTCTAGCCACTGTGTCTATAAACCTAAAAGATGCTCATAAAAATCAAACTAAAATTAATGATCTAAGATAATATGTAAATCTGTTGTATTTAAAAGGTGCATTACAGTATATTTACACTACCAAATACTTTTAAATAAAAAATTATTTTTCATAAAAATATGTAAACGAAACTTCAAAAAATTTTCCCGCAACTTGTCCATTTAAAAAAGTCACAGGCACATCCTGCTTAAAGTTACTGTAGTTCTGCCATCTCTATTTCAATTTTAGAAGTACACATTAACTTTTCATAAAAGTGGATAAAAAAAATAGCCACTGCACACTTAGAGAAAAATTTCTAAAGTAGGTGGATAGACCCTCTAGCCACCGCCCCTGAAAGGGTTAAACAGCTTTTCTCAAGGACATCATTGGCTTTTATAACTTCATGTTTTACCGGCTTAGTAGCTCTTTACACGTATTTTCCACTTTTCCTATTTTCTTGACCTTAGAAACAATGTCAGTCTTTTCATCTCGGATAATAAGATAGACTCTACAAAGAACTTCGTCGCAGCTTCCGAGGCCTCCTCAGGATCTTGGCAGTTGTTGAGATCTTACTTACCTTATCATAGTGACTAAAGTTTGTAAACTTAAAGCCCACGCCAAGAGAACCCCGATGATTAGAGGAGAGCTCGTCGTGAAACCTTCCCAAAAGGTAAAAAACATGTTTTTAATTACATATATTATGGGAGTACTTCCATTATACATATGTAGGTTTAAGATTTTCAATATCATCAGAATCATTATCTACAGGCATGGTAAGTTCGCAACGGTTGTGCTCGATGAGCACGATATGGAACATCTACTTTTTGGCTGGCTAGACCCTGAGATTAAACTCTATCACGAGGTTGCTTATATCCGCATATGACTTTTGGTGGGTTAAGGAGGCAGCTTTTTCCAGCTTTGAGGTTATTCAGCTTTGCTTTTAGCTAGAGATCCCTGTAAATTCAGCTCGCCGGTACACAGGTCGGTCAAATGAGGTGCTGACTTTGGCTGGCTGAAAGAAATTCTCCACGTTCGGGCGTTTTTGCTCGCACAAAACTGGATTCCAAATTTTGCTCCAAGTTCACTCAGACATGATCAATTACATCCACTCGTAACTGTTTGGGCTTCCGTATCGTACTTCTATGATTAAATGATCAGCTGTAGCTGCCTTTTTTGGTCACTATGCAGTACATAAAGGATAAAAGAAGGCGGGCAGTTTCAATTATATAGATGAAATAAACCAAATGATTTAGGGAGCCATTTTCTCTTACGTTATTCATGATACTAATAATAAAGTAATTGAGACAAAGCAGTGTAGTGGACACAGAGAAGATAAGTTTTAACATGAAAGGAAGGTAGTATCATGCATTATCATTAAAAGACATCTCAAGCGACTTCGATAAGCGCTGGTTGGTCCCTCCAGAACCTAAAGCAAAAATCTAAAGTATTTGTGGAATAGTTAAGCCTATCGGACAGACGAAAACTTAGAAACGATCGCAATTTGCTTTCGTCGTCCTTGTAAAATCTCTATGGAGGTATCAGTATTAATTTCTAAAGGTCATCTTGTCTGTTTAGTAGCCGAGGAAGAGGCTACGCTGTCTGAGTACAAAGGGCACTTCGGACCTTTCGAGTACTGCTTCCATCAATAAAGCCTCTCGATGTCTTAGCGAAACCGAAAAGTCTGTCGGATGTCAGGCATTCAAAGTTTGTGAGAAGCTTGGTCTTACCGCAAAGGTTCCATGATGAGTAGTCAGTCGAAATTGAATATCTAGTGAGCAGAATGTGCTGGCTGGGTCAAAGTTTCATCGACTCTGTGTAGTTACCTCTCGTTGCATGTTTATTATAGGCTGCAAATAATTATCTCATGATAGTAATAAATATAGGAGCCTTCAACCAGTCTTTCGACATTTCCAGCGTTCAGATGTCTCGCCTATATTCCGACAGTTCCTAGAGATCAGTTGTTTGTTCCTTTTTAATAGTTCCCGTCTATATAGACGATAACCTCTAGTTCATTTTCTAACTTCCGAACATCGTACTGGTAGCCTCCATGGTCCAATCTTCCAAGTTGTGATGATTCTGTACTTGACGATTACTATCATGTCGCAACCCTGCTCACTCAACGAACTTCTAACCGTCTTTATTTGTCACTTACTGTCGTCGTCGCTTAGGATAATCTTGCTAACTTCATTGTTGTAGAGTCGGATCAGGCTCAGCGTCTTATAAACATTTTGGAGCCATAATGAGGCATTTCTATGATCCTCGAACATTTCACTGTTTATGACTAGAAACTCTGTCATGGTCTTCCCACCCTTCACCATTTCTAGGACTTTATGTCATGAAAGTTTTCTTCGGATAAGCCAAAGTTTCGTAGTAGTGGTCGTGCTCTTTAGGTCCTGCAAGAATTCTCCGTCTAACTAATGAAGATGTAGTTGTCTCTGCCCCTATACTACAGCGCTTTAGTCTCTCATGTACTACGGAACCAACATATCGTAGTGAAACTCTTACTTCAACTGATTGCTGAGGTTTAAGACTCTCGGGCTCATGTAGATGACTTATTAAAGAATAACTTAGCTTTAAGCATATGAACTACCTTAAGTTCTCGGAGACTGCCCGGTCTTGAAAGTTAAGCTTAGCGATCAGCTCTCGACCATCTTAGCATCGATCACCTGTCATACGTCGATGTGCCCACCGAGGCCATCCACAAACTTGCCGAACACCACCTGTTCATGAGCTTGTAGAAGTCCTTTTTGAATGAGTTAGTTGCCTATGTCTTTATATCCGTATTTACATCGATATACTCTTTCAGCCATATTGATTGGTGCAACTGACTCTCGATGCATCTTCTTCCGTCTGAGACTAAGTCTCAGATAATGGGAGTTCTGCTTTTTCTTGATATAGAGCAAGTTAACGTGTTAGAATCGCCTGTGTTGTGTTAAGCTCAACAGGTGTCTGTTCCTGTAAGATTGATTTCGTTTGAGAATTGCCAAAGAATTTTGGGTCAAACAGAGACATTATGTTGCTCACGATGTTGTTGGTGAGCAGCACCAAGAAATGCATTTATCAGACTATAATAGCGTCCATTTTCCAGTTTTTTTGCACAAAGTTATGAGCTCTCTCACTGTGTTGAAATTTCAGAAGCTTTATGAATGAAAGAAAAGTCCAGTGTGTAAGATGTGCTCACTTCTAACAGATTCCATAACAGTTTAGCTCAGCTTCAGAGGAGCAATGAAGTAATCCTTCTACAAATGGTACTGATGCATTTCTTGTAAAGACGACGGGAAAAATTCGCGATCCAGTTTTGACCTGTTCCCTCCGTCAGCCAACATATGGAGATGTTTCATTGTTCTCAGCGTAGAAAATACGAAAATTGCAGGTTGCTTGATTGCTCTCCACTCTTAGGTTTTTATTGTCTCCCTGATTCCCTATATATCCACACATCCAGACTGTAGATTATTTCGTAGTTTCAGAGAAGACTGAATATTCTACAAGGACAGGATTGGTATTCCTGATGGAGCGGGCTAGCTCTGCTGAACTTCTGGATCTGTATATGGAGTCATAGTTTTGGATTTCGATAAAAGACTATGTAGCCGTAAAGCACACCTTAGGTGCGATCTGCTCTACATATTCTATGTCTGTTTGTGTATACTTCCTCATGCAGTTATACGCAAACGATACACCGCACAAGCATACTGCTACTTTCTCAGAGTATAATAGCTTAGCAAGACCTATAGTTCGATTTAGATTAGTAACTTACCTACATATGACATGGAGTTCACTGACAGGCTTAACTACCCCCCATGCATACCTCAGATTTTAGAGTTAGGTTGCGCAAAATCCAAGCAGAAATTATGCAAATCGTTCGATAAATGTCTCAAATATTTATACTTGTTAGCATTTTACCACGTTCACAAATACACTGCATAAAAAAAGTAGACGGACACTTCTTTACAATTTTTTAAAACCCCGTCTTTGTTTAATAAGAAATATCAACTAAAATTCTTTAACATGTTTATACTAATCAATCTTCATATTTTTGACAGACAAATAAAAATATTCAATTATTTGTAATTTTAATGTAGAGAAATGCAGAAAAGAGAAAAGATATACATTTGCACAATATTTTTTTTTTTTTAAAGTAGACGAACACTGATAAAAAACTAAGTGAGTGTTTCTTGCAGAACACCAGTTTTTCATGTACATGTACATTTGGCATTCTGCCAGTTGCTAACGTGCTTGACAAGATGGTTTTACGTAGTTAAATTTCTTGGAGATGAATGCGCCATGCCACGAGGAATTTCTCTAACTGATTACCAGAAAGGACAGATTATAGCGCTGAAAAATGTTAATAAAGGAATTCTAAGATTCTAAGACGGAAGGTGGCCGCTCACCACTATGCAGTGGTTTTGAGCGATTTTAACCTTTAGAGAGGGGCTCCGATGGCACTGTGGTGATTCAAAAGAGCCCGTGTCTAAAGGTTAAACCTCCGGCTAATAAGCAAAAGTAGCATCAGCGATTTTATACGTGCTCCTGAAGCCCATGGCGTAAAGAAAAAGAGTGGCCGGCCAAAGAAACTTTCGCTTAGAGACCAAAGAAAATATTTTATTGAGCTGAAAAAAACTGGAGCATCAATTCCCAGAGTTCAAATAAGCACAGGAATTACTAACGTAACTTCTCAGACAATTTATAACTACATTAAGCCCTCAGAGCTCTTTTAGTATAAGAAGAGAAAACATCATCCATGCTGGAAGGATCACCACGTGACAGAACGCCTCCAGTGGGCTCAAAATCAAACATGTCTTGGACTACAGAATGGATATCTGTAGTTTTTTCAGATGAGAAAAAATTTAATTTCGACGGCCCAGATGGTTATAAATATTATTGGCACAGTTTGGAGAAAGAAGACGAAGTGTACTTTACTCGGCAAGTTGTTGGCGGTGGCGTGATGGCGTGGCTAGCTGTTGGCTATGGTGGAAGGACAAATTTAGTGTTCCTAAGTAAGAAGCAGACTCACAAAGATTATATTGAAACCCTAAGCAGTGAGCTTTTGCCATTTGCGTGTGATCTTGGAGGAGAAAACTGGATTTTCCAACAAGTTGGAGCGCCAATACACACCGCTAACAGCGTTAAAAAATGGTTTCATGAGAACAACTTCAATGTTTTACCCTGTCAAGGCAAGAGTCCGGATATGAATCCTGTAGAAAACATTTGGGCTAGACTTGTTCATAAAATTTATGAGGGTGGACGCCAGTATGAATCAATTCACCAGCTCAAAGAAGCTCTTATCAACATTTGGGAATTTTCTGTCAAGAAAAGATTCAAAATCTCATTGATTCGATGCCTAACAGAGTATACGAACTTATTAAAGCAAATGGGAGACGAACCCCTTACTAAAAACGTTTTGTTTTAGAGATACAAGATGTGTCCGTCTACTTTTTTTAAGAAAAATTACAGTGCAAATATGCACCATTTTTGTTTCCTATATTTTTCCACTACATAATTCAAAAGGATTGAATCTATATTCAAAAAATAATAATATATGATGTCTCAAGAATATAATTATATTAGAGAAATGAACCTCATATCTCTAACTAAAGAAATAAATGGCTTTAAAGTATTACAAGTAAGTGTCCGTCTACTTTTTTTATGCAGTGTATTGCAAACTCTGATACAAATATTACAGAGAGAGATTACCTTTTATGTTAAGGTCTCATCTGCTTTGCACAGAAGATCTATAGCAAAGTGGGGACGTTGAGGGTAATTTTCAGGTGGATTTGCTTGATCAGAATCTTGACACCGTGACCTACGGACAGCATGTATGTGACCAGTTCGACGATATACCTCAAGTGGCTCTCAGTGAGAGCAGCTTTAAACAGCTCGTCTGAAGTTAGAGATATTTTTCTTATAATGTTCACAGAAAAAAAATCTGTAATCTGGTTACATTTGTCTGAAGCTCCCAGGAAGGACTGGTTTCTCACAGGTCACGTACCATGATCTAGCGGTTGTGATATTGGAAACCTCATACATCGGTGATCTTCACGAAATCTAGCAGATAAGACAGGTGGTCCTCACCTGCATCTTTCGTACCCTTATACATTAGTCCGTTCTTGCCCCCCAAAGAACTCTCTCAGAACTTCAGCGGCCACCTTCTGGTTAATCTGCCCCTGGAAGGAAACGCGTCCAAACTCCTCCAAGTCTAGGCACATCTTCTTGCTGTATTAGGTTGCAAGCTTCTAAGCGTCTGTGATCCACTATGGTTTACCTTGTTTCATCTTGTCCAGCCAACGTTACGTACTCTCCAAATAGCCGCTCTACTTTAGCGTTGCGGACATCCTTCGTTTATTACTGGCTGAGAGAAAAAATATGTGATACGGTTATGTCCCACGCTGGCTTAATTACTCATAAGCTATCGGATCTTTCTGCACCATCCCAACATCAATATACGAGTGTGCCTGAAGATACACGGTTCGGTTTGGCTAAACTGGAGCCGTTTCGTACGTTCTTAGCTTGGACAACCCTCCGTTCCGGATAAGTTCTGACCCTAAAGTGCCATAGAGAAGTGTGCTCGTACCCGTATTTTTATATTATTTTTCTTTTTTATATGAGCACGAAAAACGCTGAGTATTTCAGCTAGAAAATCTATGTTTTGAGCTAATATGAAAAGGTTGTGTATGTGCAGTAATTCTTGTGTATATTTTGTAAGTTTTAGAAGCCTTTTCTTGTTTATGATTATTAAAGCTTTAGTCCCATTTCTTTTGCACAAAAAGTGGGATTTGCGGTAGATTGTTTTTTAGTACGCACAATTAGAGGTAATCTATTACAAAATAAAGAGATTACAAGTATACGTGAAGCTATAAAGTCAAAAATGGGACTAGAGTACTGAAAACTCATGTTCTCTAGGTCTTATTCTATCTGAGGAAAATATGGCATGTTACAAAATATACTTGATAGTTTAAATGTATTTTGCTAAAGTCATTTACATGTTAATACAAAAACTAAAATTTAATATATATATATATATATATATATATATATTTACAAATAACCATTCTCAGCATTTTAGTGCAGTTATACTTTTTATATAACACACTAATATATATATATATATATATTAGTGTGTTATATAAAAAATATAACTGCACTAAAATGCTGAGAATGGTTATTTTTGAAACTATGCATACAAAATTTACATCTTCAGATTTTTTTTTTCTAAATATTTGTCTTCTCCAGACATAAAATTTTTACTGTATTATAGTGCTACATAAAACTAACTGCACTAAAATGCTGAGAATGGTTATTTTTTAAAACTATGCATACAAACTAAAAAATAGAATATTATTGCATATAAACTGAAAAATAGAATATTATTGCATATAAACTGAAAAACAGATTATTATATAACATGAAATGAAACAGATATTAAAAAAAATTATATTAGACAATCATACTAAATAAAACAAAGGAAACAGAATTATTTTACTTACAAACATAAATATTAAAGTTAATGAACATAAAATTTACATCTTCAGATTTTTTTTTTTTCTGACAAAGTGTTTACACTCTTCAAAATACTAAATTAGATAACAAAATATACTTGAAAGTTTAAATATATTTTGCCAAATTATATATTAATGCAAAAACTAAAAAAAATAATAGTATCATATGTATATATTTTAGTGTGTTATATAAAAATAACTGCACTAAAAAATTGAGAATGGTTATTTTTAAAACTATGCATACAAACTAAAAAGTAGAATACTATTGAATACATATATATATATATAAAAGAATATTATTGTATATAAACTAAAAAAATAGATTATTATATAATATGAAATGAAATTCAGATATCAAAATGAAATTATTTTAGATAATCATACTAAATAAAACAAAAGAAGCAGCATTATTCTACTTAGAATTATAAATGAACTAAAATTTACTTCAGATATTTTTTTATATATGTCTTCTCCAGACATAAAATATTTACACTCTTCATAACACTAAATTAGATATCAAAATACATTATCTTACACAGTATTACAAAATATACCTGAAAGTTTACATATATTTTGTTAAAGTCATTTGCTTATTAATAGAAAAACTAATAATATATATATATATATATATATATATATATATATATATATATATATATATATATATATATATATATATATATATATATATTAGTGTGTTATATCAAAATAGTTGCATTAAAATGTTTAGAATATTATTTTCAAAACTATGCATATAAACTAAAAAAATAGAATATTATATAATAGGAAATGAAACATATCAAAATAAAACTATGTTAGACAATAATACTAAATAAAACAAAGGAAAGGAAGCATCATTATTTTACTTAGAAGCATAAATTTTAATATTAATGAACGAAAATTTATACTTTCAGATTTTTTTTTTTCTAAATACTCATCTTCTGCAGATAAAACTCTCTTCATAACACTAAATTATATATCAAACATAACATTATATATAAGAAAAAAATATATAAAGTACATATAGTATAATAATTGGTAGAATTAAATTAGATGCTCACATATTTTTAAATTTTTTTTTTTTTTTTTTTTGTAAGTACAATTTTTTTTTTTTTTTTTTTTTTTTTTTTTTTTTTAAAGCATCAAAATGAAATTCTTGTTAAGATGCTACCTTCCAGACTGTTTAGTTTTGCTTCTAAATTCGTCATCCACACTACATTCACTTAAGAGTTGATGTTGCAAACGACGAGAATATTGAAACCTAGGCACTTTAATCATACTTATATATACAAATATAAGTAAGATACTACGACGTAAGTGAGGATTTACGGGAGAACAGACTTATTTATAACCTTAAATTTGACATGGAAAGGGATCAAAGTCTGTAATGAAAATCTGACGATAGAAATCACATATGATACAGACATTTTCAACAAGGCTTTAATTTTTAGACAAATTATCGTCATGCTGAGTAAAACTGCACGCGGTTTCCATGCCTCAATATACTATACACAAGTAAAAAAATTGTTTATCTTATATTTAAATACAATCCTTTCGTGTAAGAATCCACCTCTAAATGAAGATTAGAAAAAAATGCAAAAGCACGAGTCATCATAGATAAGGTCGTGATATGTAAGAAAGTTGTCGAAGATTTTTGAAATCATTCTCAGAGATATCAGAAGAAACGGACATCTGATGTGTGGAGCTCATTTTGTGAAGACTCTCATCAAACTCTTCTCGTCAACTCAAAGACAACGTAGGCCAATAAGATCGATGCATGTTTAAAATAAATTTTGTGGAAACATGTGCGAAAGATAAGTTTTTGAAGAAAAATATGCGATTGCATTCGGAATGTATTTGGGGAATGCCTAATTTTCCTCAAGCAAACTACTAGAATTGGGAGAAGTCAAATTAGCACTCAAATTTTTAGACAAAATAAGATTATCTTTGTAATCGTGTGTATTTTTGTCTCAGAATTATAAGATGATATTAACTCAACTCTTTTTCAAAATTATAATTTGACCGTGCCGCAAGAGACAGGATCATCCTGCTACTAAATATGAAGATGTTCATAAATAAAACAATTATATAAAATAATCGTATTCTGTTAACAAGCATAGTTGCTGAATATATTGACACTATAGTAAATCCTGTTAGTTTTCTAAAGGGATTCATAAATCCCCTTGATGTGGTTGAATTGTCAAATGCATCACCTTTTACTTAAAAGGTGAGGTTTCAAATTATTTTATTACAAAATCGCGCATTAGTTAAACTTCACGATGACATGAAGTTATGTATATAAAAGATTTTGATTAATTTAATTGTAGCGAATGTCAAATCAATAAATGGAGGGGTGAAACAGTTTTTATCACTCGGGCGGAATTCATTCCTATAGATCTTCCTTTAAGAGATTGAAATTTGAATGTTTAACTCACGGACATTTTGCTTGTTCACGGGTGAATTCAACCAAGAATAAATATATTCTTGCTTATGAAGATGAAACTATCTAGAGAACTATCTATCAAGAAAACTATCTAATCTATTTACAGAACGACAAATTCTGTGCAAAAATGCTCATTTTTTAAAAAGTAATTCCCTTTACTCTTGCTGAAGGTATAGAGAAATATAAAATGTTCTTATTAAGACAATAAATCAACATAAATTAACTTTTGAAAAGAAAATAATTAATGATTTTCAACATGTAGTTGAGCACATTTCAGTATATACATATAATACTGAAAATTAAAAATATTGTTGCACTATTTACATAATTACAAATTATAAACCACAATTAGAAATCCTTATTAATTTTACACCAGTAACTTCAGTGAATCTCTGAATTGAAAAAAAAAAATCTCCAAACTCTCGTTGAAGAAAATAATTAAAATAATAAAAGAGTATAGATTTTATACTAAAAAATTAACACCGATTTAACAATATAAATGTTCTTATTAAGACAATAAATCTATATAAATTAACTTCTGGAAAGAAAAATAATTAATTTTCAACATTTAGTTGAGCGATTTTAGCATATACATACAATACTGAAAATTAAAAAAAAATTGCTTCACTATTTACATAATTACAAATTATAATATATGATTAGATAACACTAATAATTTCACACCGATAACTTCAGTGACTTTCTGAATTGAAAAAAAAATCTCCAAACTCGGAAAAATAATTAAAACAATAAAGAAGTATAGATTTTATACTAAAAAAATTAATACCAATTAAACAATATATTTATACATAGCTTACATAATATATATATATATTTTACATAAAGAATAGTGTAACAATTTTTACTTTCTCAGTAAAAAAGAGAGCAAACATAAAGAAAAACATTATTTCATCACACTTTATGAAAGATGCACAACTAGAATGGAAAAAAAAAATACAGTGACTTCTCACTTACAAGTGATTTTCGTAATATCTGGACTGGCGATAAAATAATGTTGTAGGTTCTCACGTGATACTTTGAATCGTCCCTCAATTGTATACGAAAATAATTCACAAACCTTAAGCAAATTTTTCTTGAAAGATTTTGTTAAAAATGGAGAGAGAGATTTTTCTATTTTGGGGCAAGTGTATATATATACATACATATATATATATATATATATGTACACATATACACACATACAGGGTGAGGTTGACATAATCTGCCAAACGAAAGGAGGTGATAGAACATCTCAGGGGGAGCATAAAACACAATAGAAACCTTGTCCTATCTCTAACCGTTTCCGAGTTATGGTAGATAGAAGAAAAATCTGTTTTTTTTTCATCCCGTCTGAAAAAACCCAAATTTGTGAGTTTTCTGAAAGACTTACACACAAAATAAGCACATATTTCAAAAGGGTAGAAAAAATCGTATCGGGTGACACCATTTACATCAGGATACCTTAATTTGACGGCGAGCTACAAGCGCTAAAACATTGGCGAAGTTTAAAATCGAGTTCTCACCAAATTCCTTAACCGGCAATTCTGCAAACACCGTTCAAGCTAAAATCGGTCAAATTTACAAAAAAAACTTCTCCATTCCACAAGCTTTAGAATGAGCCCACAATAAACCATATCGGTGTTCTAGTTCAGGAGAAATTTAGCCTTTTGTTTAAAAAACATCACTGAAAACGGAGTTCGTCGAAATTCGGCAAACGAAAAGATGGTGAGTAAATGGAACGTATGCAAATTCGTGACTATCTGCACATGGACTCTTACAAGGGAAGTATGAATCGGTAAAATTGCTATTGAAACCAAACTGAGCTTAAGGGAGGCATACTATTGTAACAATCGCAGCTATCATAGATCACAAGTCGGATCGTACACTCCGCAGCAAAAGTATCCGAGCACTAGCAATAATCCCTGTCTGAAAAAAGTACACTTAATACAGCTTTGTTAAATAAATCCTTGTCGAATCATGTTCTCAGACTGACTAAGAACATGACTCAACAAGGATTTATATAACAAAGCAGTATTAAGTGTACTTTTTTAAGACGGGGATTATTGCTAGTGCTCCGATACTTTTGGTGCGGAGTGTACGATGCGACTTGTGATTTACGATAGCTGCGATTGTTACAATAGTATGCCTCACTAAATTAAAGAGCATGGTTGAAAACATTGGGTACCGTACAAATTTGCTGCAACGACTCCCAATGGGGTGAGATATGTCCCCTATTAGTTTTAGTTATTTCTATAAAAGCCAACAAAATACGGAGCGTAGTGTGAACGAATGGTGCATTGCTAGCGTGCTTGACTTCTGGTACGGAGGTTGTGGGATCGAGTCCTCGCAAGGGCGTTTTGTGTTTTATTATTTTTTTTTCAACTGAAATATTTATTTTCGACATTTTTAATTAAATAATTAAATCATTATTTTAAGAGAAAATATTAATTATACTAAAACAAGTTTTTTTTTTTTTTTTTTTTTTTTTTTTTCTTTCTTTTCAGCGCGGACAATTTAATATTTCTTCATTTTTAAACAATTTATTTATTTATTAAATTTAAAGAAATTAATTTCACGGGAAATACTTTTATATTATATTTAGGTAAGATTTTGTTAATGATTTATTAATTACAATTTTTTAACGACGACATTAATAGAAAGAGTTAATCGTCTGTTCTCAATTGTATTATTTATTTAGGCAATTTTTTGCAGGAAAAATCCTGAATGAACAACAGCTGTTGCTTAACTATTCGACGTTGCATTTAACTTTTATTTCAAATATTTCATTAAACAACTGTCAAATTTCGTGGTGTCGGAAGAACTGATAATAATATTGAAGACAATGACAAATTTTCTCAAAATGATTTTGCTAATTTATAATAAATTTACATCTAAAAAAATTAAAAATCTGGGTAAATATGAATTTTACAAATCAAGTAATCTCGACGAAAAGCCAAATATTTGATAAAATGTTCGCAACGAACAATAATTGACGGTGAACAAAATTGAAATTCAAATAATTGGGATCAATCTTTTCATATTTCTTGTTCTAATTGTGAAAAATACTTATGGTTTCATGATTTTTCTACTTTTAATCATAATTGTTATAAATTAGAAACTATATTTGTAGCTTTAAACATGGTTTTCTTTTTTATAAATAAAAAAAATAAAAAAAAATGTATTTCTTAAAATCATTCTCAATACTTTATTAATTGGAATACTAAAAAAAAAAAAAATCTTCTTAATGTAATAAATATTTTCTCTTAAATTAATAATTTAATTAAAGACGTATAGAAAAAATAAATAAATAAAAAATTACAAAGCGCCTTTGCGGGACTCAATCTCAGGACCTCCGTATCCGAAGTCACTGCACCATCCGTTCACTCAATGATGTGTGTTTTGTTTGCTTTTATAGAAATAACTAAAACTAATAGAGGCATATTTCGCCCCCATGGGACTTGTTTCAGCAAATTTGTACTGTACCCTATGTTTTCGACCGTGCTCTGTAATATAAGCTTGGTTTGGTTTCAATAGCAATTTTACTGATTCATACTTCCCTTGTTAGTGATATGCAGATGTATTCCAACCTTCCTGCACACGCATCCCACTCGCGGGTACAAAAGGCGAGCCAATCTGTAACAGCTCATTAGCTCGTCAGCTTATTTTACGTTTTATGCTGCTTATTGCTTTAGCATTTTCTGGACTTTGCCTGAGCTCGGCCGATTCTTTTCACGCTGCTCTTACGTCTGCTTGCTCTCTTAGTTCATACTTAGTATGTTTTCCTACATTGGTACGAATTAACCAAGTTGGTTCTTATTCCGTAGGTTCTTATACCCTTCTGAATTTTATTTTTGAAGAATTTTATTTTGAATTTTATTTTGAATTTTATTTTGAATTTTATTTTTGAAGTTTACCCTTCTGAATTTTATTTCTGAATATAATTTTATTCCTTTTGAAGTCATCACAGGGATCATATTGTCATACTTTTCAACCTGTAAACAGATATGGCTAGTTTTACAAATGAAGAGTACGCGGATATGCATTTTGTGTATGTATTTTGTGATGGTAACGCTCGGAGAGCCGAAGAAGAGTACCGTCTACGTTATACACATCGTAGTGCGCCCAACTGTGCTGTATTTGCCGCAATTCATCGAAGGATTAGGGTTAGTGGGTCGTTCCCTAATGAAATACATTCATCACTGAACTCGACGTTCATCGAGAAGGAGTCTCACGGGGTGCCATGGTCATTCCTCATTTCATGTCCGGCTTCAGCCAGCTGTTTTCTTAGATGCAAAAAAGAAAGTTTTAAAGATAAACAAGAAAAGTAGCAGTTGTATTAAGTTTACAAACACAATGGAATGGAAACAAAAGAAGTATGACGTTTCTCCCGTCTTTCACAAAGAAGAAAAAAAAAGACGTATCTCATGTTTATGATTAAAGCACATATGCATTCGAAAGGATGTGTGAAATTTAGTGCCGCTGCTGAAATTGGTCACCCCCACACCTTATACATGCCCTTGCCCGCTTATGAACGGAAACCACAGTAGCTCTAAGCGAAAGCTCATCCCTCAGTTTTATTATTGCGTCATCGAACCGGCTGCTTAAATCTTGCAAACTGGCAACTTCTGTGCGGTAAACTTCTTGCTTCAGGAAACTCCAAGCATAGAAGTCCAATGGACTGAGATCTGGCGATCTAGGTGGCCAAGGAATTGGTCCATTACCACCAATCCACCGCGGATACTGCTGATTCAAGAAATCCCGAACGGCATTGGAAGAAGGTGCAGGGACCCCATCGTGTTAGAAAATGATTGCCGCCCGTTGGGGTACAGGAATGACATCAAGTAATCCCGGAAGATGATGTTCCAGAAACTCCAAATATGTATTGCTTGTCACCTTGGAACACAAGTTGACCTATCAAACGATCGCCAACCAACTCCAAGCCAAACATTTAAGCTGAATCGTGTCTGGAACGATGAGTTTCATGTTATAAATGGATTTTGTTGAGCGTAATGATGCCAGTTATGTAAATTTAACATGCCATCCCGAGTGAACAGTGACTCATCTGTCCACAGTATCGGTCTAAGGAAATGGTGTTCCTCAATATCTCGCTCTAAAAGCCAGAGGCAGAATGTTACCCGCTTTTGGAAATCTGAGAGGCGTAATTCCTGTACCGGTGTGAAGTGGTATGGATGATACTGGTTTTTACGCAAAACATTCATCACTTTACTTTCGGAGATTCCACCTTGTCTTGCAAGTATGCGTAAACTCATATTTGGATTTTTCTCCACTCGGTCGAGTACGGACTCCTCAGCGGTGGCGGAGCGTCGACCATGGCCCCTTTCGTACACCTTACTGAACGACCCACTCTCCCTAAGCCTTCGATGAATTACGGCAAATACAGCACGGTTGGGTGCACGACGATGTGGATAACGTAGAAGGCACTCATCTTCGGCTCTCCGACAGTTACCATCGCAAAATCCATAAACAAAATGCATATCCGCGTGCTCTTTATTTGTAAAACTAGGCATATCTGTTTACAGGTTGGAAAGTACGACAATTTGATCCCTGTTATGACTTCAATTGAAAATAAAATTCAGAAGGGTAAACAAAAAGGGATAAAATTTCAATATAAATTTACAAAAGTAGAAGAAAAAAAGTGCTACGGAATAAGAACCAACTTGTTTAATTCATACTAATGTAGGAAAACATACTAAGTATGAACTAAGAAAGAGCAAGTAGACGTGAGAGCAGCGTGAAAAGAATCGGCCGAGCTCAGGCAAAGTCCAGAAAGTGCTAAAGCAATAAGCAGCATAAAACGTAAAAGAAGCTGACGAGCTAATGAGTTGTTACAGATTGTCTCGCCTTTTGTACCCACATTGTGGGATGCACGTGCAGGAAGGTTGGAATACATCTGCATATTAATAAGAGTCCATATGCAGATAGTCACGAATTCGCATACGTTCCATTCACTCATCATCGTTTCGTTTGCCGAATTTCAACGAACGCTGTTTTCAGTGATGTATTTCAAACAAAAGGCTAAATTTCTCCTGAACTAGAACACCGATGTGGTTTATTGTGGGCTCATTCTAAAGCTTGTGGAATGGAGAATTTTTTTGTAAATCTGACCGATTGTAGCTTGAACGGTGTTTGCAGAATTGCCGGTTAAAGAAGTTGGTGAGAACTCGATTTTAAACTTCGCCAACGTTTTAGCGCTTGTAGCTCGCCGTCAAATTAAGGCATCCTGATGTAAATGGTGTCACCCGATACGATTTTTGCTCTTCCCAAATATGTTCTTATTTTGCGTGTAAGTCTTTCAGAAAACTCAAAAATTTGGTTTTTTCATACGGGATGGAAAAAAAACAGATTTTTCTGCTATCTACCATAACTCGGAAACAGAGATAGGACAGGGTTTCTATGGTGTTTTATGCTCCCCATGAGATGTTCTATCGCCTCCTTTCGTTTGGCAGATTATGTCAAATTCACCCTGTATATATATATATATATATCGTAATAAAATTTAACCTTAAAATTTAGCAATTAATAGATTCAAAACAATACCAACACAACACAAATAGAACTGATTTTAACTTATAGGTAATACTGACACAAAAATGTTGCGATACAGATTAAGAACCAATAAGAGACAAAAACAATTTAAATTACATACGCCGACACGAATGATAATAATAAAAAAGGACCATTAAACTTAATGGCAGAGAAAATAACTAAAGGACTACAGAAATAATAATTGGGTAAAAAGGCTTAAATTTAGAAGTAAAAACACGTCAGGGGGCATGTACTTCATAAAGCTGTGTTGTTTTTGTAAAACAATATAGCTAATCATAGCAATTTATATTGTTCCAGCCCCTATCAAGGCAGCAAAACCCATTTGAATGAGAAATTAAATAAATAATTAAATCAAATCATCAAAGAATATATATATATATATATATATATATTGGAAGACAAATATGTTGCCGGTATTATTTCAAAATTCAAACTAAGCATTAATAAACAGCACTGTAGCCCACTGAGAGTTTTGTGCAAAATTGTAATGTTTTAAAAATTTACGTTTTTCACAATGTGCTAAAAACAAATATTTAATCTTGAAATTAAAAATAGGATAATGTATTTAAAGTTAAACCTCGTGGTTATTGTATGTGATTTCCATAGTTAAATATCAAGTGAAGAGTAGTCTATAATAATATAAGTTTCAATTTAAAGTATATTTATTTACAGTGAAAACAACTGCTCAGTAAACAAAAAAAATTTTTAATCTGCTTGGATGTACAGACAAGCAATGAAAATTTAGTAATTAGACCCCTTTCTGAAGGACCAATTTTCCAAGCACAACGCAAAAGCAGTGTTTCACGAAATCTTCACTTTTATTATTTGAAGTGAAATATAAAACGCAGCTTAAATTATTTATGATGCAACGTTTTTTGTTCTTTCCATTTTTAACAATTATTCTATGCACACACTATATACTGGTGTTATAGCTATTTTAATCATCCTCGAGCGATCAAGATCTTCCAAACATTAGCAAGTTTTTTGACAAACGGCTGTATGGAAGAAAAAATGTCAGTGCATTTGTGATACGAACTAGTGAGATCCAAATCAATAAAATCAATACAAAAAAAAAAAAAAAAGTAAAAGTAAGAAAGTCAAAAGAATCTGTGTTACAATCGAATTAAATTATTCACTAATTTTGAAATTTTAACAAATCGCTATTAACAATTCATTAAAAAATTTGAAAAAAGAATTGAACAATTCACTTTTAAATTATGTTGATAAATGAATGTCTGAAGAAAAAGCTCCTTTCTGACAGAGCGAACTAGATGTTTTATTGCGTTGATGTCCACCGAAAAGAAAATATTATCTCAGAGTTTCATATTCTTCCTCCAAGGGGGGAAAAAAACTTACTTTCATATAAAAAATAAAAAATTAAATAGTAATATTCTTTTTTTTTTCCCAATTTTTTGTGAAAACCACATTTTGTAATTGTCTCCCATTTTGTAATTTATCCACAGATGAACTCTGAACAGTGACTCGAACAATCTGGTAAATTAAAATTCTGTATCCATTTCAATTTGAACTTCTCAGTTTATTTATCAATAATGTTAAACAAAGGCTTCTATGACGTATTATAACAGTATTGTCAGCTAATGTGTTTGAAATAAGGTTCCTCGAAATAGAAAATTTAAAATGTGAAGGTAGTTACAAGTGAATTTTGATTTTTAATAAAGTCAAAGTACATAAAGTATAGAAACGATATGTGTATTTCAATGCTAACTTTTTTCAAATAACTTTTGCTTTTACTGGGGGGAGGGGGGGGAAGGTTGTGGGGTTTAAGGTCAATCGACTGCACTTGCGTTCTAGGCCTGAGGGGGAGTGACTTTCTAAGGGGTCCTAGCCCGTATTCTATTTACACAAGTTTCGGAGAAAACCACAAAAAACTCTGAACGGCTAGGCCGATTAGCGCGACCTAGGATCGTACCCGGTACCTCATGTCTGCTAGCTCTGAGCACAGAACCGGCTTTTACTGGGGGATCAAAGCATCGTTTTAAATAATGAATTGCTATCCTCTCACCCTCTTATTTTTTCTTTACACCTTTTGAACTTAAAATTCATTCCTTAGTTGATATTCGATAGACTCTAGTTTTTGAAACTTTAAAATGTTTTATAAAATGACCCAAGTTTAAAAACGAATTATATATATATGAATGAAAGATTATTACCCAATACAGTTTCATAATTATGGGTACTAAAGATATATATTTAATTTTTCTACAGCGTTTGCTTTAAATATTTGAAATACATTAAGTGATTTTTTTTTCCTTCCCTTGACGATTATTTAAGATATAGACCATTTTTATATAGCTTGAATCCTGAAAAACAATGTGTTTAATTAGCATGAATACTTAAATATGTGATTAATATATTTCCCTACAAAAATATCTAAAGCACTACTGACAAGTTAGGGCCATAATTTTCGTTGGAATAGATAAACTTGTCAAATATATTTAAATTTTGGCTGTTAAAATGGAAAGAGGAAAAACTGATCAAAAACATATACTTCTGATCGATTAAAACATTCTGAAACTAAGTAAAATATCAAACCTTAAACTCATGGAAAAAATTATTTCATTCAAATGATTAAAAGATTTTCTTTTTTGTTTCTTTTCTTTTTCTTAAAAGTTCCCTCCTTACTTACCCCCGTGATGTACTATAATACAAAAAGCGTTAATCGATAGGAACTTTCTTTTTTTTTTTTTAATATAAATCTGATTTTCAAATATATGTTCTTTTTTTATTCGAACTCTAAAATTTGCTACTATTTCAAGAATAGAGGCAAAACTACTTGTTAAACCATGACTCCCCTTCCCCCCTTTATTGCATAAAATTTATTATTTTAATATGTGTATAAAACTGTTTCAGTTTCTGAGATTAAAAAAATTGTCTTTAAAACATCATTTAAAACAACGTTTTCATGAACATATGAAAAAGAATTTTATAAAGAGAAGATTTTTTTAAAAAATCGTCACTTTTTTTTCTGTGAATTTTGTAAACGTTGCATGTGAGTCTTTCCATTTAAATTTTTCAAATTTTGAGGATCCGTGATTTAAGAAAAATGTACTAAGAATTACTTTATATTAAAATTCTCCAACAAAATTCGTACACATTTTTAAAATCCTGAAAATTAATAATTCAATATTTTCATTCAATTAGGTTACCGCAATCTGAACGAAAAAGTCCTTTAAGCAAAACTTATAGATTCTTCTGTATAAAAATAGGTCAAGTGTTACTTTCTTAATAACTGTCATTGTATATTAAAAGAAATTCTTTATCTAAGCTCGAAAAAATTATGTAAATTAAAGCAAATAGTGATAAATAAATCAACTTTTTTCAAATATGCTTATATAAATCAATAAAATTAAAAAATAAATTTATCTATATATACACACACATTTATATAAAACTGCACTGCATAAGAATATTAGAAAAGGATTACTGAATTAAATATTTTAAGATAAAAAGAACTGAATACATCTTGATTTGCATAAATCGTACACTGTGTAAGAAAAGACACAGTCTATAATGTCTCCTGCATGAAAAAAGGTTAATATTTAACAATATTTTTAAGTTTCTAGTAAAAGTCAGTTACTGTCCTGCCAAACACTAATAACTAGTCTTTTTGCCAGGACAACTGATAAATAGTAATATAAATAGGCATAATTTTCATTTTATGATACACTGGTATGCCAATTTTTTTTTTTTTTTAGTTGGGCCTCTTTTTTTTTTTTTTTTTTTTTTAACTTGGGCCTCTTTTTTCTTTTTTTTTTTTTTTTAACTTGGGCCTTCTTTTTCCTTTTTTTTTTAACTTGGGCCTCTTTTTTCTTTTTTTTTTTTTTTTACTTGGGCCTCTTTTTTCTTTTTCTTTTTTTTTTTTTTTTTTTAACTTGGGCCTCTTTTTTTTTTTTTTTTTTCTTGTGGGCCTTTTTTTTCCCCCACTTGTGGGCCCTTTTTTTTTTTTTTTTTTTTTTTTTTACTTGTGGGCCTTTTTTTTGGGGGGGGGGGGGCTCTTTTATACAGCATGTGACTTTTCTGGCCCTATTTTAAATACACAGTGGAATTTATAAATAATATAATAGAACCTTTAACAATCTACAGGAGTAAATATATTACATGTACAATGAGATATTTTAAAATAAAACCAGTGTATAAAACACATTAGCAATTATTACACAAATATGCATTAATGCAATAAAATAAAGTGACTTGATAAAACACATTAACATTTTGTCTGCCACCTATTGCTAAAACTTTTTATAAATAATTACAATTTATGACACAATATATATATGTAAGTAATATCACAACACTTAAAAAATATTAGGCCAGTTTGCAAAATCACTGTATTTTTTTTTCCTTGAGCCTCTTTTTTGGTCTTAGTTCTGTACTTTTTTCTTTTTTTCTTTTAATTTAGGTCTCTAGTTTTTTTTTTTTTTTTTTTTTTTAGCAAATTTGAGAAAAATAAGGCTTGACATTCTCTAAGGAAAATATATTTCTGAAAAACAAGAAGTTTTTAACTTCTATTTCAACAGGAAAAAGTTTATTATTTTGAAGAAAAAAGTCACAAAAACAATTATCTCATTTCCTTGTACTCTATTGGAGAGTTTTTGTAACGAAAAATATGGAGGATTGCAGACTTTTTTTTTAAAGGCATTTCAGAAAAAATACTTGAGCCTTTTTTTTTTCCTTTCCCAAATGGTGTGGTCTTTTTTGTGACTTAGCATAGGCCGGGGGTTCGGCAAAATTGATGGCCATTTGTGAAGGAGCACCCAATGGGCGGCCATCGCTACCCCTAACAAGGACAACACATCCATGCCTCCTCTGAGATTCGAACCCAGGCCCAATCGTGTAGGAGTCAGGGACGCTAGCCACTACATCATCTGGGCAGCATAGTGGAGCCTTTGGCTGCTACTTCTAGAGGAAATTTTTTCTTTGTTGATGAAAAAGTGGCAACCACATGGTATAGTGATGGACTTGAGATTCTTCACAGTGAAGATTTGCAACATTTTAAAAAGATGTATTTAAGAAAACCAAGAAGTTTTTACTTCTATTTCAAGATGAAAAAGCCTTTTTTTTTCTTTGTTGCTGAAAAAGTCACAGGGATTGCATAATATCCCCCATGATATTTGTAGCAGAACATCCCAGACAATATATGTTATCTTCTTTATGTCCTTGATATGCTCCATGATGAGTGTATTGCAGTGGTTCATGGAAAAAGGGGAATGTTACAGCCTGTGAAGTCAGGAGACGAGGAGCACCCAAAGGTAGAGGATTGACTTTGCTCTCACTTCGCCTGCTAGTTTTAGCTCGGCGCTATGGATCTCTTCACACGGTGGCCTTAATGGAAACGAAGTATCAAATACTTTGGCAAAGGAGGGAACTTTAATGACCTTAACATCTAGTACCCTCACATTTTTGGAGATCTGCTCTAAAGTCAAATCTTGTAATGCTTCATCTTTGTGTTCTCCCCCGTCTCATGACTGGTATGGTGGCAGGCAACCAGAAAATGTTGTCACTTTCAAGAGCAGTCGTGTACAGCAGACTGCTTTATCAAGACTTATAAGTGAACACCTGAAATATCAGATTTGATCAAGGAAACAAGATCTTCCCCATGTGTAGGAAATGCAAATCTCACATTTCATCTCTGAACAACAGCTTTCCTGCTTGGGACTTGGTAAAAAGGACTTCTTGCAAAGTCACACTTATTTGCATTTATTAATACATTATCACTTTCAAATATGGTAAGGAAATTTTCTGGCCAAATTTTGCTGAGTTTACATGGAGACCTTTACACATCTGCAGAGTTTTTTTTTTTTTTTTGGAATCATGTTTGCATAAACCACTATTAGAAATACATATTTGTAATTTCGTTAAAATCATTTACAGTACATACGTATGCAATAATTTAGATTAACAGCATTTTTAATCATAGCATAAAGATGAGAAGTGTTTGATAAAAAGGTGTTTACACAAAAAAGGAAAATTTATCGAACACATCTCACTTCTTTTAATGTATCTGAGAAATTCTTTCTTACTCAAAAACAGAAATTCTTTAACACTACAAAGTAAATGCTCCGATGATCGCATTTGTTATTCAAATTATTATTATATTTGTCTGAGCCAATATTAAATTGCTTAAAAAAATTAAACTGAAAGAATATAAATTTCTTTATGACAAATTTTCTTAGAAAAAAAAAAGAAAAAAAAGAAAGAAAGAAAAATGTAAAGAAAGATTTTACCGGTTAGTGCAAAATAATGAATGAATCATTAATTTTAATTATTAGTGAAAAAGTTTATATAGGGTAAGTGCTCACGTGATTGACACTTTTAGAGCAATTTTTGATATTTTTAATGTTCTAGTCATCAGAAACTATTTTTAGAAATCTTAAGTTAGTACAGATAGTATGAAACACTTTCAGAACCACATATATATTAAAATATATACATTTGATAATTATTTTTCTTAATGAATTTTTATCTGAGACCCACTCAATGTTCCAGTAATTGACACTGGCAGTTTTTAATTTTATCAGTCATTGGCCCCCTATGTTCCAGTGTTTGACACTGCTAGTTATTCATTTTACCAGTTATTAGCACCCTATGCGCCAGTGTTTGACATACAATGTTAAAATTCTTATATGTAAATTATATGATTTTATTATTTTTCTTATTTATTAACTATTTTGGAAAAGATGTCAATTACTGGAGCATGTCAATCACTGAATAACCTACCCGATATAGTTAAAATACAATCAACGGAACAATAAACTTTCACTGGTAGCAATAAGAAATCAAACGTGTATTTTGTTCCATAGACACGACAAAATTAATAATATTTGTATATAATGTAAGAGAATGCAAAAATAAATAAATAATATATATATATATTAAAGTGTTTAAAGAAATTTTACTCATTTGCCAATAGAATGTATTGCAACCAGTGGAAAGTGATATAAAGTATCAATGTATTCAGAATTATGTAATATATGAAACAGATTAAAAATATGAATTCTCCTTTGTTTTCTTTCAGAGACTTCCAAATAAAAAAATTGAATGTATAAATTTTAGATTTTGTTGGAAATAGTCTGAAAAACAATTCATTTACAGCCATTTTTAACCGACTTCAAAAAAGAAGGAAGGTTCTCAATTCAAACCGTATGTTTTTTTTATGTTTGTTAGCTCATAACTTCTGAACGGATGCTCCGATTTTGATACTTTTTGTTTTGTTGAAAAGGTCTTGGTCTGCAATAGGTCCCATTGTAATATATTTACGATCTAAAGAAAATACAGGGTGCCCAAAAAAATCAGTCCCAACTCTTTTAACTGCTAAATGGCTGCAGCTATAGTGATAAAAATGGTATGTAAGTATAGCAAAGTGGCCATGCAGTACAAGGTTAAACTGCTTGCAGCGCCACTTGGTGGAAAATAGCGGAGTTAGTGTTCCTACCTCGAAAACGGTCTAAAGAAAAATTGAATTACAAAGCTTAAGAGTATCACCGATTTAATACAAAAAGATAGTTTGGACATTCATGCTAACGTTCCTATCTCGGAAACGGTTCAAGACAGGGGGAAAAAGTGAATTATAAAATTGCAGAGCATCATCGATTTAGTAGGAAAAGATAGTTTTGACACTGATGCTAAAAATACAATACTAAAAACGTGCATTTTTTTGGTCGCAATTTCTTACACTATACACACTTGAGCTACATTGCTCACGTTGCAGCGTAGCTGGTGAGACAAACGCTATATAGTTCAAAATACGGTTACTGGATACTTTTTGTTTTGTTGTAGAGATCTTGGTCTGAAGAAGGTCCAATTATAACATCTAGTAAGTCCCATTATAACATCTTTACAATCTAAAGAAAATAAAGCGCCATCTGGTGAAAAACAGCGGAACAAAAACGGTTCAAAAACGGTTCAAGATGGGAATAAAGTTAATTACGAAGTTGTAGAGCATCATCGATTTACTACGAAATAACAGTTTTTAGACATTACTGCTAAAAACAGAACGCTTAAAACGTGCAGTTGTTTGTTCGCAATTTCCTACACTGTGCACACTTGAACTACGTTGTACACTTTGCAGCGTAGCGGATGACACGTATACTCTGTGGTTCAAAGTACTGTTACTGTAAACGGTCACATCGATTAGCGCAAAGTCGTTTTCAACCAACTTCAAAAAGGAGGGTGTTCTTAATTCGAGCTATGTGTTGTTGTTGGTGTTTGTAAGCTTATAACTTCGTAAGAGATGCTCTAATTAACCGACTTAAAAAAGGAAAGGTTCTCAATTCAAAGCGTATGTTTTTTTGTTTTTGTTTGTTAGCTCATAACTGCTAAAACTCAAAATGGATGAGGAGGACCAGATAAAGAGATCATGGAACTTTAGAAAGGCAGACTGGACAGGCTTCACACAGTTCCTAGAAAAACTATGTTCTAATAAGCCTCGAACTGACTCCCTCGAAGAAAAAACTTCAAATTTTGTAAATAACATCACAACTGCTGCTAAAAGGTTCATTCCCAGAGGTAAAAGGAAGAAGCAATGGGTCCCATATTGGAAAGATCACAACATCGATTCTTTGATAAAGGAAAGGGACACTCTGAATGAACTTCTGAAGACTAATAATACAAGCTCAAACAGAGAAAAGCTTGCTGAGGCTACTAAAAGGGTGGAGGATGAAATAGCAAAATCTAAAAGTCAAAAATGGGCAGATTTTTGTAACAGCTTAGACCCAAGACAAGATGCAAAATACTGGAAATTGCTGGTGCCTTAAACAAATACTCCCCCGGCTCACAAACTCAAAGCTCAAACATTATCAGCTCTTCTGGAACTGATGCAGACTCAAATAAAGCAGCAGCAAACTTGCTGGCACTGCACATTTCAAACGTAAGTAAACTTTCATTTAGCAAAGAAGACAAAAAGCTGAACAAAACCGTTAGAAAACTCCTGATGGAAGCTAGAAGATACAGGAAAGATGATGTCTTCACTAAGGCTATCACATATCTAGAATTGAAGACAGCGATTCACAAATTGGATGCAAAGAAATCCCCAGGAGGCGACCTGATATTTGGTGAGATGATTAAACACCTTGGAGAAACTGCTATGGAATGCTTATTGGAAATAATCAATCTGTCATGGAAAAGAGGAAAACTTCCAAAGGCATGGAAAATGTCAATCATAGTCCCAATTCTCAAACCAGGAAAATTGCCAACTGAGTGTAAAAATTATAGACCTATCGCACTAACCAGTATTCTCTGCAAGATTACAGAAAGAATAATTCATCATAGAATTATGGGCGAACTTATTAAGACAGATATGCTCAATTTCTATCAGACAGCGTACAGAAAACAACACGCCACAGAGGACCAACTCTTCTATCTTTGTCAAAGTGTTATAGACGGTCTACAAAATAGCCCTTCAGAAAAGACAACTGCTGTATTCCTTGACATGACATCTGCTTTCGATACAGTATGGAGGAAAAAATTGGTAGAAATTGCATACAAGCATGGTATAAAAGGCAATGCCCTTATTTGGATTGCAGACTTCTTAAGAGACAGGAAGATTAGAGTGAAACATAATGGAGCTAACTCTAAGGAAAGGAAAACGTGGGGAGGAGTTCCACAGGGCTCTATACTCAGTCCTGTACTTTTCCTTTTATATGTTAACAACATCCACCAGCATATCGACAATGAAACCAAGATTGCATGCTATGCGGACGACATTGCAATATGGCACACATGTAGCGACATCAAAAAGTCAGAAAATTCTCTCAACAGATCATTAATCGGTATCGTGAATTGGTCAAGAGAACTGAAGCTACGGATCAACCCACAAAAAACTAACTACACGATTTTCACAACAGATAGAAGCCATAGAAAGCACTTTAACCCAGTTATTACCATGGATGGCGTGCCTCTCACTAAGGTGGATAACCCAAAATATTTGGGTGTGACCCTGGATGCAGAACTTCGGTTCACGAAGCATATTGAAAACATTTCACACAAGGCACTTAAGAAATTAAACATCCTGAGAAGTCTCTGTGGTACTGACTGGGGAGCTAACCCCAAAACTCTCAGAACTACCTATGCTTCACTAGTAAGACCCAATCTGGAATATGCAGCACCAATTTGGGCACATGCCTCTGTGTCTGCACTCGAGAAACTTGATAAGTTTCAGGCCCGAGCAGCCAAGATAATTATTGGAGCTGTCTCATCTACTAATAACACCAAGGCAGAGCAAGAGTGCGGCCTACAGACACTTGGTAATCGAAGAAGGTACCAAACAGTTAAATTTATTAACAAGGCTAATAGTCTAGATGTAAATCATATCTCTCGCAGAGCAACAACTAACTGGAATTGCAAGTCAAGACTCAAAAGATCATCTACCATGAAGCTTGATAAAGAAATACGAGAAAGTCTTGAATTGAATCAAAGATTTATGTTGCTTCAGGAACCTGTCCTATCATCCTGCCTTCCCCCAAATACTGTTATCAATTTGAACCTACTAGACCACTGCTTGAAAAAAGAACCGGAGGCCATAGTTAAAGCCAAAGGAATTAAAACTATCGAAACTTATTTGGGGCGCGACCTAGTGCAGATCTATACTGATGAATCTTCAGATGAGACTATTTTGAATGGAGGAGCAGGCATATCAATCACTCTGACTAATGACATGAAAATGCAAAAAAGTATAGGAGCAGGAATCATTGCTTCTAATTTTACTTGCGAACTAAAAGCAATTCTTGAGGCCCTACAAATGTATATTTCTCTAAATGATACTGATAAAGCTAGTGGACTCGTCATTTTCTGTGATTCTAGGGCTGCCCTGGAAGCGATAGAGAATGGAGACTCCAGGCTCGCACAAGATATCCATCACTACTTAGAGGAAATTTGCCACCTTGGGAAAAGCTGTACTTTCCAGTGGACACCCGCACATGTTGGTATTGAAGAGAACGAGGAAGCAGATAAGCTGGCGAAGGAAGCGAGGGACCTAAACTTGGAAATCTGCAGCACCGTAACTTTAGGTGACGCTAATGCAATTGCTAGATACAGACTGAAAGAAAAACACATCAAAAAGGAACATCAACTATGTGTTATCAATGCAGACAGGATGATTACCAAGACTATCTCCAGACTCAGAACCCAACACTTTGGTGGAATGACAATAAATACAGATGGCACCAGAACTTACAAATCATGTAGGAACTGCCTGGAGAAGGAACTCACTCCAGAACACATTTTCAACTGCCCGGCCATCATAAGAAGCTTACAGGCCTTTGATGAATTTCCCTTTCAGGGAAATCTCTATAGCGACAAAATTGTGGACATTGCCAAGGCCGTGATTTTGGCACATGGAATGATTTGAATTTGACTTCAATTGGACACGACACCAACCAACCAACCAGCTCATAACTGCTGAACGGATGATCCGAGTTTGATACTTTTTTTTGTTTTATTGGAAAGGTCTTGGTCTGAAATAGGTCCCATTGTAAGATCTTTACGATCAAAAGAAAATACAGGGTAACCAAAAAAGTCAGTCCCGACACTTTTAACTGCTGAACAGCTGCAGCTATAGCCATAAAAGTGATATGTAGGTATAGTAAAGTGGACATGCGCTACGCGATTCAACCACCTAAAGCGCCACCTGGTGGAAAAGAATGGAGTTAACGATCCTATCTCGGAAACGTTTCAAGACAGGGGAAAAAAGTGAATTATAAAATTGCAGAGCATCATCGATGTAGTACGCAAAGGTAGTTTAGACATTAATGCTAGAAACAGAACGCTTAAAACGTGCATTTATTTCTTCACAATTTCCTATTTTGTGCACAATTGAACGACATTGCATATGTTGTAGTGTAGCGGGTGACATTTTTGCTATGTAAAATTCAAAGTATGGTTATTGTAAGCGGTCACATCGATTAACGTATAGACGTTTTAAACCGACTTCATAAAGGAAGAGGTTCTCAATACAAACCATGTTTCTCGTTGTTGTTGTTGAAATTTGTTAGCTTATAACTTCGTAAGAGATGATTTAATTTTAATACTTTTTTTGTTGTCGTAATGATCTTGGCCTGAAATAGGTTTCATTAAGATATATGTCTCTCGAGTGGATAACTTTCTAGATGGAGGTGTAACTTTTTTGTTCACACTGGGTGCATTTCATGTATTTTTCAGTGACATAAACCATTTTTTGAGTAATGTCACTTTTTTTGGAAGTTGTGATTTGTGAAACTTCCGTCGAACGTCTTCTGATGCTCTGCTGTATAAATAAGTTTTCACTGAAAAGAGAAAAATAATATCTTTTTGTAAAAAAATAGAACCGACTCCAAAAAGTAACTACAATTCAAACAACTAAAAATGAAAGGAAATTGGCAGAAAATGGAACTGTAAATTGCGCCTAAAAGTATAAAATAATTTCCTTCGCCAAACAACCTATAACACTACAATTAATGATAACTTTTGAAGTCGGCGCAAAATTAAATAAAAATTGATACCTTCATTCAATACAAAAATCAAATCCTATTAAAAATACACATCTCACATTGTTTACTGCAAAACGCAGCCGAAACCTACTTTGATTCAAGAAAACAAATAAGTTTTCGTAAGCAGCAAAAGTTGGCGAAGATGCTGGTATCTGACGTCCTTGGTGAAAGAATAATCGCAAAATTATCTGTCAAACATATTTAATTTCTTTGGGATATCATGAATATTTTGATAAGGTATATCAAGAGAGTAATTAAGAATATGAAACAACACATCGTACAATATATATTATGAAAATATACATCTTGCGTGTATATGTTTGCCTTACGTTTTGATCGCCAAATTCAAAAGCCATCAAGGATGATAGTTATCACAGTTATACCAAATTTACAAAAGAAACTGTCCCTTCGTAGAAACATAAATACCGCATTGTGAAGAACGTTCACTGTTCTATGTAGATTCTACTAATGGACCAATTGTATATAGTGATTAAATAATAAAGGAAACATGAAAATGGATCATTCGAGACAACAGCATTTGTTGCTACCGATCTAAAGGCAAACCTTTAAAAACTAATTAAATTTTATTTAATTTTGCGCCGACTTCAAAAGTTATCATTAATTGTAGTGTTATAGGTTGTTTGGCGAAGGAAATTATTTTATACTTTTAGGCGCAATTTACAGTTCCATTTTCTGCCAATTTCCTTTCATTTTTAGTTGTTTGAATTGTAGTTACTTTTTGGAGTCGGTTCTATTTTTTTACAAAAAGATATTATTAAATTTAAAGATACTTCAGGGACCCTTTTCCATTTTTAGAAAAATGCTATGGAATAGCTTTTTTAAAACCAAGCTTATAATTAAAAAAAAGGAAAGAAAAAGTAGATGATTTTTCTTATTAAGAGAAAAATGATTAAATTTTTATAATCTTATTTAATTATTAAAAAAATATGTAATAATTATATAATAATTTTACTATATAATTGCTATATTAATGTTATAGAATAATTAAAATGAATTAATATTATAAAACATTAATTATATTATTCATATTCTTATATAATTATTTTCTTATTATGAGAATTTTTTTTTATTAGAATTAGAAAAATTAAAAGAATGTGTGTGTATATATATATATATATATATATATATATGCAGTCGAACCTCGTTAACGTGAATCTCAAGGGGGATAAAAAATTTGTTCATGTTATCAGTAGTTCATGCTATTAAAAATGATTTTCCATATAAATAAACTAATCCTTATTTTGACGAGGATTGTTGAAACAGTTTACGTTAAAAGTACTTCACGTTAACAGTGTTCACATTAGCGAGGTTTTATATATATATATATATATATATTCTAAGTAACACTTGTCCTTTTAACATACACAAGAAAGTAGAACAATTAACTGCATACAACAAAGAATACAAATTTCCTTGAATAAAGAAAAATATCGAAAATTCAAAAATGAAGCATTTTATATAAATAATGTAGTTCATTATTTGAATGTCTATTAAGCATATTAAAACATTGGTATGCCATTGATGTTAAACTTAATCCATTACTTTTTCTTAAATGCGATGACTCATCTGCTAGATAAATCATTATTAAGAAGAGACATTTAGGATTTTGCCTTTTCTTTTAATTTTACGATTGGTAATTTGCATAAAATTTTAAAATTAATATTTCACTTGATCTTTTTATTTTTTTTTATTTTTTTTTTTTTAATAAAAACGTTATTTTAAAGGGTGTAATACAAATAGCATTCATTTTTTTTTTTTAACTGAACCCAATCTTTATAATAAAAAATAAATTGTTACAAGTAGATTTGCCTCGGTTTTGAAACTTTAATCTTGGTTATGAAAAAATTGACTTCACCCAGATATCCCGTTTGGAAGTAAAAATGTTTTTGATCAGTTCATTCATTTACTTTTTATCAAAAAAGGTAATTTTGTTCTTAATTTAGTTGCGTGTAAAGAAAATATTTCTTTACCTATAGCATCTTTACAAACCCGTTCTCACAGATATGATTACTGTAACAAGATTATAGATTCAATAATAATAAAATTTTCTAGTATCTTAAGGGTTTGTTTCACAAATATTTTTTTTCTTACGATGTGAAAGTAAAAAAGAGAAATGCAACGTATAAGGATTCCACACAGCTATGAATATATCCATTAAAGAAGAAAAGGCAAAAAAAAAAAAAAAAAAAAAAAAAACGCTGCCATTTCAATTGATTCCAGATAGGACTATTAACAAGAAATATTATGCGTTTAATAACTCGGAAAAACTTTAAAATTTTTAATTGCATTGCGGAGAACAAACTTTATATAGTTATACACCGAGTAAAGTGCAGTAGGGGAAGGGGTGTAAAAGAAATGAGTTAATAAATAAAAATTTGAGGAACCTTTTTTTCGTACACTTACTTTCTGCCCTTTAAAAATGTCAATTCAATTGTATTTTTTTTTCAATGTTATTGTAAAGATAAGTTATAACTGAAACTTAAAAAAGAAAAAAAAAATTCCCAAAATGGGACAATGAACAAGAAAGTTGGCTCAACACAAAACGTCATTTATAACAATCTTCTTAATTTAAACAAATTTAAATTAAACGTATTATAATGGAAATTGTAAAGAAATTTCCCAATGGAAAGAACAAGAAGCAAAAAATAAGCTGATATAATTATAACAATATAAACGAAATTTTAAGTTAGTAATAGACGTTCATTAACTTATGGCGGTGCAGTACAACAAGCATACATTTTTAAGTAAATACCTTAAAAAAATCTACGATTGACTTAAAAAAAAAATAATAATAATAATTTGTCGATATGTGGTCATTTTTTGCCCACTGTGAATCATTAGATCGTGGATCTTTGAAGTGGGATTCCCCCATTACGAACAACTATACCTGAACTCTGACACGAATGTGGGCTACAGTCCAAATGCTAACCATTCAAAGACAACAATATGGGTATTTCAAAAAGAGAATAAATCTTAATTTGAAGTGACACGCTCGATTTTATGACCTTTCTCTTTCTAAAGGGAGGGGTTGAAAGATTAATGGATAAAGCTTTGAAATACAAAATGTATTCATCTATGGTCCTTTAAAAAAATTAGATTGAGCGTACAAAAAATGGCCTCCATGGAACAAAACAGACTCATTAGACATGGATCAAGAGCCTAAAATCAATCCCAAACCCCTGCATACACAATTGTCTACACTGTAAAAAATGTCTTATTTGCTGCCAGAAATTCTCTGTAATTTGAGAAAATACGTGTAATTTACGAAAAAAATTACGTTGTCAGAAGTAATAAACGTTAATTACGTTGTCAGAATTAATTAAATAATTAAGTTGTCGGAAATTCTTTGTAATTTGAGAAAATACGCATAATTTACGAAAAAATTACTTTGCCAGAACGTATATTCTCAAATTACAGAGAATTTCTGGCAGCAAATAGAGCATATTTTTTACAGTGATATGTTTAACCCCGGATGTAAAAACAGCCATGGAATAACAAAGCACTGAACATTATGCTACTAGATGGGCTCAAAACAGTTTAAACCAATTTCAGTCGATGAGTAACTGAATGAAATAAACAAAAGGAAAAAATTATAATAATAGGGAGACTGAGTGTCTCTCTCCAGGTTCGTCTGTACTTAGAATGGGCATGAATGTAATCTGAATTCCTTTGCATGCTTACGAAAATAAGTATATAGGGCGTGCACTCATTTTCCACAAATAATTAAGTTGCAGAAAAATTTAGAAGTGTATTTTGTAAGAGTTTTATTCTTTTTGAAATAATTTATTGCACTTCAGATAATTAGCGGTCAAAGGACAAAATACGAGGTGTGGCTATTAAATAACGAGACTATTGCTGTGAAACATTTTATTTTAAATTTATACATATTTAGTTATTATCACCTTCAATATATACCCCTCCTCTATCCCTACAACGCTCCATGCGAATTTTCCATTGTTCGAAACAGTGCTGGAAGTCTTGTTCTGTGAGCTCCTGCATGAGGCGTGCGGCTTCTTCTTTCAAAGCTTTAACTGACTCAAATCTTGTTCCTTTTAATGTAGAATTAACTTTGAGAAACATATAAAAGCCACATGGGGCCAGGTCAGGTGAATAAAGCGGATGGTCTTAAACTGGGATATTGTACTTGGCAAGAAACGTCTTGACAGACAATGCAGTGTGAGCTGGCGCGTTGTCTTGATGGAGAACCCAATTTGGGTCGTTTTTTCCTTACTCTTTCACGGAGATGAGCAAGCACCTCAAGATAGTAATGATAGTCAGATTGAACCAGATTAGCAACTTTTTCTATATTTTCATCCGTTTTGGACGTGGAAGGGTGACCCGGGCGGTCATCATCTCTACCGTCTTCTCGGTCATCTTCGAGAAATGCTTGAACCACTCAAAAACTCGTGCACGTGATAAACATTCATTGCCATAAACTTGTTTTAATAAAAGATAACTTCCACAAGCAGTTTTACCAAGTTTCACGTGAAATTTCAGAACAATTCGTTGCTCTACTTTTAAATTTATCATGTTTTCGGCAAAACGAAGCAAACGCAACCAAAGATTACAGCAAGACTGATTTCTCTACAAACACGGGAGGCGCAGCAGTCGAAAGAGAAAGCTTTACTCTGCACAGCTGTCGGTCGTTCGGACTTGGCGTATACATAGTTCATCTGTAGCAGTACTAGTCTCGTTATTTAATAGCCACACCTCGTATATATTAGTATGTATTAATTTTTGCATGTATGGAAACGAATTATATATTTTACATTCATAAAGTCCATATAGTTCATAATCTATATAGTGATCCAATAAATGTTATTAAAGAATAAAAAGCTTTTTCAAACAATTAAGACCTTTTTTAAAAAATAGATTACCGTTATTTTAAAAGTGCGTTCAATAGTAAGGAAGAGAAAACAATAGAGGCTATCCACTGCACAAGACTAGAAATACATTTTTTGTTTATTGTACTTATTTAGCGTGCATTTAAAAGGTATGCATTGTATAATAAATAAATCTAGAAAAATTTTGAAAAAAAAAAAAAAAAAAAGAATATCAGACAATCTTTTTAATAAAATATGAAATTTGAGAATTTTCTTGGAAACTAACGTAGAAAAAATTTAGAACTGTTTAAAGTAATTTTGAAAAAAAAAAAAAAAAAAAAAAAAAAACGAGTGTTCTGTAACTTATATAAATAGTAAAAAAGTTTTCAAAAAATACATACTTTTTGTCTTGTACAGTTTCCAGATGAGAAAAAAATTTGAATAGGTGCATAAAAATTCCAAATTTGGCTTCTAGTTGTGCTACTTATATAAGTATGATGAAATCAAAAAATAAATATAAAAGGAGGGACTTACCTTATATCTTGTAATTTATCCGGGGGATTCTGCGTAAGGCATAATCTATTGGGAGAAAAAGGGGGGTTATAGTGACAAGATTATCTTTTATTTAAATGTTAATTTTTTACAAAATATATATGCATATATTACTTCTTTGAGAATCTTAATAATTTAACATTTATGATATAAAATCTTTTTTTTAAGCTGATAGAGAAAACATTTATTCATAAGAATGCCACGTTGTTTGCAAAGCATGGGTTTAACTCTTTATGCTCCCATGGGATTCTAAAAGTTCCTACAGACTCAAAAACGTACAAAAATTTACGGAAGGAATCATAGGTTGTTAAAACGTTGAAAGTAGAAAACTTTTCCCTGATTGTCGACACCCTGTAAAAGGTTGAATATAAGATACAGTATAATCCCACTTCTATCTTCCCACATTACATGAAGTGGTGTTTTATAGCGTGCTGTCGTCGTTTCTGACTGCCATTTTTATTATCTCCCCCGCCTCCATGTTTTATCATTAATTTATCCATTACCTTGTCAATATCCCTAGGTTGGTTTATAAAAAATATATAATTGTTTACAAAAGTACTTTTTTCCTTTTCTTTTCTGACTTTTCTGTAACCAACTGTACTCTAAACTATTAAATGCTTATTAATTACTATGATATGTATAGTTTTTAATGCTCGTATCTTTAAAAATTAAACTAACTTAAAAAGTACGTTTAAAATTTAACTATTTTCAAATTTGGGACATAATAATCTAAGTGAGTTTCCCGTATAAACTCAAATTCTGCTAGTGGTATCTTGGAAAGGCCTTTGTCCTTCCCAGGATATTCAGAGGGTGCCGTGGTTATAACACAAGTCTAATGGAGACTGTGTAATTCAATTAATAAACTGTGACACGTTATGGTTACGGCAGACACAAGTTTGATACCTGGATTAATAATTCTTTACTTACAATTAATTTGGCTTTTCCATCTAAAATATCTTATGTTTGATCAAAGTTCTTTGTTTCTTGTTTGTTTTATTTTCGACAATATATATTAACTCTTAAAAATATCAAGACAATTTTACTCATGGATATGAACAAAAAAAAAAAAAAAAAAATCATTTCAATGGGAAGAAAGAAAATTACTTACAGTTGGAGCCTCCTCTGTCAGTTGAAGGGACAATAGTTGGCGGGGAGCCCAACAACTGAACTTCAGTCCTTCGTCGTCTTCTCCTTTGAGGGGGATGCTGCACGGCATTTGGTGGTGTATCATCTGGTGGTGGTGTACCAGCTGGTGCTGGCATACCAGTATGCTGTTGTACCGGAGCTGAAGAGGGCCCCGGTTGGATCTCATCTCCAGATTCTGCATCTCGGGCCCTCTTCACTGTTGGCGTGGTGTCGTCGTCCGAAAACTAAAGAATGTAAAAAATAAAGACATGTTATATATAGAATAAGAGAGAGAGTATTTCATGACACACTTAATATTATTAACAATTGAAATTAAACTTTCAATAAAAATGTCTGCTTATCTATTCAACATCGATTCAACTGTTGTCAAACTGAAAATGAAAGGAAGGGTATAATTCGGGAAAACAAATTTTAAGTCTCAATCAGGGCCCGACTTAGCCTAATTTGGGCCCCGGGCAAAAACTTCTTTGGGGCCCTCCTCTGCTTCACTAATTCAGTAGTGAAGAACCGAACTTTATGGAGGTATTTAAATGTTTCACCTCATTATAGATATATAACAAGAAAATTGACTTGAACCTAAAATCCTAAAGTCCCTCCCTCCACCAATGGTCAAACGAAATATCGTTCTATCTATTTTATTTCTGATTGTTAATTTTGTCATCTAGCTCCAAAAATTTGATATCCTTGCTGACATTAGGACGGAATTCAGCTAAATTTTCGCAATTACGATGGCTCAATTAAGACGGATTTTACACTATACTGATATTTTGTTTAAAAAAAGTTCATTAAAGAAGGAAACGTAAAATAAACTTTCTATTCAATTTGGGGGCCCAAAGCAAATGCCCCGTATGCTCCTGCCTTAGTCAGGCTCTGGTCTCAATACACATGAACAGTATTTTACCTTTCAAAGTAGACTCATTTCGAGCCATGTAGACTTTTTCCCCGCTCTACTCATTAAGCTTAATAGTCTATATTTTACATCACGCCTGGACAATCAATGATCCGCGGATCTCTTGGGGAACCTTTTCATAATCTCATGTTGCCCACTTCAGTTCAAAAAAAGAACTACAATATATAGAAAATAAATAATAAAACATAAATATGAAAGAATTCTGGAAGAATATATAAACTCCATCCACTAGATTGTGGGCATCACGAAACTTTCTTTGTTTGCTTTCCTATACAAATTCTCCCAGATTTTTCTTTTCCTTAAATCAGAATTATTTTCTATGGTTAATTCAGATAATTTTCATTTCAGAAATTTATAATTAAAAATATAAGCCAATTTTATGCATTATAAATAACTTAGAAAACGTATTTTTGTCAGTTTTTTTTTTTTTTTTTTATAATAATACTAAATCATAATTTTGTTTCAAATCATCATTGATGCATGGGTTTAACATTTCATTTTTAAAATATTGATGAGTTCTTTAGAAATATGTCCAGATTAAATTTTACACACCAGACGAGGGCAGTGGTGTGAAACTTCTACATCTACAAATATTTTACTCTTCTTGACTGCACTTTTAACCATTTTATATATACATATATATTTAAAAATAATCTTCGCTCTGCCTATTTACACAAATTTTTATCCTATTACTGCCACAGTAAAAATTATAACAAAACGGTACATCACAGCCACCTGTTGAGATATGCACAAACATTGATAGACACCAATTTATGTCAAGATGCAAAAAAATGTAACATTCTATGAAATTCTGTGCAATTAGTTCTAGAGCTAGAACAGGTAAAATATTTTTATTACACAGAGAGAGAGCACGTGTACTAAAAATAGTCACATAACATTAAGGACTTCTCGAAATATTCATATCCGTCGGGTCAAAAATGTTTAGGAATCTAATTCTTTCTTCCACATTAAAGATAAAAATTGTAACAATTTCTGCTAGTGAGAGTTACAAGCCAATGTTGCAAACTAAATTAAAATGAATGCGGGATTATGTAAAAATTAAACTTTATTTGCACTTATTTGAAAAATAAATTTTAAGCACAAAGATAACTTTTAAACATTAGTTTATGCCTCTAATGAAACAACTCGCAATTTTAAATTAAAGTCTAGTTTGCAAACGAAGCAAGGAAATGTTAATCTGGTGGAAGAGATTGTTTAAACAGGATGACAATTTGAGGGGGGAGGGTTGATGTAACATTTTACACTTAAAGAAATGGGAAAAAATAAAGCCCTATTAAAATTGCAAACGCAATTAAATTAAAAAAATATATAATAATAATTAGAAACACTTTTGAAATGAAACATCGTTTTCGAAATTAAATAATATACTGAATATTATTTAATTTTCTTTTCTAAAAATTTTACGTGATAAAAAACATTTGTGCGTGTATTTCTTTTAATTCGTATCAATGCAGTTAAAGGCGATTCGGAGTGAATAACTATTTCATAACATTTCGATACATTCAACGGAGCTTTAGGCAAATAATATTTAAAATTCAACGAAATTTATTTTTCGAATGTGTAAAGTACTATCAGATTAAAAAGCATTTAAAAATAAAATTCATGAAAGGATGGAACGTATGAATCTTGTCTGTGATGATGATACGTATGTTGATGCGATACTATTGTATCCTCCTTGGTTACTTATTTCTATTTCTCCCGAGTTTTGTACTTTCCAAAAAGGAATCTGGCAACATCGATAAAAACTTATTCTATTCTGTTCTATTTACATCGATTTGACTATTTCCATGAACAATATTATCGACTATCAAAATACATCAAAATGTTCTTTAAAATTTGTAGATATGTATACAAAGTAATGTATGGTGCTAAATGTTAATTAAATGTTTATAAAAGTTCATCATTATCTTCATCAATACGCGGCTACTCGCCACCACAGTCATGACAGATACGCATCATTTTTCTTGTTTATATTTTAAAAAGATGCTATTATGTAACCAAGAAATTTTTTTATATACTTTTTGCTAGTTTCATAACTTAGCAGAGGAAGAGTTAAGATTCTAAACACTCTAAAGATATATTTACCCTGAGGTCACTCCTCTTTCTTTTTCTGGCAGGTGGTGAAACAGGAGGAGTAGAATGCTCTGTGTCAATTTCTTGTGCTGCTCTCATCTGGATCTGGGCTTCAGGTGGAGATGGTCTTGCAGGAGCATGAAACTCATCATCATCTCTAGGGGACATTGGAGGTGGTGGTGGGTCGAAGCTGGCACTAGCACTTGGAGGCTGACGAACGCCTGGAGAAGGAGGAGATGGTGGTTGTGGGTCGAAGCTGCCACTAGCCCTTGGAGGTTGACAAACGCGAACACACTCCTCGCTACAAGAGAGAGAGGGAAAAAAAATACTGAAAACCTTTTACATATTTTTTCAAGAAAAAAATGCTTTCTTAGACAAAATTACATTAGACAGCAGAGGACGTCAGAACGAGTAAAAAAAAAATTAATATTGTATTAAGTTAAAATCAAATCCTGCATTCTATAATTATTATTACAAAACAAACCGACCTGTATTTTGCAATGCGCCAAAAAGTTGAAAGAAAAGTGTTGTATTGAATTATTAAGATTGTAGCAAAATAAATATGCTAATGATCTCGTATACCAACAACTTCCTTAGGTTTTAGAAGTAACTTATTAATTATTCAGAAATATTGTTAATATTCTGTTGTGTTATAATATACACTGGCGTTCAAAATTAAAAGAAACAGCCTGCTTTCCCATTTTCTGTCTTTGCACATTTTAAACAAATAAACATATGAAGATGAAATTTTGGATGACATGTGCCGTATCATATCATTTATCGAATTTTATATAACTTTAGCACAGTCAATAATTATTTAATTTTTCTCAAAAGTAATTTTAAGAAAAAATGAAAATTTGCAACAATTTTAGAAAAGAAAACTTAATGAAAAATGGCGTTAAGGATACATTACAGATGAAGTGAAGACGCACATGCCTTCAAATGTTAAACTAAATCCCGTTTTCTCTTTCTGTATTCATTTTTCTTTTACTTTTATAATGCACTTTATTAAAAAATATAATTACTAATTTGTAAACTATGAACCTAATCAGAATAATAAAAATGTCGATAAATAATTTTATAATGAAACTCTTATACAATTTTTATGTTTGTATGTATATTCTTGAAAAAAGTTATTCACATGCGAAAAAAAAAAAAAAGAAGAAAAACTAAGAAACAGAATAGTGTATATAGAATGAAAAATCCGGTTTTAATCTAACACATGGATGAATCTGCATCTTGATCTATTTATAATGCATCCTTATGATCATTTTTCATTAAGTTTTCTTTTCTAATATTTGTGAAATTTTTCATTTTTTCCACAGCTTACTTTTGAGAAAAAGTGAATGATTATTAGTTAAAGTATTGCTTATGCTAAACTTATATGAAATTCGATTAACAGGATAACAAACATGTCATCCAAATTTTATGTTTCTATATTCATTTGTTTAAGAACGACACGCAAAAGGAGAAAACGGGTTATTGCTTTAATTTTATACACCAGTGTGTGTATATATTCCTTTAAGGAAAGGAGTTATTTGTAAAATAATAATTCCGCTCAAATAAAGAATAACATTTAAATGAATTAAAATAACATGAATAAGGAAGTAGACTTACGGATGCCTTCTTAATTCTCGGAGCATGGTTCGATGGTGTTCGATGGAGCCCTTTAAATCCCGGACCAGTCTGAGTGCAGGAGATGGTGGTTCCTCATTGCTCATAGCCTACAGAAAAAAATAAAAAAAAAGATTGAAAACTAAAAACATTATGATGGAAAAAATATAAACAAAATATTGGCACATTTCATGAATCTGTTAATATAACTCAAATTAAGACAAAGTAAAAACATCTTCAAACGTTAAAAAAAAAAAAAAAAAAAAAAAAAAGCTCCCTGGTGCGTAGATTAACTTTCTACATAAGACTAACAGACAGAAGTACACATGCTTCAACGAAACTAAAAAATAATTATAAGATAAAAAACTCTTTATAAACCATATTTTTAAATTTTCTATTGAATCATAGCTGTAGAACGAACTACATTAGCACTTTATCAATGCGTATTGTTACGAAATTGTAAATAATTGCATTTATTTTTGTATAAATTCTTTCAAAGAGGCTTAGTAAGTTGATAAAATGTCAATTTTCTGTATTTCCAGCTCTTTTCCTTGTTAAAATAGATTAATTTTCCTTTTAAAACGCATTAAAAAGCTCCAATAGGCCGGTAATGGATTTGGCGCCAAATTTGGTGACTTTTTGCCCTTGGCGACTTTTGTTGAGAAAATCCTTATTATCGATATTCCAAAGATGGACATTCTAATGCGATTGGTTAAAGAGTTACGGGAAATTTGAAAAAAAAAAAAAAAAATGTTTTAAAAATAAAATATTAATCCTTTCAGAACAACATATATTTGCATCATGAACTACATTAGCACTTCATCAATGTGTATAAAATCTTTAAAGTGATAATGACGTCAATTTTTGCCAGATGCATGATTTAACTTTTTACAATTTTTTAACGCTCACGTTTAAATGTATTTATTTTTATGTCGAAAGCAAATGAACTCGTAAATTTTTTTTGGCAATTAAATTATAGCTTATATTTTAATGACTATTTTTATTGCTATTAGGAACACATTATTTTCATATTTTAATTTATTAAAAGAAAATTATTCGAAAATCTGACTTCGAAGTATTGTGTTGTCACCGGGTTCTGAGCTACTGTGAAAGTTTCAAATGACTAGCTAGTAAGGAAGTTAGTTAAAAATAGATTGCAAGATTTGTACTAAACAAACAAACACACAAACAAACAAGAATAGAAGTTTATAAAAACACAGTAATAATTAATATCGATTATGAAACTTTGTTTTAAAAAGCGGACAATGTTTGTTCGAAGAGAAATATAATAAATGTCAAAAAGGTTTTAAATTTAACCATTTAATTTATTATGGAAACTATATTTTGTTATCACAAAAACATTGAGAATTGCAGCTTTCTAAAAACTTACCCAACGAACAACGCTGCAGTGTATTTTTTAGGCAAGAGTTTCCATCAATATTTCAGATTACGATACAAACTATTAACCGAATGTTAATGAATGGACTAACTTGCGATTTAACGTTTAGGATCATAAAATGCAAGATTAAAACGATTTTTTTCTTAAATCGTTAATTGAATATTTCAAAATATGTCTGACATTTAACTTTCGTTTTCACATCAAAGTATAATTGAGGTGCCGGGTTCGATCCCAGGGTGCTCGTCGGTCTAGTCGTTTGGAGTTTTCCATTGTTTTCTCCAAAACTTGTGTGAATACGGGCTAGGACCCCTAAGAAAGACCTTCAAGGAAAGCACTCCTCTTCAGGCGTAGGACCTTAGTGCTGTCAGTTGGCCTTATTCCCAAACACCAACACATCATCAGAGTATAAACTATGAGATTCCGAAGAAAAAAGTTATCTATATAAAGAAAAGTGTCTGCGTATGTATCTGTCTGCGCTCTGGTGCTCACACTACTGATCGCAGAGCTACAAAACTTGGTAGGTGGGTAAGTAGGACCCTATAGGTGTGCACCTCATCAAGATTTTTTCGAATTGCGAATGTGAAATTTATTTATTTTTAATATTGGCTTCTACGTTCCATTTTCATAAAATTCATTCTTTCATTTTAATCATCTGCGTATCTTAGCAACGGCTATTATGTTATTCATTATCTTATTTAATTCCTTCGAAATCGAATTTATTTTAATGTTTTTTAATTTATTATATTTATTGAAAATAAAATGGTAACACAGTAGAAAAAGTTAAGTATATTAAATTTTAAATTTAAAAACGTATTTATAACAGTTAACATTTAAATTTTTTTTTAATAATATTCCTTTGAAAGAAAAATCTTTATTTTTTTAATTTGTAGTATTTTTCGGGAGGAAAAAAAAAAAAAAAAAAAAAAAAAAAGGAGGTAGTATAAAGTAGAAAAGATTAAACTAATAGAAATTTAATTAAAATTTGTTTCTTATTTTTTTAAGATTCCTTTTAAAAGAAAATATACTTTATTTTGTAAAGAGCGATGGTTGTAAAATATGGTTCAAAAACTAAAATATTTAATAGATGCTGATATACAGTCATCTTTAAAATTACATTTCATAAATAATAACAAATCCATCTGTCGTCGATAAACACTCAAATTAAAGTTCCTGGGAAAGACCTTTCGGGTACTTCAACAGCGAGTACCCGAAGCGCGGTTTCAAACGATTTCAATGTAGGTAATTTTTTTTCCCATAATTTTTATTTATAATGTGAAATGAAATATAAATAGTGATTCAATTCTTTTGAAAATTCATTTAAATATAGTGACCAGCGAAGTGGAGGTAACCTGCTAGTTTTTGTACTAAATATACAATTAAATATATACACTAAGCGACAAAAAAAAAGCCGCACTGCAGAAAAAATGACTTATACCTTTTTTATTTGTAATAACTTTAAAATTAATGTTTGAAACAAATAAAACTGTCTTGTTTGCATAATACCAAAGGTATGAAATGATACTTATGTATATTTTCGATTTAATAATTCGCTTTATTGCACTTTACGAAGTAAATTTTAAAAATCTGCATAAAACTTCCTTTTTGAACATAATGCAATAATTATACACTTTGCATTCTATTATGATTTATTATATGAAATAAACAAGTTATATTTTAATATATGAAATAAAACTATTTATTTGTTAGATCTAAGCAATTTTTTGTTAAAAATATGTATTCTGCATTGGGTTAATTCCACCTTTATATGGAATTACTGCATTAATGCGCAATGGCATAGTTTTTTAATATAAATCTTAGAAATTTCAATGTGCCAAATATCACAAACAAATTTTTCTAGTTCTGGCAGAGTTATAGGCTGCAAATTTCGAATCCTCTTCCCTCTCCCCCGCCTTTTTATAGAGGAAACATTTTCGAGCGGATCGCGATTTTGACCATTTCCATGTCTGGTAAAGAAGAAATTCTACTATATCCTTTGTGGTATTTAACTTAAAGTGAAAAAAAGTATGATTACATACAGAATTATAGGTTCTCATGGGAATGTACAAGAAATTTTGACAATTTGAAGTGAATAAACTTACCACAGACGCCGTGTAGTAAGGTGCCTTATTATCTTCAAATGCTGTTTACGGAAATGTCTAAGATACCTCCAAAATAGTCGGTCAAGCACCACTTTTATGCAGATTGTGTTTTATTTCGAGTTAATTGATCCCTTGAGCATAAAAATTTCCCCGAGTTTTTGAAAAGTTATGCACCTCCATACCATAATGTACGGAGAATGTGTCACTGTTTTAAAAGTGCGATTTTCATTAAGTTGGTCACATTTTCGTCTTCATTCTAGCTTTTTTCAACTGCACGAAATAAAGAAAACTTGATTCATCAAAGAAAACCAGTTCAGCCTAATAATTAACCGATAATGTTTTTAAATTTTGGTCAACTAAAGTATTGTTTTTTCTAATTCTTTTCCTTAATAATGGCTTTTTTCTTAGATCTTCCGTTCTTTAACCCGCTTTGTTTAATTGTTCCCGCATTGTTTTTGGAGAAAGTAATTTACTATACACTTTTTAAAAATCTTTTTTAAGTTCTGAACATGATACAAATCGATTTTTTAAACATTCGTATTTTAACTTGCGGTTATCTTGCTTGGATGAGCAACATGACCGCCTAAAGTCAAATTCCCAGTTTAAACGGCCAAAAAAATTTATATTTTGCTAAATTCATTTTACCAATATTTCGTTAGCATTTAGTTATTTTGCCATCTCACGTATTAAAATATTTTTTAATTTTCATTTAAAAATTAATACTTTTTGTGGCATCGTTAACTGCCTTATTCTTACCATTTTTGAAATAAATTCTAAAATTACAATTTTCCTGACAATTGCATTTTGTTTTTAACACTAGACTCAAAGCTAAAGTGTATGTGGAGGACAACATAGTAAAATCTGTTCTAAAATTTGCTTTTTAAACAATAAAATTGGCGGTTGTAGAAGGCGAAAAGGAAAACATCCAAGTGCGGCTTTTTTTTGTCGCTTAGTGTATATATATATATATATATATATGGTGTGTAACAACCAAACGACTTCCATTACCCGAATTCCATGAACTTTTTGAAGACACTGTAGTTAGCATGAAACTGACCTAACAAATCAGACACTCTGGAATTTTCCTTTAAGAGAAAACTGGTACATATGTAAAGAGTTATAGTTTACCTAACTACTTAAAAACTGATCTACTAATTAAGACGACTTAACTTTTCAGAAATAATCAAGTAATGCATAAATGTGAAAGAATATCTAAAAAAGGAGTTTTTCTGTAAACAATTTAGGAAAATCATTAGAGCAGTTTTTGAGATACCGAATTTCGGTTTCACTGACGATTTTCGAAAAAGTTGGAAAACTCACTGGTTAACAGAAAACAAATGCATACGAAATGACCTTTAAAAGGAAGAGTTTGAAAAAAGTCTGTAAAGCTGTTTTTAAGAGAACTTAAAATGATTAGGTTGCACGGGTCAATTTTCCTCAACATATGAAAGGACATCAGGTGTGTTTTTATATTTTAAGAAAATCGTTAGAACTATTTTTGAGATACAGACTTGAGGTCCTATTTCTGGTTACCAATGTTCCAATTCCGGTTTTCCAGTTTTTACCAAAAGCTGAAAAAATTCATCTGCATACACCAGACTTGTTTCAATTTTCCAGTTTCTTCACTTTAATCTTAATTAGTTTAGGATATATGACAGAAGATTCACCACACATGCATACACATTGACCAATTGACAAAAACCAATTTGTTGGTTTCAAGATGTTTTAATACACACTGTAAAAAAAAAAAAAAAAAAAAAAAAAAAGTTAAAATTACAGGAAAACTCTGGCAGCTGGGGTACCAGTATTTCTCCGTCAAATATACAGGACAAAACTGTACTTTTATCAAAAAACCTGTTTGATTTACAGGATTTCTGTGTAAAATATACATCAGTGATACAATTTTACGGTTTTAAACTGTATATTTGACGTTGAAATACTGGCACCCCAGCTGCCAGATTTTTCCTGTACTTTTAAAATTTTTTTTTTTTTTTTTTTTTTTTGGGGGGGGGGGGGCATGTAAAACAGATTTCAAAATCCTTATAGAAATTTTTAACTAAATACAATACTTCCACATTAGCTACGCAATGGTAGTCGGGTAATGGATGTGGTAAAAAATTGTTAATCATTTAGTCCCAGGGAGGAAAAAGCACTGTCAAAGAATCCCAAACAGCGAAACCGCGCTTTCTCTAAATGAGTACAAAAATACCCAAGCAACGCGATAGCTCTTGTTTCATTTTACGTCGATGAATCCCAATCAGAGCAATAAAAGCCTATTGTAAAATGTACTATTTACATTAAAAGGAGCTGTGTGATATACTTGCTTCAGTAAATCTCAGCAATGTTCGAAATGTACTGGATTTTCTCAATACAAAATCTCAACAGTGCGATCGCGCTGCTTGGGACTCAAACGGTTAAGGTATTGAAATTAGAAATTGAAAAGAGAAAAATATAATCTCGTGTGTCACTCTCACGACTTTCTCTTACCTGGAAATTTAATACAGTAGAACCTCGATCCATCGTTTTTCACGGGGTGCGTGGGGAGGGGGGGGGGAAGATGAAAGTGTGAAAACGACGAATGCTGGTTAAAGTCAAAACAATGAATTAATATACACAATGTATATGATATACTACTGGTAAAAACTAATTTGTTACTTTCCAAACTGTCAAAGAAATATATCAATGTTGTAGATCATTAAGTAAAATTTATTTTTAAAAATCACCCATTTTATGTTGGGTTTTTCGTTCATTTTATAAATTAAACAAGAATTATTCCAGATTTTCAACATTTTTGTGTTTTTTTTTTTTTTTTTCCTGTAATTTTATGCGCTTATAATAAAAGGGGCTTCTCCAGTCTTGCTTTTGCCTCCAAGGCTGTTGGACGTGTTTTTTTTTTTTTTTTTTTTTTTTTTTTGCACCTGATGAAGAAAGGCTACGTCCTTTCGAAACCAGTTGTGCTGGCTTAAAATTTATGGTGTGTAAAGAAGTTTTAAAATCTACATATTATAATAAAAGTTCGTGCATTTTCAAACGTCATAATTCCATCAAACGTATACTCATCACTGACGTAGGCTCAGCCTCATCGGCATGAAAATGATCCTCTTTTTTTTCTGCCATTATTTTCATTTCTTTTAATGGCACATTTCTTCTATGCTTTAGGATAACGCATGTCGCAACGTCTTGATTAATACAAATATTAACTAATGCAAACTAAATTAAAATGAATGCGGGATTATGTAAAAATTAAACTTTATTTGCACTTATTTGAAAAATAAATTTTAAGCAGAAAGATAAATTTTTAAACATTATGTATGCCTCTAATGAAACAACTCGCAATTTTAAATTAAAGTCTAATATGCAAATGAAGCAAAGAAATGTTAATCTGGTGGAAGAGATTTCTTAAAGAGGATGACAATTTGGGGGGGGAGGGGGGAAGGTTTGATGTAACATTTTACACTTAAAGAAATGGGAAAAAATAAAGCTCTATTAAAATTGAAAACGCAATTAAATTAAAAATATATATAATAATAATTAGAAACACTTTTGTAATGAAACATCGTTTTCGAAATTAAATAATATACTGAATATTATTTAATTTTCTTTTCTAAAAATTTTACGTGATTAAAAACATTTGTGTGTGTATTTTCTTTTAATTCGTATCAATGCAGTTAAAGGTGATTCGGAGTGATTCTATATCATTTCGATACATTCAACGGAGCATTAGGCAAATAATATTTAAAATTCAACGAAATTTATTTTCTGTATGTGTAAAGTACTATCAGATTAAAAAGCATTTAAAAATAAAATTCATGAAAGGATGGAACGTATGAATCTTGTCTGTGATGATGATACGTATGTTGATGCGATACTATTGTATCCTCCTTGGTTACTTATTTCTATTTCTCCCGAGTTTTGTACTTTCCAAAAAGGAATCTGGCAACATCGATAAAAACTTATTCTATTCTGTTCTATTTACATCGATTTGACTATTTCCATGAACAATATTATCGACTATCAAAATACATCAAAATGTTCTTTAAAATTTGTAGATATGTATACAAAGTAATGTATGGTGCTAAATGTTAATTAAATGTTTATAAAAGTTCATCATTATCTTCATCAATACGCGGCTACTCGCCACCACAGTCACGACAGATACGCATCATTTTTCTTGTTTATATTTTAAAAAGATGCTATTATGTAACCAAGAAAATTTTTTATATATTTTTTGCTAGTTTCATAACTTAACAGTGGAAGAGTTAAGATTCTAACCACTCTAAAGATATATTTACCCCGAGGTCACTCCTCTTTCTTTTTCTGGCAGGTGGTGAAACAGGAGGAGCAGGAGTAGAATGCTCTGTGTCAATTTCTTGTGCTGCTCTCATCTGGATCTGGGCTTCAGGTGTAGATGGCGTTTCAGGAGAGTGAAACACATCATCATCTCTAGGGGACATTGGAGGTGGTGGTGGGTCGAAGCTGGCACTAGCACTTGGAGGCTGACGAACGCCTGGAGAAGGAGGAGGTGGTGGTGGTGGTGAGTTGACGCTGGCACTAGCCCATGGAGGTGGACGATAGTGAAGAAAATCCTCGCTACAAGAGAGAGAGGAAAAATAAAATACTGAAAACCTTTTACATATTTTTTCAAGGAAAAAATGCTTTCTTAGACAAAATTACATTAGACAGCACAGAACGTCAGAACTAGTAAAAAAAAAAAAAATTAATATTGTATTAAGTTAAAATCAAATTCTGCATTCTATAATTATTATTACAAAACAAACCGACCCGTATTTTGCAATGCGCCAAAAAGTTGAAAGAAAAGTGTTGAATTGAAGTATTAAGATTGCAGCAAAATAAATATGCTAATGATATCATATACTAACAAGTTCCTTAGGTTTTAGAAGTAACTTACTAATTATTCAGAAATATTGTTAATATTCTGTTGTGTTATAATATACACTGGCGTTCAAAATTAAAAGAAACAGCCTGCTTTCCCATTTTCTTCTTTTGCACATAACTTTTAAACAAATAAACATATGAAGATGAAATTTTGGATGACATGTGCCGTATCATAGCATTTATCGAATTTTATATAACTTTAGCACAGTCAATAATTATTTAATTTTTCTCAAAAGTAATTTTTAGAAAAAATGAAATTTTTCAACAATTTTAGAAAAGAAAACTTAATGAAAAATGGCGTTAAGGATACATTACAGATGAAGTGAAGACGCACATGCCTTCAAATGTTAAACTAAATCCCGTTTTCTCTTTCTGTATTCATTTTTCTTTTACTTTTATAATGCACTTTATGAAAAAATATAATTACTGATTTGTAAACTATGAACCTAATCAGAATAATAAAAATGTCGATAAATGATTTTATAATGAAACTCTTATACAATTTTTTAGTTTATATGTATACTCTTGAAAAAAGTTATTCACATGCGAAAAAAAAAAAAAAAAAAAAAGAAGAAAAACTAAGAAATAGAAAAGTGTATATAGAATGAAAAATCCGGTTTTAATCTAACACATGGATGCATCTGCATCTTGATCTATTTATAATGCATCCTTATGATCGTTTTTCATTAAGTTTTCTTTTCTAATATTTGTGAAATTTTTCATTTTTTCCACAGCTTACTTTTGAGAAAAAGTGAATGATTATTAGTTAATGTATTGCTTATGCTAAACTTATATAAAATTCGATTAACAGGATAACAAACATGTCATCCAAATTTTATGTTTCTATATTCATTTGTTTAAGAACGACACGCAAAAGGAGAAAACAGATTATTGCTTTAATTTTATACACCAGTGTATATATATATATATATATATTCCTTTAAGGAAAGGAGTTATTTGTGAAATAATAATTCCGCTCAAATAAAGAATAACATTTAAATGAATTAAAATAACATGAATAAGGAAGTAGACTTACGGATGCCTTCTTAATTCTCGGAGCATGGTACGATGGCGTGCGATGGCGCCCCTTAAATCCCGGACCAGTCTCAGAAAATCAGATGGTGGTTCCTCAATTCCATTATTGAATTCAATAGCCTGCACAAAAGAAATAAAAAAAAAAAAAGATTGAAAACTAAAAACATTATGATGGAAAAAATATAAACAAAATATTGGCACATTTCATGAATCTGTTAATATAACTCAAATTAAGACAAAGTAAAAACATATTCAAACGTTGAAAAAAAAAAAAAAAAAAAAAAAAAAAAAAAAACTCCCTGGTGCATAGATTAAGTTTCTACATAAGATAAACAGACAGAAGTACACATGCTTCAACGAAACTAAAAATAATTGTAAGATAAAAAACTCTTTATAAACCATATTTTTAAATTTTCTGTTGAATCATAGCTGTAGAACTAACTACATTAGCACTTTATCAATGCGTATTGTTACGAAATTGTAAATAATTGCATTTATTTTTGTATGAATTCTTTCAAAGAGGCTTAGTAAGTTGATAAAATGCCAATTTTCTGTATTTCCAGCTCTTTTACATCAGCAAGAAATATTTAGCAATTAATATTTCTTCACATGTTCTAGACTATCATAAAGCAAGTTTGAAATGAATATTATGTTATGGATGGAGAAAGAGTTGGAATCAGGAGTTTTCATAGAACATTTGGGGTTTCTTTTTAAAACGAACGATATCCGTGACTTTTTTAAAAACGGAAGATTTCATCATCTGTCCGGAAGACACGCTAAAAAACCGGAAGTCTTCCGGGTAAACTGGAAAAGTTTCCAAGTATGAGTTCATCAACGCGTACTGCACGATTTTTTGTTATTGTCTATTTTATGCCCTCGGTAACTGATTTCCAACGCAATTCTTACTTTTCTTCCCTTGGGTCTCCAACCCAAGATCTCTTCCTATTTTAATTACCAGACTATCGTTATCGTGTATCATTCGTTCGGTTTTCCCATGCTTTCACCAGTGTACGAATATCAGGATTTTGTACTAAAATTGATACGCCTTTTTTAAAGAATAAGGCTCATTTCCCCACAATTAGATAGATGCTATTAAAATAATTAAGAGATTTAGATGAGTAGAAGTGTGGATCCGATGGCTGTCAATTTACGAGGATATCAGTTTCAGCATTAATGCTTCTTTTTTTCTGGATGAGGAAACGTTTCATAAAGCAAATTGTTTGAAACCGTGAATGAAATAATGGAGAATATTTTAAACTGCAAAACAAGGTATAAAGTTCAAAAACATTTAATTTCGACATTAAAATAGGAGAAGAAGAAAAAAATTGTTCTGCTGAATATATATATATATATGACAGTCACTAAAATCTCATATACATTAACTTTAAATAAATTATAAAGAAAATTCCCCACAGAAGCACATTATCATAATGAGTTGTACGATTCATTAAATAATGAGGTTTAATATAAATAAAATTACCATCTGTTCTTCATCGTTATTAATTTCCCCAAGAAAGTCATTTTGCCAGAAACTGTTCTGGACTGATACTGCTTGGAGTCTGTCCAGAAGGAGCCCCACCGTCGACTGGAGAGTCCTCACGTACTCCTCATCATCTAAAGGAAAAAGAAAATATCCAATGAGCATTATAATTTTAAACTTCTCGAGGGTAGTCTTTTTTTTTTTTTTTTTTTCACTTAAATAAATCACTTTTAAAATGGTTTCTTAATCATTAAACGAGAAGAATGTTCTATTTATTTTTGACACAAGGAACTCGTACCTTTAACCCTACAAGGCACCCAGTTTCATATGTGGAACACCGACTTCAATCGTTCCTATAGCTATAAAACTAGTAGTAGCGACATCTCTTGACATCTTGATAGAAGCTACTGACATTTAGCAATGTAGTAATACGAATCTTTACCTAAAGATGTCGTTCGTGTTTTTGTTAGAGTGCACTCAGTGTGAAATTTGAATGTAAGTGATACGTTAGTCGTTTGTCTGAATTCAAAAATAAAAAAAAAAGAATAGTTATTGAATAGTTTTGACTAGAAAAAAAAAAAAAAAAAAAATACTGTTTGTTATAACGAAGTGTATATTTTGCAGAGGTAAGTTTTTTTTTTTTTTTATACTACAATAGTAAACGTCTTAGTAAATCATATTTTTATGCATGTTCCACATGCGGTACGTTGATTTTTCCATAAAATAGGGTTTTATTTTTATTTTTATTAGTTTTCCCTATCTTCTGATCACTAATTACAACCTATGTATTCTTGTCACGCACTAAAAAAAATTGAGCCTTGTAGGGTTAAACGGGTAATAATTCGATTTCATGTTCGTTGTAGTTTATTAAAATGAAGCCGTTTATACATCGAAGCCCAGAAGCCAATAGTTTGATTAGGCACTTTACAGTCATTTTTTGCACATTCATTCTAATTAGACTGTGAACCTACTTGCTGAAAAATGGATTCCGAATACGGCGGATTTTAACCCGGCACATAAAAGTCAGAACTTTATAACCATTCCTATATGGGTTGTGTATAATACTGCCATACAAAAATATTCAGATGGCGGAAGCATTGCGTAAGAAATATATAAATGAAGAGTACAGCGTCAGAGATATCATTTATACTAGAGCATTGGTCGTCAATGGGTGGCCTGCTCGAAAATTTTGGTAGTACGCAGAAATCTCTTGACATTATTTGCATTTTTAAATATTTTATTAGAAATTATACTCATTAATATGAGTATAATTTCTAATAAAATATAATTTTATCATCAAGATTTTTTAAGTCACATATACTCACAAGATTAGACTTCAGAATTTTCTAGATAGAGAGTGAATTTTTATCACAAATTTTTGATATGTAAGTATAAGATATTGAATTTTGAATTTCTGATCCCCATTTCATACTTAGCTAGAAATTGTTCTAAATTTATTAGAATAGCCGAATTCTTTAGAAGTTAAAAATGTATGTCAAAAAGTATAATTTCCCATTGGATTTTAATATTCTACTAATATAAAATACATATTACAAGATTTAGTAAATATAGTTTTATATATTGAAATGATAACTCATCACTGTAGTTAAATACTTAGTCAGTTTTTTTGTAATATGGAAGTAATAAATAATCTGGTGTGTCACTCACACGACTTTCTCTTACCTTGAAAATTAATACTATAAATGCAGGTTGGAGTTTAAGAGGTAAGATAACGAGTGCTGCAATGCAAACCTATATTAAACAATTCAAATGAGGCTTCGGAAGAGTTTTATATGATAATTAATTCTGTGTGAGGGGGGCTACCGCCCCCCTCAACCCCCCGTTTCATTAATGCACCTACATTTATATAGAATTTAATTCGGTTATTAAAAAATAATTCTGTTTTTAAAAAATAATTTATTAAAATTATTATTTAAAAAAATTATCTTTTATGATAAGGCAGACGATTTCCATATTAGAGAAGTTGTATAACAGCAAATATCCAAAAAAAAGTCCATTTTATTCTCAATATAAAAAAAAAAAAAAAAAAAAAAAAAAAAAAAAGATTTTTTTTTAGTTTTTCTTTTTTTTTTTTTCGTTAAAAGTAAAAAAAAAATCCATAACTTTGTTTTAAATTATCGCAGATCGATGGTTCAACCATTCGTTTTAAAGGTATTGGCGAGCTCTTTTGAAAGATACCCATCATGAAAATTTACTCCCCTCGAGGGGGGACTTCCCCCCCAGGGGGGAAGGCGAGGCTCCTGCATGCATAATTTTTTTCCCAGTTAACTATCTCTATTACAAAAAATATATATTCGTTTCATTTGGTTTAGTGCAGTCTATCGACGTTAAACTCTACTTACCTGCAATTTCCCCCATAAATGTATTAGAATTCTCTTGACTGACCCTGTACACGAACCATTTGCTTGATCTTAACGAAAAGCTTACTGTAGCATCCGTGTATGATACACATTTAGAATACCAAGTTTGAACTTTCTGCCATAATTTGTTTTTGAGATATGCTGATAACAGACACACACACACACACACAGACATACACACAGACCATTTGCTAAAAACATGATTTTCGTATTCAGGGGACCTCAAAACGTGTAAATATAACAAAATCTCGCATTCGAAAATTTGACCCAAAAACAATACTTTCTCTACCTTATGGGTAAGAGAGAGTAAAAGGTAGTCGCTTTCGAGTTACAAGTCTAGTCATGCATATTCTATTCACCATATTGTTTTATTATAATCAATCAATCTCTAAGCATTATTCTTATGATTAAATAAGAATTTGTTGATTTCGTATAATCAAATAAGTAATCTTAAATTTATTTCATATTTATAAAACAGGCATTCCCTGATTATTATTCTAGAAACATATTTACGTTTTTTAATCTCATTGGTGGTCTGGGAGATTTTAAATTGGGAATTTGGTGGTCAATGAATTTGAAAAGGTTGGCGATCGCTGTACTAGAGTCAATTTGTTAGAGTTTACTGACGCAATTGTAGACGTATTAAATGAAATAATTAACTTTGAACGTGCAATGTTAGAGCATTTCAAGAATTTTTCTCAAATTTAAACATTCCTTAATCTAATTTTCCAAATAGAGTGTTCCAAAAGTAGGTTCCAGCATGGATAACGGAGTAACTGACCGCCTCTGCTTAAAACCAACAATAGCTTGTCTCCCTCTCCCCCTCCCCCTGTATAGGAACATCCTTTTTAATAAAACTGCACAAAACATAGTTTGAAGCGCCTGACTTTGAAAAAAAGCTGAGAAGAATCAGTTCGAAAAAGTAGAGGCTATGTATAGTGCGATCAATCTCGGGTTAAACAAACGAAAGTTGTGTGCGTGTGTGGAAGGGGGGGTGAAGAAAAAAAAAAACTCTTTAAAGTGGGCAAAATTGTGTGTTTTCTCAATACATATATATATAAATCGGTCATATCCAGCCAGCCCTGATGGTATTGGATTTTACTTTCGTACCCCCTTTCTTCTCCACAATTTTAACCCACTTGACAGCCAGAACTACATCTTTGAAATTTTGCAGCTTGTTGTATAATGTTTAAATTTCGTTTACAATCATATTTTAAAACAATACAGCAATACTGCATCTGATGCCCAGACTGACATTTTTTGCCTTTACACGTCATATTGCATTGCGTTTTAATGGATTGATTATGTACGACATGAACATCAAATTTTTTGGAAAGGAAATCCACAATCTGTGTAACTTGCAATTGCAATTCTTTCTCTGCAAACTCAGGAATATGCTTTGTTAACCCTTGTATTTTTCTGCAAGACCTACAGAAACTTCCTATTCAAATAATTCCTAAGTTATTTTTTTTTCTTTTAATCACGCTTTTAATACAAAATTGTATTAAAAACTAATTCAGCGGATATGGATAACATGCATGCATGCAAAATTTCAGCTCAGTCAGATGATAGGAAGTGGATGATAAAAGCATATAAAAAGACAGCAAGATTAACCTTCCTACCCTGTTGAAAAAATTTTACGTTTTACCTGTATGGGTCGAATCGACCCACTTTGTATAGATTGAATTTAGGTCTTAAGAAAGAATTTCTACGAAGCTCATTTTACATTTACGTTTCCGATGACTATCGCCATTTATTGACTATTCCTGAAAATGAAGTCTACTGAAAAGAAAAGATTGGTGTTTTAAGCATTTCTATGCATGTTAATACACGATTCTATGCACGTTTTACCTGTATGGGTCGAATCGACCCACTTTGTATAGATTGAATTTAGGTCTTAAGAAAGAATTTCTATAGAGCTCATTTTACATCTACGTTTCCGACAACTATCGCCATCTATTGACTATTCCTGAAAATGAAGTCTACTCAAAAAAAAAAAAAAAAAAAAAAAAAAATTGGTGCTTTAAGCATTTCTATGCGTGTTAATAATATGGGTCAAATCGACCCAGACTGGTAATATGCCACATATTTCTTTGGGGCGGTTTAAAACAAACCAATGACTCTGAAAACATCATATACTAAACGAATGCATACTTTTGAGGCATACATAATGTTTGAACAATCAAAAATAAAATCTGTAGAATATATCGAAAGATCTATTTTAAAAATGGATCGAATCGACCCATACAGGGTAGAAAGGTTAAATAATTCCAGTACTTAAAAATGAGTATTTTGTGCAATCTTTATATAGTACTTGTAGGTAGCGCTACAGGCACTCATGTTATAAATCTGTGCATTAAACTTATTTTCGTGGTTTGTGGTCGATTCCTTCATGGTGTTGCATTTTTAAATGATCAGCACTGTTTTTTTTTTTTTTTTTTTTAATTTTAAAATCAAAAGGGAATGCTTTGTTGTGACACATATACAAAAAACAATTAAAAAACAATGACATACTTTCAACAACAATAGGAATGTCAGGCAGCTGATGATTTTGGATCCGGATCCTTATGGTATAGGCTCCAGGGGTTTGTATAACGTACTGGTACCTGAAGCCCACTCTCGGAATCACCTCATAAGGCATCGAATCCACGCCGTTTGGTCCATGAAGTTCTATTTCTGTGGGAGTCATACTAGGTTGCCATCTTGGGCGGTCGAATCTGATGAGGAAGACTGAAAGTGACCCTATATAGGAGAAAAAAAAAAAAAAAAAAAAAAAAAAAAGGATTAAAAACTAACTCTTTTCTTCAAAACTCTCACAAATAAGTCAAAATAAAAAAAATGCTGTACCATCAACTAACATTTTGCTGCAGTAGAATTTAAATATACGGTGTTGCCAGTCTTGGTGACTTTTTTATTCAATTGTCACTAATAATTTTTTGAAATTATAATGTATATATATAATCGTCTATTATGTACACGACCTTTCCATAAATGACCGGACACCTTTGATTTCAAGCGTTTTTTGAAATCTCGAAAAAGTACTGAACAACAATTTTGAAACTTTAGGAGCATAAAGAACATGTTATATTCCATATATTAAAAGTTTTGCCCCGAAATTAAAAGAGAGACAAGTAAAAAAAATTAAAGAAAAATGAAAGTATTTGACATCACCCTGAAAAAAGTAATGTTTGAAATGCGATCTGGCTGCAGTATGTGATTATTGGTTTATTTCTTATTAACTGTATATAAATTTTTATGTCTACCGCATATAAGTTTCAAGATGATTTGTCTAGTACTTTTTGAGATATTCCAAAAAAAGTCTGAAATCGAAAGTGTCCGGTAAATAATGGAAAGGTAGTGTATATCAAGTAACATTTCTCAAAATTATTTGTGATTGTTGAATAAAAAAATCGTAGAGTCTGACAACCACTGTGTGCACCAAAAATGAATCAGTATTCTTCGACCCCATTTGATGAAACCATGGAAGCATCTACGCAAGTGCTAACTCAACGAGTCCAATGCTTAAATAGGGGTGACAGTCATCTGACTCAGAGAAAATGAGCAATAACAGAGCGCGCAATTACTGGATGCTTTCCAAATTTCAAGCTGGCATCCCTCCAACATTTTAGACGCGTCCTCACTGCTAGTTTTAGGATATGTGGCCGCACTGTACAGTCGGTAACAAAAGTGTCCGAACACTTGCAAAAATTCCTATGTAAAAAAAGTACACTTCAAACAGTTTTGTTAAGTAAATCCTTGTCGAATTCTGTTCTTAGTCAGTCTAAGAACATGATTCGATAAGGATTTATTTAACAAAACCATATAAAGTGTACTTTTTTTACATAGGAATTTTTGCTAGTGTTCGGACACTTTTGTTACCGACTGTACTGGCGTTATAATCAGATAAACAACAGCCGTAGTAGTTCAAAGAAGAGTTTTGATCCGAAAAGGAAAATATTGTCATTTTAAACCTGGCACCAACTGGCGAACAGAAAATTATGTGCACCCTTGTGAATAGAAAAATTCAGAAAATTGTCCCACTCAGTAAAAATCCAGTTAATCCTTTCATTCTATTCTACATTCCCATAGCCGCATACACAATATTTGTCATGTACAAAAATATGCCCTTACATGATCCTGTTCAACAGTTAAGGGGACTTGTCACTTGTCACCTTTGACTTAGCAACATCACGGTTTCATATAAAAGCTTATATTTCCATTTAATATTTATAAATTGAGCTATTTTAGCTTTGTTCAATAATATATATATATATATTCAGGAAACAATTTTATAGTTTTTGATGTATATTTTTAAAGATTTAACATCTTTAAATTGCGCTTTCCCAGTTTGCAATTTTTCATGAATTCATGATCTTAAAAATGTCACAGATATTTAAGAAAAGGCTTATTTTATTTATTTTTGGATGTTTAACAGAAGGTACTTAAAAGAATTAAGGATAGATTTTACAGTATCCTTAAAAAAATTGCAAAAATTATATTTTCTTTTTGCAAATTTTTACATTACATATACAGTTTAATTTTTTTCTCAAAAACTAATCAATAAATTTCAAAATCCATCGTTGGTTCTTTTAAGTGGGTTTTACTAAACGACCCCAAAATATATATACAGTAACCGCCGCTTAATAAAATCACTGGTTAGTAAAATCAGCCGCTTAATCTGATCAAATCGCCAGGACCGGAATCAAATCAATACAAACTACGTTTAAAGTCGCCGTTTGATAAAATCACCATCACCGGTTAATAAACTCAAAAATATCTTCTCATCAGCCAAAAAATATCATTCATGCACATTAAATTTGTTTTTAATTTACATTATGATTTTTTAAAATTTTTATTTACTTATTTTTTTTTTAATTGAAAAAGAAATTAAAGCACAACAAACCCTCTGTTATTGCTCATTGTTCAAGATTTTATATTTGCAGCAGGGGCGCGCCAGTATTGTCAGGCGCCTGTGTGCATAGTTTTATTTGGTGCCCTATAATAATAATATATATATATATATATTTTAAGTTTTACGAATAACTATCATTCAGAAATTCAACTGAATCTCGAACCTTAATAGTAATAAGTTTATTGAATGGCTAATAAAAAGAGAAATGTATCAAATAAAATGAAATTTAAAAAGAAACAAATAAAAAGCGCATCTTGCAGAAAGGGAAAATCTTATACAGAGAGTCTCAAAAACAAGCGATACAATTATGAAGGTAAATAAGGTTGATTGGTTGGTTGGGTGGGTTTTACGTCGCACTTTTTCTGCACAATGGGCAATTGGTGACGGTCTGGGACTCACCCCAACAGATGGTCCGGAAACATGCCATCACAATTTTGATCCTCCACGGAAGGTATGGTTCACCCGCTTCGGTGACCCCCAGAGGTATAATTTTGATGGGAACATGGAGGATACTGCGGCCATGACAAATTTTATGTGCACCAGCCACCATTAGTGTACCGACGGTCTTTGACCCGCTCGAGTACCAAATCCACCATCTTCCAATTACGAGTACGGCGATCTACCGACTGGGCTGCTGCAGTCCGAGAAATAGAGGAAGCCAAAGTAGGCAGATTTAGTGTAAATTTGTGGAGAGAAATGCCGTGTTGAGGCATTCGATGGCATAGATGAGAGCTGTAAGTGTAAACGTTTCTATTTGTTTGGGTTTAATTTTTAAGCAATGTTAAATAAATATTTAAAACATAAAAAATATTCTTAGTAAACTAAACTTTCTCTCGCTTATTTACAAATTTTGCGAGTATTACACATATCATACTGATCCAAAATATCCGTCTGTCTCTATTCATATTCTTACCAAAACGTCAATTTTCTTGCGGGAAAAAGTAATTCGTAAAGAAACAGACAGTTTCTTATCGGTTAATGCACATTATTCAAGGATTATTCTCGAAACAATCCAGTAAAACATCGTACAGATATTCACACCACAAAATCTCATTAAGCAGCGTTAAATACACCGTAGAGCAAGAATTTCACTGATTTAGGAATAAGAATAAATCGTTTAAACTGAAATATCTCAGAGATCTGTTCAGAACAGATGTCTGAACACAACTGAACCCTTTGGGAGTGTCTCTTCTCTTTTGTAGTCTCTGTCGGGATTTGGCGAACTTTCGAGGTTCTTCTGCTCCAGAAAACAATTCATGTATCCAGAAAATTCTCAAACGGCATCTATTGATGATAGAGCTTCTAAACTTTGGAAACACTGAATTGTTACTTCTAGTCAAGTTTAGTTGCCATGTCATCAAGGCTGTCTCCAAAGTTGACTATCACCTTCCACCCAGGATTGCTACGTTCCTATATTTTTAAGATCGTTTCATTATACTTTCACCACAATTTTTAGAAAGAAAATTTCCTTGAAAATCTTAGTGTTATTATAGCATAAAAAACATTAAGAAAATTTCTTTTTGAAAATTATGGTGACAATATAATAAAACGTTTGTAAAAATGTATAGGAACACTGCGACCCCTGCTCCCACCCCACTCCCGTTAAAATTGAATGAACTGTCTCTTATTTTAACTGTAAATCTGCTTTCACTACAACACCACCTTTGAGTTAGGAAAGTGGTTTAACTCTTTGCAATACTGACAAATTTTTAAAGTTAGTCGTACTATTGCAGCATATTTTTACATAAAAATGAATTTAACATTTTGTACTTGTATAGATAAATAAAATTTATAAATATATAAAGTTAGAATGCATAATAAGAAAAAAAATCCCGTAGTGAGCTCTATTTTTCTGACTTTCATTGTTGGAAACTCTCGAATAATCTTAAAAATCAAGTTTATAGTATATAACTATCGATATAATGACATGATTTGTCTTAGTTCGAACTAAAAAAAAAAAAACTTTTCATAATGAATTCATTATGAAAAGTTTTTTTTTTTTTTTTTTTTTTCCCCTTTATAATACATTTATATAAGGAATAAACGAACTTATAAATACAAAAAGAAGTAGGAACATATAATAAATATTAGTTGATAAATATGGATAAAAAGAAATACTTAACAGGAAAAAAAATAGTGTAAGGAATTTTGCCCATTTTCATTAGCTAAAGATTTTATGTAATTTGTATATAAAATTGACTAAAATTATACGTGTTTTTCCATATAGTAAATAATATATATGGTATTATTTATCGAAGTGTATTTTATTTGCTTGAGTTTTTGTAAATTCTGGAATAATACACATCTATTTGATCCAAAATTGTATCTTATACTATCGATATAATTGCAAGATTTAAAAATATGTCTGATGCCATTGTGGAACATAAGTATTTTTTGATTATTTTAAGTTTAGAAAAAGATTCTTTCACTGATGCTACTGTTGGTTATGACAAAATAATCTCTAAAACAATTAAAATTTTGGACACATATTGCAAGTTGTTAAAATAAAAATTCTGAATTGTCTGATTAGATGTAAATTTATCTTTAAAGATTAATGGTTGACAAAATAAATTTTCCTTATATATAAATGGTCTCTGTCAATGTCTATTTGATTCTTGTGAGGTAATTTTTGTTGTAAATTTTATAATAAAAGAATAAACATTTTTTAAAAATATTATATATTTAGTTATTTTATTTTATTTCATTTTATAATGTGTTAACTAGTATGTTGTGGCTATTACAAAATTCTTTTCTGTATTTTTCTATAGAAATTCACGCAATACAAGTAGCTTATTAAAATAATTATCCATGATGAATGTAGACAATTTTCATCTCGGTGAAGTTATTTTTTTTAAAGTAAAATTTCTGCCCTAAAGATATCTTAGAAATTTAAATTTTTCAGGAATTTTTGTTTGTTTGTTTCATAAAAATGAAAGGAATGCTACCTTTGTTTTAAATTATCGCAGATTTATTGTTCAAACATTCATTTTAAAGATACTGATAACCTTTTTATTTTTTTATTTTTTTAAATACTCAAACTGAAACTTTACACTTCCTGGGAAGGGGTCTGTATACTTCCATTCCAGGGAGAGTAATGTTCTACATTTAAAAAAGAAAAAAAAAAAAAAAAAAAAAGAAAAAAAGAAAAAAGAAAGAAAAAAAAACTATTACAATTATAAAAATCTTTTAAATTTTCAATAAATCTTTTAAATTTTAAAATGATTTGTTAAAAATAATTCTTATTGTTCACATATATAAGAAATTTTGCCCTAACTGCCATATTAAAAATTATGACAAAAGAGGACGACAATGCTTTTGGATCAATAACCGGAAGTCAGAAATTTTTAGGAATCCAATGCTTCATTCTACTGAATGTGTAGAAGAAAGTAGAAACTTTTTCTAAAGAAAACCTTTCCTGAATAGAACCTAATATTACATCGATGCTGTAAAGAGGAAGAAACTACTCTAAATAAAATTCTCCGGGGTTTCGGTCGGTAGAGTACCCGATCGGTAGAGTACCAAGCTCGTAATTGGAAGATTGCGGGTTCTAACTCGAGCCGGCCAAACACCATCGTGTACACTAACGGTGGCTGGTGCACGTAAAATTCGTCGTGGCCGCAGTGTCCTCCATGTCCCCTTCTGAATTATACCTTTGGGGTCACCGAAGCGGGAGGAGACATCCTCTCCGTAGAGAATCAAAGTTGTGATGGCATGTCTCACGACCATCTTTAGGGTTGCGTTCCAGACTGTTGCCAATTACCCATTGCGCAGCACTAGTGCGACGTTAAACTCATCCCACAAACTAACTAAATAAAATTCTTGGCTCTATTAAATTTTCTTTATTGAAATCGAATTAAGTTGTCTTTTACTCGCCCCAATGGCCTTTTTTTTGGCAGAAGAGGTAGAGGGAAGAGATTCAGGTGCACTTTTAAGTTTCAAAGGTATATTTTGATATGTTAAAAAAGACAAAGAAAATTTTGTTGAGGGTAGGCGTATCCTCACCAAGTAAATCCACTTTTAACACGCCCTTTCGCAATAAATCTCCAAAACTGTTTCTGAGCTCAAGTTTTGTCAATGCAGTTTCCAAGGCGCCTTTTTTGGCCGCACTACTCACATGGCTTCAGACTAAAATTATGAAATCCGATTTTTAATATATATATATATATATATGTATGTATATATATATTTCAAAATAATCTATTCTTGGCTGGCGCCTGTGTGCGCCGCACACTTCGCACACCGGGTCGGCGCGCCCCTGATTTGCAGCACAGTTACAAATTAAACACGCCCCGCAACTTATCTCCACAACAATTTCAAGGAACGTGTTTTTCAAAGCACAGTAATAAAATACAAATTTGATTTGAAATGATTTTTTTTTCTAATTATTAGAAGGCAATTTCTAGTTCTTATTTTGAAATTACTATAATTCATGAGGTTTAGACGGAAAGATTTTAAATTTATAAAAACAGCGTGAACTTTTGGTAAAGTAATGATGATTTTCCTCTAACGAAAGTGCACGGGAACTTACAATGTGTTTAATTTACTTATATCGAAGAAACAAATAGTTAATTATCTACCGAAAATTAATTAGTATTGTTTACTAATTATATTATCCGCTACCTTTTGAAGTTTCTTTCGAAATTCAGGGAAGTAATACCTTTTTCTTAAGGGCAGGAACGTTCACCGGATAAAAAAATCAGCCGCTTAATAAAATCACTTTGGCTCAGAACGAATGTGATTTTAATAAGCGGCGGGAACTGTATATTAAATCTTTTTTAAAATTAAAATATGTGTAGAAGTTTTAGCATTTTATAGATCGCGAATTCATGAACAAATGCAAACTGAGAAAACGTCTTTTTACAGATTTCAAACCTGTAAAAAAAATATATAAAAAACCATAAGAACTGTTGCCTGAATACAGGTTTATTATAAAAAAAACTCCCGATATATGAGGTCATAGCTATTATACCTTTCACAGAAACTGAATAAAAATTTAGTGTAAGGAATTAAACTGAATAAAAACTGAATAAAAATTTTGAAGTATGCGCTCAAGAATTATATAAAAAGCAACAGTATAACAGTTGTGATTACAGTGACAAATTTTCAAAAATTTGAAATGGCAACACCTACTTTTTTTAAATTGGAATGAGATCTCCATAGCAAAAAAGCATAAATAGCGTTGGAACAGTACCTGTAGCATGAAAATCGCTAGCGCTAGGCGGACTAAGAAAAAAAGAGAAAACAACTGATTTGCCTATCAGAACACGACTTTCATTTTTTAATGACGTCACATTTCACGCTAAGCCTTCGACTCTGACATTCTGCTTCGAAACAAGAAGAGACAATGGTATCCTTAATCGTTAGTCGTAAGACACCGTCATGACTGACGTCATCGTACTAGGTGAAAAATTAAGGATTTGTGAAATGCATGATGTGTATCTTAGAATTTGCAAACGAATTTCTTATCCGGTATGACGAGAATAGCAGTTGAACTTCATGCATTCTGTGAACGGAACGCAGAATTTCGTCCACAGACATTCTGTGGTCTGGTTCCTCTTCGTTAACCAGAAACGTGAATTCGAAATTAAGCATACATTTGTCTCTTCTGCTTGTTTCGAAGAAGAATCAGTAGATTTCAGTCATAGCAAAAGATTCAGTGATCACAGTTGTTTTCTCTTTTCTTCTTAGTCAGCCTAGCACTGGCGATTTTCGTTCTACATAAACCGTTCCAACGCTATTTATGTTTTTTTGCTATAGAGATCCCATTCCAGAAAAAAAAAAGTATGCGTTGCTATTTAAAACTTTTGAAATTTTGTCACTGTAACCGTAACTGCCGTAACTGTTAGAGCTTAACTGTTTTATATATATATATATATATATATATATATATATTGAGCGTATACCTCAAAATACCTTACACGAAATTTTTATTCAGTTTCTGTGAACGGTATGATAGCTACGGTCTCATACATAGGGATGTTTTTTTTTTTTTTTATATAATCAACCTGTATATTAAAACCCCTTTAAAAACAAATAAAATTAATTTTTATTTAAAAATTTTTTAAAATATTATCCTAAGCTTTTCCCTTCGAAATTCCAAAGCATCATCAGGGATTTTTATTACTGAATTAAATGAGCAGTTTTTAAATAATTTTTCTTTCACAGTCAACAGTTAAGTCTTTTAATAACTTCTATTATATTGGACAAACTAAGAGGCCTTTAAACAAAAGAATACAAGAACATATACGCAATATCAAAGAAGGAAATAGTTTTACTCTGGTCGGCTTTATTTATGCTAACCCAAACGCTAACCCTATTTGGGATAACGCCAAAATTATTACAGCACTACCTAATATCCAAGAACTGTACATCTCTGAAGCTATTAATATAATTAAACGCAAAAATACAATAAATTCTAAAGATGCTGCAATTTTGCCAATAATTTGCCACAATATTATAAAACAGCTAATAGTTTATTTCTGTTAGTTCATTATGGTTTTTCTCCTACAATAGCCTCGTGTGTTTTTCCAGTAGTTCCAGCTTCTCTTACTTTCCTTAGCTCCTTGGTCCAACGTTCACCATTGACTTTGCTGCTATTCAAGTTATTAAAAGACTTAACTGTTGACTGTGAAAGGAAAATTATTTAAAAACTGTTAACAAAAACAGTAATCAAAATTCCTGATGGCGCTTTTCGAATTTCAAAGCGAAAAGCTTAGGATAGTACTTTAAAATAAAAATTAATTTTACGTGTTTTTAAAGTGGTTTTAATATAAATAGTAAATGACACGTGTTTAACTCTTTTTTAGAGAGATTTCGTATATATTTTATTGAACAAACCTAATATAGTTCGATTTATAAATATTAAATGGAAATGCAAGATTTTATTTGAAACCTTCAGTAGTGCCCCCCTAAGCTGAAGTGTATCATCATAGACTCAAAAATTAGAAACAGTGCTTATTGTCAACAAACTGTATTTTGCTAATGCCACAAAACTTATTACGGTTGCAATTAAAGCATTTAATTTAAATTTAGGCTTATGTGGAGTGGACAATTTAAATAAGCATTTGCTCTAGTCAATGTGGAATCCTTAATGCAGACTTTTTTGAATAAATTCACTTTTTGATTTATATTCATAAATGAAAATTAATTGTAAACTTCGAATAACAGGATATTAGCACCCCAAACAAAACAATTAAATACCTGGATTTATTACATCTTTATCTAAATATTACTAAATGAAGTTTAACAAAAGAGTTGAACAATGTTTTGCATTATATCGCAGTGAACTAATTCACTAGACTAAGTAATTAATGATGGAGCCATGAGACCCTATGATAACTACAGACGCCTCAAAGAACAAACCATACCAGAACGGTACTCTATTCGTGTCCAGGCCATTCTTAGGGGTGCGTCCCAGATCGTCGCCAATTACCCAAAGCTTAGTACTAGTGTGATGTTAAACTCAACCGGTTTAACGTCAACCCACCGGTACTCCATTCCTCATATACAGGATTTTTACTTTATTTTCATTAGAAAGAATATTTATTCAAAATTTGATCTCTTAAAAACTTACTATGAAATATCCCAATAAATAAATTAAACCAAAGACTGCGATAAATATCACTTTTGGAGTGTACGGATGGAATTTAAATGTTGTCACGAGTTTCGGGCTTCTGAGTGTCCCTTCACAATTCCAGAGATTTCTACATGAAGTTACCAATAGAGTAATACATTTGTATTCCCTTATTTAGGGTGATGTTTTTATCGGCAATATTCATTTTGACAAATTTGATCAGCATTGCTTTTGTATAAATATACGTCCGTTTTTGAAGCATCACAGATTAAATTTATAGACAAGTGATAACACTAAAGTTGATGCAAAAGTGATATAAAAGTGATATAAAGATGATATAAAAGTTGATTCAATTCTGAATTTTAATTTGCCAACCACCCTTCATGACAGAAATATTTTTTTAGGTACAATTTCTTCCCACAGATATTTAAAAAATGCTGTGCAGACTCGAGCACGAAATTCTAAAGAGCGAAGAAAAGTCGCTCGAACAGAAGATTATTTGAAAAGTGCAATACAGATTAAGAAAAATCTGATTGCCCATTATCATTTCGTACTAATGCCTCAGATTGGGCAATAGTTTAAATGTTACAACAGTATGATAAAAGAAATTGGAAACCTCTCTGGCATTTTATTCAAAATGGCTCGAATGAAACGCAGGAAATTATGATCATGAAATATTAAGAATATGCCTTTCTGTATTAAAATAATAATAATACACGCTTGAAAGAAGAGACTTTTAGGTTTTTACAAATCATCGACCTTTAACTTTTGTATTTGGACAAAACAATGAAAAGAGCGTCTGCTAGGTACGTTTATCTTATTTCCAAATTTACTACATACATAACAGTTGAAAAGAAAACCTTGTAAAGTATGACCTCAGAAATCGCTTATTAAATATGAACTAGTATCGCCCAGTGGTCGAAACTCGGCCATTTTTTTGCAAAGCGAGGCAAAGCAAAGTTATTACCTTGTCCTACACGGAATGCAATTGCAACACAGCTGCGGCAATTGTTTGCCGATATTCACTCTAACTGAATCAGCAGAGTTTTACTTAATATAACTATTTCTCTCTGCAGATGTTAGCCTTTCCTGAAATGAGAGAAAATCGCAACGTGAAAACGCCCCTTGTTGTGTGATACAGCCCAGAAGCTAATAGGTACCATGTCAAATCAAGGCCCAACCCAGTATCAAATTCTGTTAAATTAATTTGATTGGATCATAAAGTACAGTGTTTGTCAAAAAAAAAAAAAAAAAAGATATTTTTTAAAAATGGTCGAATTGAGTTCGGGAAATTTCAAAACGTGTAACTTTATCGAAAACCGAAAATCTAAAACTTTTCTGAATCTTATATTTTCTACTTATATATGCAGAGGAAAGAATAATAAATCCACTTTTTAAAAAATGACAATAAGTAGTCAATTTCACTTAATTAAAATGCAAGGAAATCTCAAAACGTGTAAATTCATCGAAAACCGGAAATCAAAAGTTTTTATGTATCTTCTACTTGCTTCTTCTACCCACAAAAGCTAGCAATAAAGACATTTTTTTTAAAAATAAGTAGCCAATTTCAGTTAATTGAAACGTAAAGAAAGCTCAAAACATGTAAATTCAGCAAAAAACGGAAATCGGAATTTTTTCCGTATCGTCTACTTATACATGCAGCAGTTAGTAACAAATCCATTTTCTTTTATTTAGTATATTAGTTGAATATTTATTGTTTAAATATCACCCTTTGAAATGAAATGTTTATGTTTACATTCGAAACTGGAAGTTTGCCATTTTTTTTCTGGAGTTTTGTGATTTTAAATAAAAATTTTATCAATTTTACAGAAAAAATAACTCAATCAGACACATGTAGACAGTAACTTATATATAACTATACCCAAATATCGGAATTAAAATCGGCAGATAATTTCCGTTATTTTTTAATAATTTTTTACAAAAAATCCAATGGACGATTAACATAGAAAATCTTTTTCATGGCTCCATGGACAGACAGTGACGTCATCACTTCGCTTGCGTATAGTGATGCTACATTATACAAATTACTGTGTCTATGGTTTTATTTGAGCTTTATGAAATTGCCAGATTTAATAACTTTCTACTTTTAGGTATTTTTTAATGTAAAGGAATGCGTGTATAAAAGGGAAAAATGGGGGAAAATTCATAAAAAATAAATGTATTTTTAAATACCTTCTTCACATCGTAAGAAAGTAATATTTGTATTCGCACCTTCCGGCTAACCATATCTTTCGAATGATACCATTTTCAACCCTCTACTCCCATAATTAATATGTTAAAAAGGGACTACAAATTTTATGCTTGCCTATTAATATATAGATACCTAACAAAAAGCCCAACATGGTGATTAAGAACTTCAAGTTTTAAAGATTGCGGTTTTGTTCAAAACGTATGCACTACCTTCTAGTGATGTGGTTATTAGTTTAAAGATTTATAGCCGAAACTTTTCGCTCTAATTTTGTAAATCGGCACACCCAGGAATCTAAATCATTGGGAAGGAAGTGGTTTTAAATATTATTTAGTGGACTCCTACTTATTCTTCAACAATGTTTGTTGCGACCGTGGGTTTGTGCTGACTCAACGAGTCCAGTGTTAAATTAGGGGTGATAGCCCTTGTGGTTGAGAGAAAATAACACCAAATGACTGAATTATTTACCAAATTTCAGTCTCTTGGTCAAAATAAATAGAATTACACGTCATACGAAATTAGAAGTTAAATTTCAGCCCCCTCAAATGACAGACACACAGTATTATCCACACTAGTCTATTTTCATCCTCTGGTGGTTGCACATACTGTTAAGCACTGGTCGATGTTTAAATTCAATGAGAGTTGTACTTTTAAAAGTAATGTAACAGCTAAAACAATTGACAAAGCCTTTTATAAAAATTAAATTTTTCAGTTTGATGTTCCCTAATCTGTGATTATGGATCGTGGAACACAGATTATCTTGAAAGTTTTGACTAATTGTCTCACCTACCCTAATCGCCCGATATTGCACCAGCAGATTTCCATTCATTTTAATCTCTACAATATTTTCGAAGTGGCACAAAGTTTGAATATTTGGATGAAAAAATTTGAATTTTGAATATTTTGATATCATGTATTTCAAATCTATGGACAAATAGTTTTTACAAAGAAATGTTTTTTACCCATATCACGAGATACCAATCATAATAAAAATAGTGGAGAAATAGAAAAAAAGAATGAATATTTTACTTTAAAGTGTAAAATAAATATATGATAACAAAAAATTAAAATTACTCATCGATAAGTAAAGACATTCCAACTTTTTTTTCAGTATTTATTTATTTTTGAAAATGATTGCACAGATTTTTTCTGTGTTAATGAATGACGTATTCTTCGACCACAGTTATTGAAACCGTGGAAGTGCTGACTCAACGAGTCCAGTGTAAAGTTAGGGCTGACAGTCATCCGATCCAGTGAAAATAAGCGATAACAGAGCGCTGAATTATTGGATGTTTTCCAAATCCCAACCTGTCGGTCAATCTGGCACTGGAGATGTGCGTTATTTCATGTAATATAATAAATAATACTGTTATTGCATAGGAACCCCTTCACATCGAAATATATTATTGAAAAGTTCATATTAAATAAATAACACTTTAATATCACTCTGCACACAAAAAAAAATGAGAGAGATAGAGAGAGTCATACCTCTACCAATGTGTCAATAAAACACAGATAGAAATTAGATTATTTGTTAGGAAGCAGTGAAATATTTTCACCAGCTGTCATGTAACGAGTTAAATAAATAATATTTAACCATTTCGTTGGTTCCATATCAGTCAAATAATTTTTCGAAATAAGTAATTGCTTTGATTATTCAATATCTTTCTAATATTTTGTCGTAAGTATTATTTTAAACCGATTGTTATGGTGTATTGATTTAGTTTAAATATCAGTATAGTCTGCCAGTGAAAATAGATTATACATTACTCGAATATTCTTTCGAAATAGGTTATAGCTTTGATTATTTTACATCTTTCTAATATTTTATTTAAAAGTATTGTTCTAGACTGAATGTTATAGTATATTAGTTTAATTTAAATATTAGTATAGGCTATGCCCATGATACGTAATGTCGAAAACGCTTCATACTACCGTTTAATGAAATTATATTTTCATGAAGCTAATTTAAACAGCTATGATGAGATAGGTTAGAGGTGTTAATTGATGTTAATTATTGTATCACGGGGATGGGGAAAGGGAAGGGAATCGGAATGCAAGAGCTACGTTTACGCGCGTATTGGTAAGTTAGCTTTGGGAAGACGATGGAAGGCGTTTAAAAAGGATGTGCGGAGTGGGAGAGGGGAAGAATGAAGAGTGTTTGTTTATATTTAAAATCGCCTATAGCAGCTGAAATTGAAAGGAGCACTTATTTATTTTTGTTTTCTCAAGAATATTGTTTGAGTTTAATCAAGAATAATTTGATAAGAAAATTGAATATTTATTTGTTTATTTATTTATTTTTAATCTGATTTTTTTTTTTCTCGTGACTATTTTTAATGATTTAAAATGAATAAATTTGTTAAGATATTAAGGATAGTTAATATATTATGATCGTATGTTAAATTTAAGTGTGTGAGAAAATAAATCATTTTATTCAATCAGTTTTTGTAAGCAAAATTTATATTTTAAAGAAGTGTTTCTAATTTCAGAAAACATATTCACAGTGACTGTTTTCTAAGTATGATTGAAAAATATTAATTTCCTTGTCAATCTGGAATGTTCAAGTTCTTCGGAAAATCGAAAGTGACAATTACTCTGTAGTATAACATTTGGGATGGCTTAAAGATATTTTTTAAAGATTTGTTATTATTATTTAATTATTTCTTAATTATATGGCTTATAATATGAGGATTCTTTTTTATAGAAAACGACACTCGTGGACGTGTTACTTGATATTATCTGTTTTCGTGTTTAAATGAATTGATTTAACAGAATCTCATGCTTACACGATTGGAACAAGCATTTGCGTAAAACTGACTCTACCACTATTTCATAACAGCCCTTTTTTTTTATTATTCTTTCTTTCTTTTCTTTTCTTTTTTTTTTTTTTTAATTGCAAAAATTTTAATGTTAAATAAAGTGAAGATTACTCTTCGAAAGCATTGGAACTGAAAAACATGAATCGCATTCACTATGCAAGACACACGTATATATTGTACTATATCCCGAAAGGGTTAGAAAGACACTAGCCGTATATAAACTAAAGAGTAATATGTTATAAAAACAATATGTTACAAGAACCTATTATTAAAGGTAGTATGGAACGATGTAACCTATAACTGAAACGTAACTGTTTATCTCATCTCTATCTGACACCCCTCCAAGATTTTGGACTAATCCTCACTGCTAGATTTAGGAAACGTTGTTACACTGTGCTTTTGAGTATCACGATAAATAATAGCGATAAAATTCGATACAAGGTTCATACACTGTAAAAAAAAAAAATGTGGTCCTTTGCTGCCAGAAATTTTCTGTATTTTGAAAAAATAGTCGTAAATTACGGAAAAATTACGAGGACAAAACGTATTTTTCTGTCATTACAGAGAATTTCTGACAGCACAGAGTACTTTTTTTTTACAGTGTATGTAGACATAGTTCAATTATAATTCATTGTAAACGGCACTTACCTAAGCTTGCCTGGAACAGCCCAGGGCCAAAAAGGTTTGCACCTTGTGCACCATGATCTTGAAGCATATATCGTTCCACTAAAAAAAAAAAAAAAAAGTTTATTAAATACTAATATCAAAGTCTTTTGGACATAAGTGTTAAAAAAAAAAAAAAAAAAAAAAAAAAAACGTAGAATCATGCAGAACGCATTGATTATTAACATCTTTCCAACTATACGTATTTGTTGTATCTATATCTTTCAATATTCTTTGCCTACGTTATTACACAACAGACAGAAAGAAGCATTGAACAGTATACAGATAGACTAATTGAATTTAAAATCACTCTTAGACATTGTTGGAAAGTGTTAAAAAGGCTTAACACAAAAGAAAATGAAGTCGTTAGATTAGAATTGCAGCCCTGAATGAATCTGAATATTTTAGAGCCCTGTAAATCTGAAGGTTAATCATATTACTAAATGTTATGTTACAATATTAACAATACATAAAAATTTCTTTATGATTTTTACAGTAGATATTTAAATGTGATTTTAAAAATGTAGAAATTAAAACGCAATGTATTGGCATCCCCCCCACCCCTGTACATAAACTAGATGTACAGGACATATGTCATTTTAAATAGGAAACATTCCTTAGTGAACTTGACTAATTTATAACACTTTTTAAAAATTCTGAAAATATTTACGGATGCCGGGACGGGAGACAGACAGATAGAAAGATAAACAATCGGACAGACAAATAAACAAATTGAAATCATTTTCACACTTAAATATTGTTTGAAAGTGCTAAAAACGCTTAATCTAAACGAAAGTGCAATTCAAGCAAATTTTTATTAATATCTCTTAACGAAACTAAATATTTTTGTTTGTCCCTGTAAATGTAATGCTCATTATATAATATTCTATAGCCACCATTCTTTTGTGCATATGAACAACACATTTCAAGTTCATTAAGCTTTGTGAAAAGTAAAGTTATCAAATTTGGCTTATAGAAATATTTCTCATAGAACAGGATGCTTTGGAATACTTTCCGAGTGTCCTTGTACACGAACCAGTGCTGGTATTTAAGCCATTTTACATAAGAAACATTCGATAGTGAACTGGAATGGCATATTTAAATTTTATTAAGATTTGTCTACAGTAAAGGTATTAAAATATGGTTTATAGAAATAAATTTCTCGGAACACAATGCTCTGGAAAAATGTCGGGTGCCCCTGTACACAAACTGGCAGAGGTATTCATTCCATTTTCAATAGGCAACATTCGGTATTGAACTTAAATAAAATATATCAGTTTCAAAAAATTCTATAAGTATTTAAAGGAGTTAGACCGTGAACAGACACAGACGGACGGACGGACGGGCAGACGAACAGACACATACACAAATTGAAATCATATTCACACTTAAAAATTGTTAGAAAGTGTTAAAAATACTTATAAACGAAAGTGAAATTCCAACAAACTTTTATTCATATTTCTTAAAGTAACTGAATATTTTTATGTGGCCCTGTAAATTTAATGCTAATCATACTATATTCTATAGAAAGTAATCTTTTGTGCATATGAATAACATATTTCAATTTCATTAAGCTTTGTGCAAAGTGAAGTTATTAAAATTTGGTTTGTAGAAATACCTCTCATAGAATGCAATGCTTCGGCATACTTTTGTCCTTGTCATACTTTGTGTCCTTGTACACAAACCAGGGCTGGTATTTTCTCCATTTTACACAAGAAACATCCGATTATGAACTTGAGTAACATATATTTCAATTTCATTAAGATTTATGTACAGTAAAGGTATTAAAATATGCTTTATAGAAATATCTCCCATAGAACACAATGCTTTAGAATACTTTCGGGTGTCCCTGTAGATAAACCAGTAGAGGTACGCACTCCATTTTCAATAGAGTACATCCGATAGTGAACTTTAATAACATATCAGTTTCAGGAAATTACATAAATATTTACGGGAGTTAGAGCGCGGGCAGACAGACGGACAGACAGTCAAACCGAAGTCATTAACACTTTTCAACCTTGTTGGAAAGTGTTAAAAAAAGATAAATTTAAGTTAATTTTTTCTAGCATATTTGCCTTTTAAAACTATTAAATTTTCCTTCTCATGTCTTATTTCTTTTAATATTTTCCTCCTTTTTTACGCTTTCCAACAAGGTTGAAAAATATTAATGACTTCGGTTCGTCTGTCTCTGTCTGTCTGTCCGCGCTCCAACACCCGTAAATATTTATGAAATTTCTTGAAACTGATATATGTTATTCAAGTTCACTATCGGATGTTCCCTATTGAAAATGGAGTTTACACCTCTACTGGTTTTTAATGGGACAGCATTGTGTTCTATGAGAGATAGTTCTATAAACCATATTTCCATACATTTATTGTACACATATCTTAATGAAATAGAAATGTTATTCAAGTTCACTATTGGATGTTTCCTGTGTAAAATGGAGCAAATACCACCACTGGTGTTTGTACAGGGACACTCAAAATCATTCCAAAGCATTGCATTCTATGAGAGGTATTTCTATAAATCAAATTTTAGTAACTTTACTTTCCAAGAAGTTTTAGGAAATTGGAATATGTTATTTATATGCACAAAAAATGCTTTGCATAGAATATAGCATGATTATCATTAGATTTACAGGGTGACACAAAAATATTCAATTATATTAAGAGCTATTAATAAAAATTTGCTAGAATTGTACTTTCGTTTACATCAAGCGTTTTCAATACTTTCTAACATTTTTTAAGTGTGAATATGATTTCAATTTGGGTATCTGTCTGACTGTTCTGTCCGTCTGACTGTATCTGTCTGCTTTTCTGTGCTCTAACTCCCGTAAATATTTATGGAATTTCTTCAAACTGATATATTTTATTCAAGTTCTCTATCGGATGTTCCCTTTTTAAAATGGAGTGAATACCTCTTCTGGTTCGTGTACAGAGACACCCCAAAGTATTCGAAAGCATTGTGTTCTGTGTGAGGGGTTTCTATAAACCATATTTTAATACCTTTACTGAACAGAAACTTTAATGAAATTTTAATATGTTATTCAAGGTCCCTATCGGATGTTTCCTATGTGAAACAGAGTACGCTTCTAACTAGTCTGGGTACAGGGACACTTGAAAGTATTCCAAAGCATTGCGTTCTGTGAGAGTTATTTTTATAAACCAAGTTTTAATAATTTTATTTTGCACAAATTTTAGTGCAATTGAAATATATTATTCATATGCACAAAATAATGCCTTCTATATACCTTCTATATAATATAGTACGATTAGTATAAGATTTGCAGGCCATACTAAAATATTCAGTTACATTAAGAGCTATTAATAAAAATTTGCTGGAATTGCACTTTCGTTTACATTAAGCGTTTTAACACTTTCTTATAACTTTAGTGGGAATATGATTTCAATTTGTCTACTTGTCTGTCCGATTGCCTACCTTTCTATCTGTCTCCGACTCCTAGCGTCCGTAAGTACTTTGAGAATTTTTAAAAAATGGTACAATCAAGTTCGCTATGGAATGCTCCCTACATTGTCAAAAAAAAAAAAAAAAAAAAAAAACCGTCCTGTTTGCTGCCAGAAATTTTCTGTAATTCAGAAAAATACATTCTAGCAACGGAAAAATTACGTTGATAGAACATATTTTTCTGAATTAAAGAAAATATCTGGCAGCAAACAGGACTTTGTTTTTTTGACAGTGTATTTAAAATGACATTAATAGGTCCTGTTCAACTAGTTTTTTCACAGAGACAACAACAAGGAAAAAAAAATGCCAATGCATTACGTTTTAGGACAGAATTTTTTAAAAATTATATTTAAAAAAACTTTCTACTGTAAAAAATCATAAAAACATTGACATATATTGTTAATATTCCAAAATAATGTTTTGTATGGAATATGATATGATTCATTTTCAGATTTACAGGGCTACACTCAAATATTCAGATAGATTAAAAGCTGTAATTATAATCTAACGGCTGCATTTTCTTTTGCGTTAAGCTTGTTTAACATTTTCCAAAATTCCTTAAGAGTGATTTTAAAATCAATTAGTCTATCTGTATATTTTGCAGTCCTTCTGTCTGTTATGAGATAACGTAAGCAAAGAATATTAAAAGTTATTCGATACAAAAATTACGTGCAGTTGGAAAGAGTTAATAATCAATGCGTACTGCATGATTTTTCTTTCTTGTTTACTTATTTTCTTCAAACTTGTCCTATTATGTTACTAGTAAGAATTATTTTCAAACAATAGGGCGAACTTTCTCTGTTTGTAATTTTGGTACAAAGATCACAAAAGAATTTCGAACTATTATGACATATGAATGACATTTATTTTATGTGTATTTTAACATTTTTACACTGCATTCAACACAATAAAATTAATCCACAGTATTAAGATTTTTTTTTTTTTTTTTGTAGAAAATGGCGTGTGTAGAATCCCTTATTAGTATAAAAAATAGTAAGTATAATACAAATTTGACTTTGAAAGTCAAGAGCAACTAGTTTACATATAATAAGAGAAGACTGTATTCCTTTCGTAAGCAAACAGCTGATGGGTAAGGTTGCAGAATTTTTTACATGGAAGCTCGTTTTCACCTCTTCTGATGCAGCTCGAACGAGTTTTTGATTAGATTTTTAAAAATTAATTTAAAATTCATAAATTTCTTAAACAATCGACTCAGGAGATAGAAGCGTAAAATGTGTTTCCGTGGCCCATTAGCTCAGTTGGTTTGAAGGTCGTGCAAATAACACGAAGATCGTGTTCGAAAACCTCCATCGAAATCGAAGATAGTGTTCGATTGTGGGTTTGATCCTCTAGGTGCCCATGTGTTACTTTGGCAAATAGAAAAGGTGTCCACGGTGTCTACCCCCCCCCCCCCCAAAAAAAAAAAAAAAAAAAAAAAAAAAACAGTGTCTTTGCAGAATTTTAAATCGTATGGATGACGAGAAATTTATAACAAGAAAGAAAAATCATTCAGTACGCATTGATTAGTAATACTTTCCAAGCGTACGTAATTCTTGTATCATATAATATTTAATATTCTTTGCCTACGTTATCACACAACAGACAGAAGGACTGAAAAATATACAGATAGTCTAATCGATTTTTGAAATCATTCTTAGGCATTTTGAAAAGTGTTAGAAAGGCTCAACGCAAAAGAAAATGCAGCCGCAAAAGAAAATGGCATCTCCTTATTTAAAATGTATAAAGAACACAAGTGGTTGATTTGTAGGGACATACAAAAGAATGCCAACGCACTGCATTTCATGAGAGGCATTTTTGGGAATCATACTTAAATAACGATTACTTAACAATACTTAACATACGATTTGTGCTACGCAAATCGTAATGAAATTGATATTTATTATTCATGCTAAAAAATGATTTCGATAGAATATAATACGTTTAGCGATAAAATTTACAGGGCTAAATTAAAATATCCAGATACATTGAGGACTACAGTTGGAAATTGCTGGTATTGCATTTCTGTTAAATGTTATTAACATTTTACAACAATATTTAAGAGTGATTATGTCTTTTATCCGACCGTTGTATGATCTCGCATACGCAAAGTATTTTGAAGGTTCATTGACACAATGAGTACGTAAAGTTGGAAAGTGCGTACACCCTATGCAATCCATACGATTTTTCGCTTTTTTTTTTCTTTCATTTTTGGGAATAAACTGTACGACACTTTATTACTTTGATTTCGATAACATTGGAACCATGTAAATTTATGCCGTGATAAACCGATTTTATTCTGTTATTTTAAAAAGAAATTAAATGGTTTTTAGTTCCCCATCATACTATAGGTATGGGGAACTTAGGTAATCGTGAAAATTTTCGACCTCGGTTTTTAGTTCCCCATCATACTATAGGTATGGGTAACTTAGGTAATCGTGATTAGTTTCCCATCATACTATAGGTATGGGGAACTTAGGTAATCGTGAAAAATTTTGACCTCGGTTTTTTCACTTTTTTATACGTTTTCAGGTAAGATGAATCCGAAAATGACAAAATTTGTATGGCGTCTGTCTGTAGGGTGCCTGGTAGTGTGTCAGTCCGTTAGTCCGTTAGTTTGTTAGTCTGTTAACACGATATCTCATTAATAAATGATAGCAGAGAGGTCAGATCAGTTTTAAAATATTACTTTCGATACTGGCAAGAACCCTATTCATTTGCAACATTCGAATTAAAAAACGTCGTAAGTTATGAGAAATTTACGATTTTCTTAACATGGGAGAATAGGACAAAATTTCACTTAAACGTGCATTAAATGGAAACTTTTTACTGTAAAAATGTCGGACCAGTTTTAAAATATCAGTTTTGATGCCGGAATGAACATCAATAACTATAAATATGCTACTTTAAAATTTCGCAAGTTATTGGAAATTTACGAATTTCTTAACATGGCAGTATAGAGCAAAATTTCACATAAACGTCAGTTTTGAGAGATATTTTCATAGTAAAGATGTCAGACTACTTTTGAAATATTATTCAGAACACTGGCATGAATATTAATGTCTATGAATTTTCCAATATAAAAATTTCGTAAGTTGTTGGAAATTTACGAATTTCTTAACATGGCAGAATAGAGCAAACTTTCACATAAAAGTCAATCTTGAGGGATATTTTTATCGTAAAGATGTCAAACCACTTTTTAAATATTAGTTTGGATACTGGCATAAATATCATAGACTATGATTTTTCCAATTTAAAAAATTCGTAAGTTATATGGAATTTACGATTTACTTAAAATGGCAGAATAAGGCAAAATTGAGCATAAAATTCCATTTTGAGGATAATAAATACAGTAGACAACTTCAAAATTACATTTATGATATTTGTTTGAACATGATTGAATACAAATATTCTAATAGGAAAATTTCGTAAATTATTCGTAATTTACAATTTTATCAACATAGCAAAATTGTAAATTTTTCATACAAATATGAATTTTGAGGATTATTGTAGTGGAAATACACTCATGTCCATAACTTCAGGATAATTCAGATTCACACTGAAATCGAACTTTAATGCAAAAATTTCCCTTGTAGAAATACCACACACATCTTTAAGAGTAATATGCAAATTATAGGAAGCCAGCAGATAATGCTGATATGATGTTACAATGACGAAAGTGTGAGAAGGGGATAGATAAGGAATGGGAGCAATGAAGGGAAATTGTTCACAAGCGTTCTGTGTGCCGCTCAGTGCCACAACCGAATGGTTATGACACAGATGACGCATGCAAATAATTTTTTACTTGGTAGAATTATCGGCCGATTAGAATGTGGGAGTACTCAGATAGAAGTATCGGGGGAACTTGGAATCGCTCAAAATGTCATCTGTAGGCTTTGGCAACGATTCCAAAATGATGGAAATGCCAGTCGACGTTACAGTACTGGTCGGCTCCGAGTTACAATGCCGAATGACCATCGGTATTTGGCAGTAACTGCCAAAATAAGCAGATAAAGCACAGCATCAGACCTGTCTCCTGGAGCCACGAGTGCCACAGTTTCAAGACAAACCGTGTATAGACGTTTAGGAGATATTGGTCTATATGCTCTCAGGCCTGTTAGATGTGTTCCACTCACGGCAATGCACTGTGCCAGCGGTTAACTTGGAGCAGAGAACATGCAATGTGGACAGCGGCACAGTGAGTTTGTGTGATGTTTTCCGACGAGTCCAGGTTTAGCTTGCAGTGTGATTTACGTCAGACTCTCATATGTAGAACGTCAGGTACCCGTTACCACCAAAACAACATCATTGAACGACACCGTTATTGTGGGGCAGGAGTGCTCGTGTCGGGTGGGGGGGGGGTCATATTGGGCACCAGAACAGATCTGCATGTTCAAATCGGAAGAGTGATAGGCCAAATTTATCGGGACATCATTCGGGAACAACATGTACGTTTGTTTAGGGGTGCCATGAGCCCAGAATTTGCGTTTATGGATGACAATGCGCGTCCTCACCGTGCAAACATTGTACACGGATGCCTACAATCTGAAACTATCACCCGCATGGAATGGCCAGCATTCTCACCTGACTAGAATCCGATAGAACATGTGTAGGACATGCTTTTCCAACGAGTTGTAGTCCGTCAACCACCTCCTACATGTGTAACGGAACTTCGGAGGGCATTGCTTACTGAGTAATCTTCCCCAAGATCAGATCAATAATTTAATACTGAGCATTCCTAGGCGTTGTAAGGACTGCATTTCATCATCTGAGAGACATACAATGTATTAACCATCATACCAACCATGTAATGTTAAGTTTTTGTAAGGGAGATATTTTTAGTAATTGCTTCAGGGAGCAAAAATCGTAGTTTTTATAAATGGTATCCTACATAAACCACCTTCTTTTGTCCTTTATCTTTTGTTTAATAAATGGACTTTATGAATAAGTCATGTTTGTTTTTCTCCTGAACCTTTATTTGCCCCAGCTAGCATTATCCTTAATTTATGGACATGAGTGTAGTAGCATGAAAACTAAACAGAATTGACCCTGATGAAATAAATTAATAGATTAGAATAAGATAAATACGAAGTAAACGGTGGATAGCCTATTAGGCGGGGATTTCATTCTGTCACTGTATCAAGCTTTGGTCAAATTCATTTCTTTGAACATGATTATAATATATGTCTCCCACTAGAAATTTATGAGAACATAAATATGATGGGGAACTGAGCAGAGTCCACCTATGCCAACTAGTTTAAAAGTCAAATTATATTAGAAATGATGAGCCATGTTTCTTCCGGAGAAAACTGGAAACAAGGTCATGGGTCAGATTTTCAGACTGAAAATCATAAAATGTAAAATGCGAAAGGTTGTAGAATTTTTTAACTCTTGAATAAGTTAAAGGAGATTTGTCTACACAAATACACTAGTACACGTTAAGGTCATGGCAAAACTTTGTTCTATATCATTTTATATCTTAACCCCAACTATCGGTTGACATAACTATTTAAGGCTAGTTTTCAATTTAAGGCTAGTATTAAACCCTTGAAGTCTATTGTTTCCTGCTATTCCATTGTGCTGCTAACAATATTCCTGTGTTTAATGAGTCTATTTAAGCGTTTCTCCTGACCCTGACAGCGCCCTCTATAAGAACGTGTTGGAACTACTTAGCTTGATATAGAAAAAATCAACAAATATATCAGTTTTTGTGTTTGTGAGGCAATATTATATCTGTTTATAAAAATGTCACTTTTTTTTAGGCATATTCTTAAGAAAAGTTCCTTAAAAGAAGAAATTTCGAAAGGTAGAAAAATTTAAATTATATTTATTAAAAATTATGTGTATAAGTAAATAGATAAGATGCATCATTGCTAAACGACCTCCATGACGACATTTTACTTATCCTTTAACCACATTTCTTGCGACCATGGAAGCCTCTACACAAGTGCGGATTGAACGAGACCAGTGTTAAAATAGGGGTGACTGAGAGAAAAAGCGATAAGGGAACACCGAATAACTGGATGTTTGCCAAATAACTATCTCTCGGCCAATTTTGCATCCCTCCAAACTTTTGGACTCGACCTCACTGCTAGTCGTAGGAAACGTGGTCGCACTATATTTATATATTAATTCTTATGTTTATTTTCATTGCTATTTATATCTTTTTTTTTTCCTCCATTTTTGCGATGTACTAAGATGACTATCTCTAATGTGTAAGTAAAGCCATTGGCGAGGAACGTTTGAGCTATTTCAGTGCTAAATTTCAAATTTGGAAAAGGATATTATTATAGATAAAATATAAACAAAAGGATATTATATTAATATTTATATAAGGATATTATATTAATAGAAGAAATAATTTGTCTGTCTGTGTTTGACGTACAGTACAAACTATGGCACGTTTAGTTTAGAAATTCTTTTCCATAAAAAGAAATACGTGCATATTTGCAACATATATTTTCGATATTCCTATTAGAACTTTTAAAAAATTACGTTTCATGCAATTTCTATTTATATATATATATATATATATATATATACATATTATTTATTTAAATTTTCAATCTGTTGATAATAAAATTAAATGTTGACAATTTTTATTTAACGTTTATTTATTTATTCATTTATTTTTTACATAAAAAGAACTCATGCGATTAAAAAGTATTGAAAAATGAAACCTGTGACATGATTTATTTTTTATTTATTTTTTTATTATTTTTTTAATATAAAACTGGCGTCATAATAGCTTTAATTATTATTATTATTTATTTGTTCTTAAAATATTACTTTTTATTAAATAAATAGCTTATGCGTTTTTCATTTTATTAAATTTAACGTCCGCAAAGCAATATGATTACTGTTTTAGTATTGGTTCTCCATAGCGATCATTAATATCTTTTGTGATTTTGGCGATGAATTTAAAAGGTTATCGCAATAGCGTAAAGACCTTGGCGTGATACGTCCTAGCTATCGCGGTGTCAGATTTTAAATATCGCCGAGGAAGTCCTATGCAAAAGCAGATTTCCGATACGAATACATATTTAATTTATTTTAAATCAACCACATTTCTAATCAGTATAATGAAACTCGAATAATCAAATGTCATTTGATTTCCTTAGCGGCTGTATACTGCGCTACTTACCATAATTGTTAATTGATGATAATGTTCGCTAAATAAATTTAAACTTTCAATTATTCAGTTAAATCATTGAAATAGCGGAGCGAAGCGGCAATAAAATTTAGTAAGTAAAGTCTCATTGATTCCACAATGGAACACCAGTATTTCAAAGAGTGAGCTTGTCAGCCTTTTTTAATTCACTGATTAATCAGTAAAACTCGCTGGTTCAAACATTCAATGTTAATTGCGGTCGCAGCCACCAAATGTTCACTGGTTTAACCATGTATGTGGCCAAATGCGCCAAATTACGTGAATGTCACATAACTGAAAATAAGCGGCGAGAAATAGTAACATTTTAGTGATTGTTTGGCTTATATTAGATATCTGTCGTATTTGACGATATTTTATTTGGAGGTTAAAAATGTAATACAAAAACATATACATTCCAAATGAATATTTTTGTAATACATATTATACAAAATATTGTTTTATATTATCGATTGCTATCTTAATGGACGTTATTAAAATAACCATGATTTTGATAGGAATTAAATATGTTTGTCAGGTGACATGGCGAACTTTTTTTTTTTTTTAATTTTTCGACAGGGACATTATCAAATCTGCTCCAATTAGTCTCTTTAAAAAATATATATTAAACAGAATTTAGAAGTAAATAGTAAAAAATAAAATAAATAAAATAAATTAAAAAAAATGCAACTCATGCTTTAATTTTTCTTTTGTTGAATGTTGAACGTTAACTATAAAGTACATTTTTTAAAAATATGTTTAAGCGTTAACACTTACACTGGGGAACAGATTATAATTGTGAAATTTGAAATAAATTATAATCATTAGAGAAAGAATGTAGTTCTACATTTGAAGTAATGTAGAACTACTTAGAAAGAATGTAGTTCGTACATTTCAGGGAAATCAATTTTGAAATATTCATTTATAGAAACACGCGAGTGCGAAATATTGAAAAGAATAATTTTACTATGGTATTTTGCCAGTTTTTTTTTTTTTTTTTAAGTATTCAATTATTTTATGGTTATTAAAAAGTTTACTTTTAAATAAATTATTATAATCAATAGAAAAAGGAAACAGAATTGCTTACATTTCTGGAAAATTATTTTTGAATTACTAATTTTTAGAATTACTCGACAGGGAAATATTAAAGAAATGATTTTCACTGCACCAGCAATATTCACTTGCTTGACGGCTATTATGAAGTTTTCGGAACAGATTTGATATCTCGTTTTTGGAGAAAAAGGATCGCTTACTTATATCGCGCAATATTAATTTCCCTTCAAAAATCATGGTTATACGCATGCGAAGTGTGATGTCACTATCCATCTGTGGGGCCAAGAAAAAGTTTTCCTTTGTTAACCGTCCTTTGGAATTTTTGTAAAAAAAAATATTAAAAATCAAGGAAAAATCTTCCCGATTTTAACCCCCATATTTAGGTCTTATAGATATGTATTAGTTATTGTGTGCATGCATTAGATTAAGTTATTTTGCTGTCAAATTGATAAAATTTTAATTTTGAATTTCAAAACTCGGACGTCCTTGGCGTCCGAGTTATTTGTTTTGTGTTTGGCGATTAAAAACGTAAAATAAAAACATACATACCAGATTTATATTTTCGTAATATGTATTGTACGAAATATCGTTTCATATTATTGATTGCTCTCTTAATATACGCTGTGAAAATAACCATGATTTTTGAAAATAATTAAATATATTCGCTAGATAATTTGGAGATCATTTTTTCCCCGCCAAGGTTGACCTATCAAATCTATTCTGCTGCAACATATTAGTATCTTATATCAGATACTTTATTTAGACATTTGAATAGAAATTTGACTTCAAGTTATAATAGAATATTTATCATTTTCATTAGTATACAGGGTTGGTGAAAAGTTCCCGTACTTTTTCCAGATATTTCAACAGTACATAAATACAATATACAAAAGTAAATTCAATTAACTGTTTAAATAATAACTTTTATTAGCTCAATAACAATACGATAAAACAAAAAAAATTACAACAGATGCTCAAAATTGCCTCCTTGGGCCTCAATACATTTTTTAACACGCTTTGGAAAATTGTTGATGACGGTCGCACACTCATCAACCGTGATTTCGTCCCAGGCACGCGTCAACGCCGCTTTCAGCTGTTCTACGGTGGCGTATCGTTTAGCCGAGATTTTTTGCTCCAGGATGGACCACACTGAGTAGTCGAGCGGGTTGAGATCCGGCGAGTTCGGCGGCCAAACGTCCTTGCTCCAAAAGCCTGGAAAGAGCTCTTCGCAGACGGCAATTGTTGATTTGGCGGAATGCGCCGGTGCCCAGTCTTGCTGAAGCGTGAATCCGGCTGCGCCGAAGTGCTGCGTTGCCCACGGTTCCAGAGCGTCGCGGAGGACTCGTTGCTGATAGCTGGCGGCGTTGATCTTGACGTTCCGCTCGATGAAGACCAAAGGCGTCTTCCCGGTGGAGCAGATCCCGGACCAGACCATGACCGAGGCCGGAAAGTGACTGCGGCCGATGATTTTCGCCGCCGCGGTTTTCTGTTGCCCCTTCTTGAGCAGTTGACGGCGATTCTGGCGGTTGTGGAGCTGCTCGACCGTGAAAATCTTCTCGTCTGTAAAGAGCACCTTCGACAGGGCACCACCAGCGACCAGCCGTTGCATTCGGTGGCATCTTTGCAGCCGCTTCGCCTTCATGGCTTCGTTTAGGAAATGAACGTGGGCGATCTTGTAGCTGCGTAGTCCCAGCTTCTTTTTGACGATATGCCGGACGCGTTCGTGGCTGATTTCGAGCTCCTTGGCCATCTTGTTCATAGAGATCTCTGGATTGCGTCGAATTCGGCACCGCACCTTGTTGACGTTCTCCGGAGTGGTCGCGGTGGTTGGACGACCGCTTCCAGGACGGTCCGCGGTCCCGCCGGTCTCCTCATAACGCTTCACGGCATCGTAGACGGTTTGCTTCTTGTAACCAGTCGTGCGAACAATGTCAGCTCTCTCCATTCCTTGTTTGTGCAATTCGACCACAGTGACACGTTGATTTTCACGAGACATAACTTCAACAATACCAAAAATAAACAAATAAATAAAACAAAATTAAACAAGGAATTCAATAAAATCATCAGAAATGACAAATAACTTAATTAACTAAGCCAAAAATGCATAAACAAAAAAGTACGGGAACTTTTCACCAACCCTGTATTAGTTGGATATTTATTGTGCTAATATCACCCTTTGAAATGAAATGCTTATGTTTGCATTCGAAAATGGAACTTTGCCATTATTTTTCTACAGTTTTGAAATTTAAAATTAAAATTTTGTCAATTTGACAGCAAAACAATTTAATCTAACACATGCCCAAAATAACTAATACATATCTATACCTAAATTTGGAGATTAAAATCTGGAAATCATTTTCCTCGATTTTTAACAATTTTTTACAAAAAATCCAATGGATGATTAACATAGAAAATATTTTTCTTGGCCCCCACTGATGGTCAGTGACGTCATCACTTCGCTTGCGTATTTTAATAAGGTGTATAAATTTTATTGTAAACTAGCAGGCTTTGCCCGCTTCGCTGGTCACTAAATTTAAAGGAAACTCTTTTCTATATAGCTTTATAAAAATAAAATAAAATACTAAAATTGCTCAAAAGCTCGCTTCGGATCCCTGCTGCCTTCGGTAACGATTTGGTCATCCGCTAAAACTCGGGCGCTTGTCCCTATTACCTGAGATAATGGTTTACCAATAGGCTTGCCTTAAGTCCTTATTAGATAACAGTTTCGAAATAGATAGTATCGAAAAAAAAAAATGAAGTATCCCCTTTATATTTGAATCCCAGTTACATATGAACAACACTATACGTGGTGCACATAATATTTGCTTTTACGTTATTTCCTATGTTTATTTTGTTTATCCCCGATCAACCATAAAAATGATAACAATTTCACGCTAAATATTATAATATGCTATGACCGGCTACGTCTGTTGCATGAGACAATTAATTTTTTGTGGTTATTAGTATTCATGGTTTGTAAGCATGATCATAGTACCGCCTTAATATAGCTCTCTTTGGCGACTTTTGAATTTTTGTCACCATTTTAGATTTTATCCCTTGTAAAAATAAGACTTAATACCTTGTAACAATATGCTATGAGCGCTATTTCTGACATATTTTAGACAACTAAACTTTTAATGGTTATATATATTTCCCATTAAGCATATTTTTATTTTCATTTATTTATTTAAATATTGATGAAATTTGAACTTCAATTTGGTCTAGTGTTGTACAGGCTGTATACTACACGTTTGTGTTTGTGAAAGAAAATTTATAAAATACATACATTAGTTAATTTAAAAAAATCTAATTGTCCGATCGATAAGCTGTTTAATCCGTTGGATTCACAAAAATTGCATCTTTCATTTGGTATCTTATTTGTAACGATACGACTGATATTTCTAATTTTTACTTCCATTACCCTACTACCGTAGGTAATGGAAGTATTGTATTCGGTCTGAAAATTCGATATCGGGTTTTCACCTGATTTACACGTTTCAAGGTCCCCTGAATCCAAAAAAGTGGTTTTTGGCAATTGGTCAGTGTGTATGTATGTATGTGTGTGTGTATGTATGTATGTGGAGAATCTTCTGGCTATTATAGCTCAGAAACTAATAAAGATAGAGCTACGAAACTTTAGAATTGAAATACGTCTGGTGTACAGATAAAATTTCCAAATTTTGGTGAAAATTGAAAAACCGGAAGTGGGACATCGGAAACCGGAAGTGGGACCGTAAGTCCGTATCTCAAAAACGGCTCTAACGATTTTCTTCAAACTTGCTATATAAATACTCTATTAGATTTCCTTTCGAATGATATAGTTGGTTAGTTCAGAAAAATTGATAGGCGTCCTGTATAAATAGCTCAATTTCAGGCCTCGCAAAGGCGTTCCTTTAAAAACGGTTGTACGGTTTTTTTTCAAACTCGCCATTTTAACTCACTTTTAAATATGCTTTTGTATGTAATTATTGTTTTCCTGTCAATAATTGAGTTTAACCGGAAGTGGGACATCGGAAACCGGAAGTGGGACTGTAAGTCCTTATCTCAAAAACGGCTCTAACGATTTTCTTCAAATTTTCTATATAAACACTCTATTAGATGTCCTTTCGAATGATATAGTTGGTTAGTTCAGAAAAATTGATAGGCGTCCTGTATAAATAGCTCAATTTCAGGTCTTGCAAGCGCGTTCCTTTGAAAACGGCTGTACGGATTTTTTTTCAAACTCGCCCTATTAACTCACTTTTAAATATCCTTTTGTATGTAATTATTGTTTTCCGGTCAATAATTGAGTTTTTGTAAAAGTTGGTATCCCAAAAACGGCTCTAACGGTTTTCTCTTTAGGTCACTTTTATGCTTTCTGATCACATTATCTTTCAAAAATGCATATAATACGTGTAATAGTGGGTAATGGAAGTCGTGTGGTTGTTTCACACCAGATTTTTTTAATTTACTTTCCTCATTTTAAATACATGTAATTTTTATTGTTCACGTTTTTTTTTTTTTTTTTTTTTTTTTTTTTCCGTCGAAAAAATAATGATAATTTTTTTGGCAACAATTAAATCTATATATATATAAATGAATGTTTGTCTGTATGTGCTTTATAAAATCGTAAACGGCTTGACCGATTTCGATCATTCTTTTTTTGTTTTTTTCCTTATAGGTCAGGGATGGTTTAGGAAAAAAAAAAGAAAAAATCTTTAAAATTAATTAAAATATGAAAATAATAAACTTATTGACTTATATTGACTTAATATAAGCCATTTAAATTTTTAATTGTTGCCAAAAAAAGTTTACGAGATGTATTTATTTATTGTTTTCAGCATAAAATGAAATATGCTTTCACGCGGAAAGTAAAAAATTACTAAATGCTAAATTGGTCGATGAGAAAATGACACTTTATAATTTTAAAATGAAATAGTAATATTACAAATCTAACATATTTCTTCTGAATTTTATATCACAACATTTTTTTTATATACCTCAACTTCATATATATATATATATTTTTTTTTTTTAGTATGGCGGATGAAACACGCTTGGCATAAACGTTAATTCAGCAATATATTAAAGGTATTTTCTTATTGATAATTCTTGACAATTTTTTATAATTTTGATGCTGAAGTAGATCGGACATTTTTCGCTAAGGAAAAGATAGAAGGAAATACGCAAGCTAAGTGATGACGTCACTGGCCGTTCGTGGATGCAAGAAAAATATTTCCTATGTTAAACGCCCATTGGATTTTTTGTAAAAAATTATTAAAAATCGAGGAAAAATATTTCCCGATTTTAATCCCCGTATTTAGGTATAGATATGTATTAGTTATCATGTCCATGCATTAGATTAAGTTATTTTTGTTGTAAAATTGACAAAATTTGAATTTTTAATTTCAAAACTCTAGAAAAAAAAATGCCAAACTTCCATATTGGATTGAAAACACAAACATTTCATTTCAAAGGATGATATTTACACAATATCCAACTAATATACTGATTAAAAGGGAAATGATAAATATTCTATCATAATTTGAAGTCAAATTTGTTTTCAAATGTCTAAATAAAGTATCTAATATAAGATACTAATATGTTGTAGCGGAATAGATTTGATATCGGTCATCCTTGGTAGAAAAATAAAATATCGCCAAATTATTTGGTGAACATAATTTAATTCCTTTCAAAAATCATGGTTATTTTAACAACTTATTTTAAGACACTAATAAATAATATGAAACAATATTTCGTACAATGCATATTACGAAAATATACATCTGGCATGTATATTTTCGTATTACGTTTTTGATCACCAAATACAATAAGCGCCAAGAACGACAGAGTTTTGAAATTTAAAATTAAAATTTTGTGAATTTGAAAGCAAAATAACTCAATCTAACACATGCACATGATAACTAATACATATATGTACCCAAATATGGGGATTAAAATCGAGAAATAATTTTCTTCGATTTTAATCATTTTTTACAAAAAATCCAATGGGCGATTAACATAGGAAATCATTTTCTTGCATCCACGGACGGTCAGTGACGTAGGAACAATAATCGCATAAATTATATTTTGGTCTAAAACGGCAACAAAAATTTTTAATTCGCCAGGGGCATTAAGGCTGTACCATGATCAAGTTTACATATTAATTTATTTATTTTTCTATATACCAACTACTATTAACTAAGCATGAAGTATATATAACCACAAAATAATAATAATTGTCTCATGCGATAGAAGTAGCCGATCATAGCATATTGTAATATTATATTTGGCTTGAAATTGCTGTCATTATATGGTTGATCGATTAAATCAAATAAATATAGAGAATAACTTGAAAGCAAATATTATGTACATCACGTATAATGTTGCTCATATATATAACTAGGATTCAAATATAAAGGGCTACTTCAAAATTTTCGATACTGTCCGTATCGAAATTGTCATATATGATAAGCACCTAAATGGAAGCCCACGGGTAAGTCATTGTCGTAGGCAATAGGGACAGGTATCGCAGAATGCGAGGACGAACAAGGCGCTGCCGAAGGTAGCGGGAACCCAAAGCGAACTTTTCAGCGATTTCAGTATTATTATTTTCTCTTTTTTTCATAAAACTATATAGAAAAGAGTTTCCTTTAAATATAGTGACCAGCGAAGCGGGCAAAGCCTGCTAGTTAAGTAATAAAATTAAATATTTTAAATAAATGTAATTTTTATTGTCCCCTTTTTTTTTTCTTTTTTTCTGTCCAAAAAAGAATAATTTTTTTTGGCAACAATTAAATTAAGGATTAAAATTAAATGGCCAATTTATCAGTTATTAGAAGGTTTTTATTTTAACATTTTAATTAATTAAAAGAAAACTAAAACAAAATTCGAAAATCCGGCTTCGAGGTGCATCAGGGGAGGTCATTACGAATCAACATGCAAATTTTTGTAGCTCAGCCATCAGCCGTTAGGAACACACCTAAACTTTATTGAATAGCAATAAAGTTCAAATTGACTCTAGAAAACGTTTGTATGGGAAATAGAAAAGGGCTGTTTTTAGGGTTTTCCCGGAAATTATTCGATTTTTCCTCGCCTTTTAAACCTTCCCTAGACCTCCACGAACATTTCAAGACTAAGATAAGATAAATCCGTTCAGCCGTTCTCGAGTTTTAGTGAGACTAACGAACAGCAATTCATTTTTATATATATAGATTATACTTTTAAGTATTTAATGTTGAAAAAACATTTAATGTTCAGGTAAGTCATTTATTTATTTATTTATTTTAATCCAATTTTGTTTAAACATCTATTTAAACATTAATGCTTAGTATTAAATAAATTACATCATTAGAAAAATAATTAAAATTATACAAACACGACATTATTTCATTATTTAAAACATGAAAATTTGACATTGACAGATTTTAATTTAGTGCCAGAGGCCTACTGCTAAACTTGTTAATATCAACAAATTCTTCTTTAGTTAATTCGTGACGATCTAAATTCCATGATAAAGTTTTCATTAAATCAAACCAATGTGTTTCAGCTGCAGATATTGTAACAAATAACGTTGGAAGTCCAAACTGTCTTATAGCCGCAAAACAACGTTTTTTCTCTTTTTCCCAATGAGGGGGAGGTGTGCCTTGGGGGGGACTCATGTCAAAGGTGTGCCTTGGGGGGGGACTCATGTCAAAGTTGTACCTTGGGGGGGACTCATGTCAAAGTTGGGCCTTGGGGGGACTCATGTCAAAGTTGGGCCTGGGGGGACTCATGTCAAAGTTGGGCCTGGGGGGGACTCATGTCAAAGTTGGGCCTGGGGGGGGGGGGGGGCTCATGTCAAAGTTGTGCCTTGGGGGGACTTCATTCAATAAATCCCCATTCAATAAACCGACTGAAATAGGCCCTTAGCATTATTAAGAGTGTATTATAAAAATTCGACAACGCTGTACCGACTGAAATAGGGGTACCTTGGGGGGGGGACTCATGTCAAAGTTGGGCCTTGGGGGGACTCATGTCAAAGTTGGGCCTTGGGGGGACTCATGTCAAAGTTGTACCTTGGGGGGGGACTCATGTCAAAGTTGTACCTTGGGGGGGGACTCATGTCAAAGTTGTACCTTGGGGGGGGACTCATGTCAAAGTTGTACCTTGGGGGGGACTCATGTCAAAGTTTGGCCTGGGGGGGGACTCATGTCAAAGTTGTGCCTTGGAGGGACTTCATTCAATAAATCCCCATTCAATAAACCGACTGAAATAGGCCCTTAGCACTATTAAGAGTGTATTATAAAAATTCGACAACGCTGTACCGACTGAAATAGGGTACCTTGGGGGGGGACTCATGTCAAAGTTGGCTTGGGGGGACTCATGTCAAAGTTGTACCTTGGGGGGGACTCATGTCAAAGTTGGGCCTTGGGGGGACTCATGTCAAAGTTGGGCCTGGGGGGGACTCATGTCAAAGTTGGGCCTTGGGGGGACTCATGTCAAAAGTGTGCCTTGGGGGGGGGCTCATGTCAAAGTTGTACTTTGGGGGGGACTCATGTCAAAGTTGTGCCTTGGAGGGACTTCATTCAATAAATCCCCATTCAATAAACCGACTGAAATAGGCCCTTAGCACTATTAAGAGTGTATTATAAAAATTCGACAACGCTGTACCGACTGAAATAGGGTACCTTGGGGGGGGACTCATGTCAAAGTTGGCTTGGGGGGGACTCATGTCAAAGTTGTGCCTTGGGGGGACTTCATTCAATAAATCCCCATTCAATAAACCGACTGAAATAGGCCCTTAGCACTATTAAGAGTGTATTATAAAAATTCGACAACTGTACCGACTGAAATAGACCTCTAGCACTAAAAATTAAGCCATAATGATGTCAGATTTAACGTACAAATTTAACATTTCACACAGCTTCATATGAATTTCAATTTAATTCACGTGCAAATATATTTATTTTCTTTTCTTTTCATGTCAAGATACTTTAAAAACAAAATGAACATGAAAAAGTTTGTTTTATGTTGGCAGCAGCAAATTTTTTAATATTTCATTATTTCCATTTCTAATATGGCTTTTATGTGGATTTTAATTAAAATGCTCAGATTTTAAATTAAAATTTATTTTATCAAAATTAAATATAGCCTATAACAATCCGCGATTGTAATGAAATGCTCGCCCTCTGGTGAGCTAAGGTGAAATTACAATTAACATGCTTTAGGCTTTAATTCGGCTTTCATCAAGCCGCCATTGCATGCCGATATTTAGTTTCACATATATTTATTGAATAAAAGTGAATAAATCCGGTAAAAAGATAACACATACTGTTGTGTGCTCTAGTGTAACTCCAAAAGGACCAAGAAATCCAGAATTAAGCTTCCATTTATTTCCATATAACAAATTTAAAATTTCAGTTGCTTCGGCTAATGGAAGTAAAGAATTAATCAGATGATTTGAAACTAATATTTGTTCAACTTCAGTTTAAAACCTACTTCCGATCGAACTTTGAATAAACTGTAATATTTTTTTCCAAAAGCAGTCAATTTTCCATGATGTAATGGCGGAGAAATTATAGTACGAATATTAAGTAGAATAACAAAAAGAACAATAATAAATACACGTGGCTATAATATTTACTAACAACAAAAGCTGAAAAAGCGCCATCTATAGATCATTACAAACGCGGATTAGGGGTTCTGTAGCTTTTGATCAGTGAAAGAAGTTTTTAAATTGTTCAGTAGTTTCGGAGATTACCCTCCACAAACATACAATTTTTTGCTCTTTATATAATAGTTTTAATCCAATTTTGTTTACACATCTATTTAAACATTAATGCTTAGTATTAAATAAATTGCATCATTAGAAAAAAAAAAAAAAAAAACTATAATGACGTCAGATTTAACGTGTAAATTTAACATTTCACAAAGCTTTATATGAATTTCAATTTCATTCACGTGCAAATATATTTCTTTTCTTTTCATGTCAAGATATTTTAAAAATAAAATGAACATGTAAATGTTTCTTTTATGTTGGCAGCAGCTAATTTTTTTAATATTTGATTATTTCCATTTCTATTATGGCTTTTATGTGGACTTTAATTAAAATGCTCATATTTTAAACTAAAATTTATTTTATCAGAATTAAATATAGCCTACAACAATCAGGGGTAGTGTAGCTTTTGATCAGTGTGAGAAGTTTTTAAATCGGTTCAGTAGTTTCAGAGATTACCCTCCACAAACATACAATTTTTTGCTCTTTATATAATAGTATAGATATAGATTAATTATCTTTGTGACTTTGTATGTATGCCTGGATTCCCCCAGCTTGTTCCCGTATTTCTTATACTTGTTGCATTATACATCTGCATACTGGTATAGTTTGATTTTATTTTCTTTATACCGAATTATAAAAAAAAAAAAAAAAAAAAAAAAAAAAATTATTATTTTCATTTATCTTTAATAGTTTATTATTTTTATTAACTTGCGTAGATGTCAGAAGACTGACATCTTTTTTCACTATTTATCTTTCACAACATCGTAATAACGCTTGCATAAGTCTCGGTTTATCTAAGAGCATTTTTTTTTTTTTTTTTTTTTTTTGCAACATTTTAATAAGCTGCGGCTTATATACACTAAATTACGGTAGATATTTTCCGTCTGTTTACGTCAACAGCAGAACTGCTGATGTAAAAGAATAGACATTCGTCTTTTTAACTGTATGAAAAAAAAAAAAAAAAAAAAACACTTACTCCAGCCCGTGTAGTCTTCAGGGCATATATCCAGCCAGTTAACAAAGCGGCGAGGCGGCATTTCTGCAAGGAAATTAAAAATCATTAAAATCTTAGAGGAAAATCATGAAAATTCATTTCAAGACGAAGGAAAAGAAAAAAGTTTAGTAAACTAAAACATGCATTTTACACATTTCTATACAGTACAAATGTTTAGGATTGTTTTTATTTAAAATTTTAAAATCAAAAGCTGAAAAATAATTTTTTTTCCACTGTAGTTTTTATTAAAGTTTATTTTCTTCTGCAATTAGTAACTAGGAATGACAGAAAATAATTAAAAAAATATATATTTAAAATTGAAACTTTGCTTTTAAATGTAATTTTTTTTTTTTTTTTTTTTTTTTTTTTAAGTCTCTTTGACAAACGTAATTAATAGCTCGTTAATCAATTTCAAAAACTTTTCAATGTTCAAGTTTTGGTGAAGGGTTGTGCATAAATATTTCAGTCTGAAACAATTAGTACGTCTTTTTCGATTTATGGAATTAGCCAACTTCCTTCTTCTTCTTATTTTTTTTTATTGGGACTGAAGAATATTAGTCTTAATCTGGGATATTTACGGCGTCATTTTTCGATAGTTGGACATTTCTCGAAATCTAAAATTTATCGAAAAAAAAAATTGAATAATTTGAAAGCGATGTTATAATTTGAAAAAAAAAAAAAAAAAAAAACTGATAGTCCTCCGTCCTAAACTAAGTTCTGCTTTTGCCAGAATTTCTTTTTTTTTTTTTTTTAAGACTACACAATACATGCATGCAGATTAAATAACGGGTGATACTCACTAACGATATATTATGTAGCTATTAATAAAAGCACTATATATATATATATATATATATATATATTTTTTTTTTTTTTTTTTTTTTTTGGGGGGGGGGGGGAGGGCAGGGATTTTTTTTTTTTTTTTTTACTTTTTTCTTTGACAATATTTAATTTAAACCTATCTTGCATAAGCTATATGTTAAATTAATGACTTAAATTGAACTTTTTTACCTTTACCAGAATTATTCTTAATAAAATAGAAAGAAAATGACAGTTTGCATTTAGAATATCTTAAAATCATGTGCTGTGTTATTTTCGCATAAAAGAGAGACCGATCTATGCAGTAAAAACGCATGCGTATAAAATGAGTACTCTTGTACATTTTAGATAGTAATCCAAAAAGTCTACCATTTTAGTTTTGGATCACCCAATAATACCGCAGTTTCGATTTTTTGGACAACTCAATTTTCAGTACTGGCGTGAAACCTACTAAAATCAAAAACAGATTTTTTGCATTCATCTTATATTTAGAATATTTTAATATAGAAATTAACGGAGTACAATAACAGGGGTCGATCCAGGCGAAAATTGGGATCTATCATATCCTTATCAAAATTCATATCCTTAAAATGGGTCCCCTTCACAAAATTCAAATCCTTAAAATGGATCCCCTTCACAAAATTCAAATCCTTAAAATGGATCCCCTTCAAAAAATTCCAATCTTTAAAATGGATCCCCTTCACAAAATTCAAATCCTTAAAATGGGTCCCCTTCACAAAGTTCAAATCCTTAAAATGGATCTCCTTCACAAAATTCAAATTCAGAAAATGGATCCCTTCACAAAATTCAAATTTATAAAAATAGCCCTTTGACAAAATTTTGTTTTATAAAAGTAATACTTTTGTAAAAATTTTCCATGTTTACAGTATTATTACAATTTTACCAACATAGCGAAATTGTAAATTTTTCATATAAATATGAATTTTGAGGATTATTGCATTGGAAATAGTAGCATGAAAACTAAACGACGGAATTGACCCTGATAAAATAAATTAATAGATTAGAATAAGATAAATATATCGAAGTGAACGGTGGATAGCCTATTAGGCGGGGATTTCATTCTGTCACTGTATCAAGCTTTGGTCAAATTCATTTCTTTTAACACGATTATAATATGTCTCGCACTAGAAATTTATGAGAACATAAATATGATGGGGAACTGAGCAGAGTCCACCTATGCCAACTAGTTTTTAATGAGTGTCTATACTTGTTTATGCTATTAACTTGAAATTAAACATTAGACAGAGTATCTGCTAAAAGGTTTTTAACGACAATTCCTTTTTTCAAAAAAAAAAAAAAAAAATATTTTGATTTTTCCAAAAATAAATAAAAATTTCACAAAAATAATTTGTTTTTCACAAAAATGGGCCCCAAAAAATTAAAACCTGGATTAACCCCTGAATAATCTGTTTTTCTTTCATACGCATACTCTCGGAACATTACATGTTTAAATCGCATTCCATAAAATTCTGCAACTCCAGGGTTTTCTATCTATCAATTTTATTTCCTTGCTAAGTTAATGTTTTAAAACCAATCCCCCACGGATTTTTCCCCCTCCACCCCACCCTAAAGAATTCAAAGTTTTGATCTATGTCTAATTTATGATCTCAACTCTTTGAATTGCACCTCAACAACTTAATGTGCCTCTATTACCTACATGCAATATTAGTAACAGATGCTGATTTCTTAATATGATTTCCTCTCATAATGGAACTATTTCCACCTCCCCATTACTTCTATTATTTTCTCTGTCTTATAGTACACTAAACACGAAGATTTAAATCTAATTTCAGAAAAAATCTTAATAAAAATATTGTAGAAATAAACAGCTTCCAATTTTACCCCCCAACACTATACTGTAAAAAACTTAAAAGTACAGGAAAAATCTGGCAGCTGGGGTGCCAGTATTTCTCCGTCAAATATACAGGAGAAAACTGTACTTTTATCAAAAAAAAAAAAAAAAACTGTTTGATTTACAGGATTTCTGTGTAAAATATATGTCAGCGATACAATTTTACTGTTTTAAACTGTATATTTGACGGAGAAATACTCGCACCCCAGCTGCCAGATTTTTCCTGTACTTTTACAGGTTTATTTTTTTCAGTGTATATTTAACCCTTGAATGCCTGATTATTTAAAAATCAATTTTAAAATGTACATATTTTACCATGTAATAATTTTTAGCACTGATGAAAATTGACTTAATACTATCCATATGTAATTTATTGGCAACACTAGGCACCAGATCTTCAATATTATTCTAATTATATTTTTGATATAAAACCTTGACAGGTGTACACTTATTACTCTCAGTATGGAAAAATAAATAAATCAATTATCTTCATTAAGTATATTAATTTCTTTACCTCCTTCCCCTCTCCCTTCAAAAAATGAAAACTCGATTCTATAAAATTTTATCCTTTCGCTTCACAAATTGAACTAGCATGTTACGGTCAATTCTTCTATATTATCTTATACAAATGCACATAGTACAAATTATTATTATATACACGAAATTTTGTCCTAGACTGCACTATTAGAAATTATGGGGGAGGGAGGGAAAGGAAAGACAGCGTCACTTGCAGAGTGATCGATACAAAATGCAATCCACACCAGTTTATATCAGAGTCCAACTAAATACCAAGTTCGGTTAAATGTCGTTCATTGGTTCGTAAGATACAGCGTCCACAGAGTTTGTGATACACACACACACTGACACATTTTCTAAAAATAGTCAAATCATGTTCAGGTAAGCTCAAACTGTGTAAATCCGTCAAAAACCCAAGTATGAAAATATTCACGGATCCAATACTTTTTCTTATATATAAATAACATAAAGCAAAATAACTAAATCCAGATGAAAAATTAATCCCAAAACAAATGGGGACCTTCATCAGGGGAGCTACCCCATGTAAGGAAAGGAATATGATAAGTTTCTGACGAAACACAGGTAATTTAACCAAAAAACACGTTTCTAGCCCCCCCCCCCCCAACTTCTCACAGATGGTAGCAAGACCATACAGCAAACGAATTTAATTAATACAAAGCATAAAAAGCAATTAAATTCAGAAAACAAGCACAAAATATAATACATCAATATAAAATACAAGAATATAATCTGGCTATGAAAAATCTCAAAAACATACTAACTGTTAACTGCTATCCTATTTTTTTACTCAAACATTTCAGTATTCTTAATTACAATCCTACTTAATTATATTCTTGTATTTTATATTGATGTATTATATTTTGTGCTTGTTTTCTGAATTTAATTGCTTTTTAAGCTTTGTATTAATTAAATTCGTTTGCTGTATGGTCTTGCTTCTATCCATGAGAAGTTGGGGGCTAGAAACGTGTTTTTTGGTTAAACTACCAGCGTTTCGTCTGAAACTTCTCATATCCCTTTCCCTACAAGGGGGAGCCCCCATGTGTTTTGGGATTAATTTTTCATCTGGATTTAGTTATTTTGTTTATTTATTTTTCATAGTTTTATACTTCCTTTTGCTGCATTTGCACATTGGTTTATAAAAACTCTGTTCCAGTTCTATATATTTAATAAGTCAAGTTTTACTCCATCATATAATAATATATATATATATATATATATATATATATATAGAGAGAGAGAGAGAGAGAGAGAGAGAGAGAATGTAAAAATAATACAAAGAAAAGAAAATGAGGGACTTTAGTGAGCTTTATCTTAAATACAGCTTCGAAAAAAAGTCTGTCCGCGCTCTAACTCCTGTAAATATTTATGGACTTCCTAGAAACTGGTACATATTATACTATCGAATGTTTCCTATTGAAAATGGAGTGAACACTTTTACTGGTTTGTGTTCAGGGACACCCGAAAGTTCTCCAAAGCATTGTGTCCTATGAGAGGCATTTCTAAAAGCCAGACTTTAATACCGTTACTTTACACAAATCTTAATGAAATTGAAATATGTTATTCAAATCCATTATCGGATGATTCTGATTGATAATGGAGTAAACACCATCACAGGGACACCCGAAAGTATTGCTAAGCATCGTGTTCTATGAGAGGTATTTCTGTAAACCAAATTTGAAGAACTTTATTTTGCACAAATCTTAATAAAATTAAAATATATTATTTATATGCACAAAAGAATGCTTTCCATAGAATACACTATGATTAACATTAGATTTACAGGTCCACACAAAAGTATTCAATTACATTAATGGATATTATTGGAAATTTGCTGGAATTGCATTTTCGTTCATATTAATATTTTTATCATTTTCTAAATGTTTTTTTACACTTTCCAATAAAGTAAAAAAGTATTAATAATTCCAGTTTGTCTGTCTATCCGTCCGCGCTGTAACTCCCGTAAATATTTATGACTTAGCAGGCTACGCCAGCTTGGCTGGTCACTAATTTAAATGAATTTTCAAAAGAACTGAATCGCTATTTTTTTTATCACAGTTTGAGCTTTGTAACATAATTAAAAATTCCTCTTAAAGTCAAAAAGTCAAAATAAAATATTACAAATTAAACTAAATAAAATATTTCTTCTGTTTTGCAACAATGCTCTATGGTCTTATGTGAATGATTCTCAAGAATGAATCAACAATTGTTTACAAATTTAACGGAATATGTATACGAAAAAAGTACGCTGTAATTTAAAAATTGCAGCCCTTAGAACTTCAAAACTGATAATTTTTAAAAAGTTATTCATTATTCTTTAATATTAGACTTTTTTCTTTAATATTTTCGACTCTTATTTTAAGATAAAAGCAATCGAATGATACCGCGTTGTGAAACTTTGCAGCGTAATATCTTCAAATCTAATAACTTGATGTATATAGTGTCCTCATAAAAGATGAAAATTTTTTAGAACTCTTTTAAAAAGTATAACATATATGCTGCATCTTTAAAAAAAACAGTTCATCAGTTTTTAGTTAAAAAAAAAAAAAAAAAAAAAAACAAGGAAGAAAAATAAAATGGCTAACTTTCATCACCAAAGTAGTTAAATCTAGACCAATCAAAAAAAAATAGGAGTGGTCTGCCCGAATGTGTTCCGCCGACAAACTCTTTGCTTTATTTATATAAATTTCTTGAAACTCATTAATTCTTTTACGTTTACTATCGGATGTCCCATATTGAAAATAGAATGAACATCTTTACTGGTTTGTGTACAAGGACACCCGAAAGTATTCCAAAGCATAGTGTCTTATGAGAAGTATTTCTGTAAACCATAATTTAATACCATTATTTTACACAAATCTTAATGAAATTGAAATATATTATTCAAGTCCACTGTCAGATGTTCCCCATTGAAAGTGGACTAAATACCACCACTAGTTTGTATACAGCGACACCCGAAAGTATTCCTTAGCATTGCGTTCTATGAGAGGTATTCCTATAAGCCAGATTTTAATAATTTTACTTTGCACAAATCTTAATGAAATTGAAATATGTTATTCATATGCACAAAAGAATGCCTTCCAAAGAATACAGTATGATTAGCATTAGATTTACAGGGTCATACAAAAAAAATTCAGTTACATTAATCGGTATTATTAGAAATTTGTTAGAATTGTGTTTTCGTTTATATTAATCATTTTTATCGTTTTCTAAATGTTTTTAACACTTTCTAATAAGGTTGAAAAGTGTTATTGACTTCGGTTTGCCTGTCTGTCCATCTGTCTGCCTGCCTATCCGAGCTCTAACTCACGTAAATATTCAGATAATTTCTTGTAACTGATATATGATATTCAAGTTCACTATCGGTCGTTTCCTATTGAAAATGGAGTGATTATCTCTACTTTCTTGTGTACATTGACATACAAAAGTATTCCAAAGCCATTCTGTTCTATGAGATGTGTTTTTATGAACTATATTTTATTTCCTTTATTTTACACAAATTTCAATTAAATTGAAATATGTTGTTCAAGTTCCCTATTGGATGTTTTCTATAGAAAATAGAGTAAATACCACCACTGGTTTGTGTACAGGGACACCCAAAAATATTCCAAAGCATTCGTTCTATGAGAGGTATTTTTATGGACTAAATTTTAATAACTTTACTTTGAACAAATCTTAATACAGGTATGAGAGTGCAGAAAATAAAAAAAAGAGGAAACACGCGTGTTCAAAAAATTAAATTCAAATGCGCGGGGAGAAACTATACAAAATATTTTAAAAGTGAGAAATTAAACTAAAAGAATAATGCACATCAACACAATAAAATGTGTAAAAAAAAAAAAAAAAAATAGCTAACAATCAACATTTAATCATCGATTGGTGTCGAAAAATCAGAAAAGGGGGGGAGGGTAAAAAGTAGTTCATTCATGAATGAGAAATATTAAACACATTTCTACTTCTTTATGGGCTCTAGAATATCATAAAGTAAGTTTAAAATTGATATTGACATTTATGTTGCGGATGGATAAATATTCAAAAATAAAAGGCTTCCTGCAGAATGTTTGATCGTCGATAGTTAGAGATATATATATATATAAAAAAAAAAAAAGAAAAAAAAAAAATAAAAAAAAAAAGGAGGGGATTGATCAGGACAAAAAAAAAAAAAAATTACATGAATGAGAAATATTGAATAATTCTGCTCTTTTATATGTTATAGAATCTGATAAAACACGTTTAAAATGAACATTGACATTTATATTTTGCATGGAGACAGATTAAGAATCTAGTCTTTCGTGGAGCGTTTGAACACTGATCGCTATTGGAGTTTGATTTAAATAAAAAAAAATCTGATGTGGGCACCACATGACTTCCTTATACACTTTTAGAAATATACATAATTTTAAAAAACATTGACATTGGATCCGAAACAGTTGGCTAAAAATATTTTAAAAAATGAATTATCACCGTGTTCTGAGCTTTTCTAAAAGTTAGTTAAAAACAGATTGCAAGATTTGTACTGGTAACACTGACGAAGGCAGCAGGGACCCGAAACAGTTGGCTAAAGATATTAAAAAGATTCATTTTCACCGTGTTCTGAACTATTCTGAAAGTTTCAAATGTGTAGCTAGTCGGGAAGTTAGTTAAATAATTTTTCTGTTGAACCATATAAACGCTGCCAAAGGCAGCAGTGACCCGAAACAATTGGCTAAAAATATTTTTAAAATGCATTGTCTCCGTGTTTTGAGCTTTTCCGGAAGTTTTAAATGTCTAGCTAGTCGGGAAGTTAGTTAAAAATCGATTGCAAGCTTTGTACTGGTAACGCTGCCGAAGATAGCAGGGACCCTAAACAGTTGGCTAAAAGTATTAAAAGAATGCATTTTCACCGTGTTCTGATCTAGTCTGAAAGTTTCAAATGTCTAGCTAGTCGGGAAGTTAGTTAAATAAATTTTCTGTTCAATCACATAAACGTTGCTGAAGGCAGCAGGTATCGGAAACAGTTGGCTAAAAATATTTAAAAAATGCATTGTCAACGTGTTCTGAGCTTTTCTGAAAGTTTCAAATGTCTAGCTAGTCGGGAAGTCAGTTAAATTGCAAGATTTGTCCAAACCGTTTTTGAGTTATTACCGTTTTTGGATACATTATGGCCAAAACCTATGTATTTTTGGTCATTATGAACCTAATTTTCCTAAATATCCCCAAAACGGAAAATCATACAAAGTCCAAAAAGGGAGGTGCACAACTAGATGTTATAACAAACCTATGTACCAATTCGCAACTTTCTACGTCCAACCGTTTTTGAGTTATGCGACATACGCACACACAGACAGACACACACACACACACATACACATACAGACGTCACGAAAAATCGTGTAAAGTCCCTTATATCTCTAAAACGAGAGCTCGTGTTAAGACAACACTTGCAGGTGTACAACTAGACAACATGACAGTCACACGTATAAATTGGCAACATTCAGCGATCATTCGTTTTCGAACAATATGAAATACAAAATCCATTTCGCAAATCGGGATTACTATACTTCCTTTGAAACCTTTGGACGGCCCCTGCCTGCCTGGGCTCGGCCAAGCTTAACGGGTTGGATGCCGTCCGCCGGAGCGAATAAATCGCCAGATCACCGCGTGGAAGCTGCTGGGCAGCAATGTAACTAGACGCCAAAGCTCAGGAATTGCAGCACGCTCCAGATGTTAAGGAATTTGGAATAAGTGCACTAACTAGCTGAGAGTCGAAATAACCGGAATTATACAAAATTAAACAATTTTGAATTTAGGCAGGGAGGGAAAAAAAAAGAAAAAAAACGCTGGATGAGCCGCTAAAGTTAGTTGTGCACACAATAATTAAAGCCGAAAGAGGAGGCCATTTGAAAAGGGGAAGGGGACAACACTTATGATTTGAGAAAGACGAGGGAGGAACTATGAGAGTATAATTAAAAAAAAAAATTACGTGAAGCCACTGGGGGATGGAAGATAGTTTTGGGCGCGTAGCGAAAATTTTGAAGTTTTTGAAGTGGCAAGGCCTAATCCTAATTGGGAGGGAAATTACTATGCGCAGGGAGGCCGAATGGAGAAGAGAAAGAGGGGCCATCGCAATACTATACTTCCTTATACTTTGTATAAGGAAGTAAAAAATTAATAAAAAACGCTGAATTAACGGAAATCGTGCAAAAGCGGAAAATCGCGGATCCGCGGAAGAATCTCATGCCTGTTAATAAAATTGAAATATGTTATTCATATACACAAAATAATGCTTTCTACAGAATCTAGTATGATTAGCATTAAATTTACTGGGCCACACAAAAATATTCATTTACATTGAAGTCTTTTATTGCAAATTTGCTGGAATTGCATTTTCGTTCGCATTAATTAAGCAATATAACACTTTTTTTAAAATTTTTGAAGTGGAAATATGATTTTAATTTAAGTATCTATTTGTCCGACTGTCCAGTTTGTCCATCTTCCCGCCCAAGTGTCTGTAAATATTGTCAGAAATTTTACAAAATTATATATGTTATTCAAATTCGCTATGGAATGTTCCCCATTTTAAATTACATTAATAGATTCTGTGCAACTGATTTGTGTACAGAACCCCCCCCCCCCTAAAAAAAGAAAAAAAAAAAAAAAAAAAAGCCAATGCATTGCATTTTAGGACAGACATTTTATAAATTAAAGAACTTTCTATTGTAAAAATCATACAGAAATTGTCATTGATTTTTAACATGCTAAAATAATATTTTTTATAGAATATAATTTTGTTATCCTTCAGATTTACAGAGCTGCACTAATATTCAGGACTATGACTCAGAGAGACTAGTCTTGTGTGCAAAAAAAAAAGCATTTTCTGCGATTTGAGTTTTGGATTTTTAAGAGGAGAGGGTAAAAACGATTTTCGGAAGCAAATTTAGCAAAATACGGGTTTTTGAGTAAAACTCTACCAATAATAGCCCAAATGTATAGAAAATCGCCAAGAGTCTTCTTGAGGATATTTCCAAAAACTTACTTTTGATTTTTTCCGATTTTCGATATTTGGGGGGGGGGGGGAGTTACGAGGGGGCAAATTCGACCCCCTCTTTTAGCGATAATTTCGTCCGTGGAAATCTATAAGAGCTAAGGTCACAAATTTTAGTGTGTGGCTTACTTACGTGTGTCCAACACCCATTGAAACGGGATTTTGCGAAACCCTTCCCTTTCCACCACTTGGGGTAAGGGGAAATAAACACGTTTCGAAGCATAAATTTGCTTTAAATTATCTCAGTAAGATTAAATTTTATGTGTAAGCTGTTTATGCGTTCCCAACACGCGCTATAAAGGGATTTTACGAAATTTCTTCCTCCCCCCCCCCATTTAAGGGCAAGGGGGGGGGGGAATAAACACGTTCCCAAGCATATATTTGCTTCAAATTATCTCAGTAAAATTAAATTTTATGTGTAAATCGTTTATACGTTCCCAACACGCACTATAAAGGGATTTTATGAAAGTTCTCCTTCCCCCTTTAAGGGCAGGGGGGAAATAAACACGTTTAAAAACATAACTTTGCTTCAAATTATCTCAGTAAGATTAAATTTTATGTGTGGGTTGTTTATGCGTTCCCAACACGCACTATAAAGGGATTTTACGAAATTTCTCCCTCTCCCCTTTAAGAGCGGGGAGGGGGGGAAACACGCTTATAAGAGTTACTGTGCTCCAAATTATCTCCAGATAGCGATTTTTTTATCTGTAGATTGGTTATGCGTACTCAAGACACACACTGTAAAGGGATTTTGTAAAATTCCACCATATCCCCCTTGGATGTGGGGTGGGGGAAATCATTTTTTCATGCGCAACTCTGCTCTGAACTATCTTAGGTGATTTTTTATGCGTGGGCTGGTTATGCTTTTGCAACACGCATTATAAAGGGATTTAGTGAAATTTTCTCTTTCCTCTCTTTAAAGGGGGGGGGGACAAAAACACATTTTAAAAAGTAACTTTGCTTCAAATTATCTCAGGAAAGCGATTTTTTGATACGTCGATTGGTTATGCGTACTCAACACACACAAATTACAAAGGGATTATTTGAAATTCCGTGTTATTACCTCTTCCCTTTTTGAGGGTTGTTGGGTAAAAAACATGTTTTCACACGTAACTTTGTTCAAAATTACCACAGAATGGCAATTTTTGATGTGTGGACTGCTTATACGTATTCAACACACACTACAAAGTGATTTTGTGAAATTACACCCTTCCGCCCTTAGGGGGCGAGGGGGCAAAAACATGTATTCATGCGTAACTCTGAGGTAAATTATCTTAGGAAGGACCTTTTTGATGTGTGGGTCAGTTACATGTATTTAACTGATAATACACAGGCTGTTCGCAGATTTTTTAGACGATTTTATTTCGCAGTAAGAAAAAATTCGTTTGCATGGAGAATTTTATTTTTACAACAGTTGTATTTTTGGAAGTTTTATTTATCTTCTGATATTTAGAATTTTTGTTTAAATGCAAAAATGCGCTTTTAAAAAGGCAGTGGATGGAAGGATAGGTTTCCGCTCTTTCCAAAGAGAGTTTTTAGTGAAATCTTTATGAAAAGCATTTATCAGGAGAAAAATGGAAAAATGTCGAAACAATAGATGATTCTTGGGTCTATTTAAATGGTTGCAATAAAAAAAGATCAATTTATTATCACAAAAGTGGAGAAAAAATTTTTGCTACATGGTTCAAAGCATCAAAAGAAATTTTTTCTAAAGGATTTATGATTGCCACTGGTTTTTCATACAAGCGCAAGATAGAAGCAAAAAAAAATGTGACAAAAATGTCAAAATCAGCTCTAAATACTATCAAGAACATATTTTAATTCCAATTTTTAAAAATGAAAATCCAGATCTTTATCCACAATGCTATCAATCCGTTGAACTGTATCAAGACAAAACAAGCAGCCCCACATCGCAATCCGCAATTGCTTTTCTAGAAAAAAATGGAACAAAAAACGGGAATTAAAACCATACCCTTCACTGATATTCCTGCTAAATCTCTTGATGTATCACTGTTGGATTTTTGTGTTTTTTTACTCTTAAAATCAACATTATCCAAACGCCAACCTACAACGCTTTGTGGACTTTGGAAAGCCGTTCAAGAGGAGTAGAAAAATATACCTCTTCCGATATTATAAAAAGCATTATTATCATAGAAATTACGATGTAGAATGATAGTCACAAGGGCTATCAAACTGAACAATTAAAACACGAAATATGAGTGAAATTGCTTCAGTACACTCCATCAAAATCGTCTAAAAAATGTGCGAACAGCCTCTGTATAAAGTGATTTTGCAAAATTTGCTCCCCCTGCTTCCCTTTAAGAATGAGGCTAAAAAAACCATGTTTTAAAACATAACTCTGCCTCAAATAATCTCAGGATCTCAATTTTTTAATGTGTCGGTTATGTACGTGTGTGCAACATGAACTATAAAGGGATTTTGTGAAATTACTCCTACCCACCTCGTAGGGGTGGGCGGGGCAAAAAACACGTTTCCTAGCTTAAATGTGCTCCAAATTACCTTTGAATAGCAAATTTTGGTGTGTGGGTTTTGATTAAATGTACTTAAATATGCACTTTGATGTGATTTTGCAAATCTTCCCACTTTACCCGCGAGGAAGGGGGAGTAAAATGCAGGCAAGGTGCTACCGAAGGCATTGTTTCTCCAGACTCAAAGTGTGGCGTGTGGGAAAACCGCTACAGAAGGTAGCGAGAAATTTAACCTTAGATTTTGACTGATTTCAATGATTTTTTTTTTTTTTTTTTAATTATTATGTTGATATGGTATTTTGAGAAATCATTTCAGTATAATTACCAGCGAAGCGGGCAAATCTGCTGGTTTCAAATAAAATAAATAAATACTATGAGAGGCAAACAGGCTTTTTCACCCTTTTACCATACACATTTTACATACCATCCTCATAAGAAATATAGTAATAAATGAAATATGTAATTAAATATATCTCAAGAGAAAACTTATAATTGAGTAAATAATTACTTGAACAATGATATAGCGCATTTCTTACATTCATATCCATTACACCATAAATATTTTTAAATAAACCTTTTGAGATAACTTAATTGTCTTACAGGTAAAATAATTTTTTTATTCTACTGTTATTCATAATATTTTTAAGCTTTTAAGGAATCTTATTTTAAAAATCAAAAATACACAAATTTATGCCTAATTAAATTAACAGAAAGACATTAATTTACAAATATAAAGTTGGTGTTCTATAACGTAACAGATGACGCCACTACACATTTTTAAATGCTTTTAAATAATTAGGTAATTATGTCTAGCACAAAATTGTTCATGATTTAAAACACATTAAAAACTAGTATGTTGTGGCCACCACAAGACTTTCTTCTCTATTTTCCTATACATATTCACTCAGTAACAATATTAAAAAAAAAGAAAAAAGAAAGAAAAAAGGAAAAAAAAAAAAAAAACGATTTTTTTTCTATTTTTTTTTTATCAAAAGTAAAAAAGAAAAAAAAAAATCGGTAACTTTGTTTTAAATTATCACTTATTTATAGTTCAACTATTCGTGTTAAAGGTACTGACTAATATGAATTTTTTTTCAAAGTTTTTTTTTTTTTTTTTTGTTTTTGTTAAAAGTAAAAAAAAATTGATAACTTTGTTTTAAATTATCACAGATTCATAGTTCAACCATTCGTTTTAAAGGTATTGACGAGACCTTTCGAAAGATACCCATCTTGAAAATTTACTCCCCTCGAGGGGGGACTTCCCCCACAGGGTGGGGGGTGGCGAGGCTCCTACACATACAAAAAAATTTTCCCAGTTGACTATCTATTATAAATAATTCTTGAAAATTTCATAATGATTACTAAAAAATAATTCTCTTTATGCACATTTATACAAAATTTTGTCCTATATCACCATGTTAAAAATTTAGAAAAAGCGGAATGGCAACGCAACCTTTAAGACAATTTTTACTAAAAGTTGATAGGCACTAATTTACGTCAAGGTGCAACTGCATACCAATTTGTATGAAATTCTGTACAGTAGTTCCTGAGATACAGTTGCCACAAACACACACAGACATTTTCTGAAAATGGCCAAATCGTGTTCTACAGTTCTCAAAACTTGTAAATCCATCAAAAACCCGAGGTCGAAAATTTTTATGAATCCAATACTTTCTTCTATTGAATATCGAAGAAAGTAATAAAAAATACTTAGATATTAAAACTCGAGTAATGTGGTGTAGATTTAGCAAGTTAAAAAAATTATGTTTAGAAAATATATAAACATAGAATCGCTTCGCAAATTTTTTTCGTTTAACTCATCTGTATGTAACAATCTTCTAAATTTTCAATTGTTACGTATAGTAATAGTATTCTCTGAAGTAGATTTTAACTTTATTAGAAAATGGAGATAGCAGATTTGTTTTTGAAAAGAAAGATATTTTACCGAAAGATAAGGGAAAAAATATCTCTACTACAGAATGTTTCTCTGTATGTAAAGCATGACGTCAGAGCTGACTGTACAGGAAACATCCAATCAGGAGTACTGAAATTCGCCCGTGTTCAAACTCGTGTAAAGATTGTAAATATTTTTCCTGGCTCTGGTATTTTTCATATAGTTGGTATAAAAATCAGCCTTCCACTCCAATTATCAGAAATGAATTTTCAAGGCTAATGAATAAAATTTCTAATTTAAGTATTAGTGTTATATATCATAAAATTGTTTAACAAATTTCGGTGTTCTATTAAAGTTGGTAGTGATCGAAAAATTATTTAAAAACTCATTCGAAACCATCCCTAAATTCTTCTTTAAATCTGGTAAGGATGTTTTTAAACAAAATTACTTTTTAGCAGAATTATTAGATGAGTACTGATCAACTACTTTCAAGGTTTCAATAAACAGGGGTACGTCTAACTGATTTATGTAAGGAAAACCCTAAACATTAACCGTCCCTCTTGATAAATATTTGAGAGAAAATTGCTATTACCTGATGTAGAGTAAGAAGACGAAATATAATTTTAGAATTTCATTAAACAAATTAGTGTTAATATCATTATTCTTAAATTAAATTGATTGTTTTTATTCTCACAACCCCAAATTCAAAGAAATTTTTACTTTATTTTTCATTGCTTATATTTAAAAAGATAAAGGGGGAATTCATTTATTACTTTATTCTATATTCAATAGAAGAAAGTATTGGATTCGTAAAAATTTTCGACCTCGAGTTTTTGATGGATTTACACGTTTTGAGAGCTGTAGAACACGATTTGACCATTTTTAGAAAATGTCTGTCTCTGTGTGTGTGTGTGTGACAAAATTTTGTGGCAACGGTATCTCAGGAACTACTGCACAGAATTTCATACAAATTGGTATGTAGTTGCACCTTGATATAAATTAGTACCTATCAACTTTTGGTAAAAATTGTCTTACAGGTTACGTTGCCATCCCGCTTTTTCTAAATTTTTAACACGGTGATATAGGACAAAATTTTGTATAAATGTGCATAAAGAGAATTATTTTTAAGTAATCATTACGAAATTTACAAGAATTATTTTTAATAGAGATAGTCAACTAGGAAAAAAATTTTCTAAGTGTAGGAGCCTCGCCACAGGGGAGTAAATTTTCAAGATGGGTATCTTTCGAAAGGTTTCGTCAATACCTTTAAAACTGTGATAATTTAAAACAAAGTTATCGATTTGTTTTACTTTAAACGAAAAAAATCTTAGAAAAAAAAAAATCTTTTTTTTTTTCCCCTTTTTAAAGAAATTTAACCAAACTTGGTATTTAGTTGGCCCCTCACATAAACTGGTGTTGATTAGATTTGGGATCAGTCGTTCAACAGGTGGCTCTGTGATCGTATTTTTTTCTAAATTTTTAACATGGCAGCATAGGACAAAATTTCGTATGAATGTACATAATGAGAGTTATTCTTAACCTGTGATTGTAAAATTAATATGAATTATTGATAATAGTAGTAGTTAATTAGGAAAAAAAATTGTGCATGTGGGGGCATCGCTTCCCCTCTGGGGGGAAGTACCGCCGGGGGGGGGGGTAAATTTTCAAGATGGGTATCTTTCGAAAGGTCTCGTCAATACCTTTAAAACGAATGGTTGAACTATAAATATGTGATAATTTAAAACAAAGTTATCGATTTTCTTTACTTTTAACGGATTTTTTTTTTTTTTTTTTTTTTTTTTTTAAATATTGTTATTGAGTGAATTTGTGTAGAAAAATATAGAAGAAAGTATTGTGGTGGCCACAACATACTATTATATACTTTTAGCATTATATTAAAACAATGTAACAATGCAATTCAATCATCTGAAAATGTCTCACTATAACTATTAATTCAATTTAAGGAAAAATTGCTTGAAGGGGAATTTTTAGTTTGTGCTTTTTTGTGTATGCATTTTCTATTTATATCTGTTTATATTTTTAAATTCATGATAATTTTAGTTTCCTTATGCATATTACTTAATACATCATGATAGGCTTTTAAATGTAACATGCCGCATAGAAATGCAGACATATATTAGAATAAAAAAAGCGAAATGTTGAGAAAAAAAAAAAATGTCCTCAATCGAATACTGTTTATTTCACAAAAAAGTTGAGAATCTTCGTTCACTTCTAATTTTGATAAATTGCTAAAAATCGTTCAACATATTGAAACATATTTCCCTCCCTAAAAAGTCCTTAATTTACAAATTAAATTTTATTTTTATTTTTTTCTCGATATAACTACCGAATGAACTAACACACCCAGTCGTTGTTAAAGGTAAAATTGTTTACCCAACTTCTCAGTTTGTACGTGAACTCAGTTCACTACCTGAACTTAATTTTTCCTCCAAAACAAAGTCCTTTCTTAAGGTTTTAAGGAGCTACACATTCTTTAATTTGTTTTTTCAGGAAATGCCATAATTTAGGTTGTTTTCATATGATTTAATAACTTTACATCATACAGAGAAATTTAGATTGGAAATTCAATGAGGAAAGGGTCAGTTCTTTTTTTTTCCCCATACGTAAATTGGGGGGGGGAAAAAATCCCATCTGTAATTTTTCTTCTTTGATTAAATGCTTAAATTGGTTTATTAAATAATTTTTTCTAATTGTATAGAAACAATTCACCAACGAAATAATTTTTGTTAATATAATTTGATTTAAAACCTGAATTAGATCAGGCAACTGCGTTAAGTTAAAAAATCTCTCCAGAGAAATTATTGCTCTAAAGATTGGGGAATAAAATATCGGTGTCCAAAATCATTTTATCGACTCTCTTAGTTACTCTCTGAAAATGACTGACAAAATCAAACTCCTCTACTACGTCTAATGGCACCGGTTATGTACCAAAAATTCAAAAAGAAGGCTAACTAGTGGAGCTCAGCTAGTAAAATATATAAATAGATGGCAATCCCCACCCACTTTACTCACGTATATTTTCGAAAATCTGGTGAGTTTGGGGGCGAACATTTTAAAATTTTACACTCAAAAAATCTAACTTTCTATCTTTTATAACTTAAATTCTAAAAATAGTCGATAAAATTTAGTGATTTGTTAAACTTATGCGCAATTTCGGTTCTTTGTAAAGGATTTAAAAATTTTATAGGTATGGAAATACATGAATTATGCCTTAATTTAACCATGCCTTACGTTTTATATATTGCATTATGAGATTTACCAGTACTACTACAGGAAAAAAAACTTTTTTTTTTTTTTCTTTTTTTTTTTCACACTGAGACCAGTCCTAAAATTGTATGTTTTTTTGAGTTGTGTCCCCTGTTGCAGTCAATGAGCGACTTCCTTTAACCCTTTAACGTTCACTACTTAATTTATTTTAAAAATTACTAAACTAATTTTAAAAATGGCTTTTAGACACATAGCTGATCATAAATATTTAAAAAATAAAAAACTAGCATTGTTCCTTTTCGAGAAAGTTTTGGTTTGAAACATCTGTAAGTTAACCTTATCAAATTCAAATAATATTTAATTTAATAAATAAAACACTTTGTAAGTAAACATTATCAACTACAAAAACTCGTAAAAGTTGCACAGATGCCAACATTTCAATTTATTCAGTATTTTAACCCTTTGCAGCGCAGGGTAATTCGTATCATTTAAATTACACTGCCACCGGAATTTACAAACATAATTAAAATACAAGAAATTTTAAATTTTCACGTTAAAAAAGGGTCTTTTCTGCTATGTTTTAAGTCAAAATTTTTGCTAAAAAATTTCCGGGATGAGTTTTTGCACTTGAGAATTAAAATTAGGTGTTCCATCAGCGGGAACACTGCGACTGAAAGGGTTAAACAGAAAGATTATTAATACTCTTAAATTTCTCGTTAAGAACGCAAGCTTTTGTGAAGTATTTTGTAAGATTGGGTACTTGTTATTCCAGAAACTACCAATATATTTCTTATATATTGGTAGCATGGACAATATAATTCATTTGTTAGCAAGCCCCTGCGAAAATTCCGCATTTTATTTATCTCTTCGTTAACTTTAAAATTCAAAATTATTATTGATATTTTATAGACGTCATTTTTTCATATGCATGAGCAAATTTAATATTTTATTTTATTTATTTATTTATTTATTTTCACGAGAAAGCATATTTCATTTTATGTTGGAAAAAAAAAAAGACAACAATTAAAAATTTAAATGTCTATTTAAAAGCTATGTATATTTTCATATTTTAATTAATTTTAAAAAATCTAATCAAAACTTCGTTACAAATAAGGTACCCAATGAAAGGGGCGATTTTTCTGAATCCGTCGGATTAAACAGCTCATCGATCGGACAATTAGATTTTTTAAAATTAACTAAAGTATGAAAATGAAGTGGCAACTTGCGTTCACACACAGACCGAGTCGAAGGAAATCTCTTAAACCTTTTCTTAAGCCTATTTTTAAGCGTGACAGAGTCAGTGACGAGCGTAACTATATATGCTGATGATATATCAGTGGCGTCTCATGGCTAATGTTTTGGGTATGCTGCATTTTTCTATCACTTTACAATGTTGACTCTAAGTGCAATACATAATGCAAAAAGTTAAAAAAAAAAAAAAAAAAATCTTATTCAATAAATTTTAATTTTAACAGCTGCTCAATACACTTTACCACTTGGCGTTACCTAAACGTAGCCTACCCCCTCCTTTTTTTTCCCTGGTAAAAGTTTGCATTGCAATAAGATGAAATTTGCTATTGTTTCTTATTTACATTTTTTAAATGGTACAATGCACAAAAAATTGAGGAACAGAAAAAAAAATGATTTATTAAATAATATGATTTTATAAAGGTACCCTAAAAATAAGCGAAAAATTTTTGAAAAATTGTGGTCATATTGAAGAAATTATGAAAATAAAATAATATAAAGTTTGAAAAGCATTTAAAAAGGTTAGAGAGAAAGTTTATACCTGAAAAAAAAGAATCTGCTCAACTTTGAATGCTTTTTTGGTTTTTCTTTCTACTTTCTCTGATCCATTTTGACGGGAAGTAACGGGTTCGATCCCAGGTCACGCTCGTCGACCTAGTCGCTCATTTTTTCCCGTAGTTTTCCCTGAAATTTCTGTAAATACAGGCTATGCCCTTTTAGGAAGACCCCCAATAGAGGGCACACCACCCAGGCAAAGGACCCTAGTTTGTCTATCAACCTTAATCGTCACATCACTGTTAAAAAAATGCAGAAAAAATACAGAAATTCTCTGTAATTTCAGAAAAAAAGTCGTAAAATACGTTTTGTCTACGTAATTTTTTCGTAATTTACGCCTTTTTTTCTGAAATTACAAAAAATTTCTGTATTTTTTCTGCATTTTTTTAACAGTGCACCACACCTCTTACCGAAGTACATGGTTAAGATTGTGTTTGAGTTAAATTTTCGATATTAGGTTTGTAATGTAAGTTTTGAGATCCTTCTGAATCCGAAAAATAGGATTTTAGCGATTGGTCTGTAGTCTATGATATTCTTGAGATCTGTTATCAGCATATCTCAAGAACAAATACTAATTGCCGAAATGTCAACAGAGGCCTGCACGTGGAGACTCAAAAATATTAAAATAGGGGAGATGATTTTTTCTTTGAGAGAAAATACTAGATAAGGGATCACCGAATGACTGGATGTTTACTAATTCCCAACCTGTCTCTCAACTTGGCATCCCTTCAAGATTTGAACTCCTCCTCACTGCTAGGCGTAGGAAACGTGGTTACACTATACAGAAATAGCTGTATAGTTTTAAGTGCCAGTATTGGGTGTGGATCGTATACAGGGACACATCAAAAGTTTTCTTACCATTACGGCTTATGAGCAAAATTTCATTTAAACGCATTTTAACCCTCGCTTTCCCAAGATGAGGTCATTTTGACCCCATTTTGAAGTTGAATTTTAGTTAAGCCCGCCTCATTCAAAAAGTAGGCTAATTCGCCAGGAATAGCAAACGTAACCAGTGGAATGTTGTAACTTCTAAACGAAACAAAAAGGGTGATTTTCGCCAAATGTGCCAAGCGGCACCTGAAAGCAATTTTTCTGCAGCAACGCCTTGATCTTGGGAAAGCGAGGGTTAACATAGTTGCATTGCATTCAAGGAAATGAATTTAACATACATTTTCGTGATACTTAAAAGTATGTTTTCTGTAGAAAATGTGTGCTTATACTTAATGAACAGGACAACGTAAAAAATGTTTCGATAATGTCACGTTGTCATCTAAATTACATCAAATTTTGAGCACTTATTCATGAGCTACATAGAATAAATTGTATATTTTTTATTCGTTTATATAATGTTTATGGTTCGTTGACAAGGACACAGAAACTTCTTCATACTTGCTACAATTTTTCATAAAAATTCCTTATTTTCCACTTTTTACGGCACTTTATTATAAACATTCTATTTTAAAAATGCATTCTTTCTTTTTTTTTTTTTTTTTTTTAGGACTGAGGGCCTATTAGTCTCAATCTGGGATTTTTGCGTTGTCGATTTCGATAGTTGGACATTTGTCGAAATCTAAAATTTATAGAAAATATAATTAAATAATTTGAAAGCGATGTTATAATTTGAAAAAAGAAAAAAAATAATAATAATAGTCTTCCGTCCTAAACTAAATTCTGCTTTTGCCGGAATTTCATCAAAATCTTTTATTATTATTATTATTATTGAAAGAAAAAGAAAAGAAAATTTATAATAATCAGTATCGTTACAAGCGATATCGAAGAAATTTTTTTTTTAATAATTTTGAATTAGGAAATAAAAAGTGCACGTGAAATATTATAATATGAAATAAAAATAAGTAAAAACTAGTATGTTGTGGCCGCCACAAGACTTTCTTCTATATTTTCCTATACAAATCCACTCAATAAAAAAAATATAAAAAAAATTACAATTTTTTTTCCAATTTTTTTTTGTTAAAGTAAAAAAAAAAAAAAAATCGATAAATTTGTTTTAAATTATCACAGATTTATAGTTCAACCATTCGTTTTAAAGGCATTGACGAGACCTTTCGAAAGATAACCATCTTGAAAATTTACCCTCCCCCCCCCCCCCCCCGGGGGGAAGAGATGCCCCCACATGCACAATTTTTTTCCCTAATTAACTACTACTATTATCGATAATTCATATTAATTTTACAATCACAGGTTAAGAATAACTCTCATTATGTACATTTATACGAAATTTTTTCCTATACTGCCATGTTAAAAATTTACAACAAATACGATCACAGCGCCAACGTTGAGCGATTGATCCCCAAATCTAATCAGCACCAGTTTATGTCAGGGGCCAACTAAATACCAAGTTTGGTTAAATTTCGTTATAAAAATATATATATATATATATATATATATATAAATATACGATTTTTTTCTAAGTTTTTTTCGTTAAAAGTAAAAAAAATCGATAACTTTGTTTTAAATTATCAGAGATTTTTAGTTCAACCATTCATTTTAAAGGTATTGACGAGACCTTTCGAAAGATACCCATCTTGAAAATTTACTCCCCTCGAGGGGGGACTTCCCCCCAGGGGGTATCGCAAGGCTCCTACACATACAAATTTTTTTCCCAGTTGACTATCTGTATTATAAATAATTCTTGTAAATTTCATAATGATTACTAAAAAATAATTCTCTTAATGCACATTTATGAAAAATTTTGTCCTATATTACCATGTTAAAAATTTAGAAAAAGCGGGATGGTAACGCAACCTGTAAGACAATTTTTACCAAAAGTTCATAGGCACTAATTTATGTCAAGGTGCTACTACATACCAACTTGTATGAAATTCGGTGCAGTAGTTCCTGAGATATAGTTGCCACAAAATTTTGTCACACACACACACACAAAAACACACACAGACAGACTGACGGACAGACAGACAGACATTTTCTAAAAATTGTCAAATCGTGTTCTACAGCTCTCAAAACGTGTAAATCCATCAAAAAACCGAGGTCGAAAATTTTTACGAATCCAATACTTTCTTCTACTGAATATAGAAGAAAGTAAAAATGAATTTAATGATTTAATGTTTTTGTTTTTCGGGGGCTGCTCATGCATATAAAAAATGCGTATTAAAACGAGTCGAAGAAGGAAGCGAAATAAGTATTGAGTTATGTTACGATAAATACGATATATAATATGATACGATATAATTAGACCTATCGTCCAGGGTTAGTAGGCATTTTCGTTGAAAGAAATTGTTTGTTCGTTCGGTGCAACTTGCACATTAGTCCCGTGAGGTACAACTTTCACATTAGTCCCTTGAGGTACAACTTTCACTTTAGTCCCGTTAGGTACAAATTGCACATTAGTCCCCTTTAAATAAATATATATATATACTTTTTTTTTTTTTTTGCCAGACATATTAATTCATCGAAAATATAAGTGACAGATTCCTTTTCAAAAATACTCTCGTATAAATCTGATTTAAAAATTAGTAATGTTGGTAGCTATGATTACACATATAATAGTGGTAAAAACATGGTTAAATCAATGTTATGATGGTTAAAAATAAGAATAACTTTTCAAAAATACGCATCAGAAAATACAAATTAATGCAATTTGTTCCAAAACTGTTTCGCTGTACTGAGTAACATAGAAAACCTATGCTTAGATACACTACATTTTAAAGTTTATACAACATACAATTTAAGGCTTCTTATCAGAGAGAGTAATGAATTTTTTAATTGTAGAAACGAGAATTTTTGAGAATAATCAATATCCTTTTCATATCGGTAGATGGCAGCACTACAAATTAATGATCATGAGTCTTCTAAAAGGGAGCTTTTGAGAATAATCAATACCTTCTCACAGCGGTAGATGGCAGCACTACACAATCATTTTATATTCATGGGTATTATGATTACACAAGCAGTTCTGCAGAAACCTTTGCTATGAACACAAAAGCTCATATGCATGTATGTTTTTTTTTTTTTTTTTTTTTTTTTTTAGGGGTAAAAAAAAAGGAACCAACTGGGTTGGGTTTTTCGTGTTTTTACACATAAAATCCAAAAAACGAATTTTTTCTGTTGAATAAATAATACATGAGAGTTGCTAAAAGAAGCTTAAAAATTAAACATTTGTTTTTTCAGACTATGTGTTTACATAAATTTTACAGTCTGACTTAGTTTCCTAAAATATAAATTTTTGGATAAATTTAAATTTTACGAGATATTTAAAAAATATTTTTATTTTAGTCTTAATATGCTATTCAAAACTTAAAATTCAGGTATTTTTATACTGACCACATTTAACTGACCACTGTTATGTGAAGTGACCAATAAGAATATTTTTTTTTTTTTTTTTTTGTTTAATGTAATATTGATAATAAATTCAACTTTTTTTGGATATTTAGTGTTATACTACTTCTCTAATATGGAAATCGTCTGCATTATCATGGAAGACAATTTTTTTTAATAATAATTATAATAAATTATTTTTACTGAGTGATTTGTATAGGAAAATATAGAAGAAAGTCATGTGGTGGCCACAACACACTAGTTATTTGTTGTTAGTGGATGTGCTTTACTAATAATATTTTACGATTCCAGGAAAGCTGTTCGGGAATTGAAATAAATTCCTCATAGAGATATGGTAAATGATGTATGTTTTAAGCTAAATATTCATCGCTTTTTTTTTTTTTTTTTTTTTTTTTAATTTTATTTTAAGGTTGATTTTTAGAAATCGACATATTGCAGTTATATATAGGTACAATAGCACCCTAAAAATTAAAGTACAACGCTTTTCTTCATTTTCTTCTTTTGTACATAACACTTAAGTTTAAGACAAACATGTGAATATAAAATTTGGATTGCATATTCGTTATCAAACTATTATTCGAATTTTATATAACTTTAATAAAAGTAATAATTTTTAAACGGTCATAACTTCAGTTTTTCTCAGAAGTAAGCATTGGAAGAAAATAAATAAATAAACAATTTTAGAAAAGACAACTAAATGAGAAAGGGCTTTAAAGTTTCATTACAGATACGTGAAGGCACACGTACTTCCCAATTTTAAATTAAAATCTGATTTTACTCCTCTGTATTCATTTTTCTTTTTCTTCCATTAGGGAATTTTAAAAAATATAATTATGAATTTGTAATCTTTCATTATTCTTATAGTGAAATTGTCAATAAATAATTTTAAATCTAACATTTCATCCAATTTTCATGTTCGTATGTATGTTTTTTTTTTAAGTTATTCACATACGGGAAAAAAAAAAAAAAAAAAAAAAAAAAAACGAAAATAAAGAATATTATATATGTTGGTGGTGGGTCTCCTCTTCGTTTAGGACTTAATGGAATATTTGTTTTGCTGGTGGTGTCACCTGTCGACAACATCAGTAAATAAAGAAAATGTAGTGCTGCCACCTGTTGGTAAATACAGACAACGAAATCATGCATTTACTTTGAATGCGAGAACTAGAACTTTTTACAATGACTCTTACGGAGAGTATTCCATCCAAGCTTAGAGCCCATGTAAAGTTTATTGGACTTAACCCATACACCTATACTACAACTTAAGTGATTTTTAATTAAAACAATCAGTTCAGTAATCATATGAAAATTTAAAAACATAAATAATATCATGTAAAAATAATTTTTGTTACCCTTTAATTTCAGAATTATACAAACCAAATTAAAATAATAATAACAACAATAGTAATAAATTAAGAAAAAAAGTTATGTGTAGTTAAGACCTCATGACCAAAGTGTAAGCTTCTACTGTGAATTATTTAGAAATTAATTTTAGTTTTTTGTATTGATCACTGTATTGTTTTTATTTTCCATTAAATTTTTGAATAGGTTACTTGCTATAGAAATACTTCAGTGGGCCATGCATCCGGCAATCACCGCCCTACTAGTGGTCGAGAGGTTCTGCGCTCGAAGCTGGCAGCCGTGAGGTGCCGGGATCGATCCCATGTCGCACTAACCGGGCTATCCGTTCAGAATGTTTCATGGTTTTCCCAAAAATTTGTCTAAATATGCACTAGAATCCCTTAGGAAAAAAACTAGGAAGACGCTTCACCCCAGACTTAGGGCCTTATCAACGTCAGTTGTCCTTAAATCTAATTATTCCGGGTTCCCGCTGCCTTCGGCAGCGTTTATATGATTGAACAGAAAATTAAAAAACGTGGTACATAAAAACTTCTTTTTATCTTATAATTATTTACTTTAAAGTGTAACAGTCTTAACTCTCTTAATTTTAATTCATACGGCAGGGAAATTGTGTTGATTATTATTATTGCTATTATGTTGATTATTATTATATTTATTTATTTATTGTCGCTAAATGAAATGCTAAATAAGTTTTATTCTTTCAACAGTTAATATATACAATTTTTTTTTCCATTTCTTTACAGGAAATAGGGTGAATAACACAGTTTTCAGCTTGTATGCTGCCCTATATCGGAAATAATTTCCAGATTATTGGGTGTATTTTGAATTTTATTATTATTATCATTATTTTCGATATCATGCGTTTTATTTTTCTCTTCTGGCTAGTTTTAGTTTTCAGTATTAGTGAGTATTGATGATCGATGTCATACTTAACATTTTGATGTTAAAAATTCTCTTAATCTCCATTTAGTGGATTATACGTTTACATGGCATTTGAATTATAGTTTTCCTGCATTCTTCTGCATCTGTATTTGTGGATGACTTCATATTTCTTTTGGACACTTATGGTTATATTTATTTTATTTCTTATAGATAACAAATACCTATGTACAGGGTACTAAGAAAAGTCACGATTCAGCTTTTATCTCCGCAACCATTGGTCGCAGGCATATACTTCCAATTACAAAATGTTTAAATAAAAATGTAAGCATTTATGATGTGGCATATATATTAAAATTTAAATATAAAGACTCTTTCTTTTTTTTTTCTTTGTTTTTTTTTAATTACAAAAACTAACATTTTATTTAATCCTTAAGTTCCTATAGTCATATTTAGCAAATATGGACAATCATACTAACCAACACTACGCAAAATGTTTCACTTCTGTCCACCCGAAATAAACCGAGATATTTAGTTTCAATGTTTGTGAGTTTTTTTTTTTTTTTTTTTTTTTTTTTTTCATTTTCATGGACTTTATTGCGGACTTTTTAAAAGACCCTTGAATGAAGGCCGAAAAAATCTTTTATAAGTTTGTAAACACGAGCCTTATGTGAATTACATGGAATTGCCAATAAATGTATTTTTTCTTCTTCTTTAGATACGAAATGCCTAAAGGATTCTTGCCCCCCCCCTCACCACCACCCCTCCGAATGTTATTCTGCTGATCATCGAAAGCGTCCACTTAAAGGCAAAGGATTTGATTTGTGGTGTTTAAAACTCTTTATCTACTGACGGTACTCTAAAGTACCATTACTTTAAAAAGAGCGTAAAATCGAATTTATAGAAGAAATATCAAAGATATTTATAAGAAGGAAACAGATGTACCTCCCTTTAATCTCACTACAAAGCATTAGGTGATACATAGAGCCATTTTTGTTCCATAAGGGATTTTATAGAGTGCACTTGCTGTTTTTGCTTGATATTTTTCACGATCTTCATGTGTGTGTTATTAATTCCTATCCCACTAAATATGAGGAACATAAAGAGTAAATATTTCCCGACGCTTTTTTCACGTCGGAATATTTTTGTTCGACCTCTATGTACCAGTGGTACACTAAAGTACGACCTCACAAAATTCTCATTAATTATTGTGATGAGGTGATATGCATAATTTTTAACATATATATCTTTAAATAATGCACTTTAGTAACTAAAAATATATGTTTCAACCACAATTCTTGTCTGTATCATAATGCAGTAGATAAAGGGTTAAGCATGATTTTAATTGAAGTTCTCACTGGCAATTACTTGACAAGAAACATACCAGACGAAATGTGTTGCTGGAGTGGCATTATGTATCCACTCATCTTTAAAATTTTGAAAGTAAGAAAAATGAAATGTTATTTTTGAACATTCAGATTTTATAGAATTTAAATTTGTATTTTTAATTCTGTTCATCTCTACATATAACAAAAGAAGAGGTATGTGTGTGTGCGTGTGTCCATCGCTTCGTATTAAAACGACCGGAGATTCGTAATGACCTCTTTTGATGTACTTTGAGGCCTATTTCACAAATTTTCGATAAGTTTTTTTTTTTTTTTTTAATAAATTAAATTCTATAAATTTCTGAAATAATCAAATCTAGAGATGAAAATGTAAAAAGTAAACATAATTTCCGTGACCCATAAGCTCAGTTGTGTAGAACGTTTTGCTGGTAGTTGATAAAATTAATCTTATATAATACAGTGTCCTTTTTCTTTAAAGTAATTTTAATTGTTATTTTCACATTTTTAGCATATTGGTTGGAGCAATAAAAAAATATTTAGTTTCATAAATTACTTTGTTTCAGAAATAGATCCAAAATTAAATGACGGCTTAAAAAAATTAGCAACTTGCCACTTTTTGTTTGTTTTTTCCCTTCCGTGACCATCATCCGATTAAATATTATTATATTAAAATTGTGTGTTTCTTCAACTAAATGTAAATCAATTGAAATGGTGGCAAAATGGTCCAGCGTTTGGAAAATAATCTGCAAAAAGTACGGCATATTTCGTAAATCAAATCATTTAAAAAAAAACAGGGATTCCTTTGTTTTTTGCACAGAAATAATTACTTATTTTGGGAATCAGTTATGACAAAGTCTCAAAAACTAAGCAACTCGATACTTTTTTCTTCTCTGGTAAACATCATCAGAATTTCAGAATAAATTTAATAAGTAAAAATAATCTCCTATTTCGGCAATTATCGAAAAAAATCCGCATATTTCAGCAATCTGTTATTTAATGCCGCGCTATTATTTAAAATTCCTTTTTAATAGCTAAATGTATGCATTATAATAATACAATTTTTTTTTCTTTTAATTTAGAAAAAGAACTTCAAACAAAGAATGTCGGTCATTTTTTCCGAACTGCCCTATCAAGAACAAACAGCACGCTAAAAACTGCAAGGACAATGCGTATTAAAATGAGTAAAAATGCGTATTAAAACGAGTCGAAGAAGGAAGCGAAATAAGTATTGAGTTATATTACGATAAATACGATACATTATATGATACGATATATTAGACCTATAGTCCAGGTTAGTATGCATTTTCTTTGAAAGAAATAGTTTGTTTGTTCGGTGCAACTTGCACATTAGTCACGTGAGGTACAACTTTCACATTAGTCCCTTGAGGTACAACTTGCACTTTAGTCCCGTCAGGTACAACTTGCACATTAGTCCCTTTTAAATACATACATATATATATATATATATATATATATATTTCCCCTGCCAAGCATATTAATTCATCGAAAATATAAGTGAGAGATTCCTTTTGAAAAATACGCTCGTATAAATCTGATTTAAAAATTAGTAATGTTGGTAGCTATGATTACTATAATAGTGGTAAAAACATGGTTAAATCAATGTTATGATGGTCAAAAATAAGAATAACTTTTCAAAAATACAAATCAGAAAATACAAATTAATGCAATTTGTTTCAAAACTGTTTCGTTGTACTGAGTAACATAGAAAACCCATGCATAGATACACTACATTTTAAAGTTTACACAACATACAATTTAAGGCTTCCTATCAGATAGAGTAATGAATTTTTTAAATGTAGAAACGAGAATTTTTGAGAATAATCAATATCCTTTTTATATCGGTAGATGGCAGCACTACATAATAATGATTATGAAACTTCTAAAAGGGAGATTTTGAGAATAATCAATACCTTCTCACAGCGGTAGATGGCAGCACTACACAATCATTTCATATTCATGGGTATTATGATTACACAAGCAGAAACTGCAGAACCTTTGCTATGCAGTTCTGCAGAACCTTTGCAGTTCTGCAGAAACCTTTGCTATGAACACAAAAGCTCATATGCATGCATCTTTTTTTTTTTTTTCCCAGGGGTAAAAAAAAAGGAACCGACTGGGTTGGGTTTTCCGTGTCATTACACATAGAACCCAAAAAACGAATTTCTTTTGTTAAATAAATAATACATGAGAGTTGCTAAAAGAAGCTTAAAAATTAAACATATGTTTTTTCTGACTATGTGTTTACATAAATTTTACAGTCTGACTTTGTTTCCTAAAAAATAAATTTTTGGATGACTTTAAATTTTACGAGATATTTAAAAAATATTTTTATTTTAGTCTTAATATGCTATTCAAAACTTAAAATTCAGATATTTTCATACTGACCACAAACCAGTGATTCATCACTATTATGTAAAATGACCAATAAGAATTTTTTTTTTTTTTTTTTTTTTTTTTTTTTTGTGTAATATTGAGAATAAATTCAACTTTTTTTGGATATTTAGTTTTATACTACTTCTCTAATATGGAAATCGTCTGCATTATCATGGAAGATAAATTTTTTTAATAATAATTATAATAAATTACTTTTACTGAGTGATTTGTATAGGAAAATATAGAAGAAAGTCGTGTGGTGGTCACAACACACTAGTTATTTCTTGTTAGTGGATGTGCTTTACTAATAATATTTTACGATTCCAGGAAAGCTGTTCGGGAATTGAAATAAAATCCTCATAGAGATATGGTAAATAATGTATGTTTTAAGCTAATTTTTTTTTTAATTTAAGGTTGATTTTTAGAAATCGACATATTGCAGTTATATATAGGTACAATGGCACCCTAAGTACAACGCTTTTTTTCATTTTCTTCTTTTGTACATAACACATAAGTTTAAAACAAACGTGTGAATGTAAAATTTGGATTGCACATTCGTTATCAAACTATTATTCGTATTTTATATAACTTTAATAAAAGTAATAATTTTTAAACGGTTATAACTTCAGTTTTTCTCAGAAGTAAGCATTGGAAGAAAATAAATAAATAAACAATTTTAGCAAAGACAGCTAAATGAGAAAGGGCATTAAAGTTTCATTACAGATAAGTGAAGGCACACGTATTTCCCAATTTTAAATTAAATTCTGATTTTACTCCTCTGTATTCATTTTTCTTTTTCTTCCATAAGGGAATTTTAAAAAATATAATTATGAATTTGTAATCTTTCATCATTGTTACAGGGAAATAGTCAATAAATAATTTTAAATGTAACATTTCATCCAATTTTAATGTTCATATGTATATATTTTTTAAAGTTATTCACATACGGAAAAAAAAAAAAAAGGAAAATAAAGAATATCATATATGTTGGTTATGGGTCTTCTCTTCGTTTAGGAATTAGTGGAATATATATATATATATATATATATATTTTTTTTTTTTTTTTTTTTTTTTTTTTTTGCTGGTGGTGTCACCTATCGACAACATTAGTAAATAAAAAAAATCTAGTGCTGCCATCTGTTAGTAAACACAGACAACAAAATCATGCATTTACTTTGAATGCGAGAACTAGAACTTTTTACAATGACTCTTACGAAGAGTATTCCATCCAAGCTTAGAACCCATGTACAGTTTATTGGACTTAACTCATACACCTATACTACCACTTAAGTGATTTTTAATTAAAACAATCAGTTCAGTAATCATATGGAAATTTAAAAACATAAATATTTTCATGTAAAAATGATTTTTGTTACCCTTTAATTTCAGAATTATACAAACCAAATTAAAATAATAATAATAACATTAGTAATAAATTAAGAAAAAAAATTATGTGTAGTTAAGACCTCATGACCAAAGTGTAAGCTTCTACTGTGAATTATTTAGAAATTAATTTTAGTTTTTTGTATTGATCACTGTATTGTTTTTATTTTCCATTCAATTTTTGAATAGGTTACTTGCTATAAAAATACTGCAGTGGGCCATGCATCCGCCAATCAACGCCCTACTAGTGGTCGAGAGGTTCTGCACTCGAAGCTGGCATCCGTGAGGTGCCGGGATCGATCCCATGTCGCACTAACCGGGCTATCCGTTCAGAATGTTCCATGGTTTTCCCAAAAATTTGTCTAAATATGCACTAGAATTCCTTAGAAAAAAAAACTATAAAGACGCTTCACCCCAGACTTAGGGCCTTATCAATGTCAGTTGTCTTTAAATCTAATTGTTCCGGCTTCCCGCTGCCTTCGGCAGCATTTATATGATTGAACAGAAAATTGAAAAACGTGGTACATAAAAAGTTATTTTTATTTTATAATTATTTACTTTAAAATGTAACTGTCTTAACTCTCTTAATTTTAATTCCTACTGCAGGGAAATTGTGTTGATTATTATTATTGCTATTATATATTGATTATTATTATATTTATTTATTTATTGTCGCTGAATGAAATGCTAAATAAGTTTTGTTCTTTCAACTGTTAATATATACAATTTTTTTTTTTTTCATTTCTTTACAGGAAATAGGGTGAATAACACAGTTTTCAGCTTGTATGCTCCCCTTTATCGGAAATAATTTTCAGATTATTGGGTGTATTTTTGAATTTTATTATTATTATTATTATTATCATTATTTTCGATATCATGCGTTTTATTTTTCTCTTCTGGCTAGTTTTAGTTTTCAGTATCAGTGAGTATTGATTCTTAACACTTTGATGATAAAAATTCTCTTAATCTCGATTTAGTAGATTATACGTGTACATGGCATTTGAATTTTAGTTTTTCTGCATTCTTCTGCATCTGTATTTGTGGATGACTTCACATTTCTTTTAGACACTTATGGTTATATTTATTTTATTTCTTATAGACAACAAGTACCTATGTACAGGGTACTAAGAAAAGTCACGATTCAGCTTTTATCTCCGCAACCATTGGTCGCAGGCATATACTTCCAATTACAAAATGTTTAAATAAAAATGTAAGCATTTATGATATGGCATATATTAAATTTTAAATATAAAGACTCTTTCTTTCTTTTTTTTTTCTTTTTAATTACAAAAAATAACATTTTATTTAATCCTTAAGTTCCTATAGTCATATTTAGTAAATATTGACAATCATACTAACGGACACTACACAAAATGTTTCACTTCTGTCCATCCGAAATAAAACCGAGATATTTAGTATCAATGTTTGTGAGATTTTTTTTTTTTTTTTTTTTCATTTTCATGGTTTTTATTGCGGACTTTTTAAATGACCCCTCGATTGAAAGCCGAAAAAGTCTTGTATAAGTCTCTAAACACGAGCCTTATGTGAATTACATGGAATTGCCAATAAATGTTTTTTTTTTTTTTTTTTTTTCTTCTTTAGATACTAAATGCCTGAAAGATTCTTAAGACAAAAAGAAAAAAAAAAAAAATCTTATTTAATAAATTTCAATTTTAACAGCTGCTCAATACACTTTACCACTTGGCGTTACCTAAACGTAGCCCCCCCCCCCTCTTTCTTTTTTCCCCTTGTAAAATTTTGCATTGCAATAAGTGAAATTTGCTATTGTTTCTTATTTACATTTTTTAAATGGTACAATGCACAAAAAATAGAGGAACAGAAAAAAAAAAATGATTTATTAAATAATAGGATTTTATAAAGGTACCCTAAAAATAAGCGAAAATTTTTTGAAAAATTCTGGTCATATTGAAGAAATTATGAAAATTAAATAATATAAAGTTTGAAAAGCATTTAAAAAGGTTTGAGAGAAAGTTTATACCTGAACGAAAAGAATCTGCTCAACTTAGAATGTTTTTTAGGTTTTTCTTTTTACTTTCTCTTATCCATTTTGACGGGAAGTAACGGGTTCGATCTCAGGTCACGCTCGTCGACCTAGCCTCTCATTTTTTCCCGTTGTTTTCCCTGAAATTTCTGTAAATACAGGCTATGCCCTTTTAGGAAGACCGCCCATGGAAGGCACACCACCCAGGCAAAGGACCCTAGTTTGTCTATCAACCTTAATCGTTACACCACACCTCTTACCCATATACATGGTTAAGATTGTGTTTGAGTTAAATTTTCTATATTAGGTTTGTAATGTAAGTTTTGAGATCCTTCTGAATCCGAAAAATAGGTTTTTAGCGATTGGTCTGTTATGTCTATGATGTTCTTGAGATCTGTTATCAGCATATCTCAAGAACAAATACTAATTACCGAAATGTCAAAGGAGGCCTCCACGTGGAGACACAAAAATGTTAAAATAGGGGAGATGATTTTTTCGTTGAGAGAAAATAAGAGATAAGGGATCACCGAATGACTGGATGTTTACTAAATCGCAACCTGTCTCTCAACTTGGCATCCCTTCAAGATTTGAACTCCTCCTCACTGCTAGGCGTAGGAAACGTGGTTACACTATACAGAAATAGCTGTATAGTTTTAAGTGCCAGTATTGGGTGTGGATCGTATACAGGGACACATCAAAAGTTTTCTTACCATTACGGCTTATGAGCAAAATTTCATTTAAACGCATTTTAACCCTCGCTTTCCCAAGATGGGGTCATTTTGACCCCATTTTGAAGTTGAATTTTAGTTAAGCCCGCCTCATTCAAAAATTGCGCTAATTCGCCAGAGATAGCAAACGTAACCAGTGGAATGTTGTAACTTCTAAACGAAACAAAAAGGCGCGGTGTTGGTGATTTTCGCCAAATGTGCCAAGCGGCACCTGAAAGCAATTTTTCTGCAGTAACGCCTTGATCTTGGGAAAGCGAGGGTTAACATAGTTACACTGCATTCAAGGTGTTGGTGTTAGGGATTAAGGCCGATTGACAACACTGGGGTCCTAGGCCTGAGGGGAGTGCCTTCCGTGGAGGTCTTTCTAAGGGATCCTAGCCCGTATTTACGCAAGTTTCGGAGGAAACCACGGAAAACTCCGAACGGCTAGGCCGACGAGCGCGACCGGGGATCGAACCCGGCACCTCACGTCTACCAGCTTTGAGCGCAGAACCGCTCAGCCGCTGGTGGGCCCTGCATTCAAGGAAATGAATTTAACATACATTTTCGTGGTACTTAAAAGTATGTTTTCTGTAGAAAATGTGTGCTTATACTTAATGAACAGGACATCGCAAAAAATGGTTCGATAATGTCACGTTGTCATCTAAATTACATCAAATTTTGAGCACTTATTCATGAGCTACATAGAATAAATTGTATATTTTTTATTCGTTTATATAATGTTTATGGTTCGTTGACAAGGACACAGAAACTTCTTCATACTTGCTACAATTTTCCAAAAACTTTCCTTATTTTCCACTTTTTACGGCACTTTATTAAAAACATTCTATTTTAAAAATGTTTTCTTTCTTCTTTTTTTAGGACTGAAGGCCTATTAGTCTCAATCTGGGATTTTTGCGTTGTCGATTTCGATAGTTGGACATTTGTCGAAATCTAAAATTTATCGAAAATATCTAATATTAATAAAATCAGACTTTTGTCTGTAAACTTGTCAGAATCGAAAAATTTTGCGATATCTTCACGTTTTACACACCATGAAAGCTGAAAATGACTTCAGAAAATTTTGCCTGTGTGTGTGTGTGTGTGAGTGTCATCGTGTCTGTATGTCGCTTTTTTTGTCCGGGCATCACTCGAGAACGGCTGGACGGAATTCAACGGCGCTTGGCAGGAATTTAGGTCTTCACCCAACTTAAAATTATATCTATCAACTTTTCAGAAATTCCCCCCCCCGTTCCCCTCTGAGGGGTAAAAGACTAAAATACGTTTGTCCGGGTATCACTTGAGAACGGCTGGACGGAATTCAACGGTGCTTGGCAGGAATTTTGGTCTTTACCCAACTTAAAATTATATTTATCAACTTTTCAGAAAATCCCCCACGTTCCCCCCTGGGGGGCAAAAGACAGAAACACGTTTGTCCGGGTATCACTTGAGAAAGGCTGGACGGAATTCAACGGCACTTGGCAGGAATTTAGCTCCTCACCCAACTTAAAATTATATCTATCAACTTTTCAGAAATTCCCCCCGTTCTCCCCTGGGGGGGAGTAAAAGACTAAAACACGTTTGTCCGGTAATCATTTGAGAACGGCGGGACGGAATTCAATGGCGCTTCGCAGAAATTTAGGTCTTTACCCAACTTAAAATTATATCTATCAACGTTTCAGAAATTCCCCCCGTTCTTCCCTGGGGGGGGGGGGGAGTAAAAGATTAAAACACGTTTGTCCGGTAATCATTTGAGAACGGCGGGACGGAATTCAACGGCGCTTCGCAGAAATTTAGGTCTTTACCCAACTTAAAATTACATCTATCAACTTTTCAGAAATTCCCCCACGTTCCCCCCAGGGGGGCAAAAGACAAAAACACGTTTCTCCGGGTATCACTTGAGAACGGCTGGACAGATTTCAACGGCGCTTTGCAGGAACTTAGGTCTTTACCCAACTTAAAATAATATCTATCAACTTTTCCGAAATTACTCACCTTTCCCCCCCTGGGTGAAGCAAAAGCAAAAACACGTTTACAAGCATAACTCGGCTCCTAATTACTTCTCAGTAAAGAGATTGGACATGGGGAGACTAGACATGAGAGCAAATAATACATTTCCTACATTTAGGGATTTTCGAATTTTAAGGGAAGGGAGGGAGGAAATATTGAAAATTCCTGATTTTGGAGTGGATCTCTACCAAAAATGGAACAAATATATTGAAAAAAGGCTATGCGACTTCCTTACGATATTCAAAAAAACATTTTTTTTTCGGGGGGGGGGGGGGGGGCTTGCGAGGGGGCAAACTCGAGACACACCATTTAGCGCTAAATTTGTCCTGAGAAATCTATGGGATCTGCGGTAACGAAATTTGGTACGTAAATTGTTTATATGTATCCGACCCTTATTGTAACGGGATTTTACGAAATTCACCTACTTACCCCCTTGGGGTCGGGAGGGGGGGGGGCAATAAACACGCGTAAAAACACGTTATTCTGTTTGAATTCGCTTTACATTATCTTAGAATGATGCGTTTTGGTGTGTGGATGTTGATTAGGTGTACGCATTATGTACTTTGGTGAGATTTCGCAAAACTTCTAACTTAGCCTCTGGGGAAGGGGAAGTAAGAAGCGGGTAAGTTGCTGCCGAAGGCAGTGTGGACGTGGAATCCTGACGTTGCGAGCGGGAAAAACCTCTACGGAATACAGAGGAAGCTTTAACTTAGAAAATATAATGTAATGGAATTTTGACAACTCATTTAAGTATAGTGCTCAGCGAAGCGGGCAAAGCCTGCTAGTAATTGAATAATTTGAAAACGATGTTATAATTTGAAAAAAGACAAAAAAAAAAAAAAAAAAAACTAATAGTCCTCCGTCCTAAACTAAATTCTGCTTTTGCCAGAATTTCATCAAAATCTTTATTATTATTATTATTATTATTATTATTGAAAGAAAAAGAAAAGAAAAGAAATAATAATCAGTATCGTTACAAGCGATATCGAAAAAGTTTTTTTTAATAATTTTGAATTAGGAAATAAAAAGTCCGCGTGAAATAATATGAAATAAAAATAAGTAAAAAAATGAATTTAATGATTTAATGTTTTTGTTTTTCGGGGGCTGCTCATGCATATAAAAAATGCGTATTAAAACGAGTCGAAGAAGGAAGCGAAATAAGTATTGAGTTATATTACGATAAATACGATACATAATAGGATACGATATATTAGACCTATCGTCCAGGGTTAGTAGGCATTTTCGTTGAAAGAAATAGTTTGTTCGTTCGGTGCACCTTGCACATTAGTCCCGTGAGGTACAACTTTCACATTAGTCCCTTGAGGTACAACTTTCACTTTAGTCCCGTCAGGTACAACTTGCACATTAGTCCCCTTAAAATATATTTTTTATTTTATTTTATTTATTTATTTATTTATTTATTTATTTTATTTATTTATTTATTTATTTATTTATTTTTTTGGCCAGACATATTAATTCATCGAAAATATAAGTGACAGATTCCTTTTCAAAAATACTCTCGTATAAATCTGATTTAAAAATTAGTAATGTTGGTAGCTATGATTACACATAAAATAGTGGTAAAAACATGGTTAAATCAATGTTATGATGGTTAAAAATAAGAATAACTTTTCAAAAATACAAATCAGAAAATACAAATTAATGCAATTTGTTTCAAAACAGTTTCGTTGTACTGAGTAACATGGAAAACCCATGCATAGATACACTACATTTTAAAGTTTACACAACATACAATTTAAGGCTTCCTATCAGATAGAGTAATGAATTTTTTAAATGTAGAAACGAGAATTTTTGAGAATAATCAATATCCTTTTATATCGGTAGATGGCAGCACTACATAATAATGATCATTATTCTTCTAAAAAGGAGCTTTTGAGAAAAATCAATACCTTCTCACAGCGGTAGATGGTAGCACTACACAATTATTTCATATTTATGGGTATTATGATTACACAAGCAGTTCTGCAGAAACCTTTGCTATAAACACAAAAGCTCATATGCATGTATCTTTTTTTTTTTTTTTTTTAGGGATAAAAAAAAGGGAACCAACTGAGTTGGGTTTTTCGTGTTTTTATACATAAAACCCATAAAACGAATTTTTTCTGTTAAATAAATAATACATGAGAGTTGGTAAAAGAAGCTTAAAAATTAAACATTTGTTTTTTCTGACTATGTGTTTACATAAATTTTACAGTCTGACTTTGTTTCCTAAAAAATAAATTTTTGGATGAATTTGAATTTAACGAGATATTTAAAAAATATTTTTATTTTAGTCTTAATATGCTATTCAAAACTTAAAATTCAGGTATTTTCATACTGACCACAAACCAGTGATTCATCACTATTATGTGAAGTGACCAATAAGATTTTTTTTTTTTTTTTAAATGTAATATTGAGAATAAATTCAACTTTTTTTTGGATATTTAGTGTTATACTACTTCTCTATTATGGAAGTCGTCTGCATTATCATGGAAGATAATTTTTTTTAATAATAATTATAATAAATTATTTTTACTGAGTGATTTGTATAGGAAAATATAGAAGAAAGTCGTGTGGTGGTCACAACACACTAGTTTTTTCTTGTTAGTCGATGTGCTTTACTAATAATATTTTACGATTCCAGGAAAGCTGTTCGGGAATTGAAATAAATTCCTCATAGAGATATGGTAAATGATGTATGTTTTAAGCTAAATACACTAAGCGACAAAAAAAAAAGCCGCACTTGGATATTTTCCTTTTCGCTTTCTACAACCGCCAAATTTATCGTTTAAAAAGCAAATTTTCGAACAGATTTTATTATGTTGTCCACCACATACACATTAGTACTCAGTACAGTGTTAAAAACAAAATACAATAGTCAGGAAAATTTTAATTTTTGAAATTATTTTAAAAATGATAAGAATAAGGCAGTTAACGATGCCACAAAAAATATTAATTTTTCAATGAAAATCAAAAAATATTTTAATATGTGAGATGATAAAATAATTAAATGCTAACGAAATATTGGTAAAACGGTTTTTTGCAAGTTATAACGTTTTTTGGCCGTTTAACCTGGAAATTTGGTTTATGACGGCCATGTTGCTCATCCAAGCGAGATGACCGTAAGTTAAAAAGCCATTTCTTATAAAATCGGTTTGTATTACACTTAGAACATAAAAGAGATTCAGAAAAAGTGTTTAGCAGTATAATTTCTTTAACTACAGTACAGCAACTATTAAACAAAGCAGGTTTAAATGACAGAAAATTTGAAAAAATTCCATTCTTAGTGAAGAAAATTAGGAAACCATGACCTCAGATGGCTAAAAAAATAAAAAATGATTAGTTAATTATTGGGCTGAACTGTTTCTCTTTGATGAGTCAAGTTTAACTTATTTCGAGCTAAAGAAAACAAGCGGAACTGACAACGAAAATACGAGCGACTTAATGAAAATCACACTTTTAAAACAGTGACACAATTTCCGTACATTATGGTACGGAGGTGCATAACTTTTCAAACAGTCGGACAAATTATTATGCTCAAGGGATCAATTAACTCGAAATAAAACACAATCTTCATAAAAGTGTTACCTGACCGACTATTTTAGAGGTATCTTGGACATTTCGGTAAACAGCATTTTACGCTGAAAATGCACCTTACTACGCGATGTCTGTGGTCAGTTTATTCACTTCAAATTGTCAAAATTTACCTATCCATTCCAATGAGAACCTATAATTCTGTAAGTAATCATATCTTTTTTCACTTTAAGTTAAATACCACAAAAGATATAGTAAAATTTCTTCTTTACCAGACATGAGAATAGTCCTAATCGCGATCCTCTCGAAAATGTTTCGTCAATAAAAAAGCGGGGAAGAGGGGAGAGGATTCGAAATTTGCAGCCTATAACTCTGCCTGAACTAGAAAAAATTATTTGTGAAATTTTGCACGTTGAAATTTCTGAGATTTATATTAAAACACTGTATAATACTATGCCATTGCGCATTAAAGCAGTAATTCCATATAAAGGTGGAATTAACCCAATGCAGAATACATAATTTTAATAAAAAATTGCTTGGATATAACAAAAAAATAGTTTTATTTCATATATTAAAATATAACTTGTTTATTTCATTTAATAAATCATAACAGAATACAAAGTGTGCGGTTATTGCATTATGTTCAAAAAGAAAGTTTTATGCACATTTTTAGAAATTACTTCGTAGTGTGCAATAATGCAAATTATTTAATCGAAAATGTACATAGGTATCATTTCATCCCTTTGGTATTACGCAAATAAGAGAGTTTCATTTGTTTCAATCATTAATTTTAAAGTTATTAGGAATAAAAAAGGTATAAGTCATTTTTCTGCAGTGCGGCTTTTTTTTTGTCGCTTAGTGTATTCATCGCTTGTTAGTTCCCCATCATACTATAGGTATGGGGAACTTAGGTAATCGTGAAAATTTTCGACCTCGGTTTTTTGACTTCTCTACACGTTTTCAGGTCTGAGGAATCCGAAAATGACAAAATTTCTATGGTGTCTGTCTGTAGGGTGTCTGTTAGTGTGTCAGTGTGTCAGTCCGTTAGTGTGTTAGTCCGTTAGTTTGTTAGACTGTTAACACGATATCTCACGAACAAATGATCGCAGAGAGGTCAGATCAGTTTTAAAGTATTACTTTCGATACTGGCAAGAACCCTATTCATTTGCAACATTCGAATTTAAAAACTTCGTAAGTTATTAGAAATTTACGATTTTCTTAACATGGGAGAATAGGACAAAAATTCACTTAAACGTGCATTTAATGGAAACGTTTTACTGTAAAAATGTCAGACCAGTTTTAAAATATCAGTTTTGATGCCGGAATGAACATCAGTAACTATAAATATGCTAATTTGGAAATTTCGCAAATTATTGGAAATTTACGATATTTCTTAACATGGCAGTATAGAGCAAAATTTCACATAAACGTCAATTTTGAGAGATATTTTCATCGTAAAGATGTCAGACTACTTTTGAAATATTATTTAGGACACTGGCATGATTATTAATAACTATGAATTTTCCAATATAAAGATTTCGTAAGTTATTGGAAATTTACGAATTTCTTAACATAGCTGAATAGAGCAAAATTTCACATAAACGTCAATCTTGAGGGATATTTTCATCGTAAAGGTGTCAAACCACTTTCGAAATATTATTTAGGATACTGGCATGAATATAATAGACTGCGATTTTTCCAATTTAAAAAATTCGTAAGTTATTTGGAATTTACGATTTACTGAACATGTCAGAATAAGTCAAAATTGAGCATAAATTTCCATTTTGAGGATCGTAAATACATTAGACAACTTCAAAATTACATTTATGATATTTGTTTGAACATGATTGAACACAAATATTCTAATAGGAAAATTTCGTAAATCATTCGTAATTTACGATTTTATCAACATAACGAAATTGTAAATTTTTCATATAAATATGAATTTTGAGGATTATTGCATTGGAAATAGTAGGATGAAAACTAAACAACCGAATTGACCTTGATAAAATAAATTAATAGATTAGAATAAGATATATATATCGAAGTGAACGGTGGATAGCCTATTAGTCGGGGATTTCATTCTGTCATAATATCAAGCTTTGGTCAAATTCATTTCTTTTAACATGATTATAATATGTCTCGCACTAGAAATTTATGAGAACATAAATATGATGGGGAACTGAGCAGAGTCCACCTATGCCAACTAGTTTTTTTTTTTTTTTTTTTTTTTTAATTTAAGTTTGATTTTTAGAAATCGACATATTGCAGTTGTATATAGGTACAATGGCACCCTAAAAATTAAAGTACAATGCTTTTTCTTCATTTTCTTCTTTTGTACATAACACATAAGTTTAAAACAAACGTGTGAATGTAAAATTTGGATTGCATATTCGTTATCAAACTATTATTCGTATTTTATATAACTTTAATAAAAGTAATAATTTTTAAACGGTCATAACTTCAGTTTTTCTCAGAAGTAAGCATTGGAAGAAAATAAATAAATAAAAAATTTTAGCAAAGACAACTAAATGAGAAAGGGCATTAAAGTTTCATTACAGATAAGTGAAGGCACACGTACTTCCAAATTTTAAATTAAAATCTGATTTTACTCCTCTGTATTCATTTTCCTTTTTCTTCCATAAGGGAATTTTAAAAAATATAATTATGAATTTGTAATCTTCCATCATTGTTACAGGGAAATAGTCAATAAATAATTTTAAATCTAACATTTCATCCAATTTTAATGTTCATATGTATATATTTTTTTAAAGTTATTCACATACGGAAAAAAAGAAAAAGGAAAATAAAGAATATCATATATGTTGGTTGTGGATCTTCTCTTCGTTTAGGAATTAGTGGAATATATATATATATATATTTTTTTTTTTTTGCTGGTGGTGTCACCTATCGACAACATTAGTAAATAAGAAAGTCTAGTGCTGCCATCTGTTAGTAAACACAGACAACAAAATCATGCATTTTCTTTAAATGCGAGAACTAGAACTTTTTACAATGACTCTTACGGAGAGTATTCCATCCAAGCTTAGAACCCATGTACAGTTTATTGGACTTAACCCATACTGCCACTTAAGTGATTTTTAATTAAAACAATCAGTTCAGTAATCATATGGAAATTTAAAAACATAAATATTTTCATGTAAAAATGATTTTTGTTACCCTTTAATTTCAGAATTATACAAACCAAATTAAAATAATAATAATAACATTAGTAATAAATTAAGAAAAATAATTATGTGTATTTAAGACCTCATGACCAAAGTGTAAGCTTCTACTGTGAATTATTTAGAAATTAATTTTAGTTTTTTGTATTGATCACTGTATTGTTTTTATTTTCCATTCAATTTTTAAATAGGTTACTTACTATAAAATACTTCAGTGGGCCATGCATCCGCCAATCACCGCCCTACTAGTGGTCGAGAGGTTCTGCGCTCGAAGCTGGCAGCCGTGAGGTGCCGGGATCGATCCCATGTCGCACTAACCGGGCTATCCGTTCAGAATGTTCCATGGTTTTCCCAAAAATTTGTCTAAATATGCACTAGAATTCCTTAGAAAAAAAAAACTAGGAAGACGCTTCACCCCAGACTTATGGACTTATCAATGTCAGTTGTCTTTAAATCTAATTGTTCCGGCTTCCCGCTGCCTTCGGCAGCGTTTATATAATTAAACAGAAAATTGAAAAACGTGGTACATAAAAAGTTATTTTTATTTTATAATTATTTACTTTAAAATGTAACAGTCTTAACTCTCTTAATTTTAATTCCTACTGCAGGCAAATTGTGTTGATTATTATTATTGCTATTATGTTGATTATTATTATATTTCTTTATTTATTGTCGCTGAATGAAATGCTAAATAAGTTTTCTTCTTTCAGCTGTTAATAAATACAATTTTTTTTCCCATTTCTTTACAGGAAATAGGGTGAATAACACAGTTTTCAGCTTGTATGCTCCCCTTTATCGGAAATAATTTCCAGATTATTGGGTGTATTTTTGAATTTTATTATTATTATTATTATTATTATTATCATTATTTTCGATTTCATGCGTTTTATTTTTCTCTTCTGGCTAGTTTTAGTTTTCAGTATCAGTGAGTATTGATACTTAACACTTTGATGTTAAAAATTCTCTTAATCTCGATTTAGTAGATTATACGTGTACATGGCATTTGAATTTTAGTTTTCCTGCATTCTTCTGCATCTGTATTTGTGGATGACTTCATATTTCTTTTAGACACTTATGGTTATATTTATTTTATTTCTTATAGACAACAAGTACCTATGTACAGGGTACTAAGAAAAGTCACGATTCAGCTTTTATTTCCGCAACCATTGGTCGCAGGCATATACTACCAATTACAAAATGTTTAAATAAAAATGTAAGCATTTATGATATGGCATATATTAAATTTTAAATATAAAGTCTCTTTCTCTTTTTTTCTTTTTCTTTTTAATTACAAAAACTAACATTTTATTTAATCCTTAAGTACCTATAGTCATATTTAGTAAATATTGATAATCATACTAACGGACAGTACACAAAATGTTTCACTTCTGTCCATCCGAAATAAACCGAGATATTTAGTCTCAATGTTTGTGAGATTTTTTTTTTTTTTTTTTTTTTTGCATTTTCATGGACTTTATTGCGGACTTTTTAAACGACCCCTCGAATGAAGGCCGAAAAAATCTTGTATATGTCTCTAAACACGAGCCTTATGTGAATTACATGGAATTGCCAATAAATGTTTTTTTTTTTTTTTCTTCTTTAGATACTAAATGCCTGAAAGATTCTTAAGACAAAAAAAAAAAAAAAACCCTTATTCAATAAATTTCAATTTTAACAGCTGCTCAATACACTTTACCACTTGGCGTTACCTAAACGTAGCCCCCCCCCCCTCTTTCTTTTTTCCCCTTGTAAAATTTTGCATTGCAATAAGTGAAATTTGCTATTGTTTCTTATTTACATTTTTTAAATGGTACAATTCACAAAAAATAGAGGAACAGAAAAAAAAATGATTTATTAAATAATAGGATTTTATAAAGGTACCCTAAAAATAAGCGAAAATTTTTTGAAAAATTCTGGTCATATTGAAGAAATTATGAAAATTAAATAATATAAAGTTTGAAAAGCATTTAAAAAGGTTTGAGAGAAAGTTTATACCTGAACGAAAAGAATCTGCTCAACTTAGAATGTTTTTTAGGTTTTTCTTTTTACTTTCTCTTATCCATTTTGACGGGAAGTAACGGGTTCGATCCCAGGTCACGCTCGTCGACCTAGCCGCTCATTTTTTCCCGTAGTTTTCCCTGAAATTTCTGTAAATACAGGTTATGCCCTTTTAGGAAGACCGCCCATGGAAGGCACACCACCCAGGCAAAGGACCCTAGTTTATCTATCAACCTTAATCGTTACACCACACCTCTTTCCCATATGCATGGTTAAGATTGTGTTCGAGTTAAATTTTCTATATTAGGTTTGTAATGTAAGTTTTGAGATCCTTCTGAATCCGAAAAATAGGTTTTTAGCGATTGGTCTGTTATGTCTATGATGTTCTTGAGATCTGTTATCAGCATATCTCAAGAACAAATACTAATTGCCGAAATGTCAAAGGAGGCCTCCACGTGGAGACACAAAAATGTTAAAATAGGGGAGATGATTTTTTCGTTGAGAGAAAATAAGAGATAAGGGATCACCGAATGACTGGATGTTTACTAAATCCCAACCTGTCTCCAGCGGCTGAGCGGTTCTGCGCTCAGAGCTAAAGACGTGAGGTGCCGGGTTCGATCCCCGGTCGCGCTCGTCGGCCTAGCCGTTCGGAGTTTTCCGTGGTTTCCTCCGAAACTTGCGTAAATACGGGCTAGGACCTCTTAGAAAGACCTCCACGGAAGGCACTTCCCCTCAGGCCTGAGACCCCAGTGTTGTCAATCGGCCTTAATCCCTAACACCGACACACCCAACCTGTCTCTCAATTTGGCATTCCTTCAAGATTTGAACTCCTCACTGCTAGGCATAGGAAACGTGGTTACACTATACAGAAATAGCTGTATAGTTTTAAGTGCCAGTATTCTGTATGGATCGTATACAGGGACACACCAAACGTTTTCTTACCATTACGGCTTATGAGCAAAATTTCATTTAAACGCATTTTAACCCTCGCTTTCCCAAGATGGGATCATTTTGACCCCATTTTGTAGTTGAAATTTAGTTAAGCCCGCCTCATTCAAAAAGTGCGCTAATTCGCCAGAGATAGCAATCGTAACCAGTGGAATGTTGTAACTTCTAAACGAAACAAAAAGGCGCGGTGTTGGTGATTTTCGCCAAATGTGCCAAGCGGCACCTGAAAGCAATTTTTCTGCAGTAACGCCTTGATCTTGGGAAAGCGAGGGTTAACATAGTTACACTGCATTCAAGGAAATGAATTTAACATATATTTTCGTGATACTTAAAAGTATGTTTTCTGTAGAAAATGTGTGCTTATTCTTAATGAACAGGAGATCGCAAAAAATGTTTCGATAATGTCACGTTGTCATCTAAATTACATCAAATTTTGAGCACTTATTCATGAGCTACATAGAATAAATTGTATATTTTTTATTCGTTTATAGAATGTTTATGGTTCGTTGACACAGAAACTTTTTCATACTTGCTAGAATTTTCCAAAAATTATCCTTATTTTCCACTTTTTACGGCACTTTATTAAAAAAATTCTATTTAAAAAATGTTTTCTTTTTTACTTCCTTATACAAAGTATAAGGAAGTATAGTAATCCCGATTTGCGAAATGGATTTTGTATTTCACATTGCTCGAAAACGAATGATCGCTGAATGTTGCTAATTTACACGTGTGACTTTCATGATGTCTAGTTGCACACCTGCAAGTGTCATCTTAACACGAGCTCTTGTTTTAGAGATATAAGGGATTTTACACGATTTTTCGTGACGTCTGTATGTGTGTGTGTGTGTGTGTCAGTGTGTGGGTATGTCGCATAACTCAAAAACGGTTGAACGTAGAAAGTTGCGAATTTGTACATAGGTTTGTTATAACATCTAGTTGTGCATCTCCCTTTTTGGACTTTCTATGATTTTCCGTTTTGGAGATATTTAAGAAAATTAGGTTCATAATGACAAAAATTTGGCCATAATGTATCAAAAAACGGTAATAACTCAAAAACGGTTTAGACAAATCTTGCAATTTAACTGACTTTCCGATTAGCTAGACGTTTGAAACTTTCAGAAAAGCTCAGAACACGTTGACAATGCATTTTTAAAATATTTTTAGCCAACTGTTTCCGATACCTGCTGCCTTCAGCAGCGTTTATGCGATTCAACAGAAAATTTATTTAACTAACTTCCCGACTAGCTAGACATTTGGAACTTTCAGATTAGATCAGAACACGGTGAAAATGCATTTTTTAAATACTTTTAGCCAACTGTATAGGGTCCCTGCTGCCTTCGGCAGCGTTACCAGTTCAAATCTTGGAATCGATTTGTAACTAACTTCCCGACTAGCTAGACATTTAAAACTTCCGGAAAAGCTCAAAATACGGTGACGATGCATTTTTAAAATATTTTTGGCCAATTGTTTCGGGTCACTGCTGCCTTCGGCAGCGTTTACATGGTTCAACAGAAAATTTATTTAACTAACTTCCCGACTAGCTAGACATTTGAAATATTCAGAATAGTTCAGAACACGGTAAATATGCATCTTTTTAATACTTTTAGCCAACTGTTTCAGGTCCCTGCTGCCTTCGGCAGCGTTTATATGGTCCAACAAAAAAATTATTTAACTAACTTCCCGACTAGGTAGACATTTGAAACTTTCAGAATAGTTCAGAACATGGTAAAATTCCTTTTTTTAATACTTTTAGCCAATTTTTTCGGGTCCCTGCTGCCTTCGTCAGCGTTACCAGTACAAATCTTGCAATCGGTTTTTAGCTAACTTTCAGAAAACTCAGAACACGGTGATAATTCATTTTTTAAAAATATTTTTAGCCAACTGTTTCGGGTCCAATGTCAATGTTTTTTAACATTATGTATATTTCTAAAAGTGTATAAGGAAGTCGTGTGGTGCCCACATCAGATTTTTTTTTTTTTTTTTTTTTAGGACTGAGGGCCTAATAGTCTCAATCTGGGATTTTTGCGTTGTCGATTTCGATAGTTGGACATTTATCGAAATCTAAAATTTATCGAAAATATAATTGAATAATTTGAAAGCGATCATATAATTTGAAAAAAAAAAAAAAAAAAAAAAAAAAAACTGATAGTCCTCCGTCCTAAACTAAATTCTGATTTTGCCAGAATTTCATCAAAATCTTTTTTTTTTATTATTATTATTATTATTATTGAAATTAAAAGAAAAGAAAATTAATAATAATCAGTATCGTTACAAGCGATATCGAAAAAGTTTTTTTTAATAATTTTGATCTAGGAAATAAAAAGTGCGCGTGAAATAATATGAAATAAAAATGAGTAAAAAAATGAATTAATGATTTAATGTTTTTGTTTTTCGGGGGCTGCTCAAGAGTATAGCTGTATCAAGTGGAAATTGCCCACTAGATTTATCTTTAAGAAACACTTGGAAAACTTTCTCACTCTAGATGGCTGACATTAGCCAACCGCGTGCTTAGATTGTATGTGGCAACTGAAAATCCAACTGAAAATCTTAAGACTCTGGCTGAGTACATTGTGAAAGTGTATGCACCTGTGTGGTTTAATATTAAGTTAAAACCTTCATGTACTTATGGTTCCAAACATCTGTTTAAACTTATCTCATATTCACGCTATCTCTCAGACGACCTCAAGAACGTTATAGATCCGGTTAGTCAAAGAAGTGGGTATTTTGCTGCCCCGGAAAATCTGCTTTTGTCCATGCTATGTGATGAACGCAAAATTCATAGAGAACTTGGTTTACGACGTGTTTTAAAAGCAAGAACAGAAAGTAGAAGGGGAGTCAGGAAGTTTAAAGTTCCAAAGATAAACTTCAATGCAAAGGATTACATCGACATGATCTTATGGCCTGAAAATGACGTAACTGAACCTCCCTTATTAAAACATGTTTCAAGTGACACTCTGAATGACTTTATACGGAAGACATTTGAAGCTGAACCAAATAGTAAAGTGGACCCGGTTATCGACTTTCCCCGGCTTCCTTGCCACACGCAAGCAGTGGAAAGAGCTGTGAAACTGGTGACCGAATCGGCTCAAAATGTCTGTAGTTCAATCGCAAGAGAAGGTTGGTTGGTTGTAGGATTTAAGGCCGATTGACTCCTGATGTGTCCTAGGCCTACAGGAGGAATGCCCTCCGTGGGGGTCTTTCTAAGGGGTCCTAGCCCGTATTTACGCGAGTTTCGGAGGAAACCACGGAAAACTCCGAACGGCTAGGTCGATGAGCGCGACCTGGGATCGAACCCGGCACCTCCCATCTACCAGCTTTGAGCGCAGAACCGCTCGGCCGCTGGTGGGCTCAATCGCAAGAGAAGGATACATAAGAGCAAAAATTGACTCACGTGAGAAAATGCCAAAATTTAATACGAAAAAACAGTTTAATTGGTAAATGAAGTAGAAACAAACATTTTGCAGCTGTAACATTTGCAATTTTTAAGAATACAGAAGTAAGAAATTTACAAAATTTAACATTACAAAATATTTTTTTATTTTTATTATATTTTGTAAATAATATTTTTTCCCAATTCTAATGTTTATATTATATATGTATTTGAAACGATTTTTTGTAACATTATATGTAGGAGAAATTCATAAAAAATAATTTATCAAAGTTTATAATTTTTCAATTTTTGTACAAAATTTAAGCTCTTTGCGGCATCTCAAGACGTTGTAATATTGCAACCAAATTTTTAAAAATTCTTTTTTAACCTAAATGGCAACTTTTCCCCAGTATTTCCAAAAAAATATCTAAAAAAAAAAAAAAAAAAAAAAAATTAAAGGCCTATTTTTTATTTTTCAATTTTTTCAATGTTTTTACAAACTTTAAGCTATTTGCGGAACCTTAAGATATTATAGTATCGCATCCAAATTTTTTTTACTTCCTTTTGAGCCTAAAAGGCAACTTTTCCCCACTATTACCAAACTGATATCTAAAAAAAAATTTAAAAGGCCATTTTCGTTCCACCCTACTGCTCATGCATATAAAAAATGCGTATTAAAACGAGTCGAAGAAGGAATAGAAATAAGTATTGAGTTATATTACGATAAATACGATTTATAATAAGATACGATATATTAGACCTATCGTCCAGGGTTAGTAGGCATTTCCGTTGAAAGAAATAGTTTGTTCGTTCGGTGCAACTTGCACATTAGTCCCGTGAGGTACAACTTTCACATTACTCCCTTGAGGTACAACTTTCACTTTAGTCCCCTTTAAATAAATATATATATATATATTTGAAAGACATATTAATTCATCGAAAATGTAAGTGACAGATTCCTTTTCAAAAATACGCTCGTATAAATCTGATTTAAAAATTAGTAATGTTGGTAGCTATGATTACGCATATAATAGTGGTAAAAGCATGGTTAAATCAATGTTATGATGGTTAAAAATAGGAATAACTTTTCAAAAATACGCATCAGAAAATACAAATTAATGCAATTTATTTCAAAACTGTTTCGTTGTACTGAGTAACACAGAAAACCTATGCTTAGATACACTACATTTTAAAGTTTATACAATATACAATTTAAGGCTTCCTATCAGAGTGAGTAATGAATTTTTTAAATGTAGAAGGGAGAATTTTTGAGAATAATCAATATCCTTTTTATATCGTTAGATGGCAGCACTACATAATAATGATCATGAATCTTCTAAAAGGGAGCTTTTGAGAATAATCAATACCTTCTCACAGCGGTAGATGGCAGCACTACACAATCATTTGATATTCATGGGTATTATGATTGCACAAGCAGTTCTGCAGAAGCCTTTGCTATGAACACAAAAGCTCATATGCATGCACCTTTTTTTTGGGGGGGGGGGGGAGGGGGGTAAAAAAAAAGGAACACTGGGTTGGGTTTTTCGTGTATTTACACATAAAACCCGAAAAACGAATTTTTTCTGTTAAATAAATAATACATGAGAGTTGCTTAAAGAAGCTTAAAAATTAAACATTTGTTTTTTCTGACTATGTGTTTGAAACAGTCTGACCTTTACAGTCTGACTTTGTTTCTTAAAAAAAAAAATTTTTGGATGAATTTAAATTTTACGAGATATTTAAAAAATATTTTTATTTTATTCTTAATATGCTATTCAAAACTTAAAATTCAGGTATTTTCATACTGACCAGAAACCAGGGATTCATCACTATCATGTGAAGTGACAAATAAGAATATATATATATATATATATATATTAATGTAATATTGAGAATAAATTCAACTTTTTTTGGATATTTAGTGTTATACTACTTCTCTAATATGGAAATCGTCTGCATTATCATGGAAGTCAATTTTTTTTAATAATAATTATAATAAATTATTTTTACGGAGTGATTTGTATAGGAAAATATAGAAGAAAGTCATGTGGTGGCCACAACACACTAGTTATTTGTTGTTAGTGGATGTGCTTTATTAATAATATTTTACGATTCCAGGAAAGCTCTTCGGGAATTGAAATAAATTCCTCATAGAGATATGGTAAATGATGTATGTTTTAGGCTAAATATTCATCGCTTGTTTTTTTTTTTTTTTTTTTTTTTATTTTAATTTTAAGGTTGATTTTTAGAAATCGACATATTGCAGTTATATATAGGTACAAATGGCACCCTAAAAATAAAGTACAACGCTTTTTTTCATTTTCTTCTTATGTACATAACACATATAAGTTTAAAACAATCGTGTGAATATAAAATTTGGATTATCAAACTATTATTCGAATTTTATATAACTTTAATAAAAGTAATAATTTTTAAACGGTCATAACTTCAGTTTTTCTCAGAAGTAAGCATTGGAAGAAAATAAATAAATAAACAATTTAAAGCAAAGACAACTAAATGAGAAAGGGCATTAAAGTTTCATTACAGATAGGTAAAGGCACACGTACTTCCAAATTTTAAATTAAATTCTGATTTTACTCCTTTGTATTCATTTTTCTTTTTCTTCCATAAGGGAATTTTTAAAAATATAATTATGAATTTGCAATCTTTCATCATTGTTATAGTGAAATTGTCAATAAATAATTTTAAATCTAACACTTCATCCAATTTTCATGTTCATATGTATATATTTTTTTTAAAGTTATTCACATACATGAAAAAAACTAGTATGTTGTGGCCACCACAAGACTTTCTTCTATATTTACCTATACATATTCAATCAGTAACAATATTTGAAAAAAAAAGTACGATTTTTTTTTCTATTTTTTTTTTTCTATTTTTTTTTTTTTTTTTTTTTTTTTGTTAAAAGTGAAAAAAATCGATAACTTTGTTTTAAATTATCACAGATTTATAGTTCAACCATTCGTTTTAAAGGTATTGACGAGACCTTTCGAAAGATACCCATCTTGAAAATTTATCCCCCCCTGGGGGGGGTACTTCCCCCCCAGGGGGGAAGCGATGCCCCCCCCATGCAGAAAATTTTTTTCCTTGTTACATACTACTATTATCAATAATTCATATTAATTTTACAATCACAAGTTTAAAACAACTCTTATTATGCACATTTATACGAATTTTTGTCCTATGCTGCCATGTTAAAAATTTAGATAAAATGCTATCACAGCGCCAGCTGTTGAGCTATTGATCCCCAAACATAATCAGCACCAGTTAATGTCGGGGACAAACTAAATACCAAGTTTGGTTAAATTTCGTTAAAAAAAAAAAAAAAAAAAAAAAAATACTTTTTTTCTAAGTTTTTTTTTCGTTAAAAGTAAAAAAAATCGATAATTTTGTTTTAAATTATCACATTTATAGTTCAACCATTCGTTTTAAAGGTATTGACGAGATCTTTCGAAAGATACCCATCCTGAAACTTTGCCCCCCCGGGTGAGAACTTCCCCCCCCCGGTGGGGGGGAACCGATGCCCCCACATGCACAAAAATTTTTTCCTAGTTAACTACTACTATTATCAACCTGATCTTTCGAAAGATACCCAATGTGAAAATTTACCTCCCCTGGGGGGGTATTTCCCCCCTAGGGGGGGGGGGAAGCGATGCCCCCCATGCAGAAAATTTTTTTCCTAGTTACATACTACTATTATCAATAATTCATATTAATTTTACAATCACAAGTTTAAAACAACTCTAATTATGCACATTTATACGAATTTTTGTCCTATGCTGCCATGTTAAAAATTTAGATAAAATGCTATCACAGCGCCAGCTGTTGAGCTATTGATCCCCAAACATAATCAGCACCAGTTAATGTCGGGGACAAACTAAATACCAAGTTTGGTTAAATTTCGTAAAAAAAAAAAAAAAAAAAAAAAAAAAAAATTGCGATTTTTTTTCGAAGTTTTGTTTTGTTAAAACTAAAAAAAATCGATAACTTTGGTTTAAATTATCACAGATTTATCGTTCAACCATTCGTTTTAAAGGTATTGACGAGATCTTTCGAAAGATACCCATCTTGAAACTTTACTTACCCGGAGGGGGATTTTCCCCTTCGGGGGGGAACCGATGCCCCCCCATGCACAAAATTTTTTTCCTAGCTAACTACTACTATTATCAATAATTCATATTAATTTTACAATCACAAGTGTAAAATAACTCTCTTCATGCCCATTTATACGGAATTTTGTCCTATGCTGCCATGTTAAAAATTTGCATAAAATGCGATCACAACGCCACCTATTGAGCGATTGATCCCAAAATCTAATCAGCACCAGTTTATGTCAGGGTGCAACTAAATACCAAGTTTGGTTAAATTTCATTCATTGGTTCGTGAGATACAGCGTCCACAAAAAAATGATACAGACAGACAGACAGACAGACAGACATTTTCTAAAAACTATTAATTCGTGTTCTCCATATCCCAAAACATGTAAATCCATCAAAAAGTGGACTTCGAAAATTTTCGCGAATCCAATACTTTCTCTATATTACATATAGAAGAAAGTAAAAAAGGAAAATAAAGAATATCATATATGTTGGTTGTGCGTCTTCACTTCGTTTAGGACTTTTTGCTGGTGGTGTCACCTGTCGACAACATTAGTAAATAAAGAATAAGTAGTGCTGCCCTCTGTTGGTATACACAGACAACAAAATCATGCATTTACTTTGAATGCGACAACTAGAACTTTTTACAATGACTCTTACGGAGAGTATTCCATTGAAGCTTAGAACCCATGTACAGTTTATTGGACTTAACCCATACACCTATACTACGTGATTTTTGGCTAAGCTTTACTATACGGCACCCATTGCTTATTGCCGTTGCCGATGTTTTGATCACGTGATATGATGGTGATTCGAGACCCGAATCAGAGTATAGATACATTTTTCTGTTGTATAGAAACGGAACAAAAGGATCTTCAATTGTTAAAGATCGTTTATATCTTGTCTTCTACTGTTATTAAAGCCGTCGTGGTTGATTAGTTCTAGATTTTACTGCTTTTAAATGATTTTACAAAGTTTAAAACAAAAATTTTTCAGTGTATTTTTATATATTTTTTAATAAATTTACGAAGAAAAAAAAGGGAAGGGCATAATAGTCATTGCTTCAGTACAGATTTTTTTCATGCATCGTGATTTAATTAGGTGCATTCAGTGATTATTTATTTATTTATAATGCTTGCGTAGTGATCTACCATCGGAATACTCACCGTTACAGTATATATTTCATGCATTTTCTGATTCATGCTCCTCGAAATAGGGGTGTCCAGTGATGTTTGTTTTTTGTTTTAATGCTTGCGAAGCGAGCAAACAGCAGAAAACATAGTGACCGCGGTTCCATGAATTTTCATGCTTTTACTGATTGATGCTCCACGAATTAGAGGCGTACAGTGATGTTTTTACTTTCTTCTATATTCAATAGAAGAAAGTATTGGATTCGTAAAAATTTTTGACTTCGGGTTTTTGATGGATTTACACGTTTTGAGAGATGTAGAATACGATTTGACCATTTTTAGAAAATGTCTGTCTGTCTCTGTGTGTGTGTGTGTGAAAAAATTTTGTGGCAACTGTATCTCAGGAACTACTGTACAGAATTTCATACAAATTGGTATGTAGTTGCATCTTGACATAAATTAGTGCCTATCAACTTTTGGTAAAAATTGTCTTACAGGTTGCGTTGCCATCCCGCTTTTTCTAAATTTTTAACATGGTGATATAGGACAAAATTTTGTATAAATGTGCATAAAGAGAATTATTTTTTAGTGATCATTATGAAATTTACAAGAATTATTTATAATAGAGATAGTCAACTGGGAAAAAAGTTTTTGTATGTGTAGGAGCCTCGTGAACCTCCCTGGGGGGCCCTCGAGTACAGTAAATTTTCAAGACGGGTATCTTTCGAAAGGTCTCGTCAATGCCTTTGAAACGAATGGTTGAACTATAAATCTGTGATAATTTAAAACAAAGTTATCGATTTTTTTCACTTTTTACGAAAAAAAAACTTAGAAAAAAAATAGTAATTAAAAAAAAAAAAAAAAAAAAAAAAAAAAAAATTAATGAAATTTAACCAAACTTGGTATTTAGTTGGCCCTTGACATAAACTGGTGCTGATTAGATTTCGGGATCAATCGCTCGACAGGAGGCGCTGTGATCGTATTTTTTCTAAATTTTTAACATGGCAGTATCCCCCGGGGGGGGGGGGGGTACATTTTCGAGATGGGTATCTTTCGAAAGGTCTCGTCAGTACCTTTAAAACGAATGGTTGAACTATAAATATGTGATAATTTGAAACAAAGTTATCGATTTTTTTTTTTTTTTTTTTTTTTTTTAATTTTCACGAAAAAAAAAAATGGATTTTTTTTTTTTTTTTTTTTTTTTTTACTTTTAACGAAAAAAAAAAAAACTTGGATATATATATATATTTTTTTTTTTAAATATTATTACTGAGGGAATTTCTATAAGAAAATATAGAAGAAAGTCTTGTGGTGGCCACAACATACTAATTTTTTTTTGTTGTAATGCTCGCGAAGTGAGCAAACAGCAGAAAACATAGTGACCGCCGCTCCATGAATTTTCATGCTTTTACTGATTCATGCTTCACGAATTAGGGGCGTCCAGTGATGTTTTTTTTTTTTTTCTTTTTTCGTTTTAATGCTCGCGAAGCGAGCAAACAGCAGAAAACATAATGAAACATAAAAAAAAAAGGGCTGAAAAACTAAATGTACAAAAAAGCTGAAATCAGCTGAAAACCTGAAAAATCTTATTCCTGTATTGGGTAAGTAAAATAATCATTTATTTTCTAAAATTTAGTTTTATATGTTTCATAATAATTGAAAGTATTGTTTCATGACATTTTGTTTCGATTCACGACGTTGTGAAACGATTCGCAGTACCGACTCACAAACCGAATCAAAACACCATCATACCACGTGATCAAAACATCGGCAACGGCAATAAGCAATGGGTGCCGTATAGTAAAGCTTTTCCTGATTTTTAATTAAAACAATCAGTTCAGTAATCATATGAAAATTTAAAAACATAAATAATATCATGTAAAAATAATTTTTGTTACCCTTTAATTTCAGAATTATACAAACTAAATTAAGATAATAATAATAACAATAGTAATAAATTAAGAAAAAAAAATATGTGTAGTTAAGACGTCATAACCAAAGTGTAAGCTTCTACTGTGAATTATTTAGAAATTAATTTTAGTTTTTTGTATTGATCACTGTATTGTTTTTATTTTCTATTAAATTTTTGAATAGGTTACTTGCTATAGAAATACTTCAGTGGGCCATGCATCCGGCAATCACCGCCCTACTAGTGGTCAAGAGGTTCTGCGCTCGAAGCTGGCAGCCGTGAGGTGCCGGGATCGATCCCATGTCGCATTAACCGGGCTATCCGTTCAGAATGTTCCATGGTTTTCCCAAAAATTTGTCTAAATATGCACTAGAATTCCTTAGAAAAACTAGTATGTTGTGGCCACCACAAGACTTTCTTTTATTTTCCTATACAAATTCACTCAATAACAAAAAAAAAAAAAAAAAAAAATGCGATTTTTTTTCCAAGTTTTTTTTTTTGTTAAAAGTAAAAAAAAAAAAAATCGATAACTTTGGTTTAAATTATCCCATATTTATAGTTCAACCATTCATTTTAAAGGTACTGACGAGACCTTTCGAAAGATATCCATCTTGAAAATTTACCCCCCCCCCCCCGGGAGTACTACCTCCAGGGGGGGAAGCGATGCCCCCACATGCACAAATTTTTTTTACTAAATAACTACTACTATTATCGATAATTCATATTAATTTTACAACCACAGGTTAAGAATAACTCTCACTGACATAAATTAATGCCTCTCAGCTTTTGGTATCAACCGTTCAACAGATGGCGCCGCTACACAGCGATTTCCGAAAATTAAGGGAAGGCTATATCTCAGATTCTATTGCGTATCATCAAACAAAACTTGATATGTGAGAAGGTCATTATAAGGCATTATGCTGATTCAATTTAGTTGCTTATCGACCAATAGATGGCGCTGCTATACTGCAAATTTCCTTGATGATGGGATGGCTATATCTCAACTTTTGTGGCACATAACTGTACGAAACCTGATATCGCAGATAACATTACAAAATGAATTTTTTTAAGATTCTATTTAGAGATAGTAAAACTGTCTTTCTTTGGATATTTAGTGTTAATTTTTTCTAAGATAAATAGCGTTTGCATTCAACCAGTTGGATAATTTTAATAGTACAGTAATTAGTACAGTAATTAGTATAGGCATTAGTACAGTAATTTGTACTAGAAGATAACGTATTACTTCTTGTTTGCAGAACTTGCGCCTTCTTTGTTCGACTAACGAACGGTCGTGGCTTTTAATTTTTTTTTTTTTTCAACTTGATACAATTAGTGACAGTTTTTTTTTTTTTTCATTTTAAACTATTTAAATAGCAACCTTACATGAAATTCAAGATACAAATTTGAATTTTTTGCAATTATTTATTTTTTAAGTTATGCTTTTAGCACATATATATACAGATTAAGCATTTAAAAAAATTGACTCACGAGGCCACAAAACGCGACATTATACAAAAAACAGAGCTGAAAATGGAATTTAAAAAAAAAAAAAAAAAAGAAAGAAAAAGAAAGAAAGAACAAAATGTCTATCGTATTAGTATGATCAATTAAATTTTTATTCCTGAGCAATTTTCGTCGACATTGCAGAATGTAGTAAAACGCTTACATTAATTACATTCAACAGAATAAATAGTTTCGCTTCAATTTGGGTAGCCCTTTATACTGTCGAAAAGTGATATATAGAGCCCCTTGTGTAATTTAGATCTATATGATATGGGAAAGATATATTACATAATTTCCAGCAATTTCCAATTATAGCCCAATATATCCAAATGCTTTTAAGTAGCCTCTCTAAACAAATGATCGGTGATTTTCATACCATATTCTCCACAAAGCGTGATTTTATTTATGTATAATAATCTGGTGTGTCACTCACACGACTTTCTCTTACGCTGAAATTTAATACTATAAATACAGGTTGCAGATTAATAGGTAAGATAACGAGTACTGTTATGTAAACCTATGTTAAACAATTCATATTAGGCTACTGAAGAGTTTTATATGATAATTAGTTCTGTGTGAGGGGGGCTACCGCCCCCCTCAACCCCCCGTTTCATTAATGCACCTACATTTATATAGAATTTAATTCGGTTATTAAAAAATATTTTTCTTTTTAAAAAATAATTTATTAAAATTATTATTTAAAATAATTATCTTTTATGATAAGGCAGACGATTTCCATATTAGAGAAGTAGTATAACACCAAATATCCTAAAAAGTCCATTTTATTCTCAATATTAAAAAAAAAAAAGCACGATTTTTTTTCGAAGTTTTTTTTTTCGTTAAAAGTAAAAAAAATCGATAACTTTGTTTTAAATTATCGCAGATCGATGGTTCAACCATTCGTTTTAAAGGTATTGGCGAGCTCTTTCGAAAGATACCCATCATGAAAATTTACTCCCCTCGAGGGGGGACTTCCCCCCAGGGGGGGAGTCGAGGCTCCTACATACACAAAAAAAATTTCCCAGTTAACTGTCTCTATTACAAAAAATATATATTTGTTTCATTTGGTTTAGTGCAGTCTATAGACGTTAAACTCTATTTTCCTGCCATTTCCACCATAGACGTAATGTATTAGAATTCTCTTGATTGTCCCTGTACACGAACCATTTGCTTGATCTTAACGAAAAGCTTACTGTAGCATCCCTATATGATACACATTTAGAATACCAAGTTTGAACTTTCTGCCATAATTTGTTTTTGAGATATGCTGATAACAGACAGACACACAGACACACACACAGTCACACACAGACACACAGACATACACACAGACCATTTGCTAAAAACATGATTTTCGTATTCAGGGAACCTCAAAACGTGTAAATATAACAAAATCTCGCGTTCGAAAGTTTGACCCCAAAACAATACTTTCTCTACCTTATGGGTAAGGTAAAGTAAAAAAAAAAAGTATACTCATTTAATTTTATTTATTGAAAAATATAAATGTTAAACTGCAACTACTAGAAATTTCACCCATACAGGCATAATGTATTTGAAATTTGAATTATCTTGGATGTCCCTGTACACGAACCGTTTGTTCGACCACAATAAAAAGTTTAGTATAGATAGCATCCCTATATAATACAAATTTAGAAAAAAAAAAAAAAAAAAAAAAATGACTTCCTGCTACTACTTTTTCTTGAGATATACTGATAATAGACACACAGATCAACCAAAAAAAAAAAAAAAAAAAAAAAAAAAAAAAAACAGTATTTTTGGATTTATTGTCCCTTAAAACGCGTAAGAGCCCCGAAATTATCTTGGATGTCCCTGTATATGAACGATTTGTGACCCACAATGAAAAATTTAGTGAAGCCCTCGTGCTACTTTTTTTTTTTTTTTTTTTTTAGATATACTGATAATAGATACACAGTTCAATTGAAAAAAAAAAAAAAAAAAAAAAAAAAAAACTTTCTGAGTCATGGACTCTCAAAATGTGTAAATATAGCAAAAACGTACATTCAAAAATTTGACGCAAAATAATACTTTCTCTACCATACATGGATAAGTGAAAGTTGAAATTGACCATTAATTTTAAACCATAAAAATGACCTTAAAAATGAAATTAAATTAATTATTTTATGTAGTAAATTCCCATTTTTTTTTTTTCCTTTCTTTTCTTTTTTTAATGACTAGGTCATTAAAATTAATTATAACATATTCTACAGGTGAGTTCCTTTTGGGACACGGAATAATGTACATTAATTTTGTCTTATGATTTTTTCTTTCTTTCTTTCTTTCTTTCTTTTTTTTTTTTTTTAGTATGTAGGAACTAGTTAGTTGTAGGGCGACTACGGCGCCCATTGAAAAATGATCATTTCATTTTATTTATTTCTCACTTCAAATAATTCATGTGTTAGCAAGCCCGAGCGAAATTTTCTCACTTTATTTATCCCTTCGTTAACTTTAAAATTTAAAATTATTATTATGATTTTCTAGACGGCATTTTTTAGATCATCATGACATCATATAGACGCAAATTTAATATTATATATATATATATATATATACAGAAATTGAAAACCTTTTCAAACATTGAATAGATGAAAACAAGAAACATTGAAAAAGATATAATATATATATATATATATATATATATATATATATTGTTTTTTTTTTTCACGTGAAAGCATATTTTATTTTATAATGAGAAAAAAAAATGGCAGCAAATAAAAATGTAAATGTCTATTTTAAATTGTTATCTTCATATTTTAATTAATTTTAAAAATTTAATCAAAAATTCGTTATAAATAAAGTACCAAATGTAAAGGGTGATTTTTCTGAATCTAAACAGCTTATCGATCGGACAATTAGATTTTTTAAAATTAACTAAAGTATGAAAATTAGGTGGCAGCTTGCGTTCACACACAGACAGAGTCCAACGAAATCTCTTAGCCTTTTTTAGCGTGACAGAGTCAGTCAGTCTGTGATGAGCGTAACTATATATGCTGATTAAAGTATGCTTTAAAGAAATACATCCGATAGACCTGAATGTATCCGGATTCTTTCGCGAATCTCTGTACACTAACCAACAGTGCTGTTAGCACCCTATTATATTTTTCAAGGAATTCTTTAAAGAATACCTGCCATAAACAGTAATGCATCTTTTTTCTTTTTTTTTTTTAATTTTACAGCTATTGAATGAACATTGTAGGGCACTTAACATATTATTCAACAGTAATTTATAAATGTATAGATATTATGACGTTGTAAACATTTCATTAAACAGCAATTTATCACAGAATAAATGCAAATAACATACCTATTAATTTCGAGGAATTATAAAAATATTTGGAGAAAACTGAAGCCATAAAAACATTTTTGCCATTTGTTAAAAAAAAAACTACTTCCCATTGTACCATTTGAATTTTTGTTTCTACCAAAAATATATTTAAATTATATCCATTTAAATTAGGCCATTTTTATAGTTGTTTTAATATGGTAGTGCCAACTTGAAGCTGGCACCACCACAACGAGAAAAAATTTCGTAGTAAATCCTAATATTAGTATGTTAGTTGCATTTCGATAAACTTGGTTATCAAATGCATAAAATAATAATAATAATACAACTTCTTCGGCATAAATAAATAAAAAAATAAATAAATAAATATTAAAAAATGTTAAACTACATTTTTTAATTGCATGCAATTCTTCAATGTGCTCTTGTATTTCAATTTACACATGTCTAATAATATAATACAATTTATTTCAGAATTAAATTCAAATTTATTTCAGCGGAAAAAAAAAAAAAAAAAAAATAGAAATTCTAACTTCTAAACTTTCATTAAATTATTTATTTTAATTTATAATTGTTGCCAAAAAAATTAAACTTTAAATTTTACATCTACTTTTTAAGATAGCACGCGATCTTGTTTTATATAAAAATTAAACCATTAAATTCATTTTTTCACTGATTCTTATTTCATATTGCTCGCGCACTTCTTATTTCCTAATTCAAAATTACTTTTTTAAAAAAACTTTTTCGATATCGCTTGTAACGATACTGATTATTATTAATTTTCTTTTCTTTTTCTTTCAATAATAATAATAGTAATAAAAAGATTTTGATGAAATTCTGGCAAAAGCAGAATTTAGTTTAAGACGGAGGACTATTAGATTTTTTTTTTTTTTTACTTTTTCAAATTATAACATCGCTTTCAAATTATTCAATTATATTTTCGATAAATTTTAGATTTCGACAAATGTCCAACTATCGAAAACGACAACGCAAAAATCCCAGATTGAGACTAATAGGCCCTCAGTCCTAATAATAATAAACTAATTGATTGATGTATTATTAGTATCAGTATGGGATAGGTATATATTATATTCACTTATAAAAGCAGAATCTTAAGAAATCATTCTAGGATTGCTACCGAATAAACAACAACAAAAAAAAAATATTTAAACTAAATATGAAATCAAGTTTTAAATTAGGATGAAATTTCCTAATGGAATATTGAACGCAATGTTCTTGCTTTCTGAGGTTCCCCCAATATGAAAATCAAGGTAGAGATGAATCCGTGTCCTACCTATTCTCATCATAACTTAGATAACAACAATACTAATTGTAGGAAGTGATTTGACATTTTGAAGAGGATGATATAAGGTTTAGCTTGAAATCTTGAACAAAATGGATAAATTTCAGCAGAGTGTGGTAAGGGATAGTTGTTTGAAAATTTTTGAACAAACATTTAAACTTAACAACAACATTATTTTTTCAACTTAATTAATTTATTTATTATCGTCATTATTATGAATGTACATACTGTATTCAAATGGAAATTTGACACAGAAATATATATCAAATAAAGCTACTTCTGAAACTATTTTTAGCTGTTTATAAAATACGTTCATATGCAGTACTTTTTATTTACATTTTAAGTTGTAATCTGTCTTTTTATACGAATTCAAGTGCAAAATAAAGGAAAGTCATTTCAGTGCCACACCAGATTATTTAAATATATTTTTAGACTCTTTGTCTTTTTCTAACTTAGTTGCATTTGATAGCTAATACTTGTCATTCCGAAATATTTGTATATCGTCCAAGCCATACATGATGTGATTCACTTGACATGATGTGATTCACTTGAAGCAGTGCTTATATTTATGGCCAGTTGGGGGAAGCAACTTTCTTCTTTGGTGCTCAGCGTGTGTTCAAAAAACTGCTTTATCAAAGAGTTGCCGCAGTTATAGGACCCAGGATATTTTGTTTGCTATACGGCGTGTCATTCGATATACGATGTACGAAGTCATTTATTAGACACTTTAATCAGATAAGACGAAGACACGCCTGCCGATTCCACATGTGTTCAATCTGTTAATACCAGTACACTCTCGAATTTTTCGAATGACTTTCTGACGATAAATAAAACTATCTTCAGTATACTTTAATTAAGGGTAAAATTTCCATTTTATAGACTAAGAACACACACACACACACACACACACACACAAAAAAAAAAAAAAATCCTGCAGTTTGTATAAATTATAAAGGCTTTCCAACTAGACTTACCCGTTAAATTTTTGAAATGTCAGTTTAAAGGGGTGATATACAAACACAGAGGTTAGCCCCCGAATAAAATATTCCTTTATCATTATAAAAATATCGACGCTCTAACAAAAGTTTTGTAGTTCCAATGAATATTACGGACGCTCAAATCTATATTATCAACACTATGATAAATTTAAAAATATTAATTTTAAGAAGGGTGTACAAACTGTGAAGTTAGTTCTTCGAATAGGTTGGTTGGTTGGTTGTAGGTTTTAAGGCCAGTTGACTACACTAAGATACTAAGCCTATAGGCGGTATGCCCTCCACGGGGGTCTTGCCAAGGGGTCCTACCCTGTATTTTCAAAAGTTACGGAGAAAACAAGGAGAGAGAGAAAGAGAGAGAGAGAAGAAAAGTTAGAAACACTTGAGTGTATGGCGTATTTCGGCAATCACGCATAAAAATGCACTTCCATTATTTTTTGTGAAACAATCGCATATTTCGGTATTCTTTTTTGAAAAATATACAAAATTTAACAATTGACAGTAAAGTGATAACCTTCACTAGCAATCAATGCTACTACATAAATTTTAAAAATTAGCAGTAAAATGATTCCGTACTTCGGCTAATTTATTGCTTATATCGGGAATCATATTTGAAGAAAAGCGCGGATTTCACCGAATAATATGAAATAAAATAACCTATTTTAGCAAATAATTGGGGGATTAAAGTAATTTTATTAATTAGAAGCGAAAGGATTGCGCGTTTCAACAATCAGCCACAAAACATCACAATTTTCGGAAATCATCTTTGAAACTAGTATGTTGTGGCTACCACAAGACTTTCTTCTATATTTTCCTATACAAATTCACTCAGTAGCAATAACAACAACAACAAAAAAAAATATACGATTTTTTTGTTTATTTTTAAAATCGATAACTTTGTATAAAATCATCACATATTTATAGTTCAACCATTCGTTTTAAAGATAATAACGAGACCTTTCGAAAGATACGCATCTTGAAAATTTACCCCTCCCCCCGAGGGGGAGTACCCCCCCATGCACATTTTTTTTTCCTAATTAACTACTACTATTATCAATAATTCATATTAATTTTACAATCACAGGTTAAGAATAACTCTCATTATGCACATTTATACGAAATTTTGTCCTATACTGCCATGTTAAAAATTTAGAAATACGATCACAGCGCCACCTGTTGAGCAACTAATCCCCAAATCTAATCAGCAACAGTTTATGTCAGGGGCCAACTAAATACCAAGTTTGGTTAAATTTAGTTTAAACAGAAAAAAATACGATTTTTTCCCCCAAGTTTTTTTCGTTAAAAGTAAAAAAAAAAAAAAAAAAAAAAAAAAAATTGATATCTTTGTTTTAAATTATCACAGCTTTATAGTTCAACCATTCGTTTCAAAGGTATTGACGAGACCTTTCGAAAGATACCCATCTTGAAAATTTACTCCCCTCGAGGGGGGCGGCGAGGCTCCTACTCATACAATTTTTTTTCCCAGTTGACTATCTCTATTATAAAAAAATTATTGTAAATTTCATAATGATTACCGAAAAATAATTCTCTTTATGCACATTTATACAAAATTTTGTCCTATATCACCATGTTAAAAATTTAGAAAAAGCGGGATGGCAACGCAACCTGTGAGACAATTTTTACCAAAAGTTGATAGGCACTAATTTATGTCAAGGTGCAACTACATACCAATTTGTATGAAATTCTGTGCAGTAGTTCCCGAGATACAGTTGCCACAAAATTTTGTCACACACACACAGACTAACAGACAGACATTTTCTAAAAATGGTCAAATCGTGTTCTACAGCTCTCAAAACGTGTAAATCAGTCAAAAACCCGAGGTCGAAAATTTTTACGAATCCAATACTTTCTTCTATTGAATATAGAAGAAGGTAAAAAGTATAAATTTTATCGATTATTACTGAAATAATACCATATTTTAGCATTTAGATACGTTTAAGCATAACTTTTTGACAAATAGTAGGGAAATGAACCCGTATTTCCGAATTAGGCCGCAAAGTTGTTCCGCATTTCGGGATTCAGCTTTGAAAAAAGCACAAATTTCATCGATTAGCGCAAAATAATTGAGAATTTGAGATTCAAATTTGTAAAGAATACGAATTTCATAGACTAGGGGCGAAATAATAGCAATGGGCCACAAAAACATTGTGAATTTCAGAAAAAGCTTTGAAAAAAAAAAAAAGGCGTATTTTATTGATTAGCGGCAAATTAATAACCAAATTTAGGAATTAGTTGTGACTATACGTAAATTTTGAGTATAGAAAATTGACAGTTAGCGGTGGGTATTTCTGAATTCGGCTGCAAAATTATTGCATATTTCGGTATTCAACTTTGAGAAAAAAGCGCAAATTTCCTCTATTATCGGCGAAATAATTGAGTATTTGGGGATTTAACTTCAAAAACAGAGGAAATTTTAAGGATTAATGACGAAATAAATTACGTATTTCGGCAATCGATCGTAAAAATGTCGTGCATTTTGGGAATCGGTTTTGAAAAAAGGTGGGAATTTTATCGATTAGTGGCGAAATTATATCATATTTTAACAACTCTTTGAGACTGTAAATGTAAATTTTGTTAATTTATATTCATTTTGCATATGCTGTGTAGTTTTTATATTTTTCTTCTTCCTCCCTCCAAAAGTTACTAAAAAACAAGGGGCATTCTTTTAATTTCTTTCTTTTTTCTTTTTTTTAAATTAATAATAATGTATAGACCAAAAAAAAAAAAAAAAAAAAGAAAAAAAAAACTTTATCTATCTAACTGTAGAGGTGCCAAATTTCAATAAGAGCTATCTGTAATCACAGTTATGTATTTATGAAACGTGAACTGCCTCATGGAATAATTTTTACGCAGAAACTCACACATAATAACGAATTGCACAGTTTTTGTAAACAAATATAGAATATGTTAATTAAAGAACTAGGAAAATTTCTATACAAAAGTAAATAAATATGTATTTCTTTACCTTCTTACAAAATGAAAGATTAAAAAAACTACCTAGTTGGCATAAGTGGACTCTGCTCAGTTCCTCATCATATTTATGTTCTCATAAATTTCTAGTGCGAGACATATTATAATCATGTTAAAAGAAATGAATTTGACCAAAGCTTGATACAGTGACAGAATGAAATCCCCGCCTAATAGGCTATCCACCGTTCACCTCAATATATTTATCTTATTCTAAACTATTAATTTATTTTATCAGGGTCGATTCCGTTGTTTAGTTTTCATGCTACTGTTTCTAATGCAATAATCCTCAAAATTCATATTTATATGAAAAATTTACAATTTCGCTATGTTGATAAAATCGTAACTTACGAATAATTTACGAAATTTTCCTATTCGAATATTTGTATTCAATCATGTTCAAAGAAATATCATAAATGTAATTTTGAAGTTGTCTTATGATCCTCAAAGTAGAAGCTTATGCTCAATTTTGCCTTATTCTGACATGTTAAGTAAATCGTAAATTCAAAACAACTTACGAATTTTTTAAATTGGAAAAATCATAGTCTATGATATTCATGCCAGTATCCTAAATAATATTTCGAAAGTGGTTTGAGATCTTACGATGAAAATATCCCTCAAGATTGACGTTTATGTGAAATTTTGCTCTATTCTGCGATGTTAAGAAATTCGTAAATTTCGAATAACTTACGAAATGTATATATTGGAAAATTCACAGTCATTAATATTCATGCCAGTGTCCTAAATAATATTTCAAAAGTAGTCTGACATCTTTACCATGAAAATATAGCTCAAAACTGACGTTTATGTGAAATTTTTCCCTATACTGCCATATTAAGAAATTCGTAAATTCCCAATAACTTGCGAAATTTTCAAAGTAGCAAATTTATAGTTGCTGATGTTCATTCCGGCATCAAAACTGATATTTTAAATCTAGTTTGATATTTTTACAGTAAAAAGTTTCCATTTAATGCACGTTTAAGTGAATTTTTGTCCTATTCTCCCATGTTAATAAAATCGTAAATTTCTCATAACTTACGAAGTTTTTAAAATCGAATGTTACAAATGAATAGAGTTCTTGCCAGGGTCGAAAGTAATATCTTAAAACTGATCTGACCTCTCTGCGAAAATTTGTTCTTGAGATATTGTGTACACAGACTAACAAACTAACGGACTAACAGACTAACAGACACCCTACAGACAGACACCATACAAATTTTGTCATTTTCGGATTCCTTACACCTGAAAACGTGTAAAAAAGTCAAAAAACCGAGGTCGAAAATTTTCACGATTACTAAGTTCCCCATACCTATAGTATGATGGGGAACTAACTAGGTATTTAATCATAGATATAGTAATTTATATAGATCTATCATCCCATTATTCTAATGCAAAAATTTTTGATGCCGAAAAATTTTTTTGTCATCAGCCATATAGTGGTATTGAAACCATTGAAACTCGGCAATTGTAATAGAATAGAATAGAATTGTTGATGAATTTTCAAAATGTCGAAATATTGCGTCTTTTAATTCTTCTAATAAATTTATGAAAAGAAATGGAAAAGTTATCATAAAAGTAAATTATATTTGACTAAATTACGAAAGATATAATTTTTATAGTCAGTTGCTTTGTTATTATTATGAAATAAAAACTGGTTTGATTTTTAATGGAATAAGTTTTTTAAAGTTTGATATTTTTTAAATTTCTAATAACTTGCGAAGTTTTTTAATTCGAATGTTCCAAATAAATAGGGTTTTTGCCAGTGTCGAAAGTAATATTTTAAAACTGATCTGACCTCTCTGCGATTATTTGTTCGTGAGATATCGTGTAAACACAAACAGACTAACAAACTAACGGACTAACACACTAACGGACTGACACACTGACACACTGATACATTAACAGACACCCTACAGACAGACACCATACAAATTTTGTCATTTTCGGATTCCTCACACCTGAAAACGTATATAAAAGTCAAAAAACCGAGGTCGAAATTTTTCACGATTACCTAAGTTCCTCATACCTATAGTATGATGTGAAACTAAAATAGGGCGGGGGGGGGGGACATTTGTTCTCTCCCTTTTTTTTTTTTTTTTTTTTTTTTGGCGGGGGAGAGGGGGGGGGGGTTACAATTTTTTTTTTTTTTTTTTTTTTTTAATTATTATTTTTTTTTTTTAATAGTCACTTTTTAGTTCTCATCATACTATAGATATGGGGAACTTAGGTAATCGTGAAAATTTTCGACCTCGGTTTTTTTACTTTTTTACACGTTTTCAGGTGTGAGGAATCCGAAAATGACAAAATTTGTATGGTGTCTGTCTGGGGTCCCGGACAAAAGCCCCACCGGACAAAATCCCCACGGACAAAATCCCCACGGACAAAATCCCCGCCGGACAAAAGCCCCACCGGACAAAATCCCCACCGGACAAAAGCCCCGCCGGACAAAATCCCCACCGGACAAAAGCCCCGCCGGACAAAAGCCCCATCGGACAAAATCCCCACCGGACAAAATCCCCACCGGACAAAAACCCCACTAAAGCTCAAATATACATAGGGGGGGAGGCTAAAGGGGACCACAATGAGTATAGCAAGATAATATATATATATATATATATATATATATATATATTAAGATATTAATGGAACTTTGTTTAATTATCATTAGAGTTTTTAGTAATATATACTGAGAGTTACATATATCTGATAGGGAGGGGTTTCTGCTAAAATTTAGCCATCATTACTACCCGTTGTATGTGTAGATGAATGTATATGGATGCTTTTAATTTCTGTCAAAATACTTTGTGTGTGTGTGTATATATATATAATATTATGTGAAAGATTATACACAAAAAATTAAAAAATAAAATATATATTAAAAACATCTTTATTTATTAAAAGTGAAAATTTTTAATGTTTAAATTAATTTGTTTAATAGAACTATTTGAGATTTTAAATGGAAAACCTATTTTTTAAAAAATTAATATATATATATATTCTATGAATGATTAAAAAGTAAAATAAAATAAATAAATAAATAAATAAAAATAAGTTTAAAAAATTAACTAAAATTTTTAGAAAACTAATTTAACTAATATACATATAATATATGCATATAATAAATTAGTCGAGATTATTTAATACTATTGTTTTGGGTTTTAATATTAATTTTAAAAAAAAACTGTTTTAAAATACTTTTAATAATAAAAGATTATATATATATATATATGAATGATTATAAGGAAAACCTAGTTATAAAAATATTTAATGAAATATTCTAAGTAAAAAACTAATTTATTAATTAAAAATAAAATTTTTAAGATTTCAATTAAGTGAGATTGTTTAATACTGTTGTCTGGACTTTCAGTTAAAAAGTTTATTTAAACATCCGAGCGGTAATCGATGCTAGTAGAATGGAAATGTTAAGTTCGATCCGAAGTCGCGTTCGTCGACCAAGCCGTTGAGAGTTTCCCGTGGTTTTCTTCGAAACTTTCGCAAGTATAGGCTAAGGCTCCCGCCCCCTATTCCCACCCCGGAGAGCATTTCACGCAGGTGTAGGGCACTCAAGTTATCAACCGGCTTTAACACTACCACAATCACCACGAAGATTTTTTTTTTTTTTAATATAAAATGATTCTTTTACTATAAATGATTATATATATATACATAATTTATAGCAATATATTTTAATTAAAAATTAATTTAATTATTAAAAATATTTTTTTTTTTTTTTTAATAATTCAATTAGTTCAGATTGCTTAATACTATTGTTTGGTCGTTTAAATAAAAATACTATTTCAAAATGTTCTTAAAAATCGAAAGATTTTTTACTATCCCTTCATCACAGAAATAAGGAGCTGATTAAAATTATTTAATTTAAAAGACCTAATTGAAAAACTAATTTAATTATTAAAAATATACATTTCAATTAAAAAAAAAAAAAAAAAAAAAAAAAAAAAAAAAAGAGAGAGAGATTGCTTGAATAATAATGTTTCAGATTTTAATTGTGAATCTTATTGTAAAATATTTTTAATAAAAAAGATTTAAAAGAAAAAAGAATGCTTATATATATATATATATTTTTTTTTTTTTTTCTTTTTTTTTAAGGTTAAAATTCATTTAATAAAGTATTTTAATTGATAATACGTAATTTAATTATTAAAAATATATTTTTTTTAAATTATTGAATTATTTAAGATAATTCAATATTGTATTATATATAATATTACTGTTTAGATTTAATAGAAAAAAAAATTAAAAAAAATTTTAATATAAAAATGTTTCCTACTAATAATTATCGAAAAAGGAACTAATTAAAATAATTTGTATATTCTATGCGAGGTACATATTTAAAGCACAATTTGGTACCTTTATACTAAATACGATGTAACAAAATTAATATACATATATTTGATGTATACAAAATAATTTTTCCTGTAAAGTAAGGGCCGCTAGCACTCGAGAGGTTCTGTCCTGTAAACTGGTAGACGTAAGATTACGAGTTCGATCCCAGGTCGCTCTCGTCGACCGAGCCGTTCGGTGTTTTCCGTGGTTTTCACCAAAACTTGTGTAAAGGCGCGCTAGGACCCCTTAGAAAGACCCCCAAGGAAGGCACTCCCCTTCAGGTCTAGGACCTTAGTGCAATCTTTCGCCTTTACTCCCAATACCAATAGCAATATCTGTGAAATAAGATATGATTAGCGTAATTGATTGACTAACAGGGTGTCACAAAGTATTTCTGATTCATTGTGAAGTATATAAATGGGAAAAACTACTTAATATTAATTTTCAGTGTTGTACGAATTTTTTTTAGTACATCATATGGTGTGCATGTACAGTTTACACGATATATATTCGACATAAAAAGTAATCTGTTTAATGCTTTCTCTTATATATACATATGTATATATGTATTATGAATGCGTTTTCATACATGCATAAATATACACGTTTCACACGCCATGAAAGCCGAAAATTATTTAATATACTTTTTTGCCCCTTCGCCCTCCCTTCCCGCTCCTCTTAATAATTTTACACTCGCAAAAATATTCTCATTCGATCTGTAGACCCCCAAAACCTTTATGTACCTATTTTGAACGAGCTAACTCCAATTCTATTTTTACCCCTTCGCTCCCCCCCCCCCCCCCACCCTTTCCGATCTTCCTAATAATTTTAGACTTTCGAAAATATCCTCATCCTATTTATAGGCCCCAAAAATCTACATGTACCAATTTTAAGCGATCTCACGCTAATTTCAATTTTTTTGTCCCCCCTCCTTTTCAAGCACACTAATAATTTTGCACTTTCGAAAATAACCTCATTTGATTTGTAGACCACAAAAACATAGTAAAATTAAGAATAACAGAATATTAAATGTCATCGAAATCCACGTTAACCAAAAAGAATTAATTTGTAATTAAATTAATAATAACCCGTGAAGAATTTAGTACAGATAAGAAAAGAATTAACAGTTAATATCTTTAATAAACTATGAACTATCACACCGAGTTTCTAGTGGGAAAAGTAACAGATTTATTGAATAATTTATTTTATAACGAGTTTAATTAATTTTGAAATGTTAATTTTATCCAAAATATCATACGTAGGGCCTTTGTCCGGGCTAAGTGGGGTTTTTGTCCGGTGGGGATTATGTCCGGTGGGGATTTTGTCCGGTGGGGTTTTTGTCCGGTGGGGATTTTGTCCGGTGGGGTTTTTGTCCGGTGGGGATTTTGTCCGGTGGGGTTTTTGTCCGGTGGGGCTTTTGTCCGGGGGGATTTTGTCCGTGGGGATTTTGTCCGGTGGGGCTTTTGTCCGTATCCCGTCTGTCTGTAGGGTGTCTGTTACTGTGTCAGTCCGTTAATTTGTTAGACTGTTTACACGATATCTCACGAATAAATGATCGCAGAGAGGTCAGACCAGATTTAAAATATTACTTTAGACACTGGCAAGAACCCTATTTATTTGCAACATTTAAATTAAAAAACTTCGTAAGTTATTCGAAATTTACGATTTTCTTAACATGGGAGAATAGGCCAAAATTTCACTTAAACTTGCATTAAATGAAAAATGTTTGCTGTAAAAATGTCAGACCAGTTTTAAAATATCCGTTTTGATGCCGAAATGAACATCAGTTACTATAAACATGCTACTTTAAAAATTTCGCAAGTTATTGAATATTTACGAATTTCTTAACATGGCAGAGTAGGACAAAATTTCACATAAACGTCAATTTTTAGGGATATTTTCATCGTAAAGATGTCAGACTACTTTAAAAATATTATTTAGGATACTGGCATGAATATTATTCACTATGAATTTTCCAGTATAAAAATTTCGTAAGTTATTAGAATTTTATGAATTTCTTATCATAACAGAATAGGGGAGAATTTTACACAAACACCAATCTTGAGGGATATTTTCATCATAAAGATGTCAGACCACTTTTGAAATATTGTTTAGGATACTGACATGAACACCATAGAGTATGAATTTTCCAATTTTAAAAATTCGTAAGTTATGTGGAATTTACGATTTACTTAAAATGGCAGAATAAGCCGAAATCGAGCATAAACCTCCATTTTTAGGATCATAAATATATCAAAAAATTTGAAAATAACATTTATGATACTTGTATGAACATGATTGACTACAAATATTCTAATAGGAAAATTTCGTAAGCTATTCGAAATTTAAGATTTTATCAACATAGCAAAATGGGGCGATATTTCATATAAATACGCATTTTTGGGAAAGTTGCATTGGAAATAGTCGCATGAAAATAAACTACGAAATTGACCCCAATAAAATAAATTAATAGATTAGAATAAGGTATCGAACTGAATGGTGGGTAGCCTATTAGGCGAGGATTTCGTTCTGTCACCGTGTCAAGCGTTTGGTCAAATTCATTCTTTTAACATGTATATAATATGTCGTGTACAAGAAATTTATGAGAACATACATATGATGGGGAACTGAGCAGAGTACACCTATGCCAACTATTTATACTACTTCCATCGCCGTAATTTTTTTACTGCTGCATCATACATTAGGTATGGGGAACTAAGGTAATCGTGAAAATTTTCGACTTCGTTTTTTTTTTTTTTTTTTTTTTTTTACTTTTTTACACATTTTCAGGTGTGAGGAATCCGAAAATGACAAAATTTGTATAGTGTCCGTCTCTAGGGTGTCTGTGAGTTTGTTAGTGTGTTAGTCCGTAAGTTTGTTAGTCTGTTTTACACGATATCTCACGAACAAATGATCGCAGAGAGGCCAGACCAGATTTAAAATATTACTTTCGATACTGGCAAGAACCCTATTCATTTACAACATTCAAATTAAAAAACTTCGTAAGTTATTAGAAATTTACGATTTTCTTAACATTGGAGAATAGGACAAAATTTCACTTAAACGTGCATTAAATGTAAACTGTTTACTGTAAAAATGTCAGACCAGTTTTAATATATCAGTTTTGATGCCGGAACGAACATCAGTAACTATAAATATGCTACTTTGAAATTTTCGCAAGTTATTGGAAATTTACTAATATCTTAACATGGCAGTATAGGGCAAAATTTCACATAAACGTCAATTTTGAGAGATATTTTCATCGTAAAGATCTCAGACTACTTCTGAAATATTATTTAGGATACTGGCATGTATATCACTGACTATGAATTTTCCAATATAAAAATTTCGTCAGTTATTAGAAATTTACGAATTTCTTATCATGACAGAATAGGGCAAAATTTCATACAAGCGTCAATCTTGAGGGATATTTTCATTTTAAAGGTATCAGACCACTTTTGAAATATTATTTAGGATACTGACATGAATACCATAGAGCATAGAGTATGAATTTTCTAATTTAAGAAATTCGTACAGTCAATAACAAAAGTGTCCAAACACTAGCAAACATTCCTATGTAAAAAAAGTACACTTCGTACGGTTTTGTTAAATAAATCCTTGTCGAATCCTTGTCTTAGTCAGTCTAAGAACATGATTCAATAAGGATTTATTTAACAGAACCGTATGAAGTGTACTTTTTTTACATAGGAATGTTTTCTAGTGTTCGGACACTTTTGTTACCGACTGTAATTTATTTGGAATTTACGATCCTCTTAAAATAGCAGAAGAATACAAAATTGATCGTAAACGGCCATTTTTCAGGATCATAAATATATCAGACAACTTCAAAATAACATTTATGATACTTGTATGAACATGACTGATTACAAATTTTCTAATAGGAAAATTTCGTAAGCTATTCGTTATTTGAGATTTTATCAACATAACAAAATTTATGCAAACATGCAAACATGCAAACTAGTTTTGTAGACAACTGTTTTTAAGGCATTAAATACTAAAACATTATTCTTTTTTTTATGTACCTTGCATATTTTTTGTTTGATGATACAGTATGTATTTTAAATTTATTAAGGAAAAACAAATAAATTCATCAAGTTCAGGTATAAAGTCTAAAAAAATTCCATATAAATATGCATTTTTAGGATTGCTGCATTAGAAATAGTAGCATGAAAACTAAATTACGAAATTGACCCTAATAGAATAAATTAATTGATTAGAATAAGATAAAATTATCGAAATGAACGGTGGATAGCCTATTAGGCGAGGATTTCATTCTGTCACTGTGTCATGCATTTTTTCAAATTCATTTCTCTTAACATGATAACTATGTTAAGATAATGTCCTGTTCTAGAAATTTATGAATATATATATATATATATATATATATATATATGATGGGGAACTGAGCAGAGTCCACCTATGCAAACTAGTTTTGTAGACAACTGTTTTTATGGCATTAAATACTAAAACATTATTCTTTTTTTATGTACCTTGCATATTTTTTGTTTGATGATACAGTATGTATTTTAAATTTATTAAGGAAAAACAAATAGATTCATCAAGTTCAGTTATAAAGTCTAAAAATAATTGCATATGTGAGAAATATTGAGCACTTCTATCACTGCTTTGGTTCTAGAAGTAAGACTTGATCACTAGCTGAAAAGGGGCAGGAGCAGTCAATTTATAAATAATTAGATGAATGAGAAATGAAACAATTCTACTTCTTTATTGGTTCTATAATCTAATAAAGCAAGTTTAAAATGAATATTGACATTTATGTTGCTCATGGAGAAAGATTGGGAAATTAGAGGTTTCTGCAGAGCTTTTTTTAATCATCGATGGCTAGTTGGAGATAAGAAAAGAGGGGGGGGGGGGTTAAAAAAATTACATCATGGATATATATTGTATAATTCTATTTCCTTATAGTTTCCAGAATCTCATGAAGCAAGTTTAAAATGAATATTGACATTTATATTGTAGATGGAGAAAGATTGAGAACTGGAAGGCTTCCGTTGTGCGTTTTATCGTCGATCGTTAGTGGGGATTCTTTCTTTTTTTTTTTTTTTCCTTAACGATCGATATTCGCGATTTTTTTAAAAGCGTATAATCCGTAATTTTTATATTTTGTCCGTAATGCCGTAATTACTGCCGTAAATCCGTAATAATTACGGACAAATCGTAATAATTGGCAACTCTATTGTTGAATAAGTATCTTTGATACAATAGATACTTGCTATTCCTTATAGAATTATGTGTAATTTATATAATTTATGGGTAAAAAAATACTTAAAGCATCTATATGTATGTTAAAGCTAGCAATAATTTTAAAGTGTTTATAGATTACAATAAAAACATTTTTAAATAAAGTTTATGTAAAAAATAAGTTTTTTCAAAAGTTTTAAGTAAAAATTCTTGAATTGTAAATTACAAATATTTTACCACAAATAAGCTTTTAATTATTTTATTTATATTTTTATGAAATTTTAGCTCTTTTAATCAGATTTTGAGCAACACCTAATAAGCTATTGCCACCAGAAGACCCGATTTAAGATTGAAAAATGAATTTAACATTAAAAAACTCGAAAGTCCCAATGAATATAATTACTAAACTTATTGGCCAAGTAACTTTAATTTTAGTATCCAATGGTAAAATTTTCTGTAGAATCTATAAAGTCAAAATTGTGTATTTGTTGGAAATGGAAATTTTAACATCGTTGCATTTTTACATACGTAAATAGTTAAATTAAAATAGACATATATCCAAAAAGGATAGTATTCATTTGTTAGGTGATGAGATAGATGGGGTGTTCTATTTTTATTTATTAATTTACTTTTTGGACTGTACATTTAATAAACCATTTAACAAGTGGTGAAGAAAGTGCCCTTTCATCTATTAATATGTGCCCTTTTACTCACAAAAAAGTACCCTTTTCGATAAATCCACCCTGCCTTTTTTTAAAAATTTAGAAAAAATGCGATCACAGCACCACGTGTTGAGCTATTGATCCCCAAATGTAATCAGCACCAGTTTATGTCGGGACCAACTAAATACCAAGTTTGGTTAAATTTCGTTTAAAAAAAAAAAAAAAAAAAAATACGATTTTTTTTCTAAGTTTTTTTTTTTTTTTCGTTAAAAGTAAAAAAAAATCGATAACTTTGTTTAAAATTATCACAGATTTATAGTTCAACCATTCGTTTTAAAGGTACTGACGAGATCTTTCGAAATATACCCATTGTGAAAATTTACTCCCCCGGGAGGGTACTTCCCCCCCCAGGGGGGGGGGGATCCGATGCCCCCACATGCACAAAATTTTTTTCCTAGTTAGCTAATACTATTATCAATAATTCATATTAATTTTACAATCACAAGTTAAATATAACGCTCATTATGTACATTTATACGAAATTTTGTACTATACTGCCATGTTAAAAGTTTACATAAAATGCGATCACAGCGCCATCTGCTGGGCGATTGATCCCCAAATCTAATCAGCACCATTCCATGTCAGGGTCCAATTATATACCAAGTTTGGTTCAATTTCATTCATTGGTTCGTGAGATACGGTGAAAAATACGAAATTTTGTCCTATACTGCCATGTTAAAAATTTACATAAAATGCGATCACAGCGCCACCTGCTGGACTATTGATCCCCAAATCTAATCAGCACAATGCCCCGCCAGGGTCCAACTATATACCAAGTTTGGTTGAATTTCATTCATTGGTTCGTGAGATACGGTGAAAACACGAAACCACAGACAGACAGACACACAGACATTTTTTAAAAACTGTCAATTCGTGTTCAGGACATCCCAAAACGTGTAGATCCGTCAAAAAACGGAGGTCGAAAATTTTCGCGAATCCAATACTTTCTCTATATTACATATAGAAGAAAGTAAAAACATCACTGGATACCCCTAATTAGAGGTCCGTGAATCAGAAAATGCATAAAAAACTGTACTGCAGCAATCAGTATCCCGATATTAAAACCAAAAAAAAAAAAAAAAAAAATCACTGCATACAGCTAACTCATAAGCACATGCATTGGAAAATGTATAAAAATTTGTACTGCAGCGGTCAGTATCCCGATATTAAAAAAAAAAAAAAAAAAAATCACTGGATACCCTTAATTCGTAGCGCATGAATCAGAAAATGCATAAAAATCTGTACCACAGCAGTCAGTATCCCGATATTAAAACCAAAAAAAACATCACTAAATACCCCTAATACGTGGTGCATGCATTGGAAAATGCATGAAAATCTGTACTGCATCAGTTAATACCATGCACATATTTTTCTCTACATAATAATAATAAAATACACTCGAAAAAGTAATTTTTAAATCTGAAAAACACATTAAAAAAAAAAAAAAAATCATTCAGCTGGGCCGCATTACGATAAACATACACGAATGGTCGGTGCGAAAAGAAAAACAAAGTTCCGATACATTAAAAAGTGTCGATAAACTGATACATTTGGAAATTCAAATTTAATTTTGTGTATTTTTCATCTGGCGTTTCTATTCTTAATAAATACTTTGTTTCCAAAATTAAAATAAGAATATAAAATTATCACATGATTTAACATATAAATGTATTTTGTCAAAAACTATTGTACAAAAAAAAAAAAAAAAGACAAGTAATATAAAAGAACATTTTTTAAAGTCAATTCCTACTTACAAACACTATCGAAAAAGTACTTTTTTATATATATATAATTTTGAATTAGGAAATAAAAAGTGCGCCTGCAAAATGAAAGAAAAATAATTGTAAGATTTAAAAAAAAAAAAAAAAAAAAAAAAAAAAACTTTTAATATAGCGTAAGTGTTTCAGGGATTGGCATGCTCCAGTAATTGACATCTATCTAGAAAAAATTAATAAATAAGAAAAATCATAAAATCATATATTTTACATATAAGAATTCTAACATTTTATGTCAAACACTGAAGCATAGGGTGCTAATAACTGATAAAATGAAAAACTAGCAGTGTCAAACACTGGAACATAGGGGGCCAATTACTGATAAAATGAAAAACTGGTAGTGTCAATTACTGGACCATTGAGTGGGTGTCAAATAAAAATTCATAAAAAAAATAATTGTTATCAAATGTATATATTTTAACATATATGTGGTTCTGAACGTCTTTCATGCCATATGTACTAACTTAAGATTTCTAAAAATATTTTCTGATGACTGGAGCATTAAAAACATCAGAGATTGCTCTAAAAGTGTCAAATACTGGTGCACTTACCCTACCATGTTTTAAACTTTCTGATGAATCATAAAGCGCTTATCAATGTGCATAAAATTTTTAAAGTAACAATGATGTCAATTTTTGTGAAATGCGTAACTTTTTATAGTTTTTTAATATTCACGTTTAATTAAATGTATTTATTTTTATGTCGAAAAAAAAATAAACTCGTTATTTTTTTATTTTTATTTTTATTTTTATTTTTTGGCAACAATTAAATTATAGCTACTATGTTAATGGCTATATTACGCTATTAGGATGTTATTATTTTCATATTTTAATTAATTATAAGAAAACTAATCAAAAATTCGAAAATCGGACATCAAAGTATTGTGTTGTCACCGTGTTCTGAGCAATCCTGAAAGTTTCAAATTTGTAGCTAGTCGGGAAGTTAGTTGAAAATCGATTGCAAGAGTTGTACAAGATATATATAATAGTAAGAATTGGAAAAAAAAAAAAAGCAAGTTGGTGTTATAAGTGTAAAATATTGCAAAGTAATGAAAGTCGTGCATTAAAATGACTTATACACATAAATTGATAAAAACATCCAACCTAGGCGTATAATATAATTTATTTTCGCTAGGCTAGAAATGTTTAAAAAAAAAAAAAATGAAAAATAAAAAAGATTTCCAAGTTAAATACAAAACGCGAAGTAAACTATTTCTTAGATAACTTTTCCAAAGATGAATTTGGCAAAGTTTTCAATTTAACAAATAAATAAATAAAATATGATCAATTAGAATAAAATTTTGTAATTGTTTATAATAATAGACTATTAATCTATGCATCTATGTATTAATCTATAACAAGGATCACTGAAAATTTTAATACTGAAAGCAGTCTTTTTCTTTTGTTTTTAAAACTCTAGGTTATAGCAAGAAATACTTTTTTTTTTTCCATACTCTCTATTAATATCCAGTGTGATAATATAAAAATAATATTCAACAAAAGAATTACTTAGTTATATTTACTAACTATATAACTATGTAATTAGCATTTTCTTTATAATTCTTTTATTGATCATGATTACAATGGAACCACACTTTTTAGTTATCAAATTATTAATTTTTAATAAAATATTTCGATTGTTAAATTGCTAAAGCCAAGTTAAAAGTACAATTTATTGATTTAAGGGAATAATTTAATCTATGAAACATGCATAATTTGATGAATTATATTTTGTCTATATTTATGTATTTTTTTTTTTTTTCCCAGTTTTGTCCAGTGTCCCAGACATTTCACAAAAAAAGTGAACAAAACAACAACCCAGATTTTTCCGGTAGTTGAATGCCGGTTAATCAAGAATTTACTGTACTTATTTTTATTTTTATTATCTATCCTTGTATTATATATACACATATATATACTTTTTTTTTTTTTTTTTAGAAAATTTTCTCCTGCTTAATTATAACAGAAAAAAATCTCATAAATTTCTATAATTTTCCCAGTTTTTATCATATACAGATATTCCTGGAAGATTGAGGGGGCGCTTAAACGGTATTTTATTATATTACATAAGACAATATAACACAAAATACACTTACCTATAACTGTCGAAATAAAATGCCGAAAATGGCTTAATGTTCTTTTCAATAAACAATTTTTTTTTTAATTATAGCACCGTTTATTATATCTTAGATTTCAATTTTAACACGTCACTCACACTTAACTCGTAACACTCAGATATATAATGATCAGATCTTCTTCGTATTACTCTTTCGATGCATTGGTTTATTTATTTTAAAGCAGCCCATAAAGGTTCTTATCATCTGCCTAGCGTTAATCCAAATCTGACTCTGGTTAATCCTCTCTGGCCAGGGTTGCTAACTTGGGGTCTTAGCACCTAAATTTAGGAACTTTTTGTGCCTATGGGGACTTTTTTTTTTTTTTGTGGGGGGGGGGGGGGGTTAATATATTTAGGGTCTTTTAAAAATTATATTGGGGTGTTTTGGAGACTTTAGAATACTGCTGAGGTTTTTTTTTTTTTTCTTTCTCCTCTTCTTTTATATTTTTAGTTTTTTTTTTTTTTTTTTTCTCAATTATTAAACACAAAGATATAGTAATAAGACATAGATTGATCATTGGGGGAAAAAATGATTCCTTTTTACTCGGAGGAAAGTCCACAATATGGTCGTCTTTCTCCGAGTGAATACACACAGATAATTTAGAAAATAAAATTTATGAATAATTTACGTACTGAAGGTGAATGAAAATCTACAGATACAATTTCAAATTCATTTTTCTTTTTCTTTTTTTCTTTTATATATTTATTAATTTAGTTAACATTTAAAGTTAAACTTTTTTTATATACTAAAACTAACGTTCTTTACCTACGCCGCTGCTAACTGTATTTAAAAAATTTTTGAAAATCCTATATTACTTATTAATATTAAATCTTAAAAAATATCAAACTTTAAAAAACTTATTCCATTAAAAATCAAACCAGTTTTTATTTCATAATAATAACAAAGCAACTGACTATAAAAATTATATCTTTCGTAATTTAGTCAAATATAATTTACTTTTATGATAACTTTTCCATTTCTTTTCATAAATTTATTAGAAGAATTAAAAGACGCAATATTTCGACATTTTGAAAATTCATCAACAATTCTATTCTATTCTATTACAATTGCCGAGTTTCAATGGTTTCAATACCACTATATGGCTGATGACAAAAAAATTTTTCGGCATCAAAAATTTTTGCATTAGAATAATGGGATGATAGATCTATATAAATTACTATATCTATGATTAAATACCTAGTTAGTTCCCCATCATACTATAGGTATGGGGAACTTAGTAATCGTGAAAATTTTCGACCTCGGTTTTTTGACTTTTTTACACGTTTTCAGGTGTAAGGAATCCGAAAATGACAAAATTTGTATGGTGTCTGTCTGTAGGGTGTCTGTTAGTCTGTTAGTCCGTTAGTTTGTTAGTCTGTGTACACAATATCTCAAGAACAAATTTTCGCAGAGAGGTCAGATCAGTTTTAAGATATTACTTTCGACCCTGGCAAGAACTCTATTCATTTGTAACATTCGATTTTAAAAACTTCGTAAGTTATGAGAAATTTACGATTTTCTTAACATGGGAGAATAGGACAAATTTTCACTTAAACGTGCATTAAATGGAAACTTTTTATTGTAAAAATGTCATACCAGTTTTAAAATATCAGTTTTGATGCCGGAATGAACACCAGTAACTATAAATATACTACTTTGAAATTTTTGCAAGTTATTGGAAATTTACGAATTTCTTAACATGGCAGAATAGAGCAAAATTTCACATAAACGTCAATTTTGAGGGATATTTTCATCATAAAGATGTCAAAACACTTTCGAAATATTATTTAGGTTACTGGCATGAATATCATAGACTATGATTTTTCCAATTTAAAAAATTCGTAAGTTATTTGGAATTTACGATTTACTTAACATGTGAGAATAAGGCAAAATTGAGCATAAACTTCCATTTTGAGGATCATAAATACATTAGACGACTTCAAAACTACATTTATGATATTTGTTTGAACATGATTGAATACAAATATTCTAATAGGAAAATTTCATAAATTATTCGCAATTTACGATTTTATCAACATAGCGAAATAGTACATTTTTCATATAAATATGAATTTTGAGGATTATTGCATTGGAAATAGTAGCATGAAAACTGAACAACGGAACTGACCCCGATAAAATAAATTAATAGATTAGAATAAGATAAATATATCGAAGTGAACGGTGGATAGCCTATTAGGCGGGGGATTTCCTTCTGTCACTGAATCAAGCTTTGGTCATATTCATTTCTTTTAACATGATTGTAATATGTCCTGTACAAGAAATTTCTGAGAACATAAATATGATGGGGAACTGAGCAGAGTCCACCTATCCCAACTAGTTTGGATATTTAGAGCACTGAGTTTTAATATTAGACAGAGCATGGACACGGACAGGGTGATTTATTTTCGTCTGCTAGAGATTCATCACATCCTACTGAGACTTCTCCAACAAGTCTCATTTTAGGATTTCATTTTGAAAAAAATTTAGTGTATTATTATTATTATTATTAATAAGTGCGACAGGTCGTACTATTTCTTTCAGACAGCGTCATTATCATCTTTCATCTTGAAAGAACATGCAATTTTTTTTGTTTTTATCTAAATATATAACACTGAATGTTTGTCATTGCATCTGTCCGGATTATTAGAATTTATCAAAAGTTAGTACAATTCTTAATAAGGACAAAGTATAGCTAACGCCATATTTTTTATTCAATCCGATAATTGGGTCAAACGATATTAAATAAAAACCCCATTTTAAGTTCAAATTATTAAAAAAAAATATGTTAAAAAAATAAATATATATGTTTTTTTTTTATGTTGGAAAAAAATGAACGTGCAAACTTTTCAAACTATTTTTTAAATAAATAAAATAAAATTGAGAAGAATCGAACTAAAGAAATGGGACAGCTTTAGTATAGGACTCCTAGGCGAAATTTAAATTTCGCACCGAAGTAGCTCGGGCGTTTCTCACCAAGATTTTTACTTATGCAATTGCGATAGCCATTTTAATTTATCGCCAAAAAGACAAAAAAAAAATAAAAATAAATAAATAAATAAATAAAGTTGTTAGGAGAACCCATGGTAACGCTATACCAACGAAAGTTTAAGAAATGAATATAGTTAGTGATGCTAGGGACTGAAACACAGTTACTGCATGTCTTTATATAGATGAACAAATTAAAATAAGCTCTGTCGCACTAAATTAAATTATGTTTTATACAAAATTTTATATCTATAAGCTTAGGGTTTTTAACGTGTTTATTTATTTTTCCAGTGCTTCAAAAAAAATAAATGAACAAAACAAAATAAAACTATTTTGCAATTTACATCGATGGGTTTTGATAATAAGGAAGCTTCTGTTTTTAATCTATATACTAGCGGGTCAGTACTTTCAAATGAATCAGTATAATTAATGAATCACTAACAGTAACTTTTAGTCTTAAGAAAAGAAATTAAAAAAAAAAAGAAATCATTTCTAATCGGGTAAAAAGTCAATTCTTGAAACGAGATCTATATACAAAAAAAAAAAAAAAAAGATTTATCTCTAAACGCTTTTATGTTATAAAATGTTTTGTGAAAAAATCGATGTTTCGTAAAATTTAAAAATATGGATCGCTAATCCGTATTTTGTAAAAATGTTTATATGGTTCGAAAGAAGATTAAATGATCTTTCCGAATATACCAGTTGTTAAGAAATGGAACAGTTACTCGGTCGTACAGGGCGTTTAAAAAAAGACGATCGAGAAAAAGAGAAATTTTCGACCCTTTAAAAAAAAAAAATAAATAAATAAAAAAATCCGTATTTTTTTTTTTAAATAGTAACGTAAGAATTGATAATAAATGCTCTTTCTGTTGGTAGAGGTGTATTTCGATATCTCGAACCGTTCGAGCAGGATCGCTTTACAAAAACCCACGAAATTTTCTCTCTTTGCTTTTTCTTTTGAGGTAGGCTGTTCTGTAACGAAATGGCGGTCACCTCCGATTTTGAATCGTTTTTTGGTTAGACATGGATCGACATTTTAATTAATATCTCCGCTAATTAGGGTCGCATCGTTTAGCAAATTAGATATGGTACATCTGCGATAAATTCTCCGTCCGACGGTACCTGTCCGAAGTCCGTGCGACCATTAGCGGCGGAGTCTTAGCTGTTTCAAGCCATTTCTCACGGACACACTCACAGAGAGAAACACACACGCATCCAGATTTTAATAATATAAGGAGATATAAAATCGTTCTTCTCGACTGAGTGAGTGAGTGAGGGGGAGATTCATGATCGCCCAGACCAAACCCCTGGACCTAGAAGCATAAAATTTTGTGACAATGTTTTTTCTATGACGTAGGCATCCACTAAGAAGCGATTTTACAAAATTTGCCCCCCAAGGGGGGAGGGAGGGGGGCAAAACGTGATTTCACAAAATCCTTCATATCTCAAACAAAAAAACAGATATCCGTAAATTTTTTCCTTAAAAATAGAGCTAATACAAATGTCTAAAAACCAATTTCTGGAATTTTCAAAATTCGGTCCCCAAGGAGGGCGGGGGGGGGTGCAAAACGTGATTTCGCATAATCCTATATATCTCAAACAAAAAAAAATAGAAAAACATGAAATTTTTGCTCTAGAATATAGCTAATACTGATATCTAAAAACCAATTTCTGGAATTTTAGAAATTCAGCCCCCAGGTGGGGCAGTAAGGAGGGGGGGGGGTACGGGGCAAAAACAAATAGAAATACAGTTAGGGCGTTCAAAATTGGTACAGATAGGTTTTAGAGGTCTGCAAGATGAATGCGGATATTTTCGAACGTGTAAAGTTATTAGGAGGGGCAGGAAGGGGGGGGGAGGGGGGCAAAAAAAATAAAAATAGCGTTAGATCGTTCAAAATTGGTATATAGAGGTTTTCGATACTTACAAATCGATTGCGGATATTTTCGAATTTGTAAAATTATTAGGAGGAGGGGGAATAGGGATGGGGCGGTAAGGGGGGCTATGGGCAAAAACAAATAGAAATACAGATAGGTTTTAGAGGCCTGCAAGTCGAATGCGGATATTTTCGAACGTGTTAAGTTATTAGGAGGGGCAGGAAGGGGGGGGCAAAAAAAATAAAAATAGCATTAGATCGTTCAAAATTGGTACATAGAGGTTTTCGATACCTGCAAATCGATTGCGGATATTTTGGAATTTTTAAAATTATCGGGAAGGGGGGTGGAGCGGAGGGGCAAAAAAAAAATAAAAATAGACATAGATCGTTCAAAACTGGTGCATAGAGATTTTTGATACTTACAAATCGATTGCGGATATTTTGGAATTTGTAAAAATTATTAGGATAGACAGGAGGGGGGGCGAAGGGGGGAAATAAGAGTTAGAGCGTTTTGGGAATTTTTTCCGAAGGCAGTGAGAACCCGGTGCGACATTTTTCCTAATCAGATTTTGTTTCTCTTTTTCTTTCACGTGATAAAAATTAATGCAATTTTGAGAATTCAGTAATTATAGTGATTCATTTAAAAATAGGGACCAGCGAATCGGGCGTTGCCTGCTAGTTTTTAGCTATATAGAATTAATAATTTGATTGCCATGATTAAATGTATTCGTATATGCCACGTGTTTGGTTTTTATTTTGGTTCATTGCATATATTTTTAGTTCTGAAATGGTGTGTTTTACTCTTTACTTCCCTATTGTATGTGATTCTCGTTTTCATTGTTATACGTATAAGCATATATATATTATATTTGTTAAGGTTATATGAATGCATCTAATATGCATGCACCAATTACTTGAAATTAAGTATTTAGGGTAAAATACGTTTACTGCTTCATCGGTGTGACTTGAGGGGAGGACGAAACTTTTCAAACTATACGTAGCGGAACTCCTTCAATGTGTTTGAAATTAATCGCATAATGATTTTAATGGAATGTGTGCAGATGGTTTCATTTTATCATAATAATTTATATATTAATTTGAAACGTGTTTTTGTCTGTCTCCACTAAATTCACAGAACGGCTAGGTGTAAAATTTTGGTTGAGGTGTCTAAAAAAAGGTCTTGGTCTGTAGATGCGTTATGAAAAGAGAAAAATAAAAAAAGTCGAACGGTTCCTCCCTGGGGGGGGGAGTAGGGGTTAAACACACGTTGGCGGGCATAACTCAGCTCCAAATTACTTTACGGTGAACAATTTGTACATGGGGGGACTAGACTCGATACTAAAAAATCAATATATGCGATTTTGGAATTTTCGATTTTAAAGGGGGGGAAGGGGGGAAAGGGAGGAAATTAGTTTGAGAGGGAAATCCGTTCTAAACCTACACATGTAGCATCTCATTTTAAAGGTCTTGAAATTTCATGCTGATTGGGGATGTTTGTATACAATATAGGGCGCCCCCTGGTAGTGAAAAATGGAACTAGGTGATTTTGTAGTAGGCCCTTTCATGTTACACCTTATTTTAAAGGTCTTGAAATTTCCTGACCGTTCGTGATGTTCGTACAGAACACAGTGTGCCCCCGGTGGTGGAAAGTGCAACTAAAGGATTTTGTAGTTGACAACACTATGTGACACCTTATTTGAAAGGTCTTGGAAATTCAAGACGATTGGTGATAAAGGTCTTAAAATTTCATGTTGATTGGGGATGTTTGTATAAAATATAGTGCACCCCCTGGTGGTTAAAAATGGAACTAGGTGATTTTGCAGTAGACCCTATCATGCGACACCTTATTTTAAAGGTCTTGGTATTTCCTGACCGTTGGTGTTGTTCGTATAGAACACGCTGTGCCCCCTGGCGGTGGAAAGTGCAACTAAAGGATTTTGCAGTTGACACCACCATGTGACACCTTATTTGCAGTCTTGGAAATTCAAGGCAATTGGTGATATTCGTATACAACATACTGCACCCCCTGGTGGAAGAAAGTGGATTTTGCAGTGCGTGCGTAGCATGCCTTCTATACAGTGCAGCAGCCACAGGCGAGGTAACACGAGTCAGAGGTTCGTTCGGTTCAAGGTTAATTTTTGAGAAATTTTTCATGTTATTAGCGGCCTGCATATACGCTGCCGCAGGCACCGGGTCACGAGCTCGAGTTCCGTTCTGTTTGAGGTATTTTTTTCTTTTTTTTTTGGGGGGGGGGATTCCAGATTATTATTATTATTATTATTATTGATATTATTTGTGATGCTTTCATTTAAAAATAGAAATTCAAACAAAATCGAATTAAAGACATAAAATCATGCATATTTAAGGTTCATTTAAGGTATGATGGACCCAGGCAACACCGGGCGGGTTTGTTTGGTTCCAGGTTAATCTTTTGGAATTTTTCTATGTTGTTAGCGGCCCGCATATACGCTGCCACAGGCACCGGTGTCACAAGGCAGTGTTTCGTTCGGTTCGAGGTAATTTTTTTTTTTGCTAGAGCTTATTATTTTTTTCGTAATGCTTTCATTTAAAAGCAGAAATTCAAACTAAACAGAGTTAAAGCTATAAAATCATACAAATTTAAGGTTCTTTTGAGGTATCATGGGTCCAGGCGACACCGGGCGGGTTTGTTCGGTTTCAGGTTAATTTTTTGGAATTTTTTTATGTTATTAGCGGCCTGCGTATGCGCTGCTGCAGGCACCGGGGTCACAAGGCAGAGTTTTGTTCCGTTCGAGGTAATTTTTTTTTTTTTTTTTTTTTTTTTTTTACAGCTGATTATTTTTTCACAATGCTTTTATTTAAAAATAGAAGTTCAAACAAAATCGAGTTAAAGATATAAAGTCATACAAATTTAAGGTTGATTTAATGTTATTACCATGGGCCCGGGCAACGCCGGGCGGGTCAGCTAACATGTAGTATTAGTATTAAACGAAATAGAGAATAAAAGATAGCAACTGTTTATCTGGCGTCACACTGACAGTACTTTGTAGAAAGTGATGTCATATATAGTATTTCTATTTATAAGCATTTTTTCGAATTTATTATTTTTTTTTAAAGTGAAATGTCTTAAATTATATTACATGTTTTAACTTGAAATGCATTTAAATAATGATGCGACGATTTTTGAAACATTACGATAAAAAAAATGACCGTCGAACCCGACGGGTTTCAGCTAGTTTTAATTTATTTCACTAAAAATTTAACTGTCGAGTATAAAATTTCTACTAACTAAAAGGAATAAGTTATTAAACTATTTCTGCATGTTTATTTTCACTTTTTTTTTTTTTTTTTTACAGCAATTAGGAGGAACATTTTTAAATTTTCGATACATACAGCGTTGAAAAGAGATTTTCATATCACCTCTACATTCTACAAGCGTATTTTGCATGCTTAACAAACGCTCACCATAAAATATTGATACAAATTCACGCTTTAAATATCATCCAGACAGGTTTCCTAGTCATAGTATAAGAATATAGATCCTAATAAATAAATAAATAAATAAATAAAACCTTCATTTTTAGAACATTGGAAGCAGATTAACAAAAACATAAAGAGGTTTCTTGAACTTTCGAGCTAAAATTTTAGGGACTTTTTTAGGGGATTTTTGTAAAAGATTTAGGGACTTCATCTTGAATTTAGGGGCTTAATTTTTTTGCAGTTGGCAACCCTGTCTCTGGCAATTCAAAAATTCTAGTGGATCGAAGTAGGCGTTAGATGCTGATGAAATAAAAGAGATGTAGAAAAAAAAAAAAATGCATATAACTTATTTAAATTGAGATTTCTTATTTATGTTTTTGATTTCTTAAAATCTCAATCAATCAAATAAGTAATTAAAAAAAAAAAAAAAAAAAGTTCGTTTGCTACTGTTTTATATACCAGATTTTTTAAAAGATATTATCCAAATTTTACTGGAAAATAAAGAAAAAAATATTAAAAAAATTAAAAAAAAAAATTATAATGGGATGTATAATGATTATAAGAGAAAGGGTTTTATAAGGTTTTATAAGAGGGGTTTTATAAAAAGGGTTTTATAAGAAGGTTCTATAAGAAGGTTTTATAACCCTTCTTTATAAGTTTTTTCAAAAAACTCCAACTTTTAAAAAATTAAAAACTTAAAAAAAAAAAAAAAAAACATTTGGTGTCAACTGTTCAACAGGTAGCGCTGCTATGCAGCGATTTCCACAATTTAAGGGAAGGCTGTATCTCAGGTTCTGTTGCGTATAATCAAACAAAACTTGATATGTGAGAAGACCATTATGAGACATTACGCTGATTCAGTTTAAATGTTTATCGGCCAACATGTGGCGCTGCTATACAGCGATTTCCACAATTTAAGGAAAGGCTATATCTCAGGAACTATTGGACAGAATTACATATAAATTTGCATGTAGATGCATCTTAATATAAATTTGTGCCTGGCAACTTTTGGTGTAAACTGCTCAACAGGTGGCGCTGCTGCACAGCGATTTCTGCAATTTCAGGGGAGGCTATGTCTCACATTCTATTGCGTATAGCGTATAATCATATAAAACTTGATATGTGAGAAGCCCATTATGAGACATTATGTTTATTCAATTCGAATGCTTATCAGCCAACAGGTGACGTTGCTATACAGCGATTTCCTCAATTTAAGGAAAGGTTATATGTCATAGAACTACTGCACAGAATTGCATATAAATTTGTATGATGATGCACCTTAACATAATTTAGTGCTCTTCAACTTTTGGTGTAAGCCGCTCAACAGGTGGCGCTGCTACACAGCGATTTCTACAATGGGAAGGAAGGCTATATCTCAGGTTCTATTGCGTATCATCAAACAAAACTTAATATGTAAAAAGGCCATTATGAGACATTATGCTGACTTAATTTAGATGCTTCTCGGCCGATAGATGTTGTTGCTATACTGCTAATATCATCCATAAGGGATGGCTATATCTCAATGTCTATAGAATATAACTGTACGAAACTTGATATATAAGATAACCATTATAAAAACGCATTTTTTAAATGTTATTTATGGACGATAAAACTGTCTTTCTTTGGGTACTTAGTGTTAGATTTCCCTAAGATGAAAACCATTTGCATTCGTCATGTTAAATAACTGTAATAAATAAATAAATTGTTTAAGTCAACTTTATGCCTTCTGATTACACTATGTCAAAAATCATTTTATAATATGCAGTATACGTCTGCTTATCATGCATGTCTTTCAATATACATTTCCTATATAAAGCTCTCAATCATATCCCATTACCTGTGGCAGAATTAAGGGGAAACAGCGACAATGTCGCAGAAAAGAAATTGTCACTTGCAGAAAGATTTGCCCATATAAAATGAAAGCTATTTCTAAATTTCAGTAGAAAATAGAAACTCGTATCTTGTCTTTAAGAATTCTTCAACAGTCTACTAATAATATTGGTCGTTATAGTTACATGTACATATTATGTGTAAATAAGAAAATATGTCAATATTGTCTTGCAGTAAAAGGTTTGCACGAACAAGACCTGTCGCAGAAAGCATAAAAAATTTCTATCGTAGGGATCCCATTCATTGTTTCGGAAAACATTTTTACATTCTTTTATAATAAAAGTATGGGATTTGTACAAATTTTCGAACTCCGGTTTGTGAAGCGTTTGCAAGTTTTAAAATGTCCTGAGGATTTAACCGTTTTTAGAAAACGTCTGTATGTCTGTGTATGTAAGTTAAGAAATTTTGTGAGAATTGATCACGAAAAAATACAAGAGATGTCATGAAAATATATGTTTGGTTGAATCACAATATAAATTTGTGCTGATTAGATTTTGGTGTACATCGCTTTGTTGGTGGCACTGTTATGCTGCCATAACTCCACTTGCTTAAAGGCTATATCCCAGCTTCTATAGTGTATATTATGCATAAAATTTTATATTTAAGATGACTGTTATCAAAAACTATGCCGATTTAATTAGTATGCACATCGGTTATAGGGGACGCTAGTCTGCTGTAATTTTTCCTATTTACGGGAAGGCAATATCTTAACTTCTATAGTATATAAGATAAAACGAAAAGCTACGGGTGATAGGTGCCGTACTAATGCAACATTTTTCAGGTTTTAGGTAATTTTCCGATCAATTGTTTTATTTGAATGATACCGAAGAATGTTTTGTAATGACAACAACATAATAGTGTTTTTTTTTTTTTTTTTTTTTTTTTTTTAACCGAAATGCATTAAAAAAAAAAAAAAAAAAAAAAAAAAAAAAAACTTATTAGCTATTATGGCATGTATGCTAATAACTTTAAAATTTAACACTGACTTTTTTTATATTTTTTATTAAAAAGATTAAACTAATAACAAAAACAATAAATAAATAAAATTATATTATTTATGCACGAATTGTTTATAAAAGCTTCTTTCAAATTTTCATAAAATTTCTACAAAAGAAAAACGGATACGGATATTTTTTCTTATTGATCCTTATACGAATATGGATCTTCCTTTTTCCCACAGATATCCGCAGATACGGATACAGACAGTGATGCCAGCTGGTCGAAAATTATTTCCCAAACAGGTCATCAAATTTCCCCCAAATAAGTTTTTTCGAAAAAATCCCCAACTTGATTTTTACTTAAAAGGATTTTTTTTTTTTTTTTTTTTTTTTTTTTTTTCAAAAAGAAAATATCAAGCAGATTTAAGCTCAGATTTTTCCCCAAATGAAGGCAATTTTTGAAAAAAATCTCGAAACACAAAAATGTATTAAAATCCCCTCTAATCAGTTGGTGCTGTTGGCAACACAGGGAGAGGCGAAGTGCAGAAGTTAAAAATCGAGCATTGTAAACCAAATACAACTTATTATTATTAAGAACAGAAAAATTAATATAAAATAAACCTATAATATAATGTATATGTGTACAATTATAGAGAAATTGTAAAATGTAATTTTAATATTATTTTTAATAAAACTCAAATTTTGCAATGTTATACTTAAAACTCGAAATGTCCCTACACTGACGATAAAAGTTCCAACATTAGTGAATAATAATAGCAGGAGACTTGGCGTTGGAATATTAAAACAGGAATAAACTACTACGTCAGAAACGCCAAAGAAACCATAGCTAAAATTCTCAAACAATATGATTTTAAAATAATATTTTCGCCTTCCAATAAACTCACCTTTTCTCAGTTAAAAGATCCTATTGATATGCATAATTCTTGGGGCATTTATAGTATTTCTTGTCAGTGTGGTTTATCATATATTGGCCAAACTAAACGCAGTCTTAAATTTCGTCTAAAAGAACATATGAATTACGTCCGCAAACAAGAAACCAATAAATCGGCTATTTCTAAACATTGCTGGGAGGAAAATCATAATTTTAAATTTAATTCAGCTAAAATAATTTGCAGACCTAAATCCATTCATGAACTCGATTTCTTTGAAGCTTTTCATATTTATAAAAATTTTAAAAACCTTGTAAATTGTGATTTCGCTGTTCCCTATTTGTCTGATTGTTGGAAATTTTACATTCAGTCCACATTTCCTTAATTTTTCTACAGTTTACACAGCTACACAATCCTTAATTCCTATTGGCCACACTCCCCACCTCTTCCGTAATCCTATTGGTTGAACTAAATCCGGTCCCTCTCCTATATATATGAGCACTTCTCCAGATTCAGAATTCTTTTTGCACTGATGACGGTACGCTTTAGGCTACCGAAACAGCTGTTTGCACCTCAATAATTTTTCTTTGGCGTTTCTGACGTAGTAGTTTATTCCTGTATTAGTGAATAATCATGAAAAAATTAGAAACAACAACATAATACATGCGTAATTCCATGAAATTTCTTACAAAATTACCAAAAAGTCCCTATGAATTTAAAATTTGTTCCTACATCATGAATAAAGCTATTGAAAGTCCCTAGTCGTAGGGATAAATCATTACGTTGCCAACATTGACCGAAAGGTGAACTCCCCAGATTTGTCCCCAAATATTTTAGAATTCACCAAAAAGTCCCCACAAACATTTGGTCCCCAAAATTGTCGCTAGAAGCCTCAAAAATCCCCAATCTGGCATCACTGTGATAAGCACATATAATTTTCCTTAAATACTTTTCAATTTCTCAAATTGCATCACTGTAATGTTTTTAATTATTCAGAATCTTCAGCTTTTATTTTAATACTGCTTTTTTTTTATACTGTTAAGTAAATAATATTGAAATGTATTAAAAAAGTTACTTTGAGCTTAAAATACTATATCTTCGGTTGGTATACAAGGTTGCCTGCAGTATAATTACAGTAGAACTTGGATAATTCGAAGTTGAAGGGACCAGAGAAAAATTCGAAATATCCAAAAATTCGAATTACATATACTATTTTGCCAAAAAGAAGAGATAAATTAAAAATATAAAACTCTATGATCAAAGATTTAGCATATAAACTTTATATCAAAGAATACTGCATCATTAAGCCCCTCCCATTAAATCAATATTTTTTTACGAGCTTAATTATTGAACACATTTTTAAAATAGTCAAATATTTTTGATTGCTTCTTTATGTACAATCTTTGTGTCATAGCATATGACTTCAACCTATCAATTGATACAAAGACAGAATCTCTTACAATAGACATGACTTTCAATTAAAAAAAAAAAAAAAAACCTCGAAGCTCAGGTATATGGACCATATCTTGTGATGCACTGCACTGTAAAAAATATGACCTATTTGCTGCCAGAAATTCTCTGTTATTTGAGAAAATACGTTCTGACAAAGTAACTTTTTTGTAAATTACGCGTATTTTCTCAAATTACAGAGAGTTTCTGGCAATAAAGAGGACATATTTTTTACAGTGTAGGTAGGAAGTACAAGTATTTCCTTACCCTTCTTTTGAAAGACTGTTAAAAAAATAATGCACTTTAGCTGAGAAAAATCTTGGGAACAAATTTTACTGTAATATTTTAAAGGTAATCGTAGGAAAAATTCGAATTATCCGAAATCGAATTCGAATTATCCATGATTTTTTAACATTATTTTAATACAAAATTCAAGGGACCGGCTAAAAAATTCGAATTATCCAGAATTTCGAATTAAACAAGTTCGAATTATTCAAGTTTCACTGTGTAAATATTTATTATTATTATTGTTTATCGATTTTTTTTATCTCAATTTTGTACAAAGACTAAGGGGGGAAAAAATATATATATATATACAGATACAATGGCATCTCATAATTATAAAAGTAATCTAATTTAGGTTAGTTCAGCATATACTATTATAGATAATTTAAACAATAAAAATATACATATTATTCAGTTAAATATTATTATCCAATCCCAATATTTTATTTCTGTACTCAGTCTAGAATAATAATAAATCTATGAAACATAATAAAATGAAACAAAACAAGTATTTAAAATATACATCTTTGGCATACTAAGGAAATTATTTAAGAAAAATCTATTAATCAACTACTATTTCGATTAGAGTTTAATTTGAATTAATAACAGCAGGCTGGTAAAAAAAAAAAAAAAAAAAAAAAAAAAAAATCTCATTGAAACTTTGTGTTATTTATAGAATGAAGTGATGTTTAATGAGTTCAATTAGTTTTAATATTTATTTTTTTTTAAGAGAAATAATACAAAATTTCGCTGAATGTGCGAATTTTCTTTACAATATTAAATAGGTTTCATCACGTGACGTAGCGTTTTCGCGCCAACATGAAAACTACGTCTTTTAAAGTTAATTTATTAAAGCATACGATTTTCAAATATCCATAAAAATGGTATCAAAATGTATGTATTTTCATGCTCTATCATTTACAAGTTAAAATAAAAAGTGTGCAATTTCCCCATTTTAATAAAAAATAGTTTTAATAAATTATTTGCACTTAGTGAATCTATATCGGAAAATACAGAAGAAAGTGGACACACCATACTAATTTCACTTCATAATGTATCCTTAACTTTTTATTAACTTGACATTTCCATAAACAAGTGCAAAACTTAAGTTAGTTTTTGTGACCCTTCCCTTTCCTTCCGATCTTGAATTTAATTATTTTTCTGTAAAATCTATAATTTTTAGTTGCAAGAACGCTAGTTCGTGAATTATAAAATGTCAACGCAAGTCTGGCCTTGAATCTAATTCAATTTTTTTCTTTCAAACCTCCAATTATATTCAACCGAATTTAGTAGTTTTTTGGATTGAACATAATCATTATTTGTAGCTAATTTTTACTAATTTTTATCAAAATAGATAAATATTTCGTAGTTCAAATTATACTTCAAGACAAATCTGTCTTTTGTAATTAATAATGTTGTTGTTGTTGTTAGTTTGAAAATATAAACAAGAAAAATAAAATCAAATCATTAAACGGGAACACATATTTAGTGTGAGTAATATATCAAAATAGTTCATTAATGCAGGCAATCTTTAGAGCAAGATTTCAAAGTTTGAACAATATATTTTAAAAATAAAATAAATAAATAAATAAACGTTTTTACACATGTACAAATTAATTGTCGATTCAGTTCGTAGTTCGAATTATTAAACTTTTCTTTACATGCTATTTAAAACAAAATGGCTTCATCTTTTGCAACCATAGATATAGTAATAAAACATGGATTGATCAACGAGAGGGAAAAAGTGATACCTTTTCTCTCGCGAAAAGTCATTCTAATGGCTGCTTTTCCCCGAGTAAATCACACACGGATAATTTAGTAAATAAAATTTGTGAATAATTTATTTACTAAAGGTGAAGGAAAAACTCCATATGCAGTTTCAAATTCATTTTTCTTTTTTTCAATACTGTCTAATGGCTGATTTTAGAACTTTTTTTCGGCATCAAAATTTTTTGCAATATAACATGGGGATGATAGCTCTATATATATTACTATATCTATGTTTGCATCATGATATTTATATCTTTTGAATTCCAAACGTCTCCAAGAAATTAAAAATGGCATCTTAAATATTACTGTACTACTACTTCGTATACATTAATATTGTATATTGTTACATTAAAAAAAGAAATAATAATAATCTTATTAGACTAATGTCGTCATTTTTTCTTAGTATATCATTGAATTGGGTCCACGAGCTTAAATATTGTCCATTTATAAATCTTATTTTATTTTTTATTTCATTTTGCACGCGCGCTTTTTATTTCCGAATTAAAAATTATTATAAAAAAAAAAAAAAAAAAACTTTTTTCGATACTGTCCGTTTCGAAACTGATTATTATTAATTTTCTTTTCTTAAGAAAAAAAAAAAGCTTTTGATTAAATTCTGGCAAAAGCAGAATTTAGTTTAGTAAAGAAGACTGTTAGTTTTTTTTTTTTTTTTTTTTTCACAAATTATAACATTGTTTTCAAATTATTCAGTTATATTTTCGAAATTTTCTATTTCGATAAATGTCCAACATCGTAAAACTGGTATCGTAAAAATCCATAGATTGAGACTGAGACTAATAGTCCTCAGTCCAGAAAACAAATCTATAAAATTTCCAATTTTTAACCAAATTTAAAAGTTTTTGGGACTCTGAAATCATAATCACTTTTTATAGCTAATTTTTTATTTTTGTCAAATTAATTTAAAATTAGCGATTTTTTTTCTTTAAGCGTTTTTGTATTTTAATTAAAACAAACCCATGTGATTTATAATCTAACATGACCTAAACGTTCGAAGATAGCCTGCTCGTAGATTTTATATAACATGGTTTGAATATTAGAAGATTGCTAGCTCATAAATTTCAAAATATCAGTGCAAAGTTGTCTGAAAAACTAATTCTAATTAAAGCCTTTAAAAATTTATCAAACAAATTTCATGAAATATAGCTAAGAACCTCCCAGATTAAATCAACATTCTAATAATAATAATAATAATAATAATAATAATAACGCACTGAAATCTATATAATTCGTTTGGAAGCTGCAGTGTCAAAGTCAGACATACAAACGTTTGAAGCTTAAACTCTTTTTAATTATTAATTTATTAGTTTGAAACAATGGATAAAATTTTATTTTCTTTACTTCAATATATTGTCGTAGTTATGACGTTCGTTTCAAGCGTGAGAGCTGTGAGTGCTACACCATGTTAATATTATTATAATGATTACCATTGTTTTTATTATTAAGAGAGGGTGTTAATGCTTTCCAATTTAAATTCTTATTTATTTATTTTTAATTTTTCATTGCTAATAATGAATAAATAATTTATAATCATTCACCTATCTCTGAAAAAAAAAAAAAAAAAAAAACATTTATATTAGAGTATTTAAATCATAATAAAAATCACTTAAAAGACAAGTGTGAAGCTATATGTATATACATAGCTGTCAAGTTTTTTAATTTATTCCGGAATGTTGTTAGTCCCACCCCTTTTTCACACCGTAATCTTTTTAGAGTAATTTTCTTCATATTTAATCGTAATTGTATATTAAAGAAAATTTTTCTACAAAGATTACGGTGTGAAAAAAGGGCGGGACTAACAACATTCCGGAATAAATTAAAAAACTTGGCAGCTATGTATATATATATAATAAAAATGAAAAAAAAAACTTTAATTAAATATTATTATTATTATTATTATTATTATTATTTTCGATAATATCCGTTATTTACAGTTAGAACAATAGCTCCCAAATTATAAAATGTCAAGGCATGTAGTCCAGTCAATAAAGAGACCGTATTGGGACCTTATCTGGAAAAAATCATGGTAATTCTGTAAATTGGCTTACTTTATGTTTTTGGGGGTCAATGAATTAGAATTTTCAACTTCCCATTAAAATTTCTTTGTCCGTTTCCTCCAATTTGAAAAAAAGTCACCTCTCAATCAACACTACTACTAATAACAATAAATAAAATTAAAAAATTAAAAATTAATTTTTTAAAGAACCCTGTCTTTTTTTTTTTTTTTTTTTTTTTTTCTAATAAAAGTTTTTTTCGTTAAGTAACCATAATATCCTTAACAAACATGTATATAGTTTTACAGACTATGTTTCTTAAGGGCCCTCTTCACTCACCGCCGCCGGAAGCCGAAGATACTGTTATTCTATGGGAAATTTTTCTTTACAAATAACTTATTAACTAATACATATTTTTAAATTCTGTTTTCACATTCTAAAAATTCTCAGCTGTTAAATTGACGGACCTTTTTTAAAAAACTATTATTTTATTTTTTTATATTTTATTTTGAAGCTGCAAAATACGGATTTTCAATACGTGAATTTTTTTTTTATTTTGCAATTTCAAAATAAAATATTAAAAATTAAAAAAATATTTTTTAAAAAAAAGGTCCGTCAATTTAGCAGCTGAGAATTTTCAGAATGTGAAAACAGAATTTAAAAATATGTATTAGTTAATAAGTTATTTGTAAAGAAAATTTCCCCATAGAATACCATTGGCTCGGGCTTCCGGCGACGGTAAGTGAAGAGGGCCGTTAAGTGCAATTAAAATGTAAAAACTAGTTCAACTACTTCGAAACATGTTAAGTTTTCGACCAAAACATAACCGTGTTAGTTTACTGAGCAGTTATTTCAAGTGTTTGCAAGTGAAAACAACAATATTGGTATAAAATTGTGATGCGCCCGTTCGCTTCCCATCCCTTCCTTGAAATTTATCCTTCATCAAAATGCTATAATACCTATTTTATTACAAATTTTGTCTAATTTCAGAATTTCAAGCTATAAAAAAAAAAAAAAAACCTGTTATTTATTTATTTTTATTTATTTGTTTATTTTATTTATTTATTTTGAGTAGGGATATTTTCTTTCAAATTACGAAAAGACATCACACAAGAAAATTTTGGTGGAAAGTTAAAAAATTCGGATTTAGCAACTCCCGAAACAAGAAGAGCACGCCAGTTTCCAGAACTACCTTGATTTTTTCCAGGTAAAATTCCCCTATTGCCTGAACTTATGGCTGGACTTGAATTCAGTTATCTAGTACTTTTCCACACAATCTCTAACTGTCAATCAAATTTAGAGATCTTACAAATTCATAAAAACAATTTATATGTAGACAATTTTTATTTATTATTTATTTATTTTATTTTTGGTAAAATTGGTTAAAAATTCGCAATTTTCTTAAAACGCTTTTTTATACTCCAATTTAAAAACCAGGTAACTTATCATGTAATGTCACAGCCCACAAATTTTAAAATATCATTAACAATGAAAAAGGGCAATAATAAAAATAATAATAATAAAATAAATAAAATAAAATAAAAAGTAGCATAACAATTCCCTATAGTTTTAACATAAGAAATTATTCCTACGGTAGCTATTACTTCTATAAAATTCAAACTATATAACAAAATGCAACCAACATTCGTTGCTTTCTTTATTCTATTCTATTTCTTAAAACAATTTTTATAGATGCCACACGCACCACATAAACTTTAAATTTTACATCTACTTTTTAAGATAGCACGCGATCCTGTTTTATATAAAAATTAATCATTAAGTTAATTTTTTTTACTTATTTTTATTTAATTTTGCACGCGCACTTTTTATTTCATAATTCAAAATTATTAAAAAAAAAAAAAAAAAAAAACCTTTTTCGATAGTGATTGTTTCGATACTGACTGTTATTAATTTTCATTTTTTTTTTTCTTTTTCTTTCAAAAAAAAAAAAGATAAAATTCTGGAAAAAGCATAATTTAGTTTAGGAAGGAGGACTATTAGTTTTTTTTTTTCAAATTATAACATCGCTTTCAAATTATTCAATTATATTTTCCATAAATTTTAGATTTCGATAAATGTTCAACTATCAAAAAATGACACCGAAAAAATCCCAGATTGAGACTCAGTCCTAAAAAAAAAAAAAAAAAAAAAAATCATTAATTAAAAAAAAAAAAAAAAAAAAAAAAAAAATCTGTGAACAGATTTTTATGAAATATACCTAAGAACATCCTCATTAATTCATCGATTTAATAATAATAATAATAATAACTCATTGAAATCGTGCATTTGTTAGGGAGCTACCGTACCATACACAATTTACAACCACCGCTTTTTTTTCTTTTTTTTTTTAAATCAGGAATTACTGAAATAATAATAATAATAATAATAACAGACAGATTGTACAAGTTAAACTAACATGCATGTAATGAAAGTTTAAAATAATTACTGAATTATTAAAAAATGTATATTATATATGAAATTTATGTATTCTTAAACATAGATTAGAAATTTTTAAAATTATATGATGTTCATGCAGTAACAATACATGGAAAAATTGTAATAAAAATTAAGCTTACCTTGATATCTGTATATTTTAAAATATAATGTATTTTAAATATGTATTTGTTTATAGGTCCACAGTTGTGCCGACAATTTAAAATGTAGAAAAAGTTTATAAAATTAATCGGGCAAACAGTTTATGTTTAAAAAGAAGTCAACATCAAACTATTAATTCTATAAAGTTAGAATAACTTTAGTTTAAAATAAAAGAGATATGCAGCCTTATTTTACTAATATTATTATTAGTTTACATAAAAATCTTGATTCTTGTAAAATATAGACAAATTAGAATAAAATTTCTTCACAAAAGAAGACAACCTATATGATCAAAGGCAAAAACGCTAATGGGATAACTGATAATCTCACAAGAGCAAGATTGGGATGTCCGAAAAAAGTCATAAATTTTCAGGCTTTCTGCGGTCGGTCTATATAAACAAGCAAAGGATGTGGACTGCATTGGTTCTGCTCAAAACATCTGCAATGAAATAATAAGGGAGCAATAGATTTTTACTTTCTCTTACCCAAAAGGTAGAGAAAGTATTGTTTTTGGGTCAATTTTCGAACGCGAGATTTTGTTATATTTACACGTTTTGAGGTTCCCTGAATACGAAAATCATGTTTTTAGCAAATGGTCTGTGTGTCTGTGTGTGTGCCTGTGTGTCTGTCTGTTATCGGCATATCTCAAAAACAAATTATGGCAGAAAGTTCAAACTTGGTATTCTAAATGTGTATCATATAGGGATGCTACAGTAAGCTTTTCGTTAAGATCTAGCAAATGGTTCGTGTACAGGGACAATCAAGAGAATTCTAATATATTACGTCTAGGGGAGAAATTGCAGGAAAGTAGAGTTTAACGTCTATAGACTGCACTAAACCAAATGAAACAAATATATATTTTTTGTAATAGAGACAGTTAACAAGGAAAATATTTTGTGTATGTAGGAGACTCGCCTCCCCCCCCCTCGAGGGGAGTAAATTTTCATGATGGGTATCTTTCAAAAGAGCTCGCCAATCCCTTTAAAACGAATGGTTGAACTATAAATCTGCGATAATTTAAAACAAAGTTATGATTTTTTTTACTTTTAACGAAAAAAAACTTAGAAAAAAAATCGTACTTTTTTATTTATTTTTTATTTTTTTATTTTTTGAATATTGAGAATAAAATGGACTTCTTTTTTATATTTGGTGTTATACTATTTCTCTAATATGTAAATCGTCTGCCTTATCATAAAAGATAATTTTTTTAAATAATAATTTTAATGAATTATTTTTTAAAAAGAGAATTATTTTTTAATAACCGAATTAAATTCTATATAAATGTAGGTGCATTAATGAAACAGGGGGTTGAGCGGGCGGTAGCCCCCCTCACACAGAACTAATTATCATATAAAACTCTTCAGAAGCCTAATATGAATTGTTTAACACAGGTTTACATAACAGATATGTATTTAACATCCTGCATTTATAGTATTAAATTTCAGGGTAAGAGAAAGTCGTGTGAGTGACACACCAGATTATTATTATTATTATTTTTTTATAGTTAGTCACGTGCATGTACAAGTTTTATTTTCTTTGTATTTGAATTTACAGTGAAATCTCTCTAAAAGCAACCTTGATTCAAGGGTTACTTTCCTTTAAGGCCAATTTTTCCTTGTAAAATTTTTCCCCCACAAGATTTAATACTAATTTACCTCCATTAAAGGCCCATGTACAATAGTATACCTCTCTTAGGGGGTCACATTTTGCGAGACCAGATGATTTAATTTTATTTTTTCTAAATTTTAACTCCTATGTGTTCACTATAACTGGTTTATTAATCTTCACGTGTATTTTAATAATCTCTGTGTATAGAAAACAAGAACGGAAAATCGTGCGATTCGTATAGAGTTACTAACACTTTCCGATGTACGAACTTGTTTCATGGTTTAACCTTTAATGTACTTTGCGTTACGTGATCGAACAATGTTCAGACAGAATGAAAGAAAGACAGATAGACTAATTGAATTCATAACCACTCTTAATTTTTGAAAAGATTAAAAATGCTTAACACAAATGTTTAACGGAAATGCAATTCCAATTGTAACACTTAATGCTATAATTTCGCCAATTGTAATAATTTCCAATTGTAACCCTTAATGTATCTAAATATTTTAATGTAAATCTTAACGATAAGCATACTGTATTTTGTTTATATGAATAATAAATGTCGATTTTATTATTATTTGTGCAAAATAAATTTATTAAAGTATGATTTATAGAAATGGCCCTCATAGGACGCAACGCTTAGGAATTCTTTCGTGTGTCCCTGTAGACAAGCCGTCGCTGGTATTTACACCATTTTAAATAGGGAGAATTCAATCGTGGACTTGAGTAACATATATTAGTTTCAAGGAATTACATAAAAATTTAAGGGAGTTAGAAAACGGACAGACAGACAGACGGATCGAAGTCACAAACACTTTTTAACTTTCTTGGAGAGTATTAAAAAGTGATAAGAATTCATATATTTGCAGGCGCAAACTTAAAAGTTTAAGCCTGGATAAGAGGATTCTATGTCAAAACTTTATTTACCTAATAAACTCCTGCTCAAAAGTTTAGCCAAATTTGCGAACAATCCTTTTTTTTCCCAACTTAAAAACTTATTCTTCACTCTTGAACTTTTAACTCTTGATGAAATGTTTTCAAACACTGGGTGTTTAAAGAACTGGGTCTTCCTCATGTTTTTCGGTGAAGATTGATTTAAGACAGCATTTAGGGGGCCAATAACAAATTGAGCAAAATCAATAATATTTGTGTATCGTTAAATGAATGAAATGATTTGTAATTTTAAGATAGGATAACATAGACCCAGTACAATTTTTAGATGAATTTGTGTGACGATAGCATGTTAAATAACGGAGATATAAGCATCTATTTTAAAACTTAAAAAAAAAACTGCATGTTTTTTATTTATAATATACAGAGTTTTAAACGAAAGTTATTCCCACGTTCAGCTAAAATGAAAAAATACTTTTCAAACAATATACTGCAATCAGAATACAAATATCTTAAATATATCATGAAATATGAGCATCTCCTTATATTATTAAAATCTGTACGCGTGTGTGTGTGTGTGTCTGTCTGTGAGAAACGGGTTGAAGCAGCAAAAGCTCGGCCGCTAACGGTCGCACGGACTTCGAACAGGTACCGATGAACAGAGAATTTATCGCAGATCAGGGTTATCTAATTTTCTAAACGATGCGACCCTAATTAGCGGAGATATTAATTAAAATGTCGACCATTGTCTAACGAAAAATGACCCAGAATTCATGATTAAATGCTTAAAAAGCGACATTTTTACGGAAAAAGTGGAAAATAAATTAGAAATATCAGTCGTATTGTTACGAACAAGATACCATTGGAAAAGGCTTTTTTTTCTTAATCCGATGGTTTAAACGACTTATCGATCGGACAATTAGATTTTTTAAAATTAACTAAACTATAAAAAAATATTGGCAACAAATCTCAAGAATCTTAGCTTTGCAGACAATAGTCTACAGCAGTCTTCAACGGAAAGAAACACATCTGGTATTTAATGAGGTCACGTGTTTCGTACTGCGATTAAAAATTGCAATTTTCTATTTTCTTCAATTTTTCAAATTTTACACATTTTACTTAGTATACAATCTTAACACCACAAAACAAACTTGCAGTTGAAATTTCATCGATTTTGGTCAATAAACAAAAGATTTACATTTTAATTGCAAATTAAATTTTATCTTTACACGCCTCACATTTTATCTGTCGAACTGTCGGTTTTCATCACTATGGCAACCTGTTCAGAGAGTAAAAGCATTTCTCCAGCTCGGCGGAAGCGGGAAAAAAAAAAAAAAAAAAAAAAAAAACAGCGATAAACATCTCTTATTTAACGGGGTCACGTGTTTTTGGTACTGCGATTAAATATTGCAATATTCTAATACGCGTATTTCAATTTCTAATTACGATTAATTTATTTTTTATACATCATTCGAAATATATTTTAAAGTTCTTTTATATTATTCAAAGTTTTCAACAGATTTACACGGTTTGAGGTCTCCTGAATTCGTTTTCTTTTGTATCTCAGCTACTAATTAAAATAATTTCATAAGTAATACATCATTGGAAAGCTTTTTTGAATTGGAATCGAACAGTGGAATACAGAAATTTCTAACACCAGATGCCGCTGTAATATTTTCAAATTTCAATATTTCAATTTCTAATTATGATTAAATTATTCTTAATACATCATTCGAAAGATATTTTAAAGTACTTTTAAATTATTCTTTTAAATTATCGAAAGTTTTCACCAGATTTACACGTTTTGAGGTCTCCTGATTACGTTTCCTTTTGCATCTCAGCCAAATGAGTTACATCGTTCAAAATTGGTATACGTAGGTTAATTAAGAGGGCATGAAAGGGTGGAGAAGAAATCGGCGTGCACCGCGCGCGTATCCCTTAACTTGTGCGCGCGCAGAGCGCACGGGACTGCGCTGCCGTTTCGATCCCAGGTCGCACTCATCGCCCTAACCGTTCGGAGTTTTCCGTGGTTTCTTCCGAAACTCACATAAATATGGGCTGTTTTTTTTTTTTTTTTTTTTTTTTCTAAAATATCAGATTTAAATAAAAGTTTCGATTTTATTAGAATAAGAACCGTTCGGGGTTTTCCGTGGTTTCTTACGAAACTCCCGTAAATACGGGCTGTTTTTTTTTTCTTTTTTCTTTCTAAAATATCAGATTTAAATAAAAGTTTCGATTTTATCAGAATAAGATTGATCAATCGCTCAAAAGGTGGCGCTGTGATCGGATTTTTTCTAAATTTTTAATATGGCAGTCGCTTAATTACTATTTTTAAGCTCAACCCAGTACGCAAATAAGTCATTGGGTTAAAAAAAAAAAAAGTAAACATATTTTAGTAAAAATAACTAACAGGGAAAAGTAATCTTTTTTTCAGCTATTAAAACTCATCACATCTTTTTTTTTTTTTTTTTAATTAAATTGAGTTTTAAATTTTTATTTGGCTAACAAGAAAAACTATTTTTGCCGTAGATAACAACAGACTGATGTCTAATCTTCTTTAATCCAATAGTGGGAGGTTCCGGGTTCGATCCGAGGACGCGCTCATCGCCCTAACCTTTCGGAGTTTTTGGTGGTTTCTTCCGAAACACACGTAAATACGGGCTAGGACTCTCATCGACCTAACCGTTCGGAGTTTTCCGTGGTTTCTTCCGAAACTCACGTAAATACGGTCTGTTTTATCTCAGCTGCTAATTAAAATTATTTCATAAGTAATACATCATTAGAAAGCTTTTTTGAATTGGAATCGAACAGTGGAATACAGAAATTTCTAACACCAGATGCCGCTGTAATATTTTCAAATTTCAATATTTCAATTTCTAATTATAATTAAATTATTTTTAATACATCATTCGAAAGATATTTTAAAGTTCTTTTAAATTATCGAAGGTTTTTACCAGATTTACACGTTTTGAGGTGTCCTGAATCAGTTTTCTTTTATGGCGCTGTAATATTTTCAAAGTTCAATATTTCAATTTCTAATGATGATTAAATATTTATTAATACATCATTCGAAAGATATTTTAAAGTCCTTTTATATTATCGAAAGTTTTCAGCAGATTTACACGTTTTGAGGTCTCCTGATTACGTTTTCTTTTGCATCTCAGCCAATTCAGTTAAATCGTTCAATATTGGTATACGTAGATTAATTAAGAGGGCATGAAAGGGTGGGGGAATAAATAGGCGTGCACCGCGCACGTATACCCTAACTTCTGCGCGCGCAGAACGCACGGGACTGCGCTGCCGAAGGCAGTGGGGACCCGTTCCGAATTTGCACCCGATGAGAAATGATTTTTTAAATTTTCTTAAGAATAAAATTTTGACATGAGAAGGAATATGTGCGCGCACTGCCGGAGGCAGTGGGGACCCGGTAGGAGTTTTTACCCGATCACATTTTTTTTTTTCAGGCATGAAGGGTCAGGGAAGGAATACGCGCGCGCAGCGCCTGTATCCCTTAAGGTGTGCGCGCGTAGTGCGCACGGGACTCCGCTGCCGAAGGCAGTGGGGACCCGGTCCGAATTTTTACCCGTTCAGAAATGATTTTTTAAATTTTCTTAAGAATAAAATTTTGACTTGAGATGGAATATGTGCGAGAAGCGCACGTATACCTTCACACGTGCGCGCGCAGCGCGCATGGGTCTGCGCTGCCGGAGGCAGTGGGGACCCGGTGAGAGTTTTTACCCGATCAGATTTTTTTTTTTAGGAGGCACGAAGGGCCATGGAAGGAATACGCGCACGCAGCGAGTGTATCCCTTAAGTTGTGCGCGCGAAGTGCGCACGGGACTGCGCTGCCGAAGGCAGTGTGGACCCGGTCCGAATTTTTACCCGTTGAGAAATGATTTTTTAAATTTTCTTAAGAATAAAATTTTGACTTGAGACGGAATATGTGCGAGAAGCGCACGTATACCTTCATACGTGCGCGCGCAGCGCGCATGGGTCTGCGCTGCCGGAGGCAGTGGGGACCCGGTGGGAGTTTTTACCCGATCAGATTTTTTTTTTTAGGAGGCACGAAGGGTCAGGGAAGGAATACGCGCGCGCAGCGCGTGTATCCCTGAAGTTGTGCGCGCGCAGCGCGCACGGGACTGCGCTGCCGAAGGCAGTGGGGACACGGGCCGACTTTTTACCCATTCATAAATGATTTTTTTTTTCAATTTCTTTTCTTTAGACTAAAAGTTACTGTTAGTGATTCATTTGAAAATACTGACCCACTAGCGGGCGAAGCTCGCTAGTTTATATGAAAAACGGTTACACTGCGCATGCGCGAAAGATAGAAAATTTTTTATTGCATAAGTTGAAAGCTAGATAAATTGGGCATTTTTTGTCAACAGTGCATTTAAATAAAGTAAAAATTAAGCAAATTGTCGGCAAAAGAATGAGCTAGATTTTAGATATATTTTCTAACAGTTGAAATTTCGTAAGGGGTTTTTCACATGCTGCGTCATTAATTTGAAGATCCAATTATTTCAGCCACGCTCCAAATGTACTTTTTTTGGGAAAAACTCTTATAAGCTTGTAACCTCACGTAATTTTGTTTATTTACTAAAATTTGTGAGATCAAAAGGGGTTTTTTCACAAAAAAGAACTTTTGCAAAGAGGTTCAAATAGTTGGATCCTCATCTTGGAATCCTCCTGGAATCAAAAATAATATTACAAAACTGATCCGATGTCCTTCACTGAGAAAAAAAGATATTCCGCCTTCATCTAGAATGAATAAGTGGCCATTTTCTAAATCCCTTCACTAGAAATGTATAGATTTCCGAGTTATGCGCATAAGGCACGCCAATAAACTGAATAGACGAAATGATCGAGAATTTCTAGTCTACACTTTTCTAGATGTTGAAACAATATTCTGAATCTTTTGTATTGCGAGAAATTCACGCTCGATTTTCAAGAATTGGGTCATAAACCAAGATTATGGTTGCTGAAACCCTCCTCTTGTATTCGCATTTATTTGCAGAGATTTATAAATAACTCTGCCCTCGAGAATATAGATAAATGCTCTAGAATTCTAATAGGGGTTTCTAGAACTCGCTTTGAAAGGGGACTAGAATTTATAAGGACGACATGGAACTATTTTTTCTAGAGCCACAATTTAGATTCCAGATGTCAGTTACAGAATTTTGTCTCAGTTTTATTAGAAAATATTTCTTCTAATGATCTTTTATACGAAATTTTGTTTTATTTCTTGTGTTAAGAAAATCGTAAACTTTGAATAACTTACGAAGTTTTCAAAATAGTATACAGAAAATGAATAGGATCCTTTGTCAGTATCAAAAGTGATATTTTATAACGAGTCCAATCATTTTACGATCTTTCATACTTGAGATATTATCTGCTAAACTAATAAATTAACTAAGGAACTAACAAACTGACTAACATACGGATAGACACACATAATTTTTCTGATTTTCGCACTCATCACACCTCAAAACACGTAAATATATCAAAAATCTGAGGTAAAACATTTTAATGGATACCGAAGTTCCATCGAAAGTAAACTTTCGTTGGAATATAATAAGATATAACATGATTTTTACACACCTGCATTTCCAGGAACATCAAAAAGTATTACTTTAGATATCCGCCAAAATTTGTCTCAATTTGAGAGAGTACCTTCATTTATGTCCACCAGAATCCTGCCCTGGTCGAATTTTACCCGACCAAACCAACAGATGAATTTTAAATCAATTTGAAACCCGACCTGAACCCGACTTTTTTTTTTTTTTTAATCGAATTGAAGGCTGACCCGAACCTGAACCCACAATAGAGAATTTTGACGACCATCACCCTACCCGAAACTGATTTCTTTTTACCCGAACCTAAGTCGAAAGCCGAAATTAATAATTCAGCTAAAATCCATGCAGAACTTTTTAAAGTTATAAATTAATGTAATTTTTTATTGTCGAACAGTTGATAAATACTTTTAAAAAGAATTAAAAGTGTACAGACGCCAACAAAATTATTCGAGCGCTAGCGATAATTGCTATATAAAACAAGAAAGAAAAATCATGCAGTACGCATTCATTAGTAACACTTTCCAACTGTACGCAATTGTTGTACCGAATAACTTCTAATATTCTTTGCCTACGTTATAACACAACAGACAGAAGGACTGAAAAATATACAGATAGACTAATTGATTTTAAAATTACTCTTAGGCATTCTTGAAAGTGTTAAAAAAGGTTAACGCAAAAGAAAATGCAGCCGTTACATTATAATTACACATTTTAAACTCTCTGAATATTTTACTGTAGCCCTGTAAATCTGAAAGTTAATCATATCATATTCCATGCAAAACAATATTTTAGAATATTAATAATACATGTCAATGTTTTTATGATTTTTATAGTAGATAGTTTTTTAAATATAACTTTTAAAAAATTCTGTCCTAAAACGTAATACATCGGCTTTTTTTTTTTTTATTGTTGTTGTTGTTGTTGTCCCTGTAAACAAACAAGTTGTACAGGACCTACTAATGACATTTTAAATAGGAATATTCTATAGGGAAAATATTTATAAAAATACCACTCACAGAACATAATGCTTTCAAATGCTTTTGGGTGTCCCTGTACACAAACCAGAAGAGATATTCACTCCATTTTTATTTGAGTGTACTTGAGTGTACTTGAGGAAACTTGAGTGTATCATTTTTTAGAAATTCTCAAAATATTTATTGATGATAGGAGCCGGAAACAAACAGATAGAAAGGTAGACAATCGAAAAGACAGATGCACAAATTGAAATGATATTCCCACTAAAATTATAAGAAAGTGTTAAAAAGCTTAATGTAAACAAAAGTGCAATTCCAGCAAACTTTTATTCATAGATCTTAATGTAAGTGATTATTTTTGTGTGGCCCCTTAAATCTGATGATAAGCATACCATATTACATAGAAGGAACACTTTTTTGCATACGAATAATATATTTCAATTGCACTAAGCTTTGTTGAAAATAAAATTATTAAAATTTGATTTATAAAAATAACTTTCATAGAACACAATGCTTTGAAATATTTTCAAGTGCCCCTGTACACAAACCATTAGATATATACACTCTATTTTACATAGGAAACATCCGATACGGAATTGAATAACATATTAAAATTTCATTAAAGTTTCTATGCATTAAAGGTATTAAAATATGGTTTATAGAAACTCCTGTCATAGAACACAATGCTTTTGAATTCTTTTGGGTGTCCCTGTACTCAAACCAGAAGAGGTATTCACTCGATTTTTAATACGGAACATCCGACAGTGAACATGAATAAAATACATCGGTTTGAAGAAATTCCATAAATATTTACGGGAATTAGAGCGCGGACAGACAGACAGAGACTCAAACAGACTAACAGAAAAACAGTCAGACAGATAAACAAATTCAAATCGTATTTACTCTTAAAAAATGTTAGAAAGTGTCAAATACGCTTAATGTAAACGAAAGTACAATTCTAACAATTGTTTATTAATAGATCTTAATATAACTGAATATTTTTGTGTCCCCCTGTAAATCTAATGATAACCATGCTATATTCTATGCAAAGTATTCTTTTGTACATATAAATAACATATTTCAATTTCCTAAAATTTCGTGGAATATCTCACATAGAACACAATGCTTTGGAATACTTTTGAGTGTCCCTGTACATAAACCAGTGGTGGTATTTAATCTATTTTATATAAGAAGCATCCAATAGTGAACTTGAATAACATATTTCAATTTCATTAAGATTTGTGGACAGTAAGGGTATGAAAATATGGTTTATAGAAATGCCTCTCATAGAACACAATGCTTTGAAATATTTTCGGGTGTCCCTGTACACAAACCAGAAGAGGTATAAACACTATTTTCAATAGGGAACATCCGATAGTGAACTTGAATAACACATATCAGTTTAAAAAAATTCCATAAATATTTACGGGAGTTAGAGCGCGGGCAGACAGACAGACGGACAGATACACAAAGAGATATCATATTCACACTTAAAAAATGTTACAAAGTGTTAAAAACGTTTTATGTAAACGAAAGTACAATTCTAGCAAATGTTTAGCAATAGATCTTAATATAACAGAAAATTTTTTTGTCACCCTGTCTATCGAATGCTAATCATGCTATATTCTGTGCAAAGCATTCTTTTGTGCATATAAATAACATATTTCAATTTCCTAAAACTTCGTGGAAAGTAAATGTATTAAAATTTGATTTATAGAAATATCTCTCATAGAACGCAATTCTTTAGAATACATTTGAGTGTCCCTGCATATAAAACAGTGATGGTATTTAATCCATTTTATACAGGAAACATCCAATAGTGAACTGAAATAACGTATTTCAATTTCATTAAGATATGTGTACAGTAAAGGTATATAAATATGATTTATAGAAATGCCTCTCATAGAACACAATGCTTTGAAATACTTTTGTGTATCAAAATTAGTGGTGGTATTTACTCCATTTTAAACAGGAAACATCCAATAGTAAACTCTCCGCCGGGGAAAAAAAAAAAAAAAAAAAAAAAAAAAACGCAACACTTAACGTAACTTCATTGGTAATAGATGTAGAAAAATGTAATAGGTATCATTCGACGGGGAATTGTGAGTAGTTTCAGAAAATGAACTGAAATTGTGAATTGGGGGTCGTCTACATATTAAAACGCACACCAAATTTGATTTTTTTTCAATGGTAATGCGCCATTTTTATTTTATATTTGAATTCCTGGGATCGCGAGAACGCGAAAAAGTATATTGGTTGTATATTTTACTTATTTTTTCACAGAGTTATAAGCTTTCAAAGTTTGAAGGTGCTAATGTTAAATTCATATTTCAAACTTTGATTAATTATCTTTACAAAAAATAACTTGATCGATATAATTTTTTTTTTTTTTTACGAGATACAGTGAAGAAACCCAAACATCATTACTTTTGATTCTGAAAAATATTTTTAATTTTGAAAAATATTAATAAATTCATATTCATAAAAAATATGAATTATGACCTATATTAAGTTTTACATAAAATGAATCTAAATGCTGAAAAATATGGGTGTGCAAATTTGCAGCTCATTCCAGTTATTAGTTTTCGAGATATAAATAAATCTTTCTTTTGGAGTGGTTTAGGGGGCCGTCTCTTATAAAGTTTTGCATGAGATAACGAATCAAATCTTAAGAAATGACAAGGAAAATTAAACAAAATATGTTTATTCTTTATTTACGGGTCAAATTACATAACAACAACGTCAAACGCAAAGAAATGAAATAAAAATGATGATTTTTAGACATTAGTGTTAGCATCAAGTATTCCTGTTTTCTAAAGAAGACAAGCCCCGCCTTCATCGTTCTTCAAAACAAAACAATACAGAAAAGTAAAGTAAATGTGACATTGAGTATTCGTGTTAAACCCCTTATTTTATGTTGACAAAAATGTGCACAGGTGGTATTTATGTCATCGATTACTGGTGATACATTTTAAATCCTTTAAACGAACACTAGAAGGGAAAAAAACAACTAAATAGGCGGGGTTTACTGTTTTAAATAGAAAAATTGGTAAATGTAAAAATTGTCAATTAAAAAAAAATGAATGGAATTGGAATGCAAGACAGACTTGTAAAATCGTTTCTTAACAACCATCATAATTAAAGGCTTAATCATTTGCTTCATATATTGCTTTATTTTTATTTATTTATTTATTTTTTATGGGGGGGGGGAGATTATTATTTTAAGGATACTTTAGTCTTTAAAATTTTAATAATATGTTTTAACTTTATATATTTTTTAAAATATACTTTTACTTTTATAAATATATTTTAACACTTTTTGCGACCGCAGGATTTTGCAATTTTGGCAGTAAGATACGCCTGAGGGCGTTATTCTCTCAAAATAAAGTATTTCAGAATAAATTTTCTGTATTCATAATTATATTACAAATGGATATACAGTATAATTATATTCTTTCTAATTAATATATTTCTATCCATAGTATATTTCATTGTAAAAATATGAACACTGGGTACATACTTAAGAAATAAGTAACACACAAATTACGAAAGAAACGCCCTCTAAGAGAGTTACAGCTTTTCAAATGACGTGAATGTACGTCAGCAGTCGCGAAATATTTTCATTTTTAATATTAGAATACTGATCGCTGTAGTATGGATTTTTATGCATTTTCAGATTCGTGCACAACAAATAAGCTGCATCCAGTGATTTTATTTATTTATTGTGATTGTTTCTATACAGATTTTCATTTTCATACATTTTCAGATTCATGCAAGGAGGTAATTTTGAAAATTTGTGGAAAATCTTCAAATTATACATAATTTATATTTATAACATTGAATTTTATGTGCTAAAGCTTGAAAGCCCTCCGATATATTTATTTATTTATTTTTTGTGGTGAAGTAGCTCAAATTTCTATTAATTTCTGTTTATTTTATTTTATTAATCTTAAATATGCTGAATTTATTTCAGTGAATTTCAAAACAAGCACCAGAGTGAACCAATAATTTACTTTATTAAAATGCATTTTTGATGTTTTGTAATGATTCAAAGTATAGATTCACGATGCGATTCGCACTGGATACCCCTAATTCATAGCACATGAATCAGAAAATGTATAAAAATCGGCTTTGCAGCGGTCAGTATCCCAATATTAAAAAAAGAAAGAAAACCACTGACTACTCCTAATTCGTAGGACATGCATCGGAAAATGCATGAAAATATGTACTGCAGACTTGCCAACCAATTTTAATAAAAAAAGGAAAATTTTTCTTGAAAAACCAGAAGATTTCATAAATAAAGGGAAGATTTTTTTTTTCTTTGACGTATTAGACAATTACAGTTTTACAATTTTATTATTTTGAAGAAATCTATAAAAAAAAAATGTATTAAATATATAAGAGTTTTAAATGAAGTTATACCTCTTCAACATACAAATATCCACAAAACAGAATCTGTAAGAAATTTATTTAACAATAGACAAAAAAAACTTAGTATATAATAAAGTATATAATAAAAAAGTAAATAAAATAAGAAAGATAATTCATATCTAAAAATGCAGAAAGAAATGCACTCACTAAGCAGTTGTCAAATATTTTCTATTAAACATTTTTAGTTTCCATTAGCTGTTTCAACAAGGTTCACATTCAGATATGGAAAAAAAAATTCCCTGAAGAATTTTCAAAAAAATCTGGAGTGACTCCACTCGACTTTCCGAACATTGAGTAATTAACAGTTTTGTAGGTAAAGTAAAGAAAGAAGAGTTGTTAAACAAACAAAAGAGAGAAAACCATAATAAAGTGTTTGAGTATTTTTCTCCATATACTACACGATGTTTTATTTAACGCTACTGAACATTGAGCACATAGATCATAATGATAAAGAATTTTCGTCGTGTCCCTGTAAAAAACCTATAAATGCTAGATTCACCAAAATGCTTATAGTTAGAGCAACAGTGATTTATAATATTCATATAAATTTTCAGCTCAATTGAATAAGGCGTTTAGATGCTATCACACTTTTAACTAGTATGTTGTGGCCACCACATGACTTTCTTCTATATTTTCCTATACAAATTCACTCAGTAAAAATAATTTATTAAAATTATTATTTAAAAAAATTATCTTCCATGATAATGCTGATGATTTCCATATTAGAGAAGTAGTATAACACTAAATATCCAAAAAAAAGTCAATTTTATTGTCAATATTACATTAAAAAAAAAAAAAAAAAAAAACAATATATATATATATATATATATTTGTTAAAAATGAAAAAAAATCGATAACTTCTTTTAAAATTATCGCAGATCTATGGTTCAACCATTCGTTTTAAAGGTGCTGGCGAGCTCTTTAGAAAGATACCCATCATGAAAATTTACTCCCCTCGAGGGGGGCCCCCCAGAGGGAGGGATAAGGCGAGGCTCCTACACATAAAAAAAAAAAAATTCCCAGTTGACTATCTTTATTATAAATAATTCTGGTAAATTTCATAATGATTATCAAAAAATAATTCTCTTTATGCACATTTATACAAAATTTTGTACTATACCACCATGTTAAAAATTTAGAAAAAGCGGGATGGCAACGCAACCTGTAAGACCATTTTTACCAAAAGTTAATAGGCACTAATTTATGTTAAGGTGCAACTACATACCAATTTGCATGAAATTCTGTGAAGTAGTTCCAAAAGTTTGTCACACACACACACAGAGACTGACAGACATACAGACAGACATTTTCTAAAAATGGTCAAATCGTGTTCTACAGCTCTCAAAACGTGTAAATCCATCAAAAACCCGAGGTCGAAAATTTTTACGAATCCAATACTTTCTTCTATTGAATATAGAAGAAAGTAAAAATTTGATCCCACAGGCCATAATGATACAGAATTTTTCTTTGTGACCCTGTAAAAAAAACTGTAAGTGCTAAATTCACCAAAATCTATTCAGTTTGTGCAACTGTGACTTATAACATGTGTACAAATTTTTGTTCAGATTAAATAAGCGTTTAGACTCTATCGTACTTTTAAAAATTTGGCCCCATAGGCCATAATGATAAAGAATTTTTCTTTGTGCCCCTGTAAAAACACTGTAAGTGCCAGATTCTCCAAACTCTATACAAATTGAGTAACTGTGACCTATAATATGTGTATAAATTTTTTGCTCAATTGAAGAAGGCGTTTAGATGCTATCGCACTTTTAAGATTTTGGTCACATAGGCCATAATGATAAAGAATTTTTCTTTGTGTCCATGTAAAAAAACTATACGTGCTAGATTCACCAAAATCTATAGGGTTCGTACTATGGTGACTTACAATATACGCACCAACTTTCAGCTTATTCGAACAAAGCGTTTATACGCTAGCGTGTTCACTCACAGACATACACACACACACATACATGCACACATACATACACACACATACATACATCATCGTAAAAATAGTGAAAACGGACTCAGGGGACCTCGAAACGTCTAGAAACATCAAAATCTCGAATTCGTATTTTTGACATAATTACAATACTTTCCTCACTATAGTGTTCGGAAAGTAAAAATGTTAGTGAATATTACAAGAAATATTCCTCTACAGAGAAGAAAATACATCTACTTCCACAATATGATGACATGTTACTGCCGATCATGATAGAAATTCAGGTAGAAATCATTGTTTACATGCATATTTTCACGATCCTTAATCATTTGAATTTTGATATGAAGCTAAACAAAAAAGTCATTGGAGAGAAAGGAAATACTATTTGTTTTTTCAGGTTTTATAATTGATTTTCCCTGACTTTTGATGAAAATTTTTATTTTCCCTGACATTTTTACTTTCCGAACACTATAGTGAGGAAAGTATTGTAATCATGTCAAAAATCCGAATTCGAGATTTTGATGTTTCTATACGTTTTGAGGTCCCCTGAGGCCGTTTTCACTATTTTTACGATGATATATGTATGTGTGTGTGTATGTGTGTATGTGTGTATTTCTGTGAGTGAACACGCTAGCGTCTAAACGCTTTGTTCGATTAACCTGAAAGTTGGTACGCATATTGTAAGTCACCATAGTACGAACCCTATAGATTTTGGTGAATCTAGCACTTATAGTTTTTTACAGGGACACAAAGAAAAATTCTTTATCATTATGGCCTATGGGAGCAAAATCTTAAAAGTGCGATAGCATCTAAACGCCTTATTCAATTGAGCAAAAATTTTGTACACATATTATAGATCACAAATACTCAATCTGTATAGATTTTGGAGAATCTAGCACTTATAGTTTTTTTACAGGGACACAAAGAAAAATTATTTATCATTATGCCTATGGGGCCAAATTTTTAAAAATGTGATAGCGTCTAAACGCCTTATTAATCCGAGCAAAAAATTTGTACACATGTTATAGATCACAGTTGAACTAACTGTATAGATTTTGGTGAATCTAACACTTACTGTTTTTTTACAGGGACACAAAGAAAAATTCTTTATCATTATGGCCTATGGGACTAAATTTTTAAAAGTACGATAGCATCAAAACGCCTTATTGAATTCAGCTGAAAATTTATATGAGTATTATAAATCACTGTTGCACTAACTATAAGCATTTTGGTGAATCTAGCATTTATAGGTTTTTACAGGGACACAACGAAAAATTCTTTATAATTAAGATCTATGGGCTCAAAGTTCAGTAGCGTTAAATAAAACATCGTGTAATAGATGGAGAAAAATGCTCAAACACTCTATTATGGTTTTCTCTCTTTTGTTTGTTTAACAACTCCTCTTTCTTTACTTTCTCTACAAAACTGGTAATTACTCAATGTTGGGAAAGTCGAGTGGAGTCACTCCAGATTTTTTTAAACAAAATCCTACTTCCCTGAGTATTACAGGTTTTCCAGGTTATCCCTGATGAGTATGAAACCCTGTTCAAGCTCCCCCCCCCCCAAATCATACATGTGATTTTTAAAATTAGAAATTAACTGAAAAACTTTCGCTAACATTGTTGGTTGGTTGATTAGTTAAATATTGATAATGTCACTTTCAATAAATTGGCGAAATAAATATTTATATGTATAATTTTTAACTACATTAAGCAATTTCAGAATTTTTTCCTTAACATAAAAAAAACTTGTATGTTGTGGCCACCACAAGACTTTCTTCTATATTTTCCTATACAAATTCCCTCAACAACAACAAAAAAAAAAAAAAAAAAAAAAAGATTTTTTTTCCAAACTATTTTTTCGTTAAAAGTTTAAAAAAAAAATCCATAACTTTGTTTTAAATTATCACATATTTATAGTTCAACCATTCATTTTAAAGGTATTGACGAGACCTTTCGAAATATACCCATCTTCAAAATTTACTCCCCCCCCCCCCAAGTTTCAACTTTCAAGTTTCAATTTTCAAGTTTCAATTTTCAAGTTTCAATTTTCAATTTTCAACTTTCATTATGTACATTTATACGGAATTTTGCCCTATACTGCCATGTTAAAAATTTAGAAAAAATACGATCACAGCGCCACCTGTTGAGCGATTGATCCCCAAATGTAATCAGCACCAGTTTATGTCAGGGGCCAGCTAAATACCAAGTTTGGTTAAATTTCGATTAAGAAAAAAAAAATACGATTTTTTTTCTAAGTTTTTTTTCGTTAAAAGTAAAAAAAAATCGATAACTTTGTTTTAAATTATCACAGATTTATAGTCCAACCATTCGTTTTAAAGGTATTGACGAGACCTTTCGAAAGATACCCATCTTGAAAATTTACTCCCCTCGAGGGGGGACTTCAACCCCAGGGGGGATGGCGAGACTCCTACACATACAAAATTTTTTTCCCAGTAGACTATCTCTATTATAAATAATTCTAGTAAATTTCGTAATGATTACTAAAAAATAATTCTCTTTAAGCACATTTATAAAAAATTTTGTCCTATATCACCATGTTAAAAATTTAGAAAAATCGGGATGGCAACGCAACCTGTAAAAATTTTTTTACCAAAAGTTGATAGGCACTAATTCATGTCAAGGTGCAACTACATACCAATTTGTATGAAATTCTGTGCAGTAGTTCCTGAGATACAGTTGCCAGAAAATTTTGTCACATACTCACAGACAGACTGACAGACAGACAGACATTTTCTAAAAATGGTCAAATCGTGTTCTACAGCTCTCAAAACGTGTAAATCCATCAAAAACCCGAGGTTGAAAATTTTTACGAATCCAATACTTTCTTCTATTGAGTATAGAAGAAAGTAAATAAATGGCAGTAGCTAATTATCAGTTTCAAACGTGCATAAAACCAACTGAGTATTAATTTTCTGAAATTGATTTGGGAAAAATTTTCCTACCTGAAAAAATTATTCTTCATTTTTACTTTCTTCTATATCCAATAGAAGAAAGTATTGGATTCGTAAAAATTTTCGACCTCGGGTTTTTGATGGATTTACACGTTTGGAGAGCTGCAGAACACGATTTGATCATTTTTAGAAAATGTCTGTCTGTCTGTCTGTCTGTGTGTGACAAAATTTTGTTGCAACTGTATCTCAGGAACTACTGCACAGAATTTCATACAAATTGGTATGTAGTTGCACTTTGACATAAATTAGTGCCTATCAACTTTTGGTAAAAATTGTCTTACAGGTTGCGTTGCCATCCCGCCTTTTCTAAACTTTTAACATGGTGATTAGGACAAAATTTTTTATAACTGTGCATAAAGAGAATTTTTAGTAATCATTATGAAATTTACGAGAATTATTTATAACAGAGATAGTCAACTGGGAAAAATTTTTTGTATGTGTAGAAGCCTCGCCACCCCTCCTGGAGGGGAAGTCCCCCCTCGAGGGGAGTAAATTTTTAAGATGGGTATCTTTCGAAAGGTCTCGTTAATACCTTTAAAACGAATGGTTGAACTATAAATATGTGATAATTAAAAACAAAGTTATCGATTTTTTTTACTTTTAACGAAAAAAAATAAAAACTTAGAAAAAAAGTCGTAATATATATATATATATATATATATATTAACGAAATTTAACCAAACTTGATATTATTTGGGCCCCTGACATAAACTGCTGCTGATTAGATTTGGGGATCAATCTCTCAACAGGTGGCGCTGTGATCGTATTTTTTCTAAATTTTTAACATGGCAGTATAGGACAAAATTCCGTATAAATGTACATAATGAGAGTTATTCTTAACCTGTGATTGTAAAATTAATATGAATTATTGATAATAGTAGTAGTTAATTAGTAAAAAATTTTGTGCATATGGGGCATCGCTTCCCCCCCTGGGGAGAAGTACCCCCGGGGGGGGGGGTAAATTTTCAAGATGGGTATCTTTCGAAAGATCTGTTCAATACCTTTAAAACGAATGGTTGAACTATAAATATGTGATCATTTAAAACAAAGTTATCGATTTTTTTTTACTTTTAATGAAGAAAAACTTGGAAAAATATCTTAATTTTTTTTTTATTGTTATTGAGTGAATTTGTATAGGAAAATATAGAAGAAAGTCTTGTGGTCACCACAACATACTAGTTTTCCTATGTTTACACGTTTGGTATAAATATGACTTACAAATATTTAGTGTAATTGAGGAAAAATAAACATATTCTTTAAATTCAGCAATAAAGGTCTAAAAATAATTACATACGTCAGAAATATTGAGCACTTCCATCACTTTATTGTTTCTAGAATTGATCATTTATCACAATCCGGTGAAGGGGGGGGGGGGTTAAAAAATAATGACAAAGTAAGAAATATTAAACTCATTCTACTCTACTTCTAGAATCAAATGAAAGAAGTTTAAAATTAATATTTTCATTTATGTTGCAGAAGGATAAAGATTAGGAAACAAAAGACTACTGCAGAACATTTGATTGCTGATCACTTGTTGTAGATAAATAAAGGGGGGGGGGCAAAAAATAATTACATCAGCAAGAACTATTTAACAATTCTATTTCTTTACATGCTCTAGAAACTCATAAAGCAAGTTTGAAATGAATATTGACAATTATGTTTTGGATGGAGAAAGACTGGGAATCGGGAATTTTCGTAAAACATTTGGGGTTTCTCTTTAAAATGAACGATATCCGCGACTTTTTTAAAAACGGAAGATTTCATCATCTGTCCGGAAGCCCGGAAGATACGTTAAAAAACAGGAAGTCTTCCGGTGAAAAAGTTGGCAAGTATGGTACTGCATCAATTACTACCATGTGCTATTTTTTTCCTAAATAATTCCATTAAAAAAAATAAAAAAAATAAAAAAACATAATGAAACACACTGGAAAAATTAATTTTTTATCATTCAGTTAGACCGCATTACGATAAACATACACGAATGGTCGGCGCAAAAAGAAAAACAAGAGTTCCGAGACGGTTAAATAAAGTTCCGATACAAAAAGGTTACTATTAAAAAGTGTCGATACACTGAATCGCATCACAGCGTCACAAATCTCCAATGAGTGCCCTATAGTAAAGCTTAGCCAAAAAGTCTATACGTGATAGAGAAAAACTGGGTCTATTTTCAATTTCAGCACTCTAAAAAAACGTAAAATTCAGACAAAATTATGGAACTAATAAAAATTTTTTGATGTTGACCTGTGAATCATACAAACATAGCTAAAATAAAAACTGTCTAACATAATAAATATATCGATCATATTCAGTGACTTATTTCAAACTGATAAATTATTAACCTTCTTAGTAGCTTCCTTATGCTTCCAAATTAGAATAACTATTTTCGTCTAAATCACAGACTAATATATACGGTCTGTGGTCTAGTTCTGAAAATCGTCTAGTATATTTTCTCTCAATTATAAATCCATTTGAATAAATATAATATTGGCCTATAAAATAGTACTAAAATACACTGTTATAATAATACGTGACAGAAAAATGCTGTATAAAACTATAAAGAAAATAATTTTATGTTGGGAAACATACATATAAATGATATTTAAATATTGCATTTAGCTATAATGTGTCATGTACAAAATACCCTATCAGGTTACATACTTATAATTTTTTTTTTTTTTTCAGTTCGAAGGACTATTAGTCTCAGTCTACGGATTTTTACGATACCAGTTTTACGATAGCTGGACATTTATCGAAATTGGAAATTTATCGAAAATATAATTGAATAATTTGAAAGCGATGTTATAATTTGAAAAAAATAAAAAATAAAAAGTATAACGAATAGTCCTCCATACTAAATTAAATTCTGCTTTTGCCAGAATTTCCCCCTTATTATTATTATTAATTTTTTTTTTTAAGTAGAATGAAAAATTAAGCTTACACGGAGTATAACTACACAAGATTAAAATTAGGCAAAAAATACCTTAAAATTTTATAAACAAATTCACTTACCTGTTGAAACTTTAACTTGTTTAAGTATAGATGCTTTAAATGTTCTTTTCTAACTATGGAATACAAATTGTCACTGATTTAAAAATTGGCCAAAACACTTTAATTCGAAACACACATTATAATCAAATAAAAATAAATAAATAAAATGTTGATTGTTCACAAATAATCGCAGCGATCAACTTCACCACTGAAGTGAAATGCAGAAGAGTTTCTACAAAAAATCGATTCTCCAAAAACAACGAAGTATTCTTCAACGACTTATTCTTAAACCTCTTTTATCGTAACCAAAACGCATACTGATCGTAACCATGATCGTAACCATCACCACGGAAGCGTCTGCTTAAGTGCTGATTCAACAAGTCCAGTGTTAAAAAAAATAAATAGAAGTGATAACTGATAAGACGTCTATTTTGCCAGCCGCCCCCACCTTACAAGAGAATGGTATCAGTCGTTTATACCTCATTTGTACCAACAATCATTTCGTTTGTACCTCATTTGAATATTTGTAATAAAGGATTCTTCGTGAGGGAGGGAGGTTGGGAAATGACGAGCCCCCCGCCTTGAGGAGATTTTTTTTAAATTAATGAGGCTTATAGTTTATGCCTCGTTCATACTTGTTTGTACCAATAACGCAGACCTACAAAAATGAAGTTGAAAAATCTGATTGGATGATTTCAGCTGATCTTTATGTTTTTTGATATGCTTGAACCGAAAATGCAGCCCATTTTTCTCTATCACGGATAGATTTTTGCCAATACAGGGTGTTTACCGACACGATTTCTTACATATGCCATTATAACAATCGGTTGGTTGGTTGGTTGATATGGTTGTAAGTCACACTAGTGCTTCACAATTACAACAATAGGCATCTATGATTAATTAATGATGGAAACATGCAATAAAACTTACTATATAATTGTATTGGTGGAAGAGTAATGGAAGAAATTGTATAGGCAGGCACCCTGTATTGCCAAAAATCTATACGTGATAGAGAAAAACTGGCTTCATTTTCGGTTTCGGCACACCAAACATGAAGGTCAGCCAAAAATTATAAATTCAAAATTTTACATGTCGACCTGTGTAATCCTTACGCTTGCAGCTCATTTGAATATTTTTAATAAAGCATTTTTGGTTGGAAGAGGGGGGGGGACGCTGGTGAAAATCGCTGTTCGTGAAATCGAGATTTTAAAAAATGAATGATGCCAATCATTTATACCTCGTTTGCACCTGTTTGTACTAGCAAACATTTCATTTGTACCTTATTTGCAAATTTGTAATAAAGAACTTTCTTTTCGAGAGGGGGAAGGGGGGACTGGAAGAACGGTTATTCGTAAAATCGACATTTTTAAAAATGAATGATGCCAAACATTTATATCTCGTTTGGACCAATAATCATTTCGTTTTTACCTCATTTGCATATTTATAACTAGCAGGCTACGCCCGCTTCGCTGGTCACTATATTTAAATGAAATTTCAAAAGAATTGGATCTGTATTTATTTTTTACATCACATTATTAATAAAAAACCTAATAAAAATAATAATAATTTATACATAAATAAATAACTAAATAAACATTGAAATTGCTCTAGACCTTGCTTCAAGTACCCGCTGCCTACGGCAGCTCTTTTTTCCGCCCGTGCTGTATCGGGGGGTCCAGGTTCCCACTGTCTGCAGAATTGTCTTTCCCGGACACTTCAATCTGGGTATTTATCGATGACATGTGGATTTTCTGTTATTTAAGAACTACGATTTTAAAGATGACTGTATCTCAGCATCTATTATATGTTTTTGTTTTTGAACCATGTGTTTTATAGCCCCGTTATTTACACTGTATTACGATTTGATTCCGACCAGTATAATAAAATGAAATAAAAAGTAGATTTTCTTTACATGAAAAACAAATAAATTTTAATCAGTTTAATCCTTTCCCACTATATACTACCATTTTCCCCCCCTATAAATATTATAAATGGAAAAAAAAAAAAAAAAAAAAAAAGGATTTTTATTTTAAAGGAATTTATTTAAAATGAAAAATAAAAAGTTGTTATACTATAAAAATTAAACATAACAATTTATTTATATTGCATTACCATTTGATTTTCCATAAATATAATAAATAAAAAAAAAAAAAAAAAAAAAAAAGCCTTTAAATGAATGTATTAAATAAAAAATAAATAGTGAAGTAACCGTTGCTAAGATACGCAGACGATTACAATCAAAGAATTAAATTTATGAAAAATGAAGCATTAAAGCCAATATTTAAAATCGAAAAAACATTAATTAAAAAAATTCAAATTCGAAATTCGAAAAAATCTCGATGAGGTGCACACCTGCAGGGTCCCAGGTACCTATATGCCAAATTTGGAAGCTCTGCGATCAATAGTGTGAGCACCAGAGCACAGACAGAGAGACACTTCTCTTTATTTATATAGACTAGCAGGCTACACCGCTTCGCTGGTCACTATATTTAAATGAATTTTCAAAAGAACTGGATCAGTATTTATTTTTTACATCACATTACAAATAAAAACTTAAAAAAACAACAACACTGAAATCGCTTTAGATATCTCGCTTCTTCGGGTACCCGTTGCCTAAGGGAGCTCTTTTTTCTACATGTACTGCATCGGGTCCAGTTTCCCACTGTCTACAGAAAGGTCTTTCCCGGGCATTTCAATCTGGGTATTTATCGACGACTGGTGGATTTTCTGTTATTTAAGAACTAAGATTTTAAAGATGACTGTATCTCAGCATCTATTATACATTTTACTTTTTGAACCATGTGTTTTATAGTCCCCGTTATTTACACTATATTACGATTTGATTCCGACCAGTGCAATAAAATAAAATATAAATGTAGATTTTCTTTTAAAAGGAATTAAATACATGAAAAACGAATTTTAATCAGTTTATCCTTTCTACTATAAACTACCATTTTTTTCACCCAATAAATATTATAAATAATAATAATTTAAAAAAAAAAAAAAAAAAAAAAAAAAAAGATTTTTCTTTTGAAAAAATTAATTAAAAAAATGAAAAGTTGCTATAGTATAAAATTTATACATAAACGTAACAATTTATTTCTATCGCATTACCATTTGATTTTCAATAAATATAATAATAATAAAAAAAAAAAGAAAAGAAAAGAAAATCGCCTTCAAATGAATGTATTAAATAAAAAATGAATTGCATAACAGCCGTTGCTAAGATACGCAGACGATTACAATCGAAGAATAAATCCATGAAAAATGAAACATTAAAGCCAATATTTAAAATCGAAAAAACATTAATTTAAAAAATTCAAATTTGAAATTCGAAAAAATCTCGATGAGGTGCACCCCTTCAGGGTCCCAGGTACCTATATGCCAAATTTGGAGGCTCTGAGATTAGTAGTGTAAGCACCAGAGCACAGACAGACAAACAGACACACACACACAGACGCTTCTCTTTATTTATATAGATAGAAGATAAGGTACTCTCGGTGTATGTGTGTGTGGGGGGGGGGGGGGGGAAGGTTTTCAGAAAGGGCTATTGCTGAAATCGAGATTTTTTTAAAAGGATGATGCCGATTGGTTATATCTCATTTGTACCAGTTAGCCATTTGTATCAACAATCATTTCGTTGGTATATTTTTGTTAAAGAAACGGGGGTTAGAGACTCGGCTATTTTTATAATCGAGATACTTTTTAAAAGAATTATGCCAGTCATTCATACCTCGTTGTAACCGTTTGTACCAACAATCATTTCATTTGTACCTCATTTGCATATTCGCGATAAGAAGGAACAACAAATACTAATTAAGAAAAGCTTAAATAAGTCTTGATTTCAACATTTCGCAGCTTTGGTAGTTTCGGCCGTATTGACTATTTCTCTTCTGTTAATAATGTTCTTAACTTTGTTATTATCTAAGCATGATTATATATTTTTCTTGTTGTATTGTTACTTTTCTTTTACACACACACACACACATAAAAAAAAAAAATAAATAAATAAAAGTCCTTCCGTCTTATTTGGAAGGGTAGGTTGATTTCTTTTTCCTTATCAAGTAGCCGTCATTTTGTTTCAAAATGGCGGCTACTTATTAATGCACTTGGTAGAAATATTGATCTAGGCTATGCACATATGGAATTTTAAGCAAATCGGTCCATAGATACCTTTTTATGTGAATTTAAAATTTTCAAATGGTCGGCGCTTGTAAACAAAATGGCGAGTTAAATTGACAAATATATGAAATGTATTTGTGAGATAAGTCTACTGTACACATATAGTTCGAAATAATTCAAAATCTCAAAAGTCATCGTGTTGAAAAATTAAGTGGCTGGCACTTCGATCAAAATGGCAGAGTAAGTTCCTCATCTAAAATATCGTTTCAAATTTGAAAATAATTTTTTTTTTAGAAATTCTTTCAATTATTAAGTTGATAAAATGTTAGTTTTCTACATTTCTAGCTTGTATTAGCATTAAAATAGCCTAATTTTTCCTTAAAAATGCATTAAAAAGATCCAGCAACGCAGGTAATTGATTTGGCGCCAAATTTGGCGACTTTTCCCTATGGCGACTTTTTTGGCGACTTTTAGCGAGAAAATATTTATAATCGATATACCAAAGATGGACGCAAAAACGTGATTGGTTCACGAGTTACGTGAATTTTCTAGATTTTTGTTGTTTGAATGATAAATCCATTTTTCAACTTTGATTTGAATTTATTAAGTATTTCTAAAGTTACCGTGATAACAAATTTTCCAGTGGCCGCCAGTTGGAAACAATACAGTGGAACAAGTTGCCCAGCAAACATATCCAAGATATTTGAAGCATAGGTTCACTCTCCAACTGTGGTTTAAATCAGTGCCGTGTTCCAAAAGTTAATTCTATGGCAAATTTTCAAGTGGCAGTCTAAGTGGTTGAAACTTGGAAACAAAATGACAAAACAACTTGCCCAGCGAAATCATCCAGTATACTTCTTTACGTTCCTTGTCCAGTTCTAGTTCAAATTAAATCAGTATTTCAAAAATTATCGTCATCAGAATTTTTCAGGTGGCGCCACTCGGAAATAAAAAAACGGAGTGAGATGCCCAGCGAACTTATCTGAGATATTTGAAGGATAAATCCACTACCCAAATTTGATGTGCATAGATTCTGTATTACTAAAGTTATTATATTGACTATTTTTTCAAGTGGCAGCCACTTGGACATAAAATTGCGGATCAAGTCACCAAGTGAACTTATCCTAGATATTTGAACCATAAGTTCACTATCCAACTTTTATTTGAATCAGTTTAGTATTTTAAAAGTTATCGTCATGGCATATTTTCAAGTGGCAGTGTGATTTCAAGTGGCTGGAACTTAGAAATAAGATGTCGGGACAAGTTGCCCAGTGAAAATATTTAATATAATTATATGATAATATCACTGTCCAAATTTGGTTCGATTTGGAGTATTATTTCAGAAGTTATCGTGATTTTAAATTTTCAAGTGGGAGCCTGATTTCAAGTGGTCCCGCGTAACTTAAGATGTCTGCCATTTTATTAAAAATGGCAGATATAGTTTACTAATAAACTTCATTGAGATCCTTATGTGGTCTGTATTTACATCAAAATTCAAACAATTTCGGAATACGCTTTTTACAATTTAAATTTGAAATTTTCAAGTGGTCTCCACTTGAAAACAAAATGGCGGAGCAGCTTGGTTAACAAACTCATCTAAGATATTTGTAAGATAAGTTAGTTCAAATTTGGTTCCATTTGGAGTATTATTTGAAAGTTATCATGGTTTTAAATTTTCAAGTGGTAGCCTCATTTGAAGTGGTCCCGCTTAACTTAAGATATCCGCCACTTTATTAAAAATGGCGAATAAAGTTCATCAATAAAGTTATTTGAGACACTTATATAATCTATGTATGCATCAAAATTTAAAAAATATCGGAATACGCTTTTTGCAATTTGAATTTGAAATTTTCAAGTGGTCTCCACTTGAAAACAAAATGGCGGAGCAACTTGGTTAACAAATTCATCTGAGTTATTTATAAGATAAGTTAATACACTATCCAAATTTGGTTCGATTTGGAGTATTATTTCAGAAGTAGAAGTGATTTTAAATTTTCAAGTGGTAGAGTGATTTCAAGTGGCCTCGCTTAACTTAAGATATCTACCACTTTATTAAAAATGACGGATAAATTCCATTAATAAACTTCATTGTGACCCTTATGTGGTCTATATTTACATCAAATTTCAAACAAATTCGGAATACGCTTTTTACAATTTGAATTTGAAATTTTCAAGTGGTCTCCACTTGAAAACATAATGGCGGAGCAACTTGGTTAACAAACTCATCTAAGATATTTATAAGATAAGTTAAGACACTGTTCAAATTTGGTTCCATTTGGAGTATTATTTCGGAAGTTATAGTGATTTTAAATTTTCAAGTGGTAGCCTGATTTCAAGTGGTCCCACTTAACTTAAAATATCTGCCACTTTATTAAAAATGGCGCATAAACTTCATTAATAAACTTCATTGAGACCCTTATGTGGCCTGTATTTATAACAAAATTCAAGCAAATCTTGTTTTAAATATGCTTTTTACAATGTCGGTTTGAAATTTTCAAGTGGCTGCCACTTGAAAACAAAAAGTCGGAGCAACTTGGTTATCAAACTCATCCGAGATATTTATAAGATCAGTTCACTGTCCAAATTTGGTTCCATTTCGAGTATTATTTCGGGAGTTATCGTGATGGCAAAATTTTCATTATATATATATATATATAGATAAACGAAGTGATTGCAATAGCTCGATTTCTAAAGAAATCAACCTAAAATGATTCTTTCGCTTACTCTTATTACTTTTTTCTATATTCAATAGAAGAAAATATTGGATTCGTAAAAATTTTCGACTTCCGGTTTTCGACGGATTTGCACGTTTTGAGAGGTCTAGAACACGATTTGACTATTTTTAAAAAATGTCTGTCTGTCAGTGTGTGTGTGACAAAAATTTTGTGGCAACTCTATCTCCGGAACTACTGCTCAGAATTACATACAAATTTATATGTAGGTGTACCTTCACCTAACTTAGTGTCTATCAACTTTTGGTGTCAACCGCTCAACAGGTGGCTTTGCTGTACAATGATATCTGTAATTTCAGGGGAGACTATATCTCAGGTTCTATTGCGTATAATCAAACAAAACTTGATATGTGAGAAGACTATTATGAGATATTATGCTGATTCAATTTGAATGCTTATCGGCCAACAGGTGGCGCTGTTATAGAAAGGTTTCAGCAATTTAAGGAAAAGCTATATCTCAGGAACTACTATAGAGAATTGCATATAAATTTATATGTAGCTGCACCTTAACATAAATTAGTGCTTCTAAACTTTTAGTGTAAACTGCTCAACAGGTGGCGCTATTACACACCAATTTCCGCAATTTAAGGGAAGGCTATATCTCAGGTTCTATTGCGTAACATCATGCTTATCGGTAAATAGGTGGCGCTGCCATACTGCAAATTTTATCGATAACAGGAGGGCTATATCTCAAAGTCTAAGGCATATAACTGTATGAAACTTGATGTGTGAGATAACCATTATAAGAACGTAATTATTTTTATGTTATTTATAGACGATAAAACTGTCTTTCTTCAGATATTTAGTGATAGATTTCCCTAAGATGAAAATTATTTCCATTCACCATGTTAAATAATTGTAATAAATAATATTTTTAATAAATTATTCGCACTTAGTGAATTTGTACAGGAAAATATAGAAGAAAGCCTTCTGGTGACCTCAAAACATACTAGTTTTTAATGTTATTGTTTGCCCTATTAGTTGATGGTTTTTCATATGAATGATGCATGTTTTTACTTGCTTGTATTGTAAAAAAAAAAATTCACTCCATTATTGTCTTATTCACTTTCCTTAGTACTTCTCCAACTCCCTCATCCTGAAGAACAATACTTTATCACAAAGATACAAAAGAGGCACAAACAAAATAATTATTGGTACAAACGGATATAAATAGCGGTTTAAAGGGTTGGCACCTTTTATTTAAAAAGATTTTGAGATGGGGGACTAGTTTCTTCCCCAGTCCCCCTCCCCCCCCACCAAGAATCTTTTATTAAAAATATGCAAATGAGGTACAAACGAAAGGATTGTCCGTAAAAACGGGTACATACAAAATATAAACGAATTGCACTATTCATTTTTTAAAATATCGATTTTCAAAATACAGTTCTCGTCGCTTATTAAAATTACATTCGTTCTAAACCGAAGTGATTTTATTAAGCGGCGGTTACTGTAGTCGTTTCTCCCTTCCCCCCTTCCCCTTCAACTAAGAATGCTTTATTACAAATATGCAAATGAGGTACAAACGAAATCATTGTTGGGGTAAACGGATACAAACGATTGGTACCATTCATTTTTACTTTCTTCTATATTCAATAGAAGAAATTATTGGATTCGTAAAAATTTTCGACCTCGGGTTTTTAATGGATTTACACGTTTTGAGAGCTGTAGAACACGATTTGACCATTTTTAGAAAATGTCTGTCTGTTTGTGTGTGTGTGTGTGTGTGACAAAATTTTGTGGCAACTGTATCTCAGGAACTACTGCACAGAATTTCATACAAATTGGTATGTAGTTGCACCTTGACATAAATGAGCGCCTATCAACTTTTGGTAAAAATTGTCTTACAGGTTGCGTTGCCATTCCACTTTTTCTAAATTTTTAGCATGGTGATATAGGACAAAATTTTGTATAAATGTGCATAAAGAGAATTATTTTTTAGTAATCATTATGAAATTTACAAGAAATATTTATAATAGAGATAGTCAATTGGGAAAAAAATTTGTGGATGTGTAGGAGCCTCGTGAACCCCCCTGGGTGGGGGAAGTCCCCCCTCGAGGGGAGTAAATTTTCAAGATGGGTATCTTTCGAAAGGTCTCGTCAATACCTTTGAAACGAATGGTTGAACTATAAATCTGTGATAATTTAAAACAAAGTTATCGATTTTTTTTTACTTTTTACGAAAAACAAAACAGAAAAATAATTTTTTAAACGAAATTTAACGAAATTTGGTATTTAGTTGGCCCCTGACATAAACTGGTGCTGATTAGATTTGGGGATCAATTGCTCAACAGGAGGCGCTGTGATCGTATTTTTTCTAAATTTTTAACATGGCAGTATAGGACAAAATATCGTATAAATGTACATAATGAGAGTTATTCTTAACCTGTGATTGTAAAATTAATATGAATTATTGATAATAGTAGTAGTTAATTGGGAAAAAAAATTGTGCGTGTGGGGGCATCGCTACCCCCGTGGGGGAAGTACCCCCCGGAAATAAAAAAAAAAAAAAAAAAAAAAAACTTTTTTTTTTTTTTTTTTGTTATTGAATGAATTTGTATAGGAAAATATAGAAGAAAGTCTTGTGGTGGCCACAACATACTAGTTTTAAATATTGAGGTATGGGGCTGGCCGTTTCCCAAGCTCCCCGCCAAGAATCTTTTATAAAAATATGCAAATGAGGTACAAAGAAATGATTGTTGGTTCAAACGGATACAAACAAGGTATAAATGATTGGCACTATTCATTTTTAAAAATCTCGAGGTGGAGAGCTGGTCGTTTCGCCAGCCCCTACCAAAAACCCTTTATTACAAATATGCAAATGCAGTACGAACGAAATCATTCTTGATACTGTACTAACGGAACAAATCAGATATAAACGGTTGGCACCGTTCACTTTTAAAAAGTTCCAGTTAGGGGGCTGGCGAATTAGACGTCGTGATAAGCCTTGTGGTTAAGAAAAAATGAGCGACAAGGGAAAACGCCGAATGATTTGATATTTACCAAATCCCAGTCTGTCAGTCAATATGCCATCCAGTGATGCCAGATTGGGGATTTTGTCCCCATTTTGGGGATTTTTTAGGCTTCTGGGGACAATTTTGGGGACCAAATGTTCGTGGGGACTTTTTTGGGGACAAATCTGGGGAGTTCTTCAACTTTCTGTCAATGTTGGCAACATAATGATTTATCCCTACGACCAGGGATTTGCAATAGCTTTATTGTTATTTGGGGATTGTTTTCAAAAATTGCCTTCATTTGGGGAAAAATCTGAGCTTCAATCCACTTAAATCTGCTTGACATTTTTTTTTGAAAAATTTTTTATTTTCCCTTTTTAGTAGAAATCAAGTTGGGGATTTTTTCGAAAAAAACCCCCTGATTTGGGGAAATTTGAAGACCTGTTTGGGGAAGTAATTTTCGACCACCTAGCATCACTGTGCCATCTCTCCAAGGCTTTGGAAACGTCCTCTGTACTGCACACGGAAATGTGGTTGCACTATACATTAAAACTCTCATTAATACGAAATAAACATTTTTACTTTCTTCTATATGTAATATAGAGAAAGTATTGGATTCGCGAAAATTTTCGAAGTCCACTTTTTGATGGATTTACATGTTTTGGGATATGGAGAACACGAATTAATAGTTTTTAGAAAATGTCTGTCTGTCTGTCTGTCTGTCTGTATCATTTTTTTGTGGACGCTGTATCTCACGAACCAATGAATGAAATTTAACCAAACTTGGTATTTAGTTGCACCCTGACATAAACTGGTGCTGATTAGATTTTGGGATCACTCGCTCAATAGGTGGCGTTGTGATCGCATTTTATGCAAATTTTTAACATGGCAGCATAGGACAAAATTCCGTATAAATGGGCATAAAGAGAGTTATTTTACACTTGTGATTGTAAAATTAATATGAATTATTGATAATAGTAGTAGTTAGCTAGGAAAAAAATTTTGTGCATGGGGGGGCATCGGTTCCCCCCTGGGGGGGAAAATCCCCCCCCGGGGAAGTAAATTTTCAAGATGAGTATCTTTCGAAAGGACTCGTTGATAATAGTAATAGTTAACTTGGAAAAAATTTTTGTGCATGTGGGGGCATCGGTTGCCCCCCCACCGGGGGGGAAGTTCCCACCCGGGGGGACAAAATTTCAAGATGGGTATCTTTCGAAAGATCCGTCAATACCTTTAAAACGAATGGTTGAACGATAAATCTGTGATAATTTAAACCAAAGTTATCGATTTTTTTTTACTTTTAACAAAAAAAAAAAACTTAGAAAAATATCGCAATTTTTTTTTTTTTTTTTTTTTTTTAACGAAATTTAACCAAACTTGGTATTTAGTTGGTCCCCGACATAAACTGGTGCTGATTATGTTTGGGGATCAATAGCTCAACAGGTGGCGCTGTGATAGCATTTTATCTAAATTTTTAACATGGCAGAATAGGACAAAAATTCGTATAAATGTGCATAATTAGAGTTGTTTTAAACTTGTGATTGTAAAATTAATATGAATTATTGATAATAGTAGTATGTAACTAGGAAAAAAATTTTCTGCATGGGGGGCATCGCTTCCCCCCCTGGGGGGGAAGTACCCCCCCGGGGGGGATAAATTTTCAAGATGGGTATCTTTCGAAAGGTCTCGTCAATACCTTTAAAACGAATGGTTGAACTATAAATCTGTGATAATTTAAAACAAAGTTATCGATTTTTTTCACTTTTAACAAAAAAAAAAAAAAAAAAAAACTTAGAAAAAAAAAATCGTACTTTTTTTTTTTAAATATTGTTACTGATTGAATATGTATAGGTAAATATAGAAGAAAGTCTTGTGGTGGCCACAACATACTAGTTTTTTTTCAAAATATATAGCCCAACTGTAATGAGGTCTTTGGTTAGCCAGCATGTGACTGAATTTTTTGGAAGTCATTCACAATAGAATGAAATATCATTCTGTAGGAAAAATTTAACGGGATTTTTATCAAGCAAATTTGCTTTTTTTTTATATCTCTGAAAATGTAATAATGTCCAGAAATTTGCAGTGTGTCAGTGGCGGATCCAGAACTTGACTTTTTGGGGGGGGGGGGGGGCTAAGATTTTTCAAAGTGTTATTCTAGACCAATAAAAAATTTAAAATTGCAATATTCAATTGTGAAGGTCAGTGTTTTGGGGGGGGGGGGGCTTCAGCCCCCTAGCCCCCCCCCCCCTTAAATCCGCCACTGCAGTGTGTTGCAAATATTGGGTTATTGTTGCTATGTTTTAAATTTATGCAGCAAATGTTGCTAGGAAAACTTCGTAAAATCAGAAATTTAAAATTCTTAAATGAACAATTAGCAGCAAAATTACTGAAGCGATAATTCCTATTTAAAAGTGTGCACCTAATACTGTTTTGTTAAGTAATTATCTGATGAGTCATGATATAAGTCTTATGCTATTCATAAAAAGAGTAAGTTGATGATAAAAACAAGATCGAAAAATCATGCGGTACCCATTGATCAGTAACACTTTCCAACTATACGTACTTGTATCGTATAATTTCAAAGTTTTTTTTTTTTTTTCTACGTTATCACACAAACAGACAGACGGAAGGACTGAAAAGCATAAAGATTGACTAAATAAATTATTAATCTCTCTTAAACATTGTTGGAAAGTGTTAAAAATGCTTAACGCAAAAACGTAAATCTGAGATTTTAATTCCAGATCTTAATGTATCTGAATATTTTAGTGTAGTCCTGTAAATCTGAAGTTTAACCATATTATGTTCTATGCAAAATATTATTTTGGCATATTAAGAAACGCAATATATTGGCATTTATTTTATTGTTATTATTATTATTATTATTATTATTATTATTATTTGTGTGTGTGTATGTGTGTCCCTATACACAAACCAGTTGTACTGGACAGATTAATACAATTTTAAATAGAGAAAATTCCATAGAGAACTTTAAATACATATATCGTTTTTGAAAAATTCTGAAAATATTTACGAGGCTGGGGACGGCCAGATAGAAAGATGGACTGTCGGACGCATGGTAACACAATATGAAATCATATTCACCCTTAAAAATTGTTAGAAAGTGTTAAAATTGCTTAACACAAATTAAAATGCAATTCCAGAAAATTTTTAATAATAGCCCTTAATGTAACTGAATATTTTTATATGGCCCTGCAAATCTACTGCTAATCCTACTATATTCTATAAAAGGCATTCTTTGTGCTGCATATGAATAACGTATTTCAATTTCATTAAGATGGATGCAAAGTAAAGTTATTAAAATTTTCTTTATACAAATATCTCTCATATACTAATATATCTCATAGTTTTGGAATACTTTCAGGTATCACTGTACACAAACCAGTGGTAACGTTTATTCCATTTTCTATATAAAACATCCGATAGTGAACTTAAATAACATATTTCAATTTCATTAAGGTATGTCTACAGTAAAGGCATTAAAATATGGTTTATAGAAATACCTCTCATACAACACAATGCTTTGGAATATTTTCGGGTGTCCCTGTACACAAACCAGAAGAAGTATTTACTTCATTCTCGATAGAGAACATCTGATAGTGAACTTGGATAACATATATCGACTTCAAGAAATTCCATGAGTATTTACGTGAGTTAGAGCACGGACAGACAGACAAGCTGAGGGCATTAATCCTTTTCAACATTGTTAAAAAGTTTAAAAAAAATAATAATGAAAAATCATGCGGTACAAATTGATTAGTAACACTTTCCAACTGTACGTACTTGTTGTGTCATATAACTTTTAATGTTCTTTGCCTACGTCAACACACAATGGACAGTCCGAAGAACTGAAACAGCGTACAGTAGAAAGTTATTTAAATGTGATTTATGTAAATATCTGTCCTAAAACGCAATGCACTAGCATTGTTTTAGAAGTCCATGTACACAAACCAGTTGTAACGGACCTATTAATGCCATTTTAAATAGAAGACATTACATAGTAAATTTGTATAACATATATTACAGTGGCGGCTCGGCACCGAAAATTGGTGAAGAGGCACACTGTATTTTTCAGTGTATTCATATATAGAATATAAATTTACATTTAAATAAGTATTTTTAGTTAATTTTAGTTAAGACCATGCTTAATAAAAATTATGATTAAAAGTACTTAAATATTATTTTTGAGTTCTTCACCTATTTTCGGTTCACGAGCCGCCACTGATATATCATTTTTTAAAAGTTGTGAAAATATTTACGGGACGCTGAGGGCGGGCAGACGGACAGTCGGACAGATAGAGACAAAAACTGAAATCATATTCACACTTAAAAATTGTCAGAAAATATTAAAAATGCTTAATGTAAAGAAAATTGCAATTCCAGCAAATTTTTAATAATAACTTTTAAAGTAACTGAATATTTTTGCAGAGCCCTGTAAATCAATTGCTAACCATATTATATTGCATAGAAAGCATTTTTTTTTTTTTTGTGCATATAAATAACCTGTTTCAATTTCTTTGAGCAAGGTAAAATTATTAAAATTTGGTTTATAGAAATACTCCTTATAGAAGCCATGCTTTGGAATAGTTTTGGGTGTCCCTGTACACAAAGCAGTGGTGGTATTTATTTAATTGTCTGTAGAAAACATCCGTTAGTGAACTTAAATAACATTATTTCGATTTCATTAGGATTTGTGTAAAATAAAGGTATAAAAATATAGCTTATAAAAATACCTCTCATAGAATACATTGCTTTGGAATACTTTCAGTAGTCCCTGTATACAATCTCCTAAACATATTCGCTCCATTTTCAATAGGGAATATCCGATAGTGAACTCAAATGACATATATGAGTTTCAAGAAATTCCATGAATATTTACGGGAGTTAGAGAGCGGACAGACAGACAGACAGACAAACAGACAAATCGAAGTCATTAACGCTTTTCAACCTTATTGAAGAGTGTTAACAAGGCAAGCTACAACGTCTAGAACGCCAAAGGAAAAAAGAAAAAAAAAATGGAAAGCAGACAGCTGTTTCGTTAGCATTTCACGTCCCGTCTTCAGTGCATAATGAAATATTGCTCTTACATGCCCTTTCCTATGTATAGAGCCCTTCTGTCTCATTTCTTTATGGACTGAAGACGGTACGTTAAATGCTACCGAAACAGTTGTCTGCTTTCCAATTTTTTTCTCTTTGGTGTTTTAAACAGTGTAGCTTGCCTTGTTTTAATAATCTCGTGCGAAGTCTCTTTTCAATATTCTTGTTGGAAAGTGTTAATTAGAGATCAAACATTTTCGCGTAAAAAATTCACAATCATTCGCATTTTTCACATAAAAAAAATATACGTGAAAAATGTGAATGTGCGCTTTAATAATTTTGCTACCGACTGTGCAACCAATAGCGATAATAACAAGCGATTGATAACTTACGATTTTATCAACAAACATATGATCAGCAAATTATCGACAACTTGTGATCAACAATTTAGTTTGGAAAAAATAAATTTATTGATTAATACAAGCGACAAACATGTATCAAAATTTTATTGAATCTGACAAAAACAAGGAGAATTAAGAAGTTAAAAGGGAGCCGGTGTGCAAGAAGAAATGATGATAGATGAACCACCAAAGTCCTATTTTGGATACCCAGAGATAAGAAAAGACCACTGTGTCGTTGGAGAGATGAAGTTTGGAGAAAAATTGCAGAAAACAGAGCAGACTGGAATCACCAAAGAGAGGCCTTCATCCTGCAATGGATTGATAAAGGCTGTTATGATATAGATACATATAATATATATACATATATAAACACTTAAAAAAATAAAGTAAAATATTAAAAAATAAATAAATAAACAAAGCCTTCCCTCAGATTTTGGCACATAATTGATTTTTTTTTTCGGCATCTAGCATTATAATTCTCTGAGATGAAAATTCATTATGGAAAATGATTTTAATCTTTATTAATAAAATCAGACTTTTGTCTGTAAATTTGTCGGAATCGAAAATTTTTGAGATATCTTCACGTTTCACATACCATGAAAGCCGAAAATGACTTCAGAAAATTTTGCCTGTGTGTGTGTGTGTGTCATCGTGCCTGTATGTCGCTTTTTTTGTCCGGGCATCACTCGAGAACGGCTGGAAGGAATTCAACGGCGCTTGGCAGAAACTTAGGTCTTCACCCAACTTAAAATTATATCTATAGAAATTTTCAAAATTCGGATTACTTTTTGAATTGTGGGTAAAAAACGCCTGCGCATGCGCTATAAATTTTTTTTCACTAAAACGCTTTGAATGGAAAAATCTATATATATAAAAATGAATTGCTGTTCGTTAGTCTCACTAAAACTCGAGAACGGCTGAACGGATTTATCTTATCTTAGTCTTGAAATGTTCGTGGAGGTCTAGGGAAGGTTTAAAAGGCGAGAAAAGATCGAATAATTTCCGTTAAAATCCTAAAAACAGCCCTTTTCTATTTCCCATACAAACGTTTTCTAGAGTCAATTTGAACTTTATTGCTATTCAATAAAGTTTAAGTGTGTTCCTAACGGCTGATGGCTGAGCTACAAAAATTTGCATGTTGATTCGTAATGACCTCCCCTGATGCACCTCGAAGCCGGATTTTCGAATTTTGTTTTAGTTTTCTTTTAATTAATTAAAATGTTAAAATAAAAACCTTCTAATAACTGATAAATTGGCCATTTAATTTTAATCCTTAATTTAATTGTTACCAAAAAAAAATTATTCTTTTTTGGACAGAAAAAAAGAAAAAAAAACGTGAACAATAAAAATTACATTTATTTAAAATATTTAATTTTATTCCTTAAATTAATTGTTGCCAAAAAAATTATCATTATTTTTTCGACGGAAAAAAAAAAAAAAAAAAACGTGAACAATAAAAATTACATGTATTTGAAATGAGGAAAGTAAATTAAAACTAGTATGTTGTGGCCACCACAAGACTTTCTTCTATATTTTCCTATACATATTGAATCAGTAAAGATATTAAAAAAAAAAAAAAAAAAAAAAAAGCGATTTTTTTTTTCTATTTTTTTTTTTTTTTTTTTGTAAAAATTAATACATATTCAATCACTAACAATATTTAAAAAAAAAATGGAAATTTTTTTCTAAGTTTTTTTTTTTTGTTTGGTTAAAAGTAAAAAAAATCGACAACTTTGTTTTAAATTATCACAAATTTATAGTTCAACCATTCGTTTTAAAGGTATTGACGAGATCTTCCGAATGATACCCATCTTCAAAATTTACCCCCCACGGGGGGTACTTCCCCCTCAGGGGGGAAGCAATGCCCCCCCCAAGCACAAAATTTTTTTCCTAGTTACGTACTACTATTATCAATAATTCATATTAATTTTACAATCACAAGTGTAAAACAAGTAACTAGTATGTTGTGGCCTCCACAAGACTTTCTTCTATATTTTCCTATACAAATTCACGCAGTAACAATATTTAAAAAAAAAAAAAAAAAACGATTTTTTTCAGTTTTTTTTTTTTTTTTCGTTAAAGGAAAAAAAAAAAATTGATAACTTTGTTTTAAATTACCACATATTTATAGTTCAACCATTCGTTTTAAAGGTATTGACGAGACCTTCCGAAAGATACCGATCTTGAAAATTTACACTCCGGGGTGAGGGGTACTTCCCCTAGGGGGGGAAGCGATGCCCCAAATTTTTTTCCTAATTAACTACTACTATTATCAATAATTCATATTAATTTCACAATCACAGGTTAAGAATAACTCGCATTATGTACATTTATACGAAACTTTTTCCTATACTGCCATGTTAAAAATTTAGAGAAAAATACGACCACAGCGCCACCTGTTGAACGATTGATCCCCAAATCTAATCAGCCAAATCTAATCAGCAATCTAAATACCAAGTCTGGTTAAATTTCGTAAAAAAAAAAAAAAAAAAAAAAAAAAACGATTTTTTTTTCTAAGTATTTTTTCGTTAAAAGGAAAAAAAATCGATAACTTTATTTTAAATTATCACAGATTTATAGTTCAACCATTCGTTTTAAAGGTATAGACGAGACCTTTCGAAAGATACCCATCTTGAAAATTTACTCCCCTCGAGGGGGGACTTACCCCCCAGGGGGGTGGCGAGGCTCCTACGCATACAAAACTTTTTTCCCAGTTGACTATCTCTATTATAAATAATTCTTGGAAATTTCATAATGATTACTGAAAAATAATTCTCTTTATGCACATTTATACAAAATTTTGTCCTATATCACCATGTTAAACTAGTATGTTGTGGCCACCACAAGACTTTCTTCTATATTTTCCTGTACAAATTCACTCAATAACAATATTTAAAAAAAAAAAGCGATATTTTTTCAAAGATTTTTTTCGTTAAAAGTAAAAAAAAAAAATCGATAACTTTGTTTTAAATTATCACATATTTATAGTTCAACCATTCGTTTTAAAGGTATTGACGAGACCTTTCGATCGATATCCATCTTGAAAATTTACCCCCCTCCTGGGGGGAATACCCCCAGAGAAGGGGGGAAGCGATGCCCCCCCCCATGCACAATTTTTTTCCTAATTAACTACTACTATTATCAATAATTCATATTAATTTTACAATCACAGGTTAAGAATAACTCTCATTATGTACATTTATACGAAATTTTGTCCTATGCTGCCATGTTAAAAATTTAGAAAAAATACGATCACTGCGCCACCTGTTGAGCGATTGATCCCCAAATCTAATCAGCACCAGTTTATGTCAGGGGCAACTAAATACCAAGTTTGGCTAAATTTCGTAAAAAAAAAAAATAATAATAATAATATTTATTTTCTAAGGTTTTTTTCGTTAAATGTAAAAAAAATCGATATCTTTGTTTTAAATTATCACAGATTTATAGTTCAACCATTCATTTTAAAGGTATTGACGAGACCTTTCGAAAGATACCCACCTTGAAAATTTACTCCCCTCGAGGGGGGACTTCCCCCCCCCAGGGGGCGGGTGGCGAGGCTCCTACACATACAAAAAAATTTTCCCAGTTGACTATCTCTATTATAAATAATTCTTGTAAATTTCATAATGATTACTAAAAAATAATTCTCTTTATGCACATTTATACAAAATTTTGTCCTATATCACCATGTTAAAAATTTAGAAAAAGCGGGATGGCAACGCAACCTGTAAGACAATTTTTACCAAAAGTTGATAGGCACTAATTTATGTCAAGGTGCAACAACATACCAATTTGTAGGAAATTCTGTGCAGTAGTTCCTGAGATACAGTTGCCACAAAATTTTGTCACACACACACATACAGACAGACTGACAGACAGACAGACAGGCATTTTCTAAAAATGGTCAAATCGTGTTCTACTGCTCTCAAAACGTGTAAATTCATGAAAAACCCGAGGTCGAAAATTTTTACGAATCCAATACTTTCTTCTATTGAATATAAAAGAAAGTAAAATTTAGAAAAAGCGGGATGGCAACGCAACCTGTAAGACAATATTTACCAAAAGTTGATAGGCACTAATTTATGTCAAGGTGCAACTACATACCAATTTGTATGAAATTCTGTGCAGTAGTTCTTGAGATACAGTTGCCACAAAATTTTGTCACACACATACACACACACAGACAGATAGACAGACAGACAGACAGACAGACATTTTCTAAAAATGGTCAAATCGTGTTCTACAGCTCTCAAAACGTGTAAATACATCAAAAACCCGAGGTCGAAAATTTTTACGAATCCAATACTTTCTCTATATTACATATAGAAGAAAGTAATAACTCTTATTATGCACATTTATACGAATTTTTGTCCTATTCTGCCATGTTAAAAATTTAGATAAAATGCTATCACAGTGCCTCCTGTTGAGCTATTGATCCCCAAATATAATCAGCACCAGTTTATGTCGGGGACCAACTAAATACCAAGTTTGGTAAAATTTCGTTAAAAAAAAAAAAAAAAAAAAAAAAAAAAACGATTTTTTTTCGAAGTTTTTTTTTTTTTTGTTAAAAGTAAAAAAAACTTTGTTTTAAATTATCACAGATTTATAGTTCAACCATTCGTTTTAAAGGTATTGACGAGACCTTTCGAAAGATACCCATCTTGAAAATTTACTCCCCTCGAGGGGGGACTTCCCTCCCCAGGGGGGGTGGCGAGGCTCCTACGCATACAAAAAAATTTTCCCAGTTGACTATCACTATTATAAATAATTCTTGTGAATTTCATATTGATTACTAAAAAATAATTCTCTTTATGCACATTTATACAAAATTTTGTCCTATATCACCATGTTAAAAATTTAGAAAAAGGGGGATGGCAACGCAACCTGTAAGACAATTTTTACCAAAAGTTGATAGGCACTAATTTATGTCAAGGTGCAACTACATACCAATTTGTATGAAATTCTGTGCAGTAGTTCTTGAGATACAGTTGCCACAAAATTTTGTCACACACACACACACACACACACAGACAGACAGACAGACAGACAGACAGACAGACATTTTCTAAAAATGGTCAAAACGTGTTCTACAGCTCTCAAAACGTGTAAATTCATCAAAAACCGGAGGTCGAAAATTTTTACGAATCCAATACTTTCTCTATATTACATATAGAAGAAAGTAAAAATTAGAAATATCAGTCGTATCGTTACAAATAAGATACCAAATGAAAGATGCAATTTTTGTGAATCCAACGGATTAAACAGCTTATCGATCGTACAATTAGATTTTTTAAAATTAACTAATGTATGTATTTTATAAATTTTCTTTCACAAACACAAACGTGTAGTATACAGCCTGTACAACACTAGACCAAATTGAAGTTCAAATTTCATCAATATTTAAATAAATAAATGAAAATAAAAATATGCTTAATGGGAAATATATATAACCATTAAAAGTTTAGTTGTCTAAAATATGTCAGAAATAGCGCTCATAGCATATTGTTACAAGGTATTAAGTGTTATTTTTACAAGGGATAAAATCTAAAATGGTGACAAAAATTCAAAAGTCGCCAAAGAGAGCTATATTAAGGCGGTACTATGATCATGCTTACAAACCATGAATACTAATAACCACAAAAAATTAATTGTCTCATGCAACAGACGTAGCCGGTCATAGCATATTATAATATTTAGCGTGAAATTGTTATCATTTTTATGGTTGATCGGGGATAAACAAAATAAACATAGGAAATAACGTAAAAGCAAATATTATGTGCACCACGTATAGTGTTGTTCATATGTAACTGGGATTCAAATATAAAGGGGATACTTCATTTTTTTTTTCGATACTATCTATTTCGAAACTGTTATCTAATAAGGACTTAATGCAAGCCTATTGGTAAACCATTGTCTCAGGTAATAGGGACAAGCGCCCGAGTTTTAGCGGATGACCAAATCGCTACCGAAGGCAGCAGGGATCCGAAGCGAGCTTTTGAGCAATTTTAGTATTTTATTTTATTTTTATAAAGCTATATAGAAAAGAGTTTCCTTTAAATTTAGTGACCAGCGAAGCGGGCAAAGCCTGCTAGTAAAATATAAAAATAAAGGCCTTTAAAACCTATTAAATACCTTTTCTCTATTAAAATTTGTTTTCTTATCATTATTGTTAGCTTATCATTATTGTTATCTTATTCATTAATATCAAAGAAAAACCTTGAATATCCCCATTCGACTTGCAGGCATTTAAAACCTATTAAATACCTTTTCTCTATTAAAATTTGTTTTCTTATCGGTCACCACGCTCAAAAAGTGTAACTTGAATTAATATCAAAGAAAAAACTTGAATACCCCCATTCGACTTGCAGGCCTTTAAAACCTATTAAATACCTTTTCTCTATTAAAATTCGTTTTCTTATCGGTCACCACGCTTAAAAAGTGTAACTTGAATATCCCCATTCGACTTGCAGGCCTTTAAAACCTATTAAAATACCTTTTCTCTATTAAAATTTGTTTTCTTATCATTATTGTCATCTTATCATTATTGTTATCTTATTCATTAATATCAAAGAAAAAACTTGAATATCCCCATTCGACTTGCAGGCCTTTAAAACCTATTAAATACCTTTTCTCTATTAAAATTTGTTTTCTTATCGGTCACCACGCTCAAAAAGTGTAACTTGAATTAATATCAAAGAAAAAAAATTGAATATCCCCATTCGACTTGCAGGCCTTTAAAACCTATTAAATACCTTTTCTCTATTAAAATTTGTTTTCTTATCGGTCACCACGCTCAAAAAGTGTAACTTGAATTAATATCAAAGAAAAAAAATTGAATATCCCCATTCGACTTGCAGGCCTTTAAAACCTATTAAATACCTTTTCTCTATTAAAATTTGTTTTCTTATCGGTCACCACGCTCAAAAAGTGTAACTTGAATTAATATCAAAGAAAAAAAATTGAATATCCCCATTCGACTTGCAGGCCTTTAAAACCTATTAAAATACCTTTTCTCTATTAAAATTTGTTTTCTTATCATTATTGTTATCTTATCATTATTGTTATCTTATTCATTAATATCAAAGAAAAACCTTGAATATCCACATTCGACTTGCAGGCCTTTAAAACCTATTAAATACCGTTTCTCTATTAAAATTGTTTTCTTATCGGTCACCACGCTCAAAAAGTGTAACTTGAATTAAGATCAAAGAAAAAACTTGAATATCCCCATTCGACTTGCAGGCCTTTAAAAACCTATTAAAATACCTTTTCACAAAAAATAGAGTTAGATCATTCAAATTTGGTACATCGAGGTTTTCGATACCTACAAATCGATTGCGGATATTTTTGATATATTCTCATTGCGGATATATTCTCATTTATTCAATAAAAGAAAAAAATTTGTTTTCTTATCGGTCACCACGCTCAAAAAAGTGTAACTTGAATTAATATCAAAGAAAAAACTTGAATTAATATCAAAGAAAAAAAAATACTGCATAAATAAAATAAATAAATAATTATAATTGCATAAGTTGATAAAAAATGCTATGCAATAGCTTTACCGCGGCAGTCCTCGAGTGCCACACGTATTTTTTTTTTATTCGCGTGATTCGCACTACAAATTATGAAAAGATTGAAACGTAGTGTTTCCATCTAAATTTCATATTTTAGTTAATTTTAAAAAATCTAATTGTCGTATCGAAAAACTGCTTACACCCCAGGATTTAAAAAAAAATCACCCCTTTCATTTGGTACTGAATTATAACTATAGGTCTGATATTTCTAATTTATTTTTCCCTTTTTCCGTTTTTCCGTTGCCACTTAAATTTCATACTTTAGTTATTTTTTAAAAATCTAATTGTCGCATCGAAAAACTGTTTGCTACCGTGGATTCAGAAAAATCGCCTCTTTTATTTGGTATCAACATTATAACTATAGGTTTGATATTTCTAATTTATTTTACCCTTTTCCGGTTTTCAACCCAGATTCGGTAGGTTTTATATTTATATATATACGCATTTATATATATTTTTATTTTTCCAGAAATAAAATGAAATATCTTTAATTTCACGTGAATAATAATAAAAATTAGAGAGAAAAATAAATAGTTGACCTACAAAAGTTGGTGATTTTTTTTTTTCTTTTTCTTTTTTTTTTTTTTAATCAGTAATTTGTATGTGGATAAATATATTTTCATACAGATATTTGGCATTAGTTTAATATTTTTATTTAATTAAGCAGTACTTTTCTTTCCTGCAGTAATACAAAATTTTTTGTTGTTATTATGTATGTGGTTCTTTTATGTTCTCCCCTTAATTGTAAATGATTATAATTTGGATTTTATTAAGATTTTTTATTTTTATTTTGTAAATATCAGAAAAGAGTTTTTATTTCATTTTATTTTATTTTATTTATTTATTTATTTATTTTGTGTATATGGAACAGCTTTAGAATCGGATCCCTTTGGCAAAATTTGAAATTTGGTACCGAAGTAGCTCGGACATTTCTCGCCAAGATCTTTAATTGCATTATTGAGATAGTCAATTCAATTCATCGCAGAAAGGGCTTAAAATATTTAAATTCACTAAACGGGTCCCAATACTAAAGCTGTGCTTTTTGAATTTATTTATTTATAATATTTTCTATTAAAGTGTGGTCACAATGTAATCTGTGGTCACAAAATTTGGTGCGTAAATTGTTTGTATGCATCCGGCACATATTGTAACTGGATATCAAGAAATTCGAAATCTCCCCCCCCCCCTCTTTCTTGGAATCAGAGGACAATAAACATGCGTAAAAACATGTTTTTCTGTTTGAATTCGCTTTGAATTAACTTAGAATGGCGAATTTTGGTGTGTGGTTATTGATTAAGTGTACGCATTATGTACATTAGAGGGATTTTGCAAAACTTCGAACTCACCCGCTGAGGAAGGGGAAGTAAGAAGCAGGTAAGTTGCTGCCGAAGGCAGTGGGGACCCAGAGTCCTCACGGTGCGAGTGACAAAAAACCTCTACCAATCACAGCGAGAACTTAGGTTATTAATAAAGATATGGGATTTTGACAACTCATTTAAGTTTAATGTCCAGCGAAGCGGGCAAAGCCTGCTAGTCTATATTAATAAAATCAGACTTTTGTCTGTAAATTTGTCAGAATCAAAAATTTTTGCGATATCTTCACGTTTCACACACCATGAAGGCCAAAAATGACTTCAGAAATTTTTGCCTGTGTGTGTGTGTCATCGTGTCTGTATGTCGCTTTTTTTGTCCGGGTATCACGCGAGAACGGCTGGACGGAATTCAGCGGCATTTGGCAGGAATTTAGGTCTTTACCCAACTTAAAATTATATCGATAAACTTTTCAGAAATTCGCCCCCTGTTCCCCCCTGGGGGGTAAAAGACAAAAACACGTTTGTCCGGGTATTACTTGAGAACGGCTGAACAGAATTCAACGGCGCTTCGCAGGAATTTAGGTCTTTACCCTAATTAAAATTACATATATCAACTTTTGAGAAATTCCTCCACGTATCCCCCCTGGGGGGGGGGCAAAGTACAAAAACACGTTTGCCCGGGTACCACTTGAGAATGGCTAGACGGAATTCAACGGCGCTTCGCAGGAATTTAGGTCTTTACCCAACTTAAAATTATATCTATCAACTTTTCCGAAATTACTTCCCTTTCTCCCCTGGGGGAGACAAAATACAAAAACACGTTTGTAAGTATAACTCGGCTCCTAATTACTTCACAGTAAAGAAATTGCACATGGGGAGACTAGACATGAGTACAAATTATACATTATCTGCATTTAGGAATTTTCGTTTAAAAGGAAGGGACGGGAGAAATATTGAAAACTCCTGATTTTTGAGTAGATCTCTACCAAAAAGGGAACAAATATATTGAAAAAAAGGCTATACGACTTCCTTAGGATATTTCCAAAAACACATTTTTGTTTTTTTGGGGATTTGCGTTTTTCTTTCTTTCTTTCTTTCTTTCTTTTTTTTTTTTTTTTTTGGAAGGGGGGTTACGTAGGGGTAAACTCGAGACACCCCTTTTAGCGTTAAATTTGTCCTGAGAAATCTATGGGATCTGCGGTCACGAAATTTGGTGCGTAAATTGTTTATATGTATCCGACCCTTACTGTAATGTGATTTTATGTAATCCTCCCTCCTTATACCCTTGGTGTCTAGAGGGCCATAAACACGTGTAAAAACACGTTTTCCCGTTTGAATCCGCCTTAAATTATCTTAGATTGGCGAACTTTGGTGTATGGATGTTGATTAGGTGTGCGCATTATGTACTTTGTCGAGATTTCGCAAAACTTTGAACTTAGCCACTGGGGAAGGGGAAGTAAGAATCGGGTAAGTTGATGCCGAAGGCAGTGGGAACACGGACTCCTCACGTTGCGAGCGAGAAAAATCTCTACCGAGTACAGCGGGAACTTTAACTCAGGTTAATTAATAATGATATGGGATTTTGAAGTGGTCCTTCGAAGTGGGCAAAGCCTGCTAGTAAGTAATAATTTTAATAAATAATTTGTTCTGCGTGAATTTGTATCGAATAATATAAAAGAAAGTTTTGAGGTATCTACAACAAACCTACTTTATTATTATTATTCAATCAATGATTTAAGAAAAATAATTTAACTTTTAAGGAACTGAAATAGCTTCCCCACCAATTTCAAGCAATGAATAAAAATAGTTTTGTGTGTCATTGTAAATGAACCATAAATATTGATTTTAGCCTTTTTTATTGGAAACATTTTTTATTGCATCTATAAAATCTATATTGATTTGCACACATTTAGCGTTGTATAAAGATTTTCAAGTGTACTTATAAGAAGTGTCTCTTAGACTATAATGTATTCGAATTGTTTTGCGAATTTTTATACATAAACCATTTGTTCTACCTGCACAATTTTTTTTCCAAGCATTTTACTATAATATCTGTTAAACCTGAATAACCTCATATATAATTTTTCTGGAATTCTAAAAATATTTAGAAAAATGAAATTGCAGATAGCGAATAGACAAGCTGAAGTCATAAGCACTTTCATGTTTTAAATTGTAAATAAACATACTCCAAAATATTTTGAAGAAATACACTCTATAACAAAAAAAGCGACGCACCAAGAAGGAGTTATCCGAATGGAACAAAAATTGGTAGATGTGATGTACATGTGGAGAAAAACAATTGATTACAGTTTCAGAAAATTTGAATGATTTAATCAAGAGAAAGGGCCTCACAAAGTAAACAAGTCAATAACGCGTTGGTCCACTTCTGGCCCTTATGTACGCAGTTATTCGGCTTGGTATTAATTGATAGAGTTGGCAAATGTGCTCCTGTGAAGTATAGCGCCAAATTCTGTCCAGTTGTTGTGTTATATTGGCAAAATCCCGGGCTCGTTGTAGAATCCTTTTTAAGATGCTCCAAACGTCCTCAGTGAAAGAGAAATACGGGGACTGAGCTCAACCCCATTTCACTGAGCCGCCTATTAAAAGGGTCTTTCAAGTCACTGAAGTACCAGTTGCACGTAGGATCAACGATAATGACGAATTGGAGCTTTGAATACCGCTTTGCGATTAACTGGTTCTCACTTTCTGTTCTCACTTCCGGTTCTCACTTTCTGTCAACGCCACTGTATGTACGGGAGAAAAAAAGTATCCGAAGAATAGTTTTGGGCAGAAAAGTGTCATGTCCTGGACAGGACTCCTTTCTGTTCTCAATAAAATGAAAGTGGCGGGTCATTCGGTTTTTTCTTACGTCTGCTAAATAAAAGAATCACCTTTGTAAAACAAAATTTAAGTCTTACAAATATTCATTAGTGATTTTGTGTAATAATTATAATAATTGGCAAAAAAAAAAAAAAAAAAAAAGAAAAATTATTATTAATTGATTCATTTTTAAATAATTTTGAATTTTTCGTAAAGTAAAATTTTTTGAGCCCCCTCCACGGTTTTTGAATTGCTACGCTCCTGATGTTGAAGGCAAACGATGACCATCTCAGAAAATCGTAATTTTATGTGTCGAACGCTAAAAATCAATTTTCTGTCCTACAGACGACATCTTTAAAAATATGTTTTCTTTTCATGGTGTTTTATAGTCATTGTTATATTTATTTTTTAAATTCGATAACTTTGTTTCCAATTGCCACATTCAACCACTCGTTTTAAAGGTTTTGCAGAGTTCTTTTGAAATATATTAAACATTTACACTCCTGGTATGTGTAAGTGTGTGTGAAGGGGAGGAGGCAGCTGAGCTCCTATATATACAAAACTTCTAACCTGATTGACTATTACTTTTATAATTTTTTTTTCCAATATACCCAGTGATTGGCTGAAGATAAGTCTCATTGTGTAAAATTCATGCGAAATTTCATCCAGTGCTGCTATTTTAAAAATTATGAAAAAACGGGATGAAAGCACTGCCTGATAAGCGATTTACATTAAAAGTTGCCAGACACAAGGTGAAACTAAGCATAAAGTTTTATGAAATTCTGTGTATGAAAATCTAACTCTTGAACTACAGCTGTCACAAAAATTTTGTCACACACGAGGAAAAAATGTTAAAAATGAAGCATAACTCAAACATTTTTTCACAAATTTGGAAAATTTTGAAGGGGGGGGGGGCTTTGGATCTCCAACTCCCTTCCCCTTCTTTGCCTACAGCCTTGTGTAAAAACAATCTCATCGCAGAAATACATTTTACTCCCTCTAAATGTTAAGAAGCCAAAACATTATCTGTATGTCAAATTCTTAACTAGTCCTAAAATTTAAGTAGAAGTAAGCACAAATCATGTACTGTGCATAGGTTATAAATCACTTTCTAACAATACAAAGATAGTAGTACTCCATTCGAATAATTTTAGAAATCCATGTATAAGAAACAAGAAAACTGTACACATGCATTTCTAGGATAATCTAGGTACTTTATGCATTTATTCAAATTTCTTTTGTTCGAAGAACGGGCATAGTGCTTTGCTTGTCAATATATGAATTTCTTCAAGTTGATGTGTTATAGCTCATATTAAATTGCAGCTCAGATATATATAGGTGGGATAGATCGCAATGAAATCATAATTGGATATTTTTTCAAAAACATAACATTCCCAAATCACGAATACTTTAAAAACGAAAGTTCTTTAAAAAAAATCTATCTATCTATTTACTCTTTATAAATGACTGCAAATTCCTTCTTCTGTTACCGTGAGAAACCGCAAAACGTGGACACCTGGCAAACTATCACGACCCTCCCACACCCAGCAAGAGAATTTATTTGTTGAAAATCGCCGGACAGGACAGCTGATAAAAAGAAATCACCGACCGAAATGATGACCAGCGAACAACGCCTTTGTACCCCGTCATGGAAGATGACTCCTAAAATAAATAAAATAAATTTCCAAAGGACCGGCTGGTTTCTCTTTTCTCTCATGTAAATTATAGAAGCAGAAACAGCGCTATCAGTTGTTACTTGTGTAGAAACAAGATGTTAGGTCCCTGTTTTTAAAGTGTCTGAGCTAAGACGTAGTTATCAAGGATTTGAACATAAAACAGATCTTATGAGACTTCGAAATCTGTAAATATTATCAATTATTTATCTGCAAAATTGAAACTAACAAATAATAAACTATATTCTATATAATATTTCTCTAAAGTGGTCCAGTTACGATTATATTTTGTAGAAACGATACGATAGTGAAAATAAAATACGCGAGGATAAAAAATAATATACAAGTAATATTTAAGCTCGCGGAATCAGTTCAGTGATATAATAAAATGAAATAAATAAATTTAAAACTAGTTGGCATAGGTAGACTCTGCTCAGTTCCCCATCACATTTATATTCTAATAAATTTCTAGTGCGAGACATATTATAATCATGTTAAAAGAAATGAATTTGACCAAAGCTTGATACAGTGACAGAATGAAATCCCCGCCTAATAGGCTATCCACCGTTCACTTCGATATATTTATCTTATTCTAATCTATTAATTTATTTTATCAGGGTCAATTCTGTTGTTTAGTTTTCATGCTACTATTTCCAATGCAATAATCCTCAAAATTCATATTTATATGAAAAATTTACGAAATTTTCCTATTAGAATATTTGTATTCAATCATGTTCAAACAAATATCATAAATGTAATTTTGAAGTTGTTTAATGTATTTATGATCCTCAAAATGGAAGTTTATGCTCAATTTTGCCTTATTCTGACATGTTAAGTGAATCGTAAATTCCAAATAACTTACGAAATTTTTAAATTGGAAATATCATAGTCTATGATATTCATGCCAGTATCCCAAATAATATTTCGAAAGTGGTTTGACATCATTACGATGAAAATATCCCTCAAGATTGAGGTTTATGTGAAATTTTGCTCTATTTTGCCATGTTAAGAAATTCGTAAATTCCCAATAACTTACGAAATTTTTATATTGGAAAATTCATAGTCATTAATATTCCTGCCAGTGTCCTAAATAATGTTTCAAAAGTAGTCTGACATCTTCACGATGAAAATATCCCTCAAAATTGACGTTTATGTGAAATTTTGCCTTATACTGCCATGTTAAGAAATTCGTAAATTTCCAATAACTTACGAAATTTTCAAAGTAGCATATTTATAATTACTGATGTTCATTCTGGCATCAAAAGTGATATTTTAAAACTGGTCTGACATTTTTACAGTAAAAAGTTTCCATTAAATGCACGTTTAAGTGAATTTTTGTCCTATTCTCCCATGTTAAGAAAATCGTAAATTTCTAATAACTTACGATGTTTTTAAATTCGAATGTTGCAAATGAATAGGGTTCTTGTCAGTGTCGAAAGTAATATTTTAAAACTGATCTGACCTCTCTGCGACAATTTGTTCTTGAGATAACGTGTACACAGACTAACTAACTAACGGACTAACCCACTAACAGACTAACAGACTAACAGACACCCTACAGACAGGCACCATACAAATTTTGTCATTTTCGAATTCCTCACACTTGAAAACGTGTAAAAAAGTCAAAAAACCGAGGTCGAAAATTTTCACGATTACCTAAGTTCCCCATACCTATAGTATGATGGGGAGCTAAAAACGACGACATTTGTCTGATTAGATCATATTATAGAAAAATTTATTTTTAAAATTTGCATCTTTACAATCCTTGCAAGAGTCATTTTAAACCCAGCAATACTTTAAATATATAAACAAAATATGAACTTTTTAATATACTGACTGAAAAACGAAATGATAAAAAGCGTAATCAAAATGGGTACTAAGTGTTATTAAGAAAAAATTATGCCAAAATGAATAAACAGTAAAAAAATAAAAGGGATCTCGCCAATATGGTGGCAAAAATTTAAAAATCCCTTTAGGGGTCCTTTATTAAAGCTGTCTTCTTGAAAATATGAAAACTGAGTCGTCAAACATGAATTTTATTTTGAAACTTTCCTTTGAATGATTTGGTTTAACTGTCATTACCGTTTCAGCCCACAAAAATCAAAAATAATTTGGCTTCTGGTGAATTAAAATTTTAATTGGGTAGTGAAATTGGTATAAGTCTTATAAATTTCACATTTTAGAGGTAAAAAAAAAAAAAAAAAAAGGACTAATGTGCAAGTTGTACCTGACGGGACTAAAGTGAAAGTTGTACCTGAAGGGACTAATGTTAAAGTTGTACCTCACGGGACTAATGTGCAAGTTGCACCGAACGAACAAACTTTCTTCCAACGAAAATGCCTACTAACCCTGGACGATAGGTCTAATATAACGTATCATATTATATATCGTATTTATCGTAATATAACTCAATACTTATTTCGCTTCCTTCTTCGACTAGTTTTAATACGCTTTTTTTATATGCATGAGCAGCCCCCGAAAAACAAAAACATTAAATTTAAATTCATTTTTTTACTTATTTTTATTTCATATTATTTCACGCGCACTTTTTATTTCCTAATTCAAAATTATTAAAAAAAACTTTTTCGATATCGTTTGTAACGATACTGATTATTATTAATTTTCTTTTCTTTTTCTTTCAATAATAATAATAAAAAACTAGTATGTTGTGGCCACCACAAGACATTCTTCTATATTTTCCTATACAAATTCACTTAGTAATAATAATAATAATAATAATAAAAAATACGATTTTTTTTTTCGAAGTTATTTTTGGTAAAATTAAAAAAATCGATAACTTTGTTTTAAATTATCACTTATTTATAGTTCAACCATTCGTTCCCCCATGGGGAGGGTAGGGGAAGAGATGCCCCCACATGCACAAAATTTTTTTCCTAATTAACTAGTATTATTATCAATAATTCATATTAATTTTACAATCACAGGTTAAGAATAACTCTCATCATGTTATTCTTAATGTTATTCGACATTTATACGAAATTTTGTCCTATACTGCCATGTTAAAAATTTAGAAAAAATACGATCACCGCGTCAGCTGTTGAGTGATTGATCCCCAAATCTAATCAGCACCAGTTTATGTCAAGGGCCAACTAAATACCAAATTTGGTTAAATTTCGTAAAAAAATTACGATTTATTTTCTAAGTTTTTTTTTTTTTTTTTCGTTAAAAGTAAAAAAAATCGCTAACTTTGTTTTAAATGATCACAGATTTTTAGTTCAACCATTCGTTTTAAAGGTATTGACGAGACCTTTCGAAAGATACCCATCTTGAAAATTTACTCCCCTAGAGGGGGAACTTCCCCCCCAGGGGGGAGGGGGGGTGGCGAGGCTCCTACACATACAAAAAAATTTTCACAGTTGACTATCTCTATTATAAATAATTCTTGTAAATTTAATAATGATTACTAAAAAAATAATTCTCTTTATGCACATTTATACAAAATTTTGTCCTATATCACCATGTTAAAAATTTAGAAAAAGCGGGATGGCAACGGAACCTGTAAAACAATTTTTACCAAAAGTTAATAGGCACTAATTTATGTCAAGGTGCAACTACATACCAATTTGTATGAAATTCTGTGCAGTAGTTCCTGAGATACAGTTGCCACAAAAGTTTGTTACACACACACAGACTGACAGACAGACATTTTCTAAAAATGGTCAAATCGTGTTCTACAGCACTCAAAGCGTGTAAATCCATCAAAAACCCGAGGTCGAAATTTTTTACGAATCCAATACTTTCTTCTATTGAATATAGAAGAAAGTAAAAAGATTTTGATGAAATTCTGGCAAAATCAGAATTTAGTTTAGGACGGAGGACTATTAGTTTTTTTTTTTTTTTCGTTTTTCAAATTATAACATCGCTTTCAAATTATTCAATTATATTTTCGATAAATTTTAGATTTCGACAAATGTCCAACTATCGAAATCGACAACGCAAAAATCCGAGATTGAGACTGATAGGCCCTCAGTCCTAAAAAAAAAAAAAAAAAAGAAACAAACTGCGAAATTTTCGTATGGGTTTACTATTAATAATAAATACAAAAGAGCACTATACTACAAGCAAAATTTAGATATAAATCATTGTGGTGCCAATACTAATTAATATACTACTTCACAAAACTTTTTTTTGAAGTGAAAACTTCTTTAGGCGCGTTGATCACTTTTGGGTGAACAAAAATCATTGAATTCGCGTCATCGTCAGCTAACTCTTTCCATTTGAAGTGAAAACTTTTGGGTGAACAAAAATCATTGAATTCGCGTCATCATCAGCAAACGCTTTCCATCCTTGTATGATACAAATAATGTATCATCTAGAGGTCTGCACGGCCCGTTGGAAAGGTTTGCTTACCCGGCCTGGCCCGGTATGAAATTGAAAAAATCGGCCCAGGCCCGGACCGGCCCGGCCCGATTCAAAAATATGTAAAATTACAAAAAAAAAAAAAAAAAAAAAAAAAAAAAAAGAACATGCCTTTTCCTACGAAAAAGATTTTTAGTATGTGTTTTGCACAGGTTTTATATGGCTAAGCAATAGAATGTTCTTTAACAAAACTGCTGAATGTTTACAATATTTATATATAAACGGAATTTCATTATTACAGACGTACAGAAAGCACAAAGACAGACAGAAAGTCAAATCGAGAATATTAGCATTCATCAAACAATATAGGAAGGTATTTAAAATGGTTTTAATACTATTAAAAATGCACTTTCAACCCTTTCCTCTTATATACCGTAATGTATCCGAATATTTCATGTGATCTGGAAAACAAAACTTTAATGCTAATCCAACCATATTCAATAGAAAAGATGCTTTTGCACATGCTAAAATTGATGCTACTTTCATTTTCCTTTTTTGTTGATTAACGAGGAATTTAGAAAAAGATTCGGGCCGGGCCGGGCTCGGGCTTAAAATTTCCTCCAGGTCCGGCCCGGCCCGAGTACACACAAAAAATATTGATCCCGAGCCTACAAAAAAAAATTTTTAAGCCCGAGCCCGGCCCGGCCCGAGAGCAAATTGAAAATTCGGCCCAAACCCGGCCCGTGCAGACCTCTATATCATACAATTAACTTGCTAATCTGAAGTGTTAATAATTATATACTCTAGAGTGTTTTAAAATCTGGTGCGGGCACATCTCCGGGCACTGTCTCTATTGCAGTTAGACCTCTCAAAAATGTGATAAAGCCCAAAGCTGCCATTTTTCTCACGTTTTTACAATCTGGTTCGGCTCTACACGACTGCTCTCATCTCTGGACACCGTCTCTTAAAGATTGCAGCCGGAAACGTTGCAGTTAGACTTCACAGAACGTGGAAGTTAGCCGCCCCCCCCCCCCCCAGTGAGAAAAGGATATCACTAATATACCAAACGTTTGATCATCGTTAGATCGGATTTGATAGGCAAAATTTGTCGTTTGATCGGTCAAAAAAATCGAGATATATAGAAAAATAGCCAGGGGGGGGCTAACTTCCACAAAAAATTAAGGTGTTCAAAATTTAAAAAAATTATACCCAAACAGTAGAAAATCGTTAGATTGGATTTGATCGACCGTTTCTGACGTTTGATCGGCCTTAAAACTGCCCGAAAATGCCCTTTGTAGGTACCCAAAAGGTAGAAGATAGCCCCCCTCAAAAGCAAATTAAATTTTTTTTTATGTCAATCGACGTAGAATCGTTAGATCGGATTTGATTGACCGTTTCTGACGTTCGATCGGGCATTAAACTGCCCCAAAATACCCTTTAAAGTTCGACCAAAACGTGGACGTTACCCACCCCCCTCAGTGAGAAAAGGATATCACTAATATACCAAACGTTTGATCATCGTTTGATCGGATTTGATCGGCAAAATTTGTCGTTTGATCGGTCAAAAAAATCGAGATATATAGAAAAATAGCCGGGGGGGGGGGGGGGGGGGGGGGGCTTAACTTCCACAAAAATTAAAAGGTGTTCAAAATGAAAAAGAAAAATTATACCCAAACAGTAGAAAATCGTAAGATCGGATTTGATCGACCGTTTCCGACGTTTAATCGGCATTAACCGCCCGAAACCTCCTTTAAATATACACCAAAACGTGGAAGTTAGCCCCCCCCCCCCTCCAAAGCAAAAAAAAAAAAAAATTGATGTCAATTGACGGAGAATCGTTAGATCGGATTTGATCGACCGTTTCCGACGTTTGGTCGGGCATTAAACTGCCCAAAAATACCCTTTAATGGTCGTCCAAAACGTGGAAGTTAGCCCCCCCTCAAAAGCAAATAAAAAAATTTTAATATCAAGCCACGTAGGATAGTTAGATCGGATTTGATCGACCGTTTCCGACGTTTGGTCGTCCATTAAACTGCCCGAAAATACACTTTACTGCACCCCAAAACGGGGAATTCAGCCCCCCTTTAATTTTGAACACCTTTTAAGTTTTATGGAAGCTAGCCCCCCCTCCCCCTGGCTATTTTTCTATATATCTCGATTTTTTTGACCGATCAAACGACAAATTTTGCCGATCAAATTCGATATAACGATGATCAAACGTTTGGTATATTAGTGATATCCTTTTCTCACTGAGAGGGGGGGCTAACTTTCACGTTTTGGACGACCTTTAAAGGGTATTTTCGAGCAATTTAATGCCCGATCAAACGACGCAAACGGTCGATCAAATCCAATCTAACGATTCTACGTCGATTGACATCAAAATTTTTTTGATTTGCTTTTGAGGGGGGCTAACTTCCACCTTTTGGGTCCCTTCAAATGGCATTTTCGGGCAGTTATTGGCCGATGAAACGTCGGAAACGGTCGATCAAATCCGATATAACGATTTTCTACTGTTTGGGTATATTTTTTTTTTTTTTTAAATTTTGAACACCTTTTAATTTTTGCGGAAGTTAGCCCCCCCCCGCCTATTTTTCTATATATCTCGATTTTTTTGACCGATCAAACGACAAATTTTGCCGATCAAATCCGATCTAACGATGATCAAACGTTTGGTATATTACTGATATCCTTTTCTCACTGAGAGGGGATAACTTCCACGAGGTTACCAAAAGAAATCTGTTACGTTACACTGGCCGGCAGATGGCCGTATTCAACCGATCCACTATTGTCAACCTGCAGTAAAATGGAAATTAGTTAATAGGCCTGTTATGAATCTCTGTTGGAATCACCAGTAGGCTGGAAATTGATATTGGGTCACTGCTGGCAACCAACAGTAGGATGGAAATTGTTAATAGGCATGTGTTGGGCCCCCTTTTGCAAACATAAAGATTTTTATTATTCATGGCAGCTTTCAGCAGACCAATTAATTTAACCATAAAGTTTTTACATTACTACTGATAGTCTTCATTAGTCCTTTATATTTTCCCATTGATGGACCAGCAGTGGTTTGGTTAGTGCTAGTGTATTTGTTTTATTGGGAATACGCTAATTTTTATTCATGTTAGTTTCTATGCATCCAATAATGCTAATAGTACAGTATGTTTAAGTTTGTTAATATATTTTACATAAATAAATGCGATTTTACATGTGAATATGATAAAATATTAAAACAAAAATTTTCTGATTCAATAAGTATGTAATATAGAGAACACTTAATAGTACATTTGCAAATGATTTGATTTTCAATAAGAGCATATTTACCAAAATATGAGCATATTTACCGTATATTTACCAAAATACAGATGTCCGAGTACCGAGTGTAAAGAATAAAATAAGATGTAGAAAATAAAAATGTAACAAAAGAGTGCGGCCAAAGTGCATTGTCTACATTAATCACATGATGAAGGACCGTAGTATTTTTTAGATCTGAAACAATTGCTGTTGTATAGATGAAGCACAGTACTGAAGTTTATTAACTGTTGAAAAGTTAGTCTTCATTGCGTTGGCCGCTAAAAATTAGCTGAAAAAAAGAGTCAAGTTAAAATTAATTAAAGATGAAACTGGTTACCCAAGAACGCATCCAAGAGGCAGTATATCGATTAAAGTACATTTATATTTAATATTCCAAAACATCTAATTTTGAGCGTGACCATAGATGGAATATCAGTACAAAGCATACAGCATGGAGTGGAGAAACAATCGCGAGAATCATGCCGGGCCCTAGGCCCGAATCTCTCTTGAGCTCTTACATGTCTTATGTGGTCAGTAAACAGTAAGAAAGTGTTCGCTCCCAAACTGAAGCAAAACAAATGACAATGCATTTGGCGTTTAATTACACGCCAAGTTCAAAGTGTGAAGATAGAGAATGGTTGCTTTACTTTAGGAATATTCATATGTATATTTTCAAAAAGTGACGAGCAATTCATTGACCGTTGTTAGTGAATGTTGGCATTATTTCGCCAAGCTTTAGACCCTGGGAAAAAAAACTAGCTAAGCAAATATTCTATTTAACCGTTGATGTAAAATTGGTGACAAGAGGTTGCAGGAGGTACATTTCGATGTAAGATTAAAAGAGACCGAATTAATTATTTTCTGGTTTCCCAAAACAAAAGGATAGAAATAAGACAAAACATTATCATCTACAGAGCGAAAAGAATTTTCAGTACGTTAAGCTTGTTAAGTGAATACTGGGAACAGATCAAAGATTTTGTTTCAGTTACATTGATAAAGACATGAAAGGGAAGATATAAAAATTAGAAAACGCATATTGTAAATTTCTTATTTATAGGATAAAAACAGTTATTCCATTATACTTTAAATAGTTGATTTAGATTAAAGAATTTTATTTATAATTTTATTTATTTAGAGAATTTACCTATCCTTTAAAGAGAAAAATATAATTTTTATAATATGTGATAATCTATATCACAATTGCTGAAATCATTATTATTATTATTATTTACAATTATTGTGTTTATTTAAAAATATTTTATTTATTATTTTTCAATTCCAGTTCTTTCATGATTTTTTTATTATAATAAGTATAATGTGTAAAATCCATTTTTATTACCGTTACCCTATTACCATAGGTAATGGGAGTATTGTATTCGGTCAAAAATTCGCTTTCGAGTTTTCACTTGATCTGATTTACATGTTTTAAGGTCTTCTGAGTCCGAAAAAGTGGTATGTGTACGGTCAATATAAGTGTGCATGAGTGCGTGGGGGAATCTTCTGACTATCTCCGAAACTAATAAAGATACAATGTTCAAACTTCAAAATTGAGTTAGGTCTGGTGTACAAATGATTTAACTTTTAGTGAAAAGTGGGACCTGCAAAACCGGAAGTAGGACCATAAGTCTGTATCTCAAAAATGGCTCTAATAATTTTCTTTAAAGCTGCTATATAAACATCTTATTAGATATCCTCTTGTATGTCATAGTTGGTTAGTTCATGAAAATTAATAGGCGAATTTGAGGAATCGCAAAAATGGGTGCACGGATTTTTTTCAAACTTGTCACATTAACTCAGTTTTAAATATCCTTTCATATGTAATTCTTGTCTTCCCGTCAACAATTGAGTATGCCAAGTTTTGGCGAAAGTCAGTATCACAAAAAAGGCTCTAACGATTTCTTTCTACATACCATTTTTTTTTCTACACAAACCCTTTTTGCGTGTATTACGTAGTTATATCGGGAAAATTTATAATCATCCTTATGTTTTAAATCTCGTAAATAGGTGTTTCATAAAACGGCTCTACTGATTTTTTTTTTTTTTTTTTTTTTTTTGACTTCATATGTAAACTCTATTTTATATGTCTTTTGACATGTATCAGTTTCTTCTTGTAGAAAGGTGGGTATAGGTCCCAATTTGTTGGTCACTTTTATGTTTTCTATCACATCATCTCCAAAAAGTGCATATAATGCACTTTTTGGAGTATATAATAGTGGGTAATGGAAGTCATGTGGTTGTTTTGTTACACACCAGATTTTTTTTTTCCCTGTCATAAAAATTTAAATTAAGACCTTATGCAAAAAATATGCCAAATATCTGAAATACTTCTCTGTAGAAGAACTATAAATAATATTCACATTATTACTTCCATTACCCTACTACCGTAGGTAATGGAAGTATTGTATTCGGTCTGAAAATTCGATATCGGGTTTTCACCTGATTTACACGTTTTAAGGTCCCCTGAGTCCAAAAAAGTGGTTTTTGGCAATTGGTCAGTGTGTATGTATGTGTGTGTGTGTGTGTGTGTGTGTGTGTGTGTGTGTGTGTGTGTATGTATGTGGAGAATCTTCTGGCTATTATAGCTCAGAAACTAATAAAGATAGAGCTACGAAACTTTAGAATTCAAATACGTCTGGCCTACAGATGAAATTTCCAAATTTTGGTGAAAATTGAAAAACCGGAAGTGGGACATCGGAAACCGGAAGTTGGACCGTAAGTCCGTATCTCAAAAACGGCTCTAACGATTTTCTTCAAACTTGCTATATAAACACTCTATTAGATGTCCTTTCGAATGATATAGTTGGTTAGTTCAAGAAAATTGATAGGCGTCCTGTATAAATAGCTCAATTTCAGGCCTCCCAAGGGCGTTCCTTTAAAAACGGTTGTACGGATTTTTTTCAAACTCGCCATTTTAACTCAATTTTAAATATGCTTTTGTATGTAATTATTGTTTTCCTGTCAATAATTGAGTTTAACCGGAAATGGGACATCGGAAACCGGAAGTGGGACCGTAAGTCCGTATCTCAAAAACGGCTCTAACGATTTTCTTCAAATTTGCTATATAAACACTCTATCAGATATCCTTTCGAATGATATAGTTGGTTAGTTCATGAAAATTGATAGGCGTCCTGTATAAATAGCTCAATTTCAGGCCTCGCAAAGGCGTTCCTTTAAAAACGGTTGTACGGATTTTTTTCAAACTCGCCATTTTAACTCACTTTTAAATATGCTTTTGTATGTAATTATTGTTTTCCGGTCAATAATTGATTTTTTGTAAACGTTGGTATCTCAAAAACGGCTCTAACGATTTTCTTTTTTGGTCACTTTTATGTTTTCTGATCACATTATCTCTCAAAAATGCATGTAATACATGTAATAGCGGGTAATGGAAGTCGTGTGGTTGTTTCACACCAGATTTTTTTTCATAATGATCATACTGTAATAAAGCAATGCATTATATACCAATTTTATTCTGTTTTAAATGAATTAATATTATAGAAACGTAAACGAACTTCAAATTATTTGAATTATTCTTATACTGTAATGTAAAAAAAAAAAAAAATTGTAAATAAACTAGAAGGTCTATCTATATTCGTTAAAATCTTTATATTTTTTACGACAGTGACCTATAAATACAGTATGTTAAAAACTTTGAAATAAACATCGTAAAATGCAAAAAATTTGCAACATTACCGCTTAGCAGCACTTGTGCCGACTTTGTTCGCTTGACAAAAGGTCATGTTTCATTTTAACCCGAAGCAATTATTACAAGTTATTTTATTTTTTATTTTTTATTTTTTATTTTTTTTTAAGTTTTTAACTTATAATTTTTGAACACCAGTCTTTCGGTGCATTTCTTTTTTTCTTTCTTTTCTTTTCTTTTTTTTTTTTTTTTTTTTTTTTTTTTTAAACCTGTAACTATTCAATTTTATCTTAGCTGAATGTTAAGTTTGGACACTAGCATGCTTCAATAATTCGAGTCCAAGTGCTATTTCCTTTACTTTTTTTTTTTTTTTTTTTAATCTTGCTGACACTGTTCCTTATCCTTTTGAATAAACAAATTCTCTTCTTCTCTAAAAAGATAATTCACAAATGTAAGTATACAAAATAACGCTTATACAGCAGCATCTCATTAACGACGCAGCTGCTATGTGTTTAGTGAAGATCCATGACATAGGCACTATGTTAACAACATTAGAATATATATATATATATATTTTTTTTTTTCCATTGCACTTAGCAATTCAAGAATGGTAAGTGCATTTTCAGCTGCATTTTCCACAATTTTCAATGATATTGAAAATTGACGTGTGTAAGGCTAACCAGACCACATGTCGCAAAGCGAAATAATTATATAAAAAAAAAAAAAAGTTTTATGTACAGTCGGTAACAAAAGTGTCCGAACACTAGCAAAAATTCCTATGTAAAAAAAAGTATACTTCATACGGTTATTATTATCTTTTTTAAATAAATCCTTATCTAAGAACAGGATTCGACAAGGATTTATTTAACAAAACCGTATGAAATGTACTTTTTTTACATAGGAATTTTCGGACACTTCTGTTACCGACTGTACCAAATTTTTAAATTTTCTTTTGAATCATAGCTACTGGCTGGCTTCACCAGCTAGCTGGCCAGAGGCCAATGAAAAGTTTTACCAAAAAACATGCACTCGGGCGCCTGCGACGCCAATCATAATTTGTTTTCTATAAAAGTCGCATGATATTAAAATATTAAAAATTCAAATATTTTAAAATAAAATCTAAACGTAGCTCTAGTTCAACGTAAAATACATTCAAATCAATGAAAATCAAATAAACCAATCAAATCTCTCGTAATTCCTCATAAGGTAGCTCTAGTTCAACGTAAAATACACTCAAATCAATGAAAATCAAATAAACCATTCAAATCTCTTGTAATTCCTCATAACGTAGCTGTAATTCAATGTAAAATGCACTCAAATCAATGAAAATCAAATAAACCAATCAAATCTCTCCTAAGATTCTCCATTCTGCGTCATTATAGAAATAGGAAGTTTTATTTTCATATTTTTATTAATTAAAAGAAAACTAATCAAAATATCGAAAATCTGACTTCGATATGCACAGACCCTACGGAGGGCACCTTTGTGTTAAATCACGTGACTGTCCGAGCTACCGTTTTCGAGAACAATAAAATATACATATATATACACAAATATTGCTCACTTAATAGTATAAGGTAAAAGTACATTACCACTTTATCAATGCGCATAAAATAAAAGTGACAATGACGTCAATTTTTTTGAGATGCATAATTTAACTTTTTATAATTTTTTAATGTTCACGTTTTATTAAATATATTTATTTTTATGTCAAAAAAAAAAAAACATATATATGTATTTTTTTTTTTTTTTTTTTTTTTGGCAACAATTAAACTATATCTAATATTTAAATGGCTAATTTTAAAGCTATTAGGAAGTTATTATTTTCCTATTTTAATTAATTAAAAGAAAACTAATCAAATTTTCGAAAATCGCGCTTCGAGGTGTCATCGTGTTCTGAGCTATTCTAAAAGTTTCAAATGTTCAGCTCGTCGGAAATTTAGTTAAAAATTGATTGCATGATTTGTACTGGACAAACAAGCAAGAAAACCAGTTAATAAAAACAGGATAAAATATTAATCTAAAAAATTAGTGCTAATTAGCGATAGAACCTCCGATTTACTGCTGTATATTTAAACATGTTTTTAAGAATTTAATATGTCCGGCTATCTTGAGCGTAAAGCTTGTCGGCAACATGGAGAAAAAATTACTTTTTCCAAAAAACTTTTGCATAGAGAATTAGTGCTGATTAAGCACCAAATTACGGAATTCGTGGCCAATAATTTAAAAGTTAAGAATTTTATGCAGTCCGGCTATCTTGATAAAAGTACTTTTGGCTTAGTACGCATAATGTGTAGAATAAATACAGTGAGGAAGTGTTTTATAAAATTTTAAAAATAATTATGGAAATATAAACGCTTGCAGATTACAGACAAACTCAAGTGATAAATACTTTTAAAATCTCTTGAAAAAGTTAAAAATACCTTAAAATTATTCTTACAAGATATAAAATAAATTATATAAAAAGTGAAATCATTTCTCTTGAACTATTGCGTGCATAAAAATAATAATAATAATAATAATAATAATAATAATAATAATAATAAAATAATAATAATATGTTTTAGAGACACCACAAAAATTTCTTCTTTATTATTCTATATAGTAAGTTCCCGAAATACAAACATATTAAATTATTACTTTCAAAAAATTTCAGATTCGGGTTTTCGAAGGAAGAATATACGAAGGAAGAATATACGTCGTTTTGAGAGGTCAGAACACAATTTAACTATTTTTAGAAAATATCTGTCTGTGTATGTTGTGAAAAAAAAAAAAAAAAAAAAAATGTGGCAACTGTATCTCTGGAACTATTGCGCAGATTTTCATACAAATTGATAAATGTAGTTACACCTTGACATTAATTAGAGCCTATTTACTCTTGGTTGAAATCGTCTGAGTGGTGATGTTGCTATCTCACACATTCTAAATTACTAACAAGGTGGTATAGGACAAAATTTCCCAAAAATTTGCATAAAAAGAATTACTTTTTAAGAATCATCATGAAACTTAAAAAAGGAAAAAAGGAAAGGAAAGAAAAGAAAAAATAAAAGTGATGGTGAACTGGGAAACACTTTTCGTATATGTAGCGCCCCACCTCAAGGGAGGGAAAAACGATGCCCCTATATTTCCAAAAAATTTCGTGTGACTCCACTCGACTTTCCAAACTTGAAGTAATTAAGCAACTTAAACTAGTAGATCAGCAGATCAGGAGCCTCAACATCCTAACTGCATCATACATTATTCACCAGATAATTTTTATTTATTCTATATTGCTTAAATATTTTTTAATATATGTACAGAGAGATACGTGTACATATGTAGGATTAACTCTGTACATAGCCATATATGTTTTTGAAAAGAACCATTGCCCTTCTCAATTCATTTAGAAAAAAAATATATACTGCCATTATCTAGAATGAATAAGTGGTCATTTTTTAAATCCCTCAACTAGAAATATAGATTTCCGAGCTGTGGGCATAAGGCACGCCAATAAACTGAATAGACGAAATGGTCGAGAATTTCTAGTCTACACATTTCTAGATGGTACAACAATATTCTGAATCTCTTGTATTGCTAGAAATTCTCGCTTGATTTTCTAGAATTGGGTCATAAACCAAGATTACAGTTACTGAAACCCGCCTCTCGTATTTGCATTTATTTGCAGAGATTTTTAAATAAATTTACCCCAGAGAATACAGGCAAACACTCTAGAATTCTAATAGGAGTTTCTAGAACTCGCTTTCAAAGGGGACTAGAATTTATAAGGATGACATGGAACTATTTTTTCTAGAGCCACAATTTAGATTCTAGATGTCAGTTACAGACTATTTTCTCAGTGTGAGAAGAAGAAACCACGTTTTGTTTTCGTTATTTTAATACAGTTTATAAAGAAAATATAACGTCGCTGTGCATTTTTCATACAAAAGAAAACGGATAAGGATTTGTACGCGCCATATTTCGATGGACTTTTTTTTGGATATTTAGTGTTATACTACTTCTCTAATATGGAAATCGTCTGAATTATCATAAAAGATAGTTTTTTTAAATAATAATTTTAATAAATTATTTTTTAAAAACAGAATTATTTTTTAATAGCCGAATTAAATTCTATATAAATGTAGGTGCATTAATGGAACGGGGGGTGAGGGGGGCGGTAGCCCCCTCACACAGAACTAATTGTTATATAAAACTCTTCCGCAGCCTAATTTGAATTGTTTAACACAGGTTTACATAATAGTACTTGGTATCTTACCTCTTAATCTGCAACCTGTATTTATAGTATTACATTTCAGAATAAGAGAAAGTCATGTGAGTGACACACCAGATTATTTTAAATATTTTTGTAACGCGAGTAGGAAAAAAAAAAAAAAAAAAAAAAAAAAAAAGCATTTTACACAAAATATCTCCATGTAAAATAGTATGCTTTTTCCGTTCTGTTTATTATAAAAAAGAAAATGTCTAATGCAGTTTTTCCTGTATTATTGACATTTCTATAAATTGAATTAAATTTAATTATCCAGTACCAAGACGCTGCGGTGAAGAAGACTCTGGCGAAATCAGTGAGGACACGAAGCAAAGTTTTTAAACAATTCAATGTATTTTCTTTTTAGTTTTAATTTGTAGAACGGTATAAAAAATATTGATTTTTTTTTTTTATTATTATTATTTATTTAAATATAGTGACCAGCAAAGCGGACAAAGCCTTCTAGTGTAAAATAATAATAATAATAATAATAATAATAATAATAATATATATATATATATATATATATATATACATATATACGTATGTAAATTAGTTTTGTTTAACGCAACTTGAAAATATTAACTGTACCTATCAGAAATATTGCCCATTGACGTGATGTACTTGCACTTTCTTGGATGCCCCTGCACATGAACTATTTGTTTGATTTTAACAAATTTCCCGTAGCACCTCCCTATGATACCTATTTAGAATATTGAGTTTAGGTTTTCTCCTATTACTGGTTTTTGAGTTATGGTGATGATAGAAAACAGACAAACACATACACCAGTCGTTGAAAAACCTGATTTTTGAATTCAGGGGATCTGCAAATGTGTAAAAATATCAAAATTCCAATTTCGGTAATTTTACCCAGAATCGGTACATTCTGTCATAAATGACTAAGAGAAAGTAAAAATGTATGATTATGGAGTCAATATTATGCATTCATTATCTTAAAAAAAAAAAAAAAAAAAAAACTAATTTCGTTGGGCAATTTTTAAGGTAGAACGATCATTTATTTAATGATCATTATTTATTATAATTGTATTTTCATTGATCCAATAAAGTCAGTGAAATTTTGAATAAACTCATTTAAATACATGTTTTTTTTTACTTTAACTTTTACGCATCTTTTAAAATATTCAGCAGACATAGTTAAACAAAATTACATTTTAATTGCTTATTGATTCTTGTCTGCATGTTACCTACGTTACGGTGTAATTTTTCTTTTTTCATATTATACTTTGAAATAGGAATAGTACGGTACCATGAGAAGATCTCTCAATAATTCTCATAAAAAAAAAAAAAAAAAACTTTCTTACAGCGTATTATATAAAAAAGTATGGGACGCTGCGTTACAGCTACCAGCTATGTATAAAATATTCTTTTAAATGAGACTTCATTGGAAAGAAAAGAAGCAAAATTAGTTCAATGTTATTCTACTAAGATGATTTTAGGAATTTTTGAAAACTGTTAAAAACATATTATAAAACAACTTTCTATTGGGTGGCCAGAGGATTTCTAGAGGAAGATATATTGAATAGACAGTGAAGGTTAGTAACACAAAACTTCCCACGGAGTATATATCTCCTCAAATAATTTATTAGAAGTGTTTCCAGAAGCCTATGAGAAAGATAAATGATTTGTGAATCCGCTTAAATAAAATTTAATTCCAAAATAGACGCAACTCCTGCGACGATTATTAAACTATTTTTGCACCAAATTCTGAAGAAATTATTAAAAAATTCTTCCTGTGTGTCAATATGTTTCATATAAAAGTTTCGAAAAATTCTATCCAAAATTATATTAAAAAACTTGATTGGTGTTTGAGTAGAGAAAAATGATAACGTATTTTGAAATTTGAGTGCGAAAAAATTTTGAGTTTCAGTAAAATAAACAACTAAATTTTGCTTTTTAAAGGATAATTTTAAAAAAATAGAAAGTATTTGAGTACATAGTTACATTCTCAATCGATATAACCAATTTAGCAAATATCCATTTAAGCATATTTCTTGTATTCTGAAACTTCAAAAAAAAAAAAAAAAAAAAAAATCCTATTAACATTTTGTCAAAGATTATTTCCTCTTCACAAACTGTGTTTCATATAAATACTTTTTTATGCTATTCTTGAAATCAGTGCATAAAAGAAATAAAAAAAGGTTACACATGGATTCCTTTTAGGAAATAATATAAGAAAACTAATTTATGTTTCATAACATAAAAAAAGCATATAATATGAATAAATTAATATTTTATTATTAACAGAAGTTAAAAAATAATTGGGTTAATGGCTGTCAAATTGCAATGAAATATTTTCTTTTCGGTTTTCAATTCTATAAAGGGGGAGTTAACGTCAAAAACTCGTATACTTGGATAAAAAGTATATAACAGACTTAGTGGAATTCTAGTGAAAACTTCTAAGCACTTGGGCACGTACAGCATATTTTATGACACGATTCTCCGAAATGTATAATGAAAAATGATATGGAAGCCCAAAATATCATAAAACTTGGATATAATCTACAAATCCACGCAACTGTTCTTGCAAACGTAAATTTTGACGAACTCATACCCTTTTTCTTGAGCAATCAGCTCGGGCGAATACTACTGGCTCTTAAACTTTACCTCGAGCAAAGACCAAAAATATTCAATAAAATCCATTTCATTTTCAATCAGGATACGGAAGGAATTCTTTTGAACGGTTCTTTATCAGGATTATTCGGAAAAATAAATCGTTCTGAAATTGACATTGCTGTTCATCCATTATATATGAATGAAATAAGTGTTACATCAGTGGATTTCTGCTACCCATTCAAACTGAGTGATAAAACATTTATAACCCGAAAACCAGAGTATAAACCACATGTATTTGGCATCTTTCAGACGTTTTCGCCGTCAGTTTGGATGACAATCGCACTGGTATTCCTTGTGATGATGCTGATACATTTCGCGGTATTGAAATGGAAATGCAACATTAGCAAAATTATATTGCATGTTTTCGCAATACTGATGAAGCAGAGTGCGCTGATAACACCTTCGTCGTTTGCAGAGAAGCTTCTCATGTATTCGTGGGTGATCGGAATGATGGTTCTTTGCCTGTCTTACGATTCCGTGTTTTTGTCTTTTCTTTCATTTCCCCCCGTCACGAAAATAAAGCACCTGTCGGACTTGGCCTCGGCCGTAGAGAAGGGGGATTTCCATTGCATGGCTTACATGCATCAAGGGGTTCATAAATATTTGTTGAATTCAATGGAGAAAAAATTAAATGTGATTGGAGAAGACATCGTGAAGAATAACTTAAGTTACGGAACTGTCTTTACCCATTTCCTGGAAGAGGGTAAGAAGCAAAACCTTGCCTTTTTCGTGTCTACTGAAGGCGTAGAAGCCTTTGCTGGAGAATACTTCATCTCAGAAGATCGCTTTTTTGAAACTATGCCCGCAATGATGGTCCGAAGAGGCTTCTGTTGCAAAGATGTGGTAGATATGTTCGTGCATCGAATGATGGCTTCAGGTCTTTATATAAAATACCTTCGCGACAGTTTTTCGTTTGTTTCTAAAAGAATATTATTTTTTAACTCGGATTTGAATACCACTAACCGGAAATTGAATCTCACAGATGTTGCTCCGGCATTTATATTCCTTTTGAGTGGATATTTTATAACATTTCTGGTTTTTGTTGGAGAATTATGTTTAGATCGAAAGAAGCGAAAGAAAATTAAGAAACGAAAAAGCAGAAATGTATGGAAAGAAACTTCTGCAGTATGACCTATTTAAAAAAAAAAAAAAAAAAAAAAAAAACTTTTTTAATTTCTTTAAAGAACATTATGCAGATATTTTTTTTCTCATTTATGATTCATTAAAAAGCACTTGTTTGCAAAACTTTCTCTTCTAAATACTAGTAGTGCTTTGTAAATAATTTTTAAATGTTTACATTTAAAAATGATTTTATATATATATATATATAATATCTGATATTTGATATTTGATTTTTTTTTTTTTTTTTTTTTTTTTTTTAACTGTAAAGTGTCTGTGTTTCTTTTTCATTTATTTTATCCTTTAAAGACAACATTTTAGCTACTAGATTTATGCATTCCCATTTCATTTTAAACTGAACACTTATTACTCACTCTATCACCATTTCTTTTTCTAATAAATGTTATTGATACAACAAACCTTTTTAGTTCGCTTGATTAAATACTTCATGTACATAATAATTCCGTAATTCTATGTGCATAAAAATTAGAATATTACAAAATTAACCTTTCCTTTATTCGTGAAAAGGACGATCAAACCAATATTTTCTAGCTTATTTTCTGGTATATTTCCTATTTCAGATGCATATTGATACCGTTAACAATTTTTACAAGATAATTCCGTCTTTTTCTATGCCATTGTCCAACAAATCCTTTCTTTCAGTTTTGTTCAATTTATTCTTTATTTGGATACCATTTCTTGGTATGCATGATGATTTCCAGACCACATTTTTTATTTTTGTTTGTTTAAGCCGTAGTCGAACAAACCAATACTTTCTGTGATTCTTTGTTAGATTTGGTTATACATATGCATAATGATACCTTTTTTTGTGTGTGTGTGTGTGCATAAAAATTAGAAAATCACCAGATTAAATTTCTTTATCAACACATTAGAGTGACAGAAAAATAATTTTTAGGATGGTTCATGATATGGTTTTTATGGTTTATGATATAGGTATTGTATAATCACATCATCGACCGCATGATAGCTACAAATTCCTGATTAATTGATCCTTGTTTATCCAATTGTACAATGATCACAAAGTTACTATCTGCATAGAGGTCGTAGATACAATCATACAATCATTTTCTAGAATTAATCACAAGATTGTTTCTTCGTCCAATTAACTCTTAGTAATTTCACAAGATTAATTCTTCATTATCTATTCAATCGATTAACAGACCAATGCATAAAAACTCGTCAAATTGATTTCTTTAAGTTCTTTTTTTTTTGTAATTAACCATTAAATGCATTTTTTTTTTTTTTACTGAAAATATTTTTTTTGAAATTATTATACACTTATGTTTGTGAAAATTGCAACACCAAGAAGGAATGCGCATATCAGAATGATATTTATTGGGCACATACATTATAGTAGGAAGAACAATTGATTAAAATTTCAGGAAATTCGGAGTAATATGTACTGAAAGAAACAGTACATAAAGCAGCGACCTGTGTGAGCAATAACAGCACTTATCTGCATAGGCATTAAATCTAACAGCGATTGGATGACATGTACGGGTAGAGCACTTCATGAAGCTTCAATATAAGGCCACAATTCATCGATCGCAGTTACTGGTAAGTGGTGGTGGTGGGGGGGCATTCCCTTTTCAACAATTAAACAGTCAATTTTATTGGTGCAAGATCAGGATAATGCGCTGGGCAGAGAAACAGTCGAACATATTCTACATCAAGGAAGATCTGGACAATACGGACTTGCGGTCGTGCATTGTCCTGCTTAAATATTGCGCTTCGGAAGCCTAGAATATAGGGCAGAGCGATGGACCTAAACTCATCAGAAATGTAAAGGCGAGTATTCAGAGTGGCGGGAATGAAAGCAACAGTTGATCGAGACGTGTATCCAATGGTACCGCATACCATCAATCCAGGTGGTGACCCAGTACGCGGCTAACAAAATTTTAATTAACCTCAAATATATGTCACTGATATGGGCGCCTTTAATGTGTAATCAACGACAAACCTGAACGCAGGAATGGCGTGAAAAGTTGCTTTTCAGACAAATCACAATCCTGTTTACAGCATTAAGATTGCCTCATCGGTATTTAACAGCATTGTGCTAATGCACATTACCAGCTGGGAATCGACATCGTCACACTGTCCATGTATGTGGTCCCATTGGATACACGTTTCGATTACTTCTTGTTCGCATTCCCGGCATTCTGAGAAGTGCACATTAAATTTCTGGTGTGTTTAGGCCCGCCCCTCTGCCCTATATTCTAAGCTTCCATAGCGCAACATTTAAGCAGGATAATGCAGAACCGCAAGTTGTCTGTATTGTCCGGACCTTCCTTGATAGAGAATGTGTTCAACCGTTGCTGATCAACCGTTGCTGACAAACTGAAATGATCGTTTAATAGTTAAAAAGCGAGTGGCCCGCCACCACTCCCCAGTAACTACGCTTTATGAACTGTGGTATCCTGGTGAAGCTTCACGAAGTGCTGTACCCGAATGTGTCATCCAATCGCAGTTCGATTCAATGAAGAAAATAAATTGATTTTTTTTTTTTTTTTTTTTAATGAAAAAAAATCGATAACTTTATTTTAAATTAGCGCAGATCGATGGTTCAACCATTCGTTTTAAAGGTATTGGCGAGCTCTTTTGAAAGATACCCATCATGAAAATTTACTCCCGTCGAGGGGGACTTCCCCCCAGGGGGGGAGGCGAGGCTCCTACATACACAATTTTTTTTTCCCAGTTGACTATCTCTATTACAAAAAATATATATTCATCTCATTTGATTTAGTGCAGTCTATAGATATTAAACTCTACTTACCTGCAATTTCCCCCATAGACGTAATGTATTTGAATTCTTTTGATTGTCCCTGTACACGAACCATTTGCTTCATCTCAACGAAAAGCTTACTGTAGCATCCCTATAGGATGCACATTTAGAATACTGAGTTTGGAATTTCTGCTATTATTTGTTCTAGAGATATGCTTGCTGATAACAGGCACACAGACCATTCGCTAAAAACATGATTTTCGTATTCAGGGGACCTCAGAACATGTAAATATAACAAAAACTCACGTTCGAAAATTTGACCCTAAAACAATACTTTCTCGACCCTATGGGTAAGAGAAAGTATAAAAGCTTATCTTTTATTTTTCCTATTTATTTCGAAACCAACATTCAGTCATAATAACCCTAATTGTTGGTTTTTGATCAAAAATATATTTTCTTGGTTTGAAGCTAAAAAAAAAAAAAAATCCAAAAATTATAAATAAATACATATACTCTTCATATACGTTATTTTATAGAATTTTTTGAACAAAGAAATAGGCACTTTTTTTACCATTTTCTTGAAAATTACGAGATTGTTAAAGGGTTAAAAAAAAACAAAAAAAAAAAAAAAAACTGTATTTTAATACAGTTATGAAAAATGTAATCCATAATTTTATCTAGAATTAAATTTATCTTTCATAAACAAAAATAGATAAATAAATAAATAAATAAAAATGAAAAAATAAAAAAATAAATAAAAATAAATAAAGTGCTATTTATTTTATTATTATCACTATTTAAACGTAGATTTTTCATTTGTAACAACATTAAAAACATTATGATAGTAATGTAAAAGAATATACATTAATCCAAATGATAGTAAATGTAAAGGTAGTTATATATATATATATATGTATATATATATATATATATATACATATCTATATAACCCTTAAATTTAATTAAATATTTTCCTATGAAACATTTTCCCTAGATACACATTAAAAAGTATGTATCTACGAGCACTGCTTGCCCACTGTGGAAGAAGTACCCAGCTGAGGGTGTAAATTTCCAATATGGGTATCTTTCGGAAGCACTTGACATTATCTTTAAAATAAATGGTTGAACCATAGATCTGTGATCATTTAAAACTAAATTTTTTCTTTATTTTTAACGAAAAAAAAAAAAAAAAAGAAAGAAAAATTCTCCTGATGTTAGCACAAGTGCGATAAAAAATCATTTGCATTCCTTACAGAAAATAATTTTAATATATTAATAATAATCTAAAGAGTAATTTGTACTGCGTGAATTTGTAAAAGATTATGTAGAAATAATCTGGTGTGTCACTCACACGACTTTCTCTTACCCTGAAATTTAATGCTATAAATACAGGTTGGAGATTAAGAGGTAAGATAACGATGTTATGTAAACCTATGTTAAACAATTCAAATTAGCCTTCGGGAGAGTTTTATATGATAATTTGTTCTGTGTGAGGGGGGCTAACGTCCCCCTCAACCCCCCGTTTCATTAATGCACTTACATTTATATAGAATTTAATTCGGTTATTAAAAAATAATTCTGTTTTTAAAAAATAATTTACTAAAATAATTTATTTAAAAAAATTATTACTTTCTCTTACCCATAAGGTAGAGAAAGTGTTGTTTTGGCTCAAATTTTCGAGCGCGAGATTTTGTTATATTTACACTTTTCGAGGTCCCCTGAATATGAAAATCATGTTTTTAGCAAATGGTCTGTGTGTCTGTATGTGTGTCTGTCTGTCTGTCTGTTATCAGCATATCTCAAAAACAAATAATGGCAGAAAGTCCAAACTTGGTATTCTTAATGTGTATCATATAGGGATGCTACAGTAAGCTTTTCGTTAAGATCAAGCAAATGGTTCGTGTACAGGGACAATCAAGAGAATTCTAATACATTACGTCTATGGGAGAAAATGCAGGAAAATAGAGTTTAACGTCTATAGACTGTACTACACCAAATGAAACAAATATATATTTTTTTGTAATAGAGACAGTTAACTGGGAAAATTTTTTTGTGTACTTAGAAGCCTTGCCTCCCCTCCTGGGGGGAAGTCCCCCCTCGAGGGGAGTAAATTTTCATGATGGGTATCTTTCAAAAGAGCTCGCCAATACCTTTAAAACGAATGGTTGAACCATCGATCAGCGATAAATTGAAACAAAGTTATGGATTTTTTTTTTACTTTTAACGAAACAAGAAACTTTGAAAAAGAAAATCGTACTTTTTTTTTTTTTTTTTTTTTTAATATTGAGAATAAAATGGACTTTTTTTGGATATTTCGTGTTAAACTACTTCTCTAATATGGAAATCGTCTGCCTTATCATAAAAGATAATTTTTTTAAGTAATAATTTTAATAAATTATTTTTTAAAAAGAGAAATAATTTTTAATAACCGAATTAAATTCTATATAAATATAGGTGCATTAATGAAACGGGGGGAGCCCCCCTCACACAGAACTAATTATCATATAAAACTCTTCAGAAGCCTAATATGAATTGTTTAACATAGGTTTACATAACAGTACTCGTTATCTTACCTATTAATCTGAAACCTGTATTTATAGTATTAAATTTCAGGGTAAGAGAATGTCGTGTGAGTGACACACCAGATTATTTTTTATGATAATGCAGACGATTTCCATATTAGAGAAGTAGTATAACACCAAATATCCAAAAAATGTCCATTTTATTCTCAATATTAAAAAAATGAAATAAAATAAAATAAAATAAAATACGAGTAAAAAAAATCGATAATTTTGTTTCAAATTATCGCTGATCGATGGTTCAACCATTTGTTTTAAAGGTATTGGCGAGCTCTTTTGAAAGATACCCATCATGGAAATTTACTCCCCACGAGGACGGACTTCCCTTCCAGGGGGGGGGGGAGGCGAGGCTCCTACATACAGAAAAAAAAAATTTCCCAGTTGACTATCTCTATTACAAAAAATATATATTCGTTTTGTTTGGTTTAGTGCAGTCTATAGACGTTAAACTCTACTTGCCTGCAATTTCCCCCATAGACGTAATGTATTAGAATTGTCTTGATTGTCCCTGTACACGAACCATTGGCTTGATCTTAACGAAAAGCTTACTGTAGCATCCTTATATGATACACATTTAGAATACCAAGTTTGAATTTTCTGCCATAATTTGTTTTAGAGATATGCTGATAATAGACAGACACACACACACAGACACACAGAGACATGCACGCAGACACATACACACAGACCATTTGCTGAAAACGTGATTTTCGTATTCAGGGAACCTCAGAACATGTAAATAAAAAAAAAAAAAAAACTCGCGTTCGAAAATTTGACCCAAAAACAATACTTTCTCTACCTTATGGGTAAGAGAAAGTAAAAAGGTACTAGTACACCACAATAAGCTAGTGTTTTTTTTTTTTTTTTTTTTTCCCCATCATTTGATCTGAAAGCAAATTTTTGGTACAAGAAATCCAAGGGTTCAGTCAGCCAGTGCTTTGATTACCTCCTGAGGGCAGACGATTTACAGTGTCTTACACTTCAAGTGTTTATTTTCAAAAAGTGCAGCGGTCAGCGTAAATGCTTTATGAGTTTCAATATTTATCTTTCTGAAACCATCTGCCTCTTGATTTGTGCTTTTTTCTCGCACAAAATACAAATAATAATTTAAAATTGCCACTTTCGTTTCTGACCGTCACGAATAAGGTATGTCACCCATTCTCTCTAATTTCTAATCATTTTTTTTGTATTGAAATATGTATGAAGTGTACATTTTTAATTATGTTGTACAGTAATTGACCTATTAATTTGCAAGTATTAAATAAATTTGTATAATTTCGGAATTAATATATTTTTTAAAGAAAACAATAAGATAAAAACTGTATATTTAACATAAAAAATTAAAACCAATAATGAAAAATATCATTTGCAGTGGTAAACTAGTGATATTTGCTGATAAATATTAGTTTTTACTTTCGTCAATTTATTTAAAATCTAGGAACTAATAGATTCATAAAAATTTCGATTTTCGACTTTCTATCAAATTAGACTTTTTCAGAGATTCTGAATATGTTTTGGCCATATTTAGAAAATAACCGTCTGTTAGTATGCATAACTTAAATTTCGTGGCTACTCTAGATCAAGAACTGCTGTCGTTCCCGCTCCCTATTTTTTTAATGATGTTTAATATGGAAGCAGAAGTCAAAATTTCGTATAAATGTGCACAATTAGGATCATTTGAGAAGCAAACATTCAAACCGTGTTTTCTCAAAAGAAAAACAAAATGTGATTTTTCTTTTAACTTAACATAAAAATAGTATGTCTACATACCTTCCTAGATATGTCTGCATATTTTCCTAGTATCTAGTAATACATCTAAACAAATAATAATTACGTTTTACGTTTAGTTATTTTTTTATTTATTGTGTTGTCTGAAAAATTGCGTCCAAAAGAGAAAACACGGTTTGCTCCTCATAATTAACGATTGTGAGGTTGAAAATTTTTACTTATAAAATAATCAACAATAAAAATAAAATTTCTGCATATATGGCCATGAATAAGGGGTCATTTTCTAAATCCCTAAACTAGAAATATAGAATGCCGAGCTATTCGTATAAGGTACGCCAATAAGCTGAATAGACGAAATGATCGAGTCTATACATTTCTAGATGGTGAAACAATATTATGAATATTATGAATCCTTTGTATTGTGAAAAATTCTCGATTGATTTTCTAGAATTGGGTCGTTTATAGTTGCTAAAACGGCTCTTGTACTTATTGTAGAGATTTTTAAATGAATTTGCTCTCGATAATATAGGCAAACTCTCAAGAATTCTAATAGGGGTTTCTAGAACTCGCTTTCAAAGCGTACTAGAATTTGTAAGGATGACATGGATCTGCTTTTACTAGAGCCACAGTTTAGATTCTAGATGTTAGTTCGAGAATTTTTCTCAGTGCAGTTTAAAGCAGCATAACTGATAACATGAGTTACATTTGTAATGAAGAAATGCATAAATATTAATACTTAGAGTTTAAAACTTTTTATGAGAAAATAGATTATTTGTCTTCCAACTTATATTTCCTTCCTTATTTTCCCTTTTTTATTTTATTTTATATTCAATAGAAGAAAGTATTGGATTCGTAAAATTTTTCGACTTCGGGTTTTTGATGTATTTACACGCTTTGAGAGCTGTAGAACACCATTTGACCATTTTTAGAAAATGTCTGTCTGTCCGTCCGTCTGTGTGTGTGTGAGTGACAAAATTTTGTGGCAACTGTATCTCAGGAACTACTGTACAGAATTTCATACAAATTGATATGTAGTTGCACCTTAACATAATTTAGTGCCTATCAACTTTCGGTAAAAATTGTCTTACAGGTTGCATTGCCATCCCGCTTTTTCTAAATTTTTAACATGGTGATATAGGACAAAATTTTGTATAAATGAGCATAAAGATAATTATTTTTTGGTAATCATTATGAAATTCACCAGAATTATTTATAATAGAGATAGTCAACTGGGAAAATTTTTTTGTATGTGTAGGAGCCTCGCCTCCCCCCCCTGGGGGGAAAGTCCGCCCTCGAGGGGAGTAAATTTTCATGATGGCTATCTTTCAAAAGAGCTCACCAGTACCTTCAAAACGAATGGTTGAACCATAGATCTGCGATAATTTGAAATGAAGTTATCCATTTTTTTCACTTAAAAAAAAAAAAAAAAAAAAAATGTAATATTGACAATAAAATTGCTTTTTTTTTTTTTTTTGGATATTTAGTGTTATACTACTTCTCTAATATGGAAATCGTCTGCATTATCATGGAAGATAATTTTTTTAAGTAATAATTTTAATAAATGATTTTTACTGAGTGAATTTGCATAGGAAAATATAGAAGAAAGTCATGTGGTGGCCACAACATACTAGTTATATATATATATATATATATATATATACTGTGATTATTTAAAACAGTGGATTGTTTAAAAGAACGTGTAATACACAAAAAGTTTTGTTATATTATACACTGTTTTGTTTGTTATTAGACTAGTTACTTTTTATATAATTGTAACAACGCTAGTTTTAATTTAATTATATATTTGTAATATTTATGCAATAATTAATTTTCTGAAATATTTGTTCAATAACATAACTGCATTTCGTGAAATAAAATTTTAATTAGGTTTCTTATATAATGTAAATTGAATTATAATTTTTTGCGGTTCGGGTTGCGGGTTGTTAGGTTTGTGGGTCGGGTGCGGGACGATTTTATTCGACCCGCACAGGACGCCTACATGAAGGGAAGAGGAAGGGTATAAATTTTCAATATGAGTTGTATATTTTAAAAGAAGTCGTTTATACCTTTCAAGTAAATGGTTGGACCATGTAACTGTAAAATGTTTAAAAGAAAGTTATTTTTATTTTATTTATTTTACTTATTTTTTTACACACAAGCAAACAGAAAAAAAGAAAAGAAAAATGCTCTTTTTAACACGCTTTTATTAGCTTCACCTGTATATATGTTTGTATGTATATTTGTAACCGTTCTGAAAGCAAACAAAAAATCTATATTGTAAAAAAAGACTTTCCCTACATGAACGTGGTGGCTGTGAGGTAAAGCTCCGGTCTACGAACCTAAAGGTCTAACGTTCGAACCCAGTCAGAGGAGATATTTTAAAAATGGTTTTTGTTTAATTCTAAATTATTTAATTAATTTAAGTGTATGTAAATATTATGGTGTGTCACTCACACGATTTTTTCTTACCCTGCATTTTAATGCTAAGATAGATATTTTGTGCTTTGTAGTTCACATTTCTATAAAAGCGTGTTCTTTAATTTTTTGAAAGTATCATTTTATTTCTCCTCTTTCTTTCAATCTGTAAAATGCAGTAGCAATTGTTATAATAAAATTATGTAGGAAAGTTTTATTATAGTCACAATATGCTAGTTACTTTCTTCTATATGTAATATACAGAAAGTATACGTGAAAGTATTCGTGAAAATTTTCGACCTCCGTTTTTTGATGGATTTACACGTTTTGGAATGTCCAGAACACGAATTAATAGTTTTTAGAAAATGTCTGTCTGTATCACTTTTTTGTGGACGCTGTATCTCACGAACCAATGAATGAAATTTAACCAAACTTGGTATTTAGTTGCACCCTGACATAAACTGGTGCTGATTAGATTTGGGGATCAATTGCTCAACAAGTGGCGCTGTGATCGCATTTTATGCAAACTTTTAACATGGCAGTATAGGACAAAATTTCGTATAAGTGGGCATAATGAGAGTTATTTTAAACTTGTGATTGTAAAATTAATATGAATTATTGATAATAATAGTAGTTAAATAGGAAAAAAAATTGTGCATGTGGGGGCATCGCCCCCCCCCCTGGGGGGGGGGGGGAAGTATCCCCCTTGGGGAAGTAAATTTTCAAGATGGGTATCTTTCGAAAGGTCTCGTTGATAATAGTATTAGTTAACAAGGAAAACAATTTTTTGCATGTGGGGGCATCGGTCCTTCCCCCCCCCCACTGGGCGGAGGGGGATGTACCCGCCCCATGGGGTGTAAAGTTTCGAGATGGGTATCTTTCGAAAGGTCTCGTCAATACCTTTAAAACAAATGGTTGAACTATAAATCTGTGATAATTTAAAACAAAGTTATCGATTTTTTTTTTTACTTTTAACAATTTTTTTTTTTTAAACGAAATTTAATCAAACTTGCTATTTAGTTGGCCCGGACATAAACTGGTGCTGATTACATTTGGGGATAATCGCTCAATAGGTGGCGTTGTGATATCATTTTTTCTGAATTTTTTAACATGGCAGTATAGGACAAAATTTCGTATAAATGTACATAATGAGAGTTATTTTTAACTTGTGATTGTAAAATTAATATGAGTTATTGATAATAGTAATAGTTAACTAGGAAAAAAAATTCTGTGCATGTAGGGCCATCGCTTCCTCCCCCTGGGGAGGGGGGGGGGGGGTAAATTTTTAAGATGGGTATCTTTCGAAAGATTTCGTCAATACCTTTAAAACGAATGGTTGAACTATAAATCTGTGATAATTTAAAACAAAGTTATCGATTTTTTTTTTTTTTTTTTTTTTTTTTTTTACTTTTAACAAAAAAAAAAAAAAAAAAAAAAAAAAAGCAAACTATGTATTTAGTTTTCCCCTGACTAAATAGGTGCGGATTATATTTGGGGATCAATCGCTCAGCAGGTGGCGCTGTGATCGCATTTTTTCTAAATTTTTAACATGGCAGTATAGGACAAAATTTCGTATAAATGTACATGATGAGTGTTATTACTTTCTTCTATATTCAATAGAAGAAAATATTGGATTCGTAAAAATTTTCGACCTCGGGTTTTTGATGGATTTACACGTTTTGAGAGCTGTAGAACACGATTTGACCATTCTTAAAAAATTTCTGTCTGTCCGTCTGTCTGTCTGTGTGTGTGTGTGACAAAATTTTGTGGCAACTGTATCTCAGGAATTTCATTTCTCTGTATCACAGAATTTCATACAAATTGGTATGTAGTTGCACCTTGACATAAATTAGTGCCTATCAACTTTTGGTAAAAATTGTTTTACGGGTTGCGTTGCCATCCCGCTTTTCTAAATTTTTAACATGGTAATATAGGACAAAATTTTGTATAAATGTGCATAAAGAGAATTATTTTTTAGTAATCATTATGAAATTTACAAGAATTATTTATAATAGAAATAGTTAACTGTGAAAGAATTTTTGTGTGTGTCGATGCCTCGCCACCCCCCCCCCACCCCCAAGAGGGAAGTCCCCCCTCGAGGGGAGTAAATTTTCATGATGGGTATCTTTCAAAAGAGCTCGCCAATACCTTTAAAACGAATGTTTGAACCATCGATCTGCGATAATTTAAAATAAAGTTATCGATTTTTTTTTCATTTTTAACAAAAAAAAAAAAAAAAAAATGTGTAATATTGACAATAAAATTGACTTTTTTGGATATTTAGTTTTATACTACTTCTCTAATATGGAAATCGTCTGCATTATCATGGAAGATAATTTTTTTAAATAATAACTTTAATAAATTATTTTTCCTGAGTGAATTTGTACAGGAAAATATAGAAGAAAGTCATATGGTGGCCACAACATACTAGTTTTTAACTTGTTATTGTAAAGTTAATGTGAATTATTGATAATAGTAGTAGTTAACTAGAAAAAAAATTCTGTGCATGTGGCTGCATCGCTTCTCTCCTGGGGCGGAAGTACCCCCCGGGATGATTAATTTTCAAGATGGGTATCTTTCGAAAGGTCTCGTCTTAATCTTTAAAACGAATGGTTAAACTATAAATCTGTGATAATTTAAAACAAAGTTATCGATTCTTTTTACTTTTAACGAAAAAAACCTTAGAAAAAAAATATCGTTTTTTTTTTTTTTTAATATATATATTTGTTACTGAGTGAATTTGTATAGGAAAGTATAGTAGAAAGTCTTGTGGTGGTCACAACATACTACTAGTTAATATTATAGTGAAGGACAAAATTTCGTATAGGTGTCTATAATGAGAGATTTTTTTTTTTTTTAAACACATATTTGTACAATCGCTATGGAATATCAGTAATAGTAGTAAGCTAATATATATATGCATGTAGGAGCGTAGCTCCTTCCCATGTGGTGGAAGTAAATTTACACTCCCGGGAGTTTAAATTTCCAGTATGGGTATCTTGTTAAAGAACTCGTCAATACCCCTAAAACAAATAGTTAAATCTGAGATCTGTGATAATTTAAAACGAAGTTGTTGATTTTTTTTTTAACGAAAATAATAACAATAATAATCATCAATGAAATAAAATCTGATGCCGCCACAAAACTGACTTTCTTTCAGAATTTAGTGTTACAATTCTGTGAAATAAACATCATGGAAAATCAATTACCTTCATGGAAAATAATTTTAATAAATAATAATTTAATAAATAATTTGTACTACAGTAATTTGTATAAGATAATATAGAAGACAGTTTTGTGGCGTCTACAACATATTAGTTAAATTAATGTGTCTGAGTGAATAATGCTGACCGGTTGTCGGCCTGGGTAGCTCAATTGGTAGAGCCTTGACCTTGTAAGTCAAAAATCCGCGGTTCGACTCCCGGTCCAGTCATTGTTTTCACTCAGTCGGAAAAATAAAATTTCAATAAATTAATGTGATTTATTTATTTATTTTTTCTTTTATTTTCCTGTTTAAATGTAGAGTTTCATTCACTTCCTATTCAATACGTCAGGTTTGGCGATTGAAAAACTTCATCGATTAAAATAAATAAATGAAATAAAATAAAAAATAACAATCATGAACGACTGCATTTATCAGTGGTAGTAAACTGGATCCCTAGGTGGGCGGTAGGGTTTTTTCTGAAGTACTTTCTTAAAAATAAATAAATAAACTAGTATGTTGTGGCCACCACAAGACTTTCTTCTACATTTTCCTATACAAATTCACTCAGTAACACTAAAAAAAAAAAAAAAAAAAAAAAAAAACGATTTTTTTTCGTTTAAAGTAAAAAAAAAATCTATAACTTTGTTTTAAATTACAACAGATTTATATTTCAACCATTCGTTTTAAAGGTATTGACGAGACCTTTCGAAAGATACCCATCTTGAAAATTTGCCCCACACGGAGGGGGGGGGGGGGAATTACTGCCCCCAGGGAGGGGACAGATGCCCTCACACACAATTTTTTTTTCTTAGTTAACTACTACTATTATCAATAATTCATATTAATTTTACATTCACAAGTTAAAAATAACTCTCATTATGCACATTTATACGAAATTTTGTCCTATACTGCCATGTTAAAAGTTTACATAAAATGCGATCACAGCGCCCCCTGTTGAGGGATTGATCCCTAAATCTAATGAGCACCAGTTTATATCAGGATGCAATTAAATACCAAGTTTGGTTAAATTTCATTCATTGGTTCGTGAGATACAACGTCCACAAAAAACGTGATACACACAGGCAGACAGACAGACAGACATTTTCTAAAAACTATCAATTCGTGTTCAGGACTTCTCAAAACGTCTAAATTCATCAAAAAACGCAGGTCGAAAATTTTCACGAATCCAGTACTTTCTCTATATTACATATAGAAGAAAGTAATAAATAAAATAAAATAAAATAAAAACTAGTATGGGTTGCACCACAAATTTCTTCTATATATTCCTATATAAATTCACTCAGTAAAAATAATTTATTGAAATTATTATTTAAAAAAAAAAAATATCTTCCATGGCATTGCAGACGATTTCCATATTAGAGAAATAGTATAACACTAAATATCCAAAAAAAGTCCATTTTATTCTCAATATTTGAAAAAAAAAAAAAATCGTTGTTGTTTGTTTGTTTTTTTGTTAAAAGTAAAAAAAAAAATCGATGACTTCGTTTTAAATTATCACATTTATAGTTTAACCATTCCTTTTAAAGGTATTGACGAGACCTTTCGAAAGATACCCATCTTGAAAATTTACCCCACCCGGGGGGGGGGAGGAACCGATGCCCCCACATGCACAATTTTTTTTCCTTGTTAACTATTACTATTATCAATAATTCATATTAATTTTACAATCACAAGTTAAAAATAACTCTCATTATGTACATTTATACGAAATTTTGTCCTATACTGCCATGTTAAAAATTTAGAAAAAATGCGATCACAGCACCAACTGTTGAGCGATTGATCCCCAAATCTAATCAGCGCCAGTTTATTTCAGGGTGCAACTAAATACCAAGTTTGGTTAAATTTCGTTCATTGGTTCGTGAGATACAGCGTTCACAATATTCGTGATACACACAGACAGACATTTTCTAAAAACTATAAAATCGTCTTCAGGACATCCCAAAACGTGTGAATCCATTGAAAACCGGAGTTCGAAAACTTTCACAAATCCAATACTTTCTCTATATTATTACGTATAGAAGAAAGTAAAAAAGTAATTGAGCTTTAAAACACATTGTAAAGGAAGAATACTTTATTATTATGTTCGTAAATTTGCTGTAACTCTCTTTAATAAATTTCATAAAGTTACTTTCTTACGTTATAAATCATCAGTTTTATGAAATCGGTCGATGGTTGAAATATATTAGAACTAACAGTAACACAAAAGTGGGCGGTAGGTATAAAAACATTTATAATGTATATATGCTCTCGTACGTTAAACCTAAAACTTTATAAGGAGTGTCAAAATACTTAACAAAATTAAAAGTGCACTATTAAGAGCTATTTTCACTAACATCTCACAATGTATCAGAATAATTATTTTGCTTGAACCTATATATCAATTATTCGTGGAAATTGTATCTTATTCAACATAAAACTTGCTTTTGTACAACTGAATGTTGATTTCGCTGTGTTTTGTACAATGAAAAGATATTAAAACAGAGTTTAAAGGAATACCACTAATGGACTGTAATGTAATCTAATTCTTATACACACCAGTAAAGCTATTCATATAATTTTCAATAGTAGACATTCCATAACGAACTATAGTATGATTATTCTGTATTTTTATCCAAGATATGTTTTTCGAATAGTTCGAATGATGAAAATCATTTAAATTTTTCATCTGCAACTCATAAGGTCTGATGTAATTTTTACTTTCTTCTATATGTAATATAGAGAAAGTATTGGATTCGCGAAAATTTTCGACCTCCGTTTTTGATGGATTTACATGTTTTGGGATATCCAGAACACGAATTAATAGTTTTATAAAATGTCTGTCTGTCTGTCTGTATCATTTTTTTGTGGACGCTGTATCACACGAACCAATGAATGAAATTTAACCAAACTTGGTATTTAGTTGCACCCTGATATGAACTGGTGTTGATGAGATTTGGGGATCAATAGCTCAACAGGTGGCGCTGTGATCGCATTTTATGCAAATTTTTAACATGGCAGCATAGGACAAAATTTCGTATAAATGGGCATAATGAGAGTTATTTTAAACTTGTGATTGTAAAATTAATATGAATTATTGATAATAGTAGTAGGTAACTAGGAAAAAAATGTTGCGCATGTGGGGGCATCGGTCCCCCCCCCCCCCCGGGGAAGTAAATTTTCAAGATGGGTATCTTTCAAAAGGTCTCGTTGATAATAGCAATAGTTAACTGGGAAAACAATTTTGTGCATGTGGGGGCATCGGTTCCCTCCCCACTGGGGAGGAGTACCCCCGGGGGGGGGGGCAAAGTTTCAAGATGGGTGTCTTTCGGAAGGTCTCGTCAATACCTTTAAAACGAATGGTTGAACCATATATCTGTGATAATTTAAAACAGAGTTATCGATTTTTTTTACTTTTAACGAAAAAAAACTTTAAAAAAAATCGTATATATATATATATATATATATATATTTGTTTTTTAAAGGAAATTTAACCAACCTTGGTATTTAGTTGATCACTGACCTAAATTGGTGCTGATTACATTTGGGGATCAATCGCTCAACAGGTGGCGCTGTGATCTCATGTCTTCTAAATTTTTAACATGGCAATATAGGACCAAATTTCGTATAAATGTACATAATGAGAGTTATTTTTAACATTGTAAAATTAATATGAGTTATTGATAATAGTAATAGTTAACTAGGAAAAAATTTCTGTGCATGTGGGGGCATGGCTTCCCCCCCCTGGGGGGGGTTGGAAGTACCTCCCGGGGTTGGGGGGGGGGGTAAAGTTTCAAGATGGGTATCTTTCGAAAGGTCTCGTCAATACCTTTAAAACGAGTGGTTGAACTATAAATATGTGATAATTTAAAACAAAGTTATTGATTTTTTTTTACTTTGAACAACAACAACAACAAAAAAAAAAAAAAACTTAAAAAAAAAATTGTAATTTTTTTTTAGATATATTTTTTAAAATATTGTTACTGATTGAATATGTATAGGAAAATATAGAAGAAATTCTTGTGGTGGCCACAACATACTATTTTTCTTTGATTAAAAAAAAAGTGAATACTTAATCTATCAAAGAAAAAAAAAATTCAAAAATTCACCACGATTATTGATCCGCTTTTTCTATGTTCCACCAAAATATCTAAATACATTTCTTTTTCTCTCACTTTCACTTACCCATAACTAGCTGAGAAAGAACTGTTTTTGAATCAAATTTTCAAAATTCATATTTTAATGCATATACATGTTTTCAAGTACCCTGGATATAAAAATTAACAGATTAAAAAAAAAAAAAAACTTTCTATATACCATGTTTTAAATTTTCTGACGAATCATAGAGCTCTTATCGATGTGCATAAATTTTTTAAAATGATAATGACGTCAATTTTTGTGAGATGCATAATTTAACTTTTTATTATTTTTTAGCGTTCACGTTAAATTAAATGTATTTATTTTTATGTCGAAAGAAAATGAACTCGTAAAGATTTTTTGATAACAATTAAATTATAGCTAATATTTTAATGGCTATTTTAACGCTATTAGGAGGTTATTATTTTCATATTTTAATTAATTATAAGAAAACTAATCAAAAATTCGAAAATCGAACTTCGAAGTATTGGGTTGTCACCGGGTTCTGCGCTACTGTGAAAGTTTCAAATGTCTAGCTAGTAGGGAAATTAGTTAAAATTCGATTGCGAGATTTGTATCGGACAAACAAACAAACAAGAATAGAAGTTAATAAAAACATGGTAAAATACAAATGTTTTTATAGGATATTCAAATTCACTATGGGATGCTACCTATTGAAAATGAGAATATCACCACTAGATTGTATACACGGACACCCGAAATAATTAAAATGCACTCTATGAGAGTTATTTCAGTAAATTCCATTTTTATTCTTTTATTTTGCAGAAATCATAACGAAATTGCCACATATTTTTCTCCCGAGGAGGAGGGGGGGGGGGGTAAAGCGTTGTTTTGCATAACCCTTCATCTATATATAAACAGAAGAGTGCACCCTCTCACTCGCTCAACACATTTATTACATTTGAAGTTATATTAAGCAATAAAATGTTTTAATCGAATTTAATTTTTACTTAGATAAAGAATATAATTTAACTGTAAAGAAATCGATATATTTCAAGGCCTATTTAAAAACTAGTACGTTGAGGCCAACTCAAGATTTTCATCTATATAATCTCATACAATTTCGTGCAGTACAAATTATTTATGAAATTATTATTTATTGAAATTGTTTTCCCATGATGAATGCAGGTGATTTTTATCTCAGAGAAGTAGAAATCTAAATGCCGAAATAAAGTCAGTTTTGTACGGACATCAGATAAAATGCGATATATTGCGTTAAAAATGGGGGGGGGGAGCAAATGATAACTTTGTTTTAAATTAGCATATTAATGGTATTGACAAATTCTTTCCAAAGATACCCATACTGGAAATTTTCACACCCCGGGGGTACTTACCCCCAAGAAAAGGATGATGCTACCTACTCCTGCTCAACAGTTTAGCGGGATTTGCAAAGAATACTTTTTTTCCCAATTTAAAAACTTATCTCTCGATGAAATGTTTTCAAACATTGGGTATTTAAAGAACTGGGTCTTCCTCATGTTTTTCAGTGGAGATTGGTTTAATACAACATTTAGGGGGTCAGAAACAAAATAAGCAAAAACAATAATATTTGTGATCACCCTATATCGTAAATTGAACGAAATGAACTGTAACTTTAAGATATGTTAATATAGACCCAGTACAATTTGTGGATAAATATGTGTGACGATAGCGTATTAAATAAGAGAGATATAAGTATTTATTTTAAAGTTCCTTAAAAAAAAAAAAAAAAAAAAACATGTTTTTTATTTATAACATTCAGAGATTTTCACAAAAATTATTCCCACTTTCAAAAAAATTGAAAAAACGCTTTTGAAATTATATACTGCAATCGGAATGCGAATATCTTAAAGATATTATGAAATATGAGCATTATTATGAAAAACTTTTTCACTGCACCATGTGTGGAAGATGGAAAAAAAAAAAATATATTATATAGGTTGAAAGCTAGATATATTGGACAATTTTGTCAAAAGTGAATTTGAATAAAGTATAAATTAAGCAAATTATCGGCAAAAAGATCAAGCTAGATATTAAGTATTTTTCAAGAGTTGAAATTCTATAAAGGGTATTTCACATGCCATGTAAGATTAGTTTGTGGATCCAATTATTCCAACCACGCACAAAAGTACTTTTTTGTGGACAACTCCTTAAGCTTGTAACTTTAACATATTTTTTTGTCTATTTACTAAGATTTGCGAGATCATAAAGGGTTTTTCGCAAAGTGATTAAAATAATTGGATCTTCAAATTAATTACGTGGCATGTGAAAACTCTTTATAAAATTTTAATTCTTGAAAAATATGTAAAATCTAGCTCGTTCTTTTGCTCGTCACTCTGTTTAATTTTTATTCTATTCAAATGAACTTTTGACAAAAGTTGCCCAATATACCTTGCTTTCAACCTATGTAATGAATTTTTTCTATCTTTCGCACATGAGCAGAGAAAATGTTTTTCATAAAAATGTTCATATTTTATAACATATTTAAGATATTTGTATTGCGATTGCAGTACATTATTTCAAAAGTGTTACTTCGATTTATCTGAAAGTGGGATTAATTTTCGTTAAAATCTCTGAATGTTATAAATAAAAAACATGTTTTTTTTTTTTTTTTTTTTAAGGAACTTTAAAATAAATACTTATATCTCTCTTATTTAATACGCTATCGTCACACATATTTATCCACAAATTGTACTGGGTCTATATTAACATATCCTAAAGTTACAGTTTATTTCGTTTACTTAACGATACAGGGTGATCACAAACATTATTGCTTTTGCTCAATTTGTTACCGGCCCCTAAATGTTGTCTTAAACCAATCTTTACCGAAAAACATGAGGAAGACCGAGTTTTTAAAATACCCAATGTTTGAAAGCATTTTCTGGAGAGATAAGTTTTTAAATTGGGAAAAAAATATGATTGTTTTCAAATCTTGCTAAACGTTTGAGAATGAGTGTATATGCACACACTTTTTTCCTTGTTTACTACTACTATTATCAATAATTTATATTAATTTTACAATCATGCGTCAAAAATACTTATAATAAAATTATTTACATTTATAGGAATTTTTATGCTATACTGCAATGTTAAAAAATGAAAAAAAAAAAAAAAAAAAAAAAAAAAAAAAAAAAATAGAATCAGAGCGCCACCTATTGAGTGATTGATCCCAAAATGTAATCAGCACCGTTTAGAACAGGGTCCAACTGAGTTTCAAGTTCCGCTAAATTTCATTTATTGGTTCGTGAGGTAAAAAAAAAAATCACAAATTTTGTGATACACACAGACACATAGACATGTTCTAAAAACAGTCAAATCGTATTCAGAACATCTCAGTGCGTGTAAATCCGTCATAAAATGGAGTTCGAAATTTTTTTCGAATCCAATACTTTCTTCTTATACATATAGAAGAATGTAATAATAATTATATTTTTTATTTGCTTTCTTAATTTGCGAATATTCTGAATGTTAAATTCTGAAATGTATATGGAAAAAAAAAAAAAAAAAAAGAGGGAGAAAGAAAAGAAAATGTTTGTTAAAGTGTTAAACCTATATTCTTTTCATTATTTAATACTGAGAATTTTTTAATGTGTTAAATAATTTAAATGAAAATATTTTTTTTTTTTTTTTACCTTTCAAAGAGACTGATTAGTCGATGTGTAAAACTTATACCAAACTAATTAGTAGTGCATTGAAATTTATTACTGATAACTGGTTCATAAACTTTAAATTTTAATTTGTGATACCAATTGGCAATTGCTTCAAAAAGATAATGAAAAACAATATTTTGAGTCAGGCACTAACTGCTGTACGTAAGTACTTTTTGATGCAGTTAATTGAACGGAGATTACTGAATAAAATATATTGTTGCCATAACAAAATTATCATTGAGCTGTAAGGGATAGAATTATTATTAAAAGTTCATCTAAAATGAAAAGAAGAACTTCCATCATAGAAAAGACATTATTAAAATGCAGGTGAATTAATTTAATAAATGACCATGACCATAATCTTATTTAAGCTTATTTGATTTTCAATAAAATTGGCGGGGTTGGGTTGGGCTGTGGGAATTACGGCCGATTGACTGCACAAGGGTACTAGGCCTGAGGGGGAGACCGTGGGGGGTCTTTCTAAGGAGACCTAGCACATATTTACGCAAGTTTTGGATAGAACCACGGAAAACTCCGAACGACTAGGCAGACAAGCGTGACCTGGGATCGAACTCGGCCCTTCACATCAACCAGCTTTCGGCGCAGAACCCCTCGGACACTGGTGGGCAAGATTGGTGGGGACAGGGGGATCTTATACGAGCAAATAATTAATGGTCTTTAGAGGACAACATATCGAAGTAAGTTCTCCAGAAGATTGAGAAACTAGTATATTGTGGCCACCACATAACTTTCTTCTATATTTTCCTATACAAATTCGCTCAGTGAAAATAATTTACTAAAATTATTATTAAAAAAATTATCTTCCATGATAATGCAGACGATTTCCATATTAGAGAAGTAGTATAACACTAAATATAAAAAAAAGTCCATTTTATTCTCAAAAAAAAAAAAAAATCTATAACTTTGTTTGAAATTATCACAGATCTTTAGTTCAACCATTCGTTTTAAAGGTATTGACGAGACCTTTCGAAAGATACCCATCTTGAAAATTTACTCCTCCAGGGGGTGAAGCGATGCCCCCACATGCACAAAATTTTTTGCCTAGTTAACTATTACTATTATCAATAATTCATATTCATTGAACAATCACAAGTTAAAAATAACTCTCATTATGTACATTTATACGAAATTTTGTCCTATACTGCCATGTTAAAAATTTAGAAAAAATGCGATCACAGCGCCACCTGTTGAGAGAATGATCCCAAAATGTAATCAGCACCCGTTCATGTCAGGTTTCAACTAAATACCAAGTTTGGTTAAATTTCGTTCATTGGTTCGTGAGATACAGCGTCCACAAAATTCGTGATACACACACACACAAACAGACACACACACACATACAGACAGACATTTTCTAAAAGCTATTAATTCGTGTTCAGGACATCCCAAAACGTGTAAATCCATCTAAAACCGGAGTTTGAAAATTTTCACGAATCCAATACTTTCTCTATATTATATATAGAAGAAAGTAAAAAAGATTATCCTTGGCTTTTACTCGTTACATTTGTCAAGATCAATGTTGTAGTTTTCGTTACAGAAAAAAAAAATATATATATATATATAAAATTTAGAAAAGGTCACCAGAAATTAACTGGCAACGATTGCTACGAAATTTGCATACTTTCGCTAAGTTTTAATTCTTGAGAAGCAACAAGTGAAGCAAATTTTTGACTAATAAAAGGGGAGAAGGTGACAACATGGACTTTCGATTTAGATTTCGAAGCAAGAGGAAGAATGAAATTCGAATTACGGCCATCTGCATTCATAAAAATTAAAAGAAAATATGAAGTAAAAATATATTTTAAAAGGCCCATAAGAATGCATAAGATTTAGTTGCTGATGCGTGAAAAATAGATGACAAGGGACAATACGCAAAGAAAAAATACATTGATTATGTATGAATTTAAGTTATTTATTCGTAGGTTAAAATAGTCATTTAGTTACATTTAAAATGGTTTTATAATTTAATTTATACATTTATTTGTTTAGAATATTTACAATAATATATTTTAAATGATCTCGTATATCACTGTCTCAAAAAGAAGTATATATAGATTACCTGCTGCTATTATTACTCTTGATAAATTAATTATGTTTTTTCGGGAAACTTGAAAGTTATTTTTCTACATTTATAAACTTTTTCAGTAGCTTTTCTTTGTATAAAGCTTCATTTTCATAAGTAATTGTTTATTGATTAATTCAAATCTTCATTCTTAGTGTTTGATGATTATCGTTATATACACACATATATATAATTAAAAAAATTATAATACATAATTTAAAATGAATTTTGAATTTCTATTTAGTATTTTAAAAAATTCTTCTTAAATTGTTTGTTTAATATTAGCAGATTGTATTACTAAGCACAGTATAACAATGACAAACCTTAAATTTTGGTTTTAATTTTATAAATTCAAAATTAAATAAGAATAATAATCTCTAAAAAAAAAAAAAAAAAAAAAAACTGTCACCGCTGTTAATTTTATTTGCTTTCTATCCTATCTACTCATGAACGGGAGGAACATCAGAGCGTCTCAAGAATTACTGATATTTTCAACTAAGTAAGTATCTTGTTCTGAAATTTCTATCACCTTAATTAATGAAATTATCAATTAAAATCTTCGAGTTAAAAAATTTACTCTGTTTGTCAACTTACAAATAGTTTTTCTAAATTGATTTTTTTTTTTTTTTTTTTTTTTTTTTTTTTTTTGTTATGTGATGTCAATGTCACCTGGGAATACAGTCCTGCACTAGAGGTGAGTTCGGGCTCTATTTTGCCAATCCGAGCCCGAAAATTTTTGTGTGATCAGAGCCCGAGCCCGCTCGATCCCGATACTGAAAGTGGTACGCTATGCAACGCATACACAATAGTAAAATTAAATACCGTTTACATTTTCAAATTAATTTTCATCTTACCAATCCTTGATTTAAATAACTATAAATGTTATTATAACAGTTTATAATATCTGTGTCTCTGTATACATGTATATATTTATATAATATATATTTATAGTGCAGCCTATTGTTTATAACGCGCCTATCGGGGGACAAAAATTTTATCCGAATGTGTGATATAATCAGGCCCAATATATTGAAGGAGGAAGGATTACTGTATAACACTGTGACATAATATGCATCCCGTTGAAAAAAAAGCTCTATTTAGAAAAAGGAAAGTCAAAGCTACTAAGATTTGCACGATTATTTTGTGATTTATAACCTATCATGACTATTATGACCTTACTAAAAGGTGCTCTCAAAATGAATATATATTTTTTTTTTTTTTACATTTTCCAGTTAGTGAAGAATAAAATAAACGGAACTTTTATCTTGAATCCGAGCCCGCCCGGAGCCCGAAGACTTTCTTAAGATTTGAGCCCGATCGGGCTCGGGCTAAGCCCGTCTCATCTCTATCCTGCACCCGACCCGAACCCGACAGATGCGTTTTAAATCAACCCGAAATCCGACCCGAACCCGACAAAAAACATTTTCATCAACCCGAAAACCAAACCGAACCCACAATAGAGAATTTTTACGACTCGTACCTGACCCGAAACCCGACATCTTTTACCCGAACCCGACCCGAAACTCGAAAACGGATTGAACATTACTAATTCTTCCAAAAATCATGCAAAAGTTTTTAAATTATAAAATAAGGTAATTTTTCATTCTCACATAGTCGGCAAATTATTTAAAAATGAATTTCAAATGCAATTACTAATCGCATTAAATTAAATATTTAAAAATCTGAAAAACGGATTAATAATAATTTTTAACTATTTATGTGAGTTGTGAACTTCAAGAGTTCAAAAATGTGCTTCAAGTTAAGTATTAGTAGTTCAGTGTTTGAGTATAATGCAAGAAAAGAAAAAAAGAAAGAAAATATATATCTTCAGTTATTATTTTCGTTCGATGTGAAGTTACTATAATAATTTGGGATATGATTCGCAATCAAACATCTGCTTTCCTGCGATCACTTTAAAGTCACACGATCAGCAAATTAGCTTCCTCCAGTTAAAATATCGCTGCAATATTTATTTGTTCTAGAGAAGATGATAAAGAATTAAGAATATTATCTTCATGGAATCCGTTTTCTAAATGTGTTCCTTTTACATTGCATTTTTTTTTTTTTTATTAAACCACAAGTATTTTTCTATATTTGCTGTATAAACAAGTATAAATGGATGAAAATTCATAATTTCTTTCACATAAAAGCGAGAATAGAAATTCATTGAAAATAAAGGTATCTAAAAAAGAAAAAAAAAATGTAAATAAATGTAAATAAATGTAAAAAAATGTAAAAAAATGTAATGAGCCCAAACATTTTAAAGTGCGACAGCGACTAAAAGCCTTATTCCATTGAACTGAAAATTTATACAAATGTTATAGATCACTATCGCACGAATTGTATAGATTTTAGTGAATCGAGCTCTTATAGATTTTTACAGGAAAACAACGAAATATTCTATATCATTATCTTTCTATAGAACATTTCTATATCATTGATCTATGGGCTCAAATTATTTGAAGTGCAATAACGTAAAATTAACCAAAGAGGAAAAATACACAAACCTCCGAAAATATTTTTGACTTTTCTTTATTTAACGACTTCTCTTGCTTCAACTTATTTATAGAACCGTTAATTACTTAATGTTCGGAAAGTCGAGCGGAGTCACTCCAGATTTATAAACATAAATACACACACACACACACTTATATATATTTCAGTACAAGATTATTTACCAGATTACAATTTATCTGGCGCTTCATTGTAGAAATGTAATGTATTTTTGCAGCCGATCACCGAAACACGTCAGTTTCTTATCTAAGTTTCTTGAAAAATCTTTAGAATCATTAAACTTCTGTAAAGGGTGGTCTGCTTAAATTTACAGATTTTTATGAACGACCTGTTTCCGAACAAAACATTTTTATAAATCGGCTTCAGAAGAGTGCGCGAATTTCTCGCAATGTTAAAAATTTTATTTAAGAAAATAATAATAAAAACTAGTATGTTGCGGCCACCACAAGACTTTCTTCTATATTTTCCTATACAAATTCACTCAGTAACAAAAAAAAAAAAAAAAAAAAAAAAAAAAAAAAATTCTTTTCCAAGTTTTATTTCCATAAAAGTAAAAAAAAAAAAAAAAAAAAAAATTCTTTTCCAAGTTTTATTTCCATAAAAGTAAAAAAAAAAAAAAAAAAAAAAAAAAATCAATAACTTTCTTTTAAATTATCACAGATTTATAGTTCAACCATTCGTTTTAAAGGTATTGACGAGACCTTTCGAAAGATACCCATCTTGAAAATTTACTCCCCTCGAGGGGGGGTCTTCCCCCCAGGAGGGGGTGGGGTGGCGAGGCTCCTACACATACAAAAAAATTGTTCCCAGTTGACTATCTCCATTGTAAATAATTCTTGTAAATATTATAATGATTACTAAACAATAATTCTCTTTAGGCACATTTATACAAAATTTTGTTCTATATCACCATGTTAAAAATTTAGAAAAACGGGATGGCAACGCAATCTGTAAGACAATTTTTACCAAAAGTTGATAGGCACTAATTTATGTCAAGGTACAACTACATACCAATTTGTATGAAATTCTGTGCAGTAGTTCCTAAGATACAGTTGCCACAAAATTTTGTCACACACACACGCACACAGACTAACAGACAGACATTTTCTAAAAATGGTCAAATCGTGTTCTACAGCTCTCAAAACGTGTAAATCCATCAAAAACCCGAAGTCGAAAATTTTTACGAATCCAATACTTTCTTCTATTAAATATAGAAGAAAGTAATAATAATAATAAAAACATGTGAGATTCTAGCGATCTCGCGCTTTTATGGGAACCCTGTGAATTATAGTCACCATCACACGGATTGTACGTATTTTGATAAGCATGGGAGTTGTTTTTAATGGTCACAAAGAAAATTTTTTTATCATTATGACCAATGGACTGAAATGATTTAAAAATCAGTAAAGAAAAGTTTGAATGAAGATTGTTAAGTTTCAAGAGGTGCTACGGTAAAGTTTACTGAATAATTGGAGTAAGCTTTAAAATTTAATAACAGTTTTGAATTCTATATAAGTATAGGTACCCTATTTAAACAAGGGGTTGAGGTGTGCGATAGCTCCCCGCCCCCTACACACAAAACTATTTGCTAAATAAAACTGTTCCTTACCCTAGTTTTATTTTTTATTTTTTTAATAGGTTTATACTTGCTGTCTTACTTTTTAATCTGTAATCTGTTTGTATATCATTAAAGAGCAGGGTATGGTGGTACTGCGGTTAAGGACAATTGTCTGTACTAGAAACCTTGGCCTAAATTTGATTGCTCTCCGTGGGGATAATCTAACCATCCAAACCCGCATTCACGCGAGTTTTAGAGAAAACCATGGAAAACCTCAAATGGCTCGGACCAAGGGCGTGACCTAGGATCAAACCCGGCAATTACCGTCTTGCAGCTTTGAGTGCATTCAGGATAAAAGAATGTCATGTGAACACCACACCAAATTATTATTTTTTTTTCGAACCGTAGATAACGTAAATGTTTTAACCCTTGCACATTTTAAACAATAACAACAATAATAAAGAAAAGTATTGCAATTTTTTGAATAAAATTGACAGAAAAATTAATATATTACAGAAAATTCGGTTAATTGTTGTAGGGTTTAATGCCAATTAACTACTCTAGAGTTCTCGGCGTATAGGTGGAATGCCCATCCGGGGAGGACTTTCTCAGGATCCTAGCCGGTATGTACGTCAGGTAGAAAATTCTGAAAAAATTGCTTAGAAATTATGGTTTATACACGTAATGTAAATGCTCTTACAGATGAAAAAAATAGTTAAAATTTTCAAAACGGATGTAGGGTACGTAGGGCCCGGAGAAATGTCAGAGTTCTACTAATTCCCTTTCTTATTATTAAAAAATGTTTTTTTTTACATAAATTTTTATTTTGTGCTCTTTATTTACAAAAAAAAAAAAAAAAAAAAACCTTCTTTAAAGAAACTAATAAAAAAATCTTAGGATATTCATTTACTTAAATATGTCGATTTTTTTCATTGCCGTAAAATAGGGAGTTATTTCACTGCAAATTCATAAAAGGGTTACTTTTCTACTTTCCGAACATACACATGTAAGGGAAGTATTGTAATCATGTTAAAATTCTGAAATTGAGTTTTTATATTCCTATGGGTTTTGAGGTTCCCTGAGTCCGTTTTCACTATTTTACGATGATGTATGTATGTATGTGTGTGTATAAGTGTGTGATTGATCACGCTAGCGTCTAAATGCTTTGCTCGAATGAACTGAGAGTTGGTACGTATGTTGCAAGTCACCGTAGCACAAACCCTATTGATTTTGGTGAATCTAGCACTTATAGTTTTTTTACAGGGACACCAAGAACTAGTATGTTGTGGCCACCAGAAGACTTTCTTCTATATTTACCTATACATATACAATCAGTAACAATATTTAAAAAAAAAAAAAAAAAAGTACGATTATTTTTCCAAGGTTTTTTTTTTTTTTTTTTTTTTTTTTTTTTTTTTTGTTAAAAGTAAAAAATTGTCGATAACTTTGTTTTAAATTATCACAGATTTATAGTTCAACCATTCGTTTTAAAGGTATTGACGAGACCTTTCGAAAGATACCCATCTTGAAAATTTATCCCCCCCGGGGGGGAAGCGATGCCCCCCCATGCAGAAAATTTTTTTCCTAGTTACATACTACTATTATCAATAATTCATATTAATTTTACAATCACAAGTTTAAAACAACTCTAATTATGCACATTTATGCGAATTTTTGTCCTATGCTGCCATGTTAAAAATTTAGATAAAAGTTTTGTTTTGTTAAAACTAAAAAAAATCGATAACTTTGGTTTAAATTATCACAGATTTATCGTTCAACCAATCGTTTTAAAGGTATTGACGAGACCTTTCGAAAGATACCCATCTTGAAAATTTACTCCCCCAGGGGGTGAAGCGATGCCCCCCCATGCAGAAAATTTTTTTCCTAGTTACATACTACTATTATCAATAATTCATATTAATTTTACAATCACAAGTTTAAAACAACTCTAATTATGCACATTTATGCGAATTTTTGTCCTATGCTGCCATGTTAAAAATTTAGATAAAAGTTTTGTTTTGTTAAAACTAAAAAAAATCGATAACTTTGGTTTAAATTATCACAGATTTATCGTTCAACCAATCGTTTTAAAGGTATTGACGAGACCTTTCGAAAGATACCCATCTTGAAAATTTACTCCCCCAGGGGGTGAAGCGATGCCCCCACATGCACAAAAATTTTTTCCTAGTTAACTACTACTATTATCAACCTGATCTTTCGAAAGATACCCAGTGTGAAAATTTACCCTCCCTGGCGGGGTATTTCCCCCATAGGGGGGGAAGCGATGCCCCCCCATGCAGAACATTTTTTTCCTAGTTAAATACTACTATTATCAATAATTCATATTAATTTTACAATCACAAGTTTAAAACAACTCTAATTATGCACATTTATGCGAATTTTTGTCCTATTCTGCCATGTTAAAAATTTAGATAAAATGCTATCACAGCGCCTCCTGTTGAGCTATTGATCCCCAAACATAATCAGCACCAGTTTATGTCGGGGACCAACTAAATACCAAGTTTGGTTAAATTTCGTTAAAAAAAAAAAAAAAAAAAAAAAATTGCGATTTTTTTCTAAGTTTTTTTTTTTGTTAAAAGTAAAAAAAATCGATAACATTGTTTTAAATTATCACAGATTTATGGTTCAACCATTCGTTTTAAAGGTATTGACGAGACCTTTCGAAAGATACCCATCTTGAAACTTTGCACCCCCCGGGTGGGTACTTCCCCCCCCCCCCGGTGGGGGGGGAACCGATGCCCCCACATGCACAAAATTTTTTTCCCAGTTAACTATTACTATTATCAACGAGACCTTTCGAAAGATACCCATCTTGAAAATTTACTTCCCCGGGGGGGGGGGGAACCGATGCCCCCACATGCACAAAATTTATTTCCTAGCTAACTAGTACTATTATTAATAATTCATATTAATTTTACAATCATAAGTGTAAAATAACTCTCTTTATGCCCATTTATACGGAATTTTGTCCTATGCTGCCATGTTAAAAATTTGCATAAAATGCGATCACAACGCCACCTATTGAGCGATTGATCCCAAAACTTAATCAGCACCAGTTTATGTCAGGGTGCAACTAAATACCAAGTTTGGTTAAATTTCATTCATTGGTTCGTGAGATACAGCGTCCACAAAAAAATGATACAGACAGACAGACAGACAGACAGACATTTTCTAAAAACTATTAATTCGTGTTCTCCACATCCCAAAACATGTAAATCCATCAAAAAGTGGACTTCGAAAATTTTCGCGAATCCAATACTTTCTCTATATTACATATAGAAGAAAGTAAAAATTCTTTATCATTATGGCCTATGGAGCCAAATTTTTAAGAGTGTGCACTGTTAAAAGAAGTTCCTTAAAAAGCTAAATTGTCTCAAAATAGCTCCGAAACAATATATACTTAAATTTGAAAACCCATGTACTCATTTTTGAGTATACTGACATGCTCAACTAGTATGTTGTGGCCACCACGAGACTTTCTTCTATATTTTCCTATATACATATTCAATCAGTAACAATATTAAAAAAAAAAAATTACGATTTTTTTCTTTTTCTTTCTTTCTTTTTTTTTTTTTTTTTTTTTTTGGCAAAAGTAATACATATTCAAACAGTAACAATATTAAAAAAAATAATAATAATAATAATAATAATAATAATACTATTTTTTTTTCTAAGTTTTTTTTTTTTTTTTTTTTGTTAAAAGTAAAAAAAAATCGATAACTTTGTTTTAAATTGTCACAGATTTATAGTTCAACCATTCGTTTAAAAGGTATTGACGAGATCTTTCGAAAGATATCCATCTTGAAAATTTACCCCACACGGAGGGGGGAGGGGAATTACTGCCCCCAGGGGTACTTTCCCCCTAAGGGGTGGGGAACCGGTGCCCCCACATGCACAAAATTGTTTTCGTAGTTAACTACTGCTATTATCAATAATTCATATTAATTTTACAATCACAAGTTTAAAATAACGCTCATTATGTACATTTATACGAAATTTTGTCCTATATTGCCATGTTAAAAATTTAGAAAAAATGCGATCACAGCGCCACCTGTTGAGCTACTGATCCCTAAATGTAATCAGCACCAGTTTATGTCGGGGACCAACTAAATACCAAGTTTGGTTAAGTTTCGTTAAAAAAAAAAAAATAAGGTTTTTTTTTTTTTTTTTTTGTTAAAAGTAAAAAATCGATAACTTTGTTTCAAATTGTCACAGATTTATAGTTCAACCATTCGTTTTAAAGGTATTGACAAGATCTTTCGAAAGATACCCATCTTGAAAATTCCCCCCCCCCCCTGTGGGGGTACTTCCAGGAACCGGTGCCCCCACATGCACAAAATTTTTTTCGTAGTTAACTACTACTATTATCAATAATTCATATTAATTTTACAATCACAAGTTTAAAATAACGCTCATTATGTACATTTATACGAAATTTTGTCCTATGCTGCAATGTTAAAAGTTTACATAAAATGCGATCACAGCGCCATCTGCTGGGCGATTGATCCCAAAATCTAATCGGACCCTTTCCATGTCAGGGTCCAACTATACACCAAGTTTGGTTCTATTTCATTCATCGGTGATCAATCATCGGTGATTCATCGGTGATTTCATTTCATCAAACGTGTAGATCCGTCAAAAAACGGAGGTCGAAAATTTTCGCGAATCCAATACTTTCTCTATATTACATATAGAAGAAAGTAAAAAAGTGGGACTTTGACAAAATTTTGGGTAAAATGTGAAAATTATTCTAAGTTTGTCAAAACACGGAAACCGTGGGACTTTGACAAAATTGGAGGGAAAATGCAAAAATTTGTTTAAGTTTGTCAGAACACGGAAACCGTGGGAGTTTGATAGAATTAAGGGGAGGGGAAAAAAAAAAAAAAAAAAAAAAAAAAGTGGGACTTTGACAAAATTTTGGGTAAAATGTGAAAACTTGTTAAAGTCCCACTTTTTCTTTCCCTCTCCCCTTAATTCTATCAAACTCCCACGGTTTCCGTGCTCTGACAAACTTAAACAAATTTTTGCATTTTTCCCCCAATTTTGTCAAAGTCCCACGGTTTCCGTGTTTTGACAAACTTAGAATAATTTTCACATTTTACCCAAAATTTTGTCAAAGTTTGTCAGAACACGGAAACCGTGGGAGTTTGATAAAATTAAGGGGAGAGAAAAAAAAAAAAAAAAGATTTTTTTTCTAAGTTATTTTTTCGTAAAAAGTAAAAAAAAATCGATAACTTTGTTTTAAATTATCACAGACTTATAGTTCAACCATTCGTTTTAAAGGTACTGACGAGACCTTTCGAAAGATACCCATCTTGAAAATTTTTGCCCTATATCACCCTGTTAAAAATTTAGAAAAAGCGGGATGGCAACGCAACCTGTAAGACGATTTTTACCAAAAGTTGATAGGCACTAATTTATGTCAAGGTGCAACTACATACCAATTTGTATGAAATTCTGTGCAGTAGTTCCAGAGATACAGTTGCCACAAAATTTTGTCACACACACACACAGAGACAGACAGACAGACAGACATTTTCCAAAAATGTTAAAATCGTGTTCTACAGCTCTCAAAACGTGTAAATCCATCAAAAACACGAAATCGAAAATTTTTACGAATCCAATACTTTCTTCTATTGAAGATATAAGAAAAAAAAAATGGGATTGACAAATAAGAATCCCAATATCCCCATGTTTGACATGCCAATATACTCAAAAACGAGTACACGGGTTTTCAAATTTAGCTATATATTGTTTCGGAGCTGTTTTGAGACAATTTAGCTCATTTTTAAGAAACCATTTTTAACAGTCTGATATCGTCTAAACGCCAAATTAAACTGAGCAAAAAATTTATACACATATTATAGGTCACAGTTTAACGATCTGTATAGGTTTTGATGAATCAAGCACTTACAGTGTTTTACAGGGACACAAATAAAATTCGTTTATCACAATGGCCTATGGCTCAAATTATTTAAAGTGCGAAAGCGACTAAACGCCATATTCAAATGAACTGGAAATTTACATACACGTTATAGGTAACCGTCACGCTAACTATGAGCACTTATAATTCTTTTTACAGGGATACAATGCAATTTTTTTTATCATTGGCTCATATGAGCTCAAACTGTAAAGTGCGATAGCGTCTAAAGCCTTATCCGATGGAGCTGAACACTAATATAAATATTATAAGTCACTGTTTCAGTAACTATAAGCATTTTGGTTAATATAGCATTCATAGTCTTTTGCAGGCACACAACGAAAAATTGTTTATCATTATGATTTATGGGCGATAGCGTTAATTTGAACATCGTGTACTATATGGAGAAAAATACTCAAACATCGTATTACAGTTTTCTCACTATTGTTTATTTAACAACTTTACTTTATCTACAAAACCGTTAATCGCTCAATGTTCGGAAAGTCGAGTAAAGTCATTCCAGTTTTTTTTTTTTTTTTTTTTACAGGGATTGAAATAATTTTTTTATTTTTTTTTATTTTTTTTTATCGTTATAGTGTATGTGCCCAAATATTTTAAAGTGTGATAGCGTTTAAACACCTTATTTGACTGAGCTGAAAATTTACACATATTATAGGTCATAGTCACACGAATTGTATAGATATTGTTGAATCTAGCACTGATAGTTTTTTTTACAGGGACACAAAGAAATATTCTGTACCATTATGGCCTATGAGCCCAAACATTTAAAAGTGCGATAGCTACTAAACGCCTTATTCCATTGAACTGAAAATTTATACACATGTTATAAGTCACCGTCGCACGAATTGTACAGATTTTAGTGAATCTAGCTCTTATAGATTTTTACAGGGAAACAACGAAATATTACATATCAAACCTCCGTAAATATTTTTTACTTTTGTTTGCTAACGACTTCTCTTGCTTTATTTATATAACCGTTAATTACTTAATGTTCCGAAAGTCGAGTGGAGTCACTCCAGATTTATATACATAAATACACACACACACACACTTATATATATATATATATATATATATATATATATATATATATAATCTTCAATATAAGATTATTTACCTGATTACTGTTTTTATGGCGTTTCATTGTAGAAATATAGTGTATTTTTGCAGCCGATCACCAAAACACGTAATTTTTTTATATAAGTTTCTTGGAAATATTTTTAAATAATTAAATTGCTTTAAAGGGTGGTCTGTTTAAATTTACTGATTTTTATGAACGATCTGTTTCCGAACCAAACATTTTTATAAATCGGCTTCAGAAGAGTGTGCGAATTTCTCGCAATGTTAAAAATTTTATTTAAGAAAATAATAATAATAATAACGTGCGAGATTCTAGCGATCTCGCTTTTTTATGGGAACACTGTGTATTATAGGTCACCATCACATGGACTGTATGGATTTTCATAAGCATGAGAGTTATTTAAAATGGCCACAAAAAAAAAAAATATTTATCGTTATGACCAATGAATTCAAATGATTTAAAGTACGATAGTGTCTAATACATTTGATTGAACTGTAAACTTATGCACATTTTATAGGTCTCAGTCACTGCCAGCTTACCATTTATTATTCTTTTACAGGGAGACACACACACACACAAATTGGATTCCATTTTATTAAAAGACATACTATTAGGTGAAAAATACTCAAACACCCTATTATAGTTTTCATTTGTTTTTTGAACGACTTCTGTTATTTCATTTAAAAAACCATTAATTACTGCGTGTTTGGAAAGTCGACAAAATCACTCCAAATTATTTCATTTTATTTAATATTTCGTAGTTCCTTGTAAGTTCCTCAAAACTAAAAATGTATTTTGTTTTAATCTCACAAATGTATCTTTCAAGCTATATATCTAAAGAAAAAACATTTCATTCTTGGAGCCCTATGTATCATCTCTGTAATATGCAAACCCACCGTATAACGTGCTAAAATAAAATCCTCTAAACAGAAAGTTTACATTGGTTATTTCTCATTTATATTGCATCATCACTATTCAGAAAATTCTTGGGGGCCCTGTAAATCGTGCTAATCCTATTTTATTATAGAGAAAAGGATATTGTGTGTCTGAGTAATTGACACAAATTTCGTTATATTTTGCGAAGTAAAAATACATTAAAATATTTTCTAAATAATATATTTAAATTTTCAGTGTGTTCTTGGATGATAAATAGTTCTAAATATTTTTACTTATAGTGAAAGGTCACACATTTTACTTATAACAATATTTTTATTTCAGATTTTTTTACTGTTTTTTGCTATAAGAGATAATTTTTGCTTTTATTTGGCTGCTTGAGAGAACAATTTTAATAAAGAACTTGAAATTTTGCGAAGTAAAAATACATTAAAATATTTTCTAAATAATATATTTAAATTTTCAGTGTGTTCTTGGATGATAAATAGTTCTAAATATTTTTACTTATAGTGAAAGGTCACACATTTTACTTATAACAATATTTTTATTTCAGATTTTTTTACTGTTTTTTGCTATAAGAGATAATTTTTGCTTTTATTTGGCTGCTTGAGAGAACAATTTTAATAAAGCACTTAAGTAAGTACAAAAACTTTTTTTAATATTATTTTTATTTATGTATATTTTTTTATATAAAGGGGTCTCCACTCTCTACACCAGACACACTTGTTCACTGCGAATCGCAAACGCTCACTAACACACTTTCATGCAAAGGAAGAAGGAGAGAAAGAGAATAAAAGCTGAAAATATTTGGTTACAGTAATCATTCTATAATAATTATTAATATCAACTAGAGTTCGAAATTCGACTGGTCTGTTTAAGTAAGCATATACTGTGGGTGATGAAATTATTAGAAACTCTTTCTTAATTTGATATTTTTTCGATTTAAAAAAAAAAAAATATTAGAGGAAATGGCAGGACCGGCGCGAGGGTATTTGGCGCTCCTCACTGTTAAAAAAAATACAACTTTGCTGACAGAAATTCTCTGAAACTACAGAAAAATACGTTTTGTCAACGAAAATTTTCCATAATTTACGACTTTATTCTTAAATTACAGAGAATTTCTGGCAGAAAAAGAACATTGTTAAAATTTTCTTATATACCTACATGCATTGCCAAACATTACACGCTAAATATTATAAAGAAATTTGAAAGAAAATGAAAAATAAAAAATCATTTTTCACGGATTGATTATGAAATCTATTCAAACACGAATACACTTACACACATGTATGTATATATATATGAAAGGGATAAAAATAAATAGTTTTAAATTATTAAAAAACCCAATTTAAAAGTGGGAAAATCGCTAATCGAAATTATAATCGCGAATAATTCGTAATTGCCCCTTTAAAGATTGTTTCCTATCAGAAGACTGTATAACTCAGAAATCAGAAAAGAAACGAAATTATAAGTCGAAATTCGCAGACGTTAGTGCAATTTGCAACTGCCGCTGCATTGAGCTGCATATTAATTAATCCCAGAAATTCCTTTTAAGAGACCAGACGATCTAAAGAACCAATCAGCAGCTCAGAAAATTAGGTATAAAAGCCCAAACATTAAACAAACGGAGACTCTTGCCACGATTTTGACTTGTTAAACAATTCCACGCTGCAGTTTTCTTCTGAAATTACGTAGGTACTACAGGCCTTCCCAACAGATTCTCCGGGCTAAACCGCCGCTTGCCGCTTGAACCACCTCTCGTGGATCGGCAGAGTGTCGGATTATGACTCCATTCGCCTACCCTGTCCCGACTTAGAAATACTGAAGCAATAAAGATATTTCCTGAAAGAAAGCCTAGTCGTCATTGTGTGTTGCGCCTGTCGTCTCTCTCTTCATCCAGTAATTAATTCATTACATATTTATAAATTCATTCTTTAAGCTTTGAAAGGAAAATTGAAAATAAACATGTTCTTGTTCTTCTGTCATCTTTGGTGTTTTTGGTGTTTTGTAATACGATTGAAAATTTGTTCGTTTGATCTGAAAAAAAGTTAACATCACAGTTAAGGATTCCATGAAATAATCGCTATAGCGTTCTAATTTTGACTACCTTTTACAAAAATAATGCATTTAACTAAAAGTGTATTTCGAGAAATATCCTCTAAAATAATATAAAATAACTCAAAGTTTGACATAGTGATCTATTCAAATTCTTTTGCTTGGCCCTGTTTAAGAAATACAGGTACATTTTTTTTTGTGTAGCATTGCTTAAGAATTATCGATTTCGTAAAAATAAGGTGTTAAAATGCAGTTGAGAAAAGTTCGAATCAAGATTGTTAAGTTTCAAGAGGCGCTACGGTAAAGTTGCCTGAATAATTGGAGTAAACATTTAAATTTAATAACAGTTTTGAATTCTATGTAAGTGTAGGTACCCTATTTAAACAAGGGGTTGAGGTGAGCGACAGCTCCCCCCCCCCCCCTACACTCAAAATTATTTGTTAAATAAAACTGTTCCTAAGCATAGCTTATTTTTATTTTATTTATTCTTTTTTAAATAGGTTTATACTTGCTGTCTTACTTTTAGGTTGATTTCTTTAGAAATCGACCTATTGCAATCACTTCGTTTATCTATATATCTATCTATCTATCTATAATGAAAATTTTGTCATCACGATAACTCCCGAAATAATACTCCAAATCGAACCAAATTTCGACAGCGAACTGATCTTATAAATATCTTGGATGAGTTCGTTAACCAAGCTGCTCCGACTTTTTGTTTTCAAGTGGCAGCCACTTGAATATTTCTAACCCACATTATAAAAAGCGTATTTAAAGCAAGATTTTCTTGATTTTTATGTAAATCTAGACTACATAAGGATCTAAATGAACTTTGTTAATGAAATTTATCTGCCATTTTTAATAAAGTGGCTGATATCTTAAGTTAAGTGGGGCCACTTGAAATCAGGCTTCCACTTGAAAATTTAAAATTACGATAACTTCCGAAATAATACTCCAAATCGAACCAAATTTGGACAGTGTCTTAACTTGTGTTATGAATACCTTGGATGAGTTTCTTAACCAAATTGCTCCACCATTTTGTTTTCAAGTGGAGACCACTTGAAAATTTCAAATTCAAATTGTAAAAAGCGTATTCCGAATTTGTTTGAATTTTGATGTATACATAGACTATATAAGTGTCTCAATGAAGTTTATTAATGAGCGATGAATTTTCTCGCCAAAAGTCGCCAAGTGTAAATGTCGCCAAATTTGGGCGCCAAATCCTTTACCTGCCATATTGGAGCTATTTAATGCGTTTTTAAGGGAAAATCAACTATTTTAACGTGAAAACAAACTAGAAATGCAGAAAATTAACATTTAATCAACTTACTAAGCCTCTTTGAAAGAATTTCTACAAAAAAAAAAAAAAAAAAAGAATTATTTTCAAATTTGCAACAATATCTTAGATTAAATAGTTCACTGAACAACTTTCTCTGCCATTCTGATCCAAGTGGCAGCCACTTAATTTTTCAACACGATGACTTTTGAGATTCTGAATTAATTCCAATTATATTTGTACAGTAGTCTTATCTCACAAATGCATTTAATATATTTGTCAACTTGGCTCACCATCTTGTTTCCAAGCGCCGGCCACTTGAAAATTTTAAATTCACATAAAAAGGTATTTATGAATCGATTTGCTTAAAACTCCATATGTAGATAGCCTACATCAATATTTCTACTAATTCTTTAATAATTTGTAACCGCCATTTTGAAACAAAATGACGGCTACTTGATAAGGAAAAAGAAATCAACCTACCCTTCCGAATAAGCCGGAAGGACTTGTTTAATCTGCAATCTGTTTATATAGTACTAAAATGCAGGGTAAGGTGGTACTGCGGTTAAGGAGAATTGTCCGTACTAAAAATCTAGGCCTAAATGTTGGTGGGTCTATATGGTCTATATGTTCATTTTTTAAATAGTTTTAGCCAACTGCTTCGGGTCACTGCAGCCTTCGGCAGCGTTATCAGTACAAAGTTTGCAATCGATTTTTAACTAACTTCTCGGCTAGCTAGACATTTGAAACTTTCAGAAAAGCTCAGGACACAGTGATAATGCATTTTTTAAATATTTTTAGCCAACTGTCTCGGGTCCAATGACAATGCTTTTTAACATTATGTATATATTTCTAAAGATGTATAAGGAAGTCATGTGGTGCCCACTTCAGATTTACATCTATTTTTAATTTTAATAACAATAACAGATATAAATTCTATACAAATATGGGTGCAGTAATGAAACGGGGAGTTGAGGGGGCGGTAGCCCCCTTCACGCAGAACTAATTATAATATAAAACTCTTCCGAAGCCTAATTTGAATTGTTTTAACATAGGTTTACATAACAGTAACAGTACTCGTTATGTTACCTCTTAATTTTCAACCTGTATTTATAGTATTAAATTTCAGGGTAAGAGAAAGTCGTGTGAGTGACACACTAGATTATTTATGTATACTTTCGCTCATCAGTGCTTGACTCTGTCACGCTTTAGGCTTAAGAGATAGGCTTAAGAGATTTCATTGGACTCTGTCTCCTAATTTTCATACTTTAGTTAATTTCAAAAAATCTATTTGTCCGATCGATAAGCTGTTTAATCCGACGGATTCAGAAAAATCGCCTATTTCATTTGGTACGTCATTTGTAACGCATTTTTGCTTAAATTTTTTTTAATTAACTAAAATATGAAAATAACAGCTTTAAACCAGGCATTTAAATTTTTAATTGTCGCCATTATTTTTCCCAGCATAAAAAGAAATTTGCTTTCACGTGAAAAAAAAAAAAAAAAAAAAAAAAAAAACTAGAAATATAGATTTCCGAGCTATGCGGATAAGGCGCGCGAAGAAGCTAAATAGACGAAATGATCGAGAATTTCTAGTCTATATATTTCTAGAGGGTGAAACAATATTCTGAATCCTTTGTATTGCGAGACATTCTTGCTTGATTTTCTAGAACTGGGTCATAAACCAAGATTATATTTGCTAAAACATGCCTCTTGTGCACACATTTATTTGTTGAGATTTTTAAATAAGTTTGACCTCTAGAATATAGACAAATCCTCTAGAATTCTAATAGGGGTTTCTAGAACTCACTTTCAAAGGGGACTAGAATTTATAAGGATTGCATGGAACTACTTTTACTAGAGCCACAATCTAGATTCTAGATGTTAGTTACAGAATTTTTTCTCCGTATAGGTTACAGTTGCACGAACTGTATAACATTTGTGAATCTAACACTTATAGTTTTTTTTTCCTTACAGAAACGAAACGAAAAAGTCTTTATCATTATGGCCTATGGGCTGAAATTATTGGATGTGCCATAGCGTCTAAATGCGTATATACAGATTAAATTGTTTATACACAGGATCCTTCAAAAGAATTCCAACGATATTCTGCAATCATCCAAGTGATGTTAAATATAGTTCAAATATTAATGAGTTGCAAAGAAATAGTTGTAAATTTGTTACTGGTATATATATACACACACTAAGCGACAAAAAAAAAAAAAAAAAAAAAAAAAAAAAAAAGCCGCACTTGGATATTTTTCTTTTCGCTTTCTACAACCGTTAATTTTATCGTTTAAAAAAAGCAAATTTTCGAACAGATTATATTATGTTGTCCTTCACATATACTTAAGCTTCGAGTCCAGTGTTAAAAGCAAAATACAATTATCAGTAAAATTGTAAGTTTAGAAATTGTTTCAAAAATGGTAAGAATAAGGCAGTTAACGATGCCACAAAAAGTATAAATTTTTGAATGAAAATCAAGAAATATTTTAATACGTGAGATGGCAAAATAATTAAATGTTAACGAAATATTGGTAAAATGATTTTTACCAAGATATAAAATATTTTGGCCGTTTAAACTGGAAATTTGATTTTAGGCGGCCATGTTGCTCTTCGAATTGAGATGACTGTTGGAGAGAAATTGTTAATCTAAGGCATTCTCCAAACTGTATAGTACATCGCGTTCTCTTCATTTAAATTATACCCAAGTTCTTTAAATATTTTTAATGGATCATAAAACTTATCTATTTATTAAGGAGATAACTTCAAATTAAAATAAATTTTCCAAAATAAATAATTCCTTAATTAATAGATATACAAAGAATTTCATTAATAATGCATTTTATTAAATATTTTGGTCTCTTATACAAAACTAATATTTTATTCAATTCAAGTTTAATTTTATTCAACACTACTTTAGGTAGTACTCAGACATGACTAAATAATAGAATAAATGGGGATAGATACAATTAAATATTTTTCTCTTTTTTTTTTTTTAGACTATAGAATTTCGACTCACCAAGATGAGCATTATAGAGGTTACTCCATCGTAAACGGCAGTGGGATATTTTTACATCTTTCCACTTTATATTAACTCTCAAGCAAATCATAGAGGACTTCTATTTAACAATTCTAGGGCGCTTCGAGATCCTGGAATAGGAATACACTTGGATGCTCCATTCGATAGATTCTTTCAAGAGATGAATCATAGGTAATAGCAGGAGACTTGGCGTTGGAATATTAAAACAGGAATAAACTACTACGTCAGAAACGCCAAAGAAAAATTATTGAGGTGCATACAGCTGTTTCGGTAGCCTAAAGCGTACCGTCTTCAGTGCAAAAAGAATTCTGAATCTGGAGAAGTGCTCTTATATAGGAGAGGGACCGGATTTAGTTCAACCAATAGGATTACGGAAGAGGTGGGGAGTGTGGCCAATAGGAATTAAGGAATGTGTAGCTGTGTAAACAGTAGAAAAATTAAGGAAATGTGGACTGAATGTAAAATTTCCAACAATCAGACAAATAGGGAACAGCGAAATCACAATTTACAAGGTTTATCAAATATTGGCCAAACTAAATGCAGTCTTAAATTTCGTCTAAAAGAACATATGAATTACGTCCGCAAACAAGAAACCAATAAATCGGCTATTTCTAAACATTGCTGGGAGGAAAATCATAATTTTAAATTTAATTCAGCTAAAATAATTTGCAGACCTAAATCCATTCTTGAACTCGATTTCTTTGAAGCTTTTCATATTTATAAAAATTTTAAAAACCTTGTAAATTGTGATTTCGCTGTTCCCTATTTGTCTGATTGTTGGAAATTTTACATTCAGTCCACATTTCCTTAATTTTTCTACTTTTTACACAGCTACACATTCCTTAATTCCTATTGGCCACACTCCCCACCTCTTCCGTAATCCTATTGGTTGAACTAAATCCGGTCCCTCTCCTATATATAAGAGCACTTCTCCAGATTCAGAATTCTTTTTGCACTGAAGACGGTACGCTTTAGGCTACCGAAACAGCTGTATGCACCTCAATAATTTTTCTTTGGCGTTTCTGACGTAGAAGTTTATTCCTGTTTTAATGAATCATAGGTGTTTTGGTCTCTTCGGGTTGCTCATATTTTTCATATTTTGAGATTAAAATTCAAGGGCAGTTGATGCGGGAGAAAGCAGGATATCTGGAGAACCATCGGGAGATTCCATCACTGTCTCGCCGAAAAGTTGACCCCGAAGCCGTCCTCGCACTTCTATAAAAAATGCTCTTCTTAAGTCGAGGGCTGAAGGGAGAGTGTGTGCGGCGTGCGGGTGGCCTATAGTTCCCTAGCCTGGAGTTGTTTTTGCGATGCTCCATTGAAGTTTTATGAGTCCTATAAATATTCCTCTTTCCATCTTTGTTCTATAATGTCACTGGGCAGCCAGCTAGTCTAAGAGATCCCTATCTCATTTTTTTCCCTTCTCCTTCAATTTTACAAGCAGCACTTATAAATTTATCTTATTCTTATTTCAAAGCAAACAACTTTTTTTATCAAAATATTTACATACAGATTAATAATTACTTTCCATTATTCTACCACAAAAAATATTTATACATAAATAGCTATATGCTTAAATAAAAAATCATTTATGTATCTATATATACCGGGTGATTCAAAATAGATGTTACAGCGATTATCTCGTAAACTAAGAAAGATAGAAACAAACTTCCAATTACAAAATTAGTGCAAATTAAGAGTAGACTTCAGATATGGAATTTATTTTGTACAAGGGGCTGTATACATATTAAATACGAAATTTTATTTTTTATACGGCCCCTCCTATCATGTGACTTATATTTAGAAAAATATTCTCCTCGCTGTAGCAATCAAAATAAAAAAAAAATCATCTCTCTAAGTCAAAATCTCGCTGAGTTATTGCAATTTGAAAATGATGACTTACACCACTTTTTTTTCAATTTTGGCATCTATTTTTCAACGCCAACGAGCTCACTTTAGGGGGTTATCTATGAGATGAGAAAAAATTAAAAAAGATCCTTTATTTTAAAACAGCAACTAAAATCGTTCAAACGCGTGAAATCAACAGTTTTAAGAACTTAATGCAAATTTACATTATTTCGTATTGTTAAAAAATTTAATACTTAAATTTCTTAGGGGGGGTCACCTGCAAATTAAAACACGTTAAGAGAGGGAAAAAATTAAAAGCCTAGCAAAACCGCGTAAAATTTTCGTGCTTTATTTTTACCACTTTCCATCTTGGTTGAAAAATTTAATGACTTCGGCTCTTCAACAATTCCAGAAAGATTGGAAAGTGTTAATGACTTCCATTTGTCTGTCTGTCCATCCGTCTTTCTGTGTGTCCGCGCTCTAACTCACGTGAATATTCATAGAATTCCCTGAAACTGATATATGTTATTTGAGTTCATAATCGGATGTTCCTTATAGAAAATGGAGTGAATACCTCTGCTAGCTTGTGCACAGGGACACCCGAAAGTATTCCAAGGCATTGTGTTCTATGAGAGGTATTTTTATAAACCATATTTTAATACCTTTAATTTATGCATATATTAATAAAATTGAAATACGTTATTATAGTTTTCTATCGGATATTTTCTATAGAAAATGGAGTAAACACCATCACTGGTTTGTATACAGGGACACCCGAAATTATTCCAAAGCATTGCGTTTTATGTGAAGATATTTCTATAAACCAAAATTTAATTACTTTGCATAAATCTTAATGAAGTTCAAATATGTTATTCATATGCACAAAAGGGGGCTTTCAATACTGCACAGTACGATTAGCATTAGATTTACAGGGCACACAAAAATATTCAGTTACGTTAAGGGTTATTATTGAACATTTGCTGGAATTGCATTTTCGTTTACATTAAACATTTTCTAACAATTTTTAACTGTAAATAAGATTTCAATTTCCATTTTTTTTTTTTTTTTTTTGTCTTTTTTTTTTTTTTTTTTTTTTTTTTTGTCTGACTGTCCATCTGTCCGTCTGCCTGTCCCCAGCGTCTATAAATATTTTGAGAAATGACATATGTTATTCAGGTTTACTATATGATATTCCCTATTCAAAATGGCATTAATTAATTCTCTATAATTGGTTTATGTATAAGAATGCACAAAAAATGCGTTTTGGTACAGATATTCTTATAAGTTACATTTAAATAACTTTATACTGTAAAAAACATAAGGTAATTCATATTTATTGTTAATATTCTAAAATATTGTTTTGTATAGAATATAATATGGTATAGATGTATAATTCTATGTCAAGGGGGTTACCGCCCTTCTCAACCCCTGTTTAATTATATGCCTATACTTATCAAAACATAAATCAAGTCTGTTATCAATTTCCTTAAAACTTGCAAACCTTCATCAACTTTTCAAGTGGCAACTAGATATGGAATCCAAAGTATCAAATTCGCATTTCCTGTAGTTATTACTTTCTCATACCCATAAGGTAGAGAAAGTATTGTTTTTGGGTCAAATTTTCGAAAGTGTGTTTTTGTTATATTTACACGTTTTGAGGTCCCCTGAATATGAAAATCGTGTTTTTAGCGGTTGGTCTGTGTGTGTGTCTGTCTGTTATCAGCATATCTCAAGAACAAATAGCAGCAGATATTCCAAACTTGGTATTTTAAATATGTATCATATAGGGATGCTACACTAAGCTTTTCATTGAGATGAAGCAAATGGTTCGTGTACAGGGACACTCAAGAATATTCAAATACATTACGTCTATGGGGTAAATTGCAGGTAAATAGAGTTATAGAGTTTAACACCTATAGACTGCACTAAACCAAATGAAATGAATATATATTTTTTATATGCATAAAAACATGCCTCATGTAGAATATGGCAGGGAAATTATTCTCAGTTCATTTACAGGGCTACACAAAATAATTAGATTATAATGCGACAATAGCTGAAAATTGATGGAAGTGCATTTTAGGTTGTGCCGTATATTATTACTATAGGTTTATATTTAGGTGCACTGTGTGGTTTGTACATATTCTTCAAAAGATATACAGGATTGCAAATATTTAAGCTATAATATTCTTTTTTATTGCTAGTGCTTTAATATAATATTTTACCATGTCCAGGAAAGCTGCTCAGGAATGGAAATGAATTCCTCATAGACATATGATAAATAATATATGATTTTAAGCTAAATATGCAACGCTTGTGTTTTGTGTATTTACACGTTTTGAGGCTTCCTTATTACCAAAGTCAAGTTTTTTACAGTTTGATTATTGCCTGCGTCGAATAATTTCAGGAGATTCCCCCCTCACACAGAACTAATTATCATATAAAACTCTTCCGAAGCCTAATTTGAATTATTTTAACATAGGTTTACATAACAGTACTCTTTATGTTACCTCTTAATTTCCAACCTGTATTTAAAGTATTAAATTTCAGGGTAAGATAAAGTCATGTGAGTGGCACACCAGATTATTTGTTGTTAAATTAGGCTGACAACTCATATATATACAGATCAACGAATAAAAATTTACCTTTCGTATTCAGGAGGCCTTAAAATGTGATATTATACAGAAAAAAAATCGCTCTCCAAAAGCTACTTTGTTTACAGTATGGGTATGAAAAATTAACTTTTCGTTCTGTGTCAGCAGTATTCTTCGAAAAAAAAAAAAAAAAAAAAAAAAAAAAAAAGCAGCAAACGCTTACACCAATTACATTTAATAATAATAAAAAAAAAAAACCTTAATTTTAGGTAGCCCTGTATATTGTCTATAAACTATATACACATGACTTTGTATACGTAAATTTAGTGTTATATGTAAAATGGGTAACACAAAATGAAATACACTTCCAGCAATTCCCAAGTATAGCTCCAATATATTGAAATACTCTGGGTAACCCTGTAAATGAATGATGAATGGTTGCTATACCACAATCTACATAAAACATGCTTTTATGCGTATAAAAAATTTGTTCTTTTCATTTTGTTTAGGGCAGTCTATACATGTCACACTGTACATATGAGAAATTTCGCTCACAGACGTAATGTATTTGAATTCTTTTGGATGACCCTGTAAACAAAGAATTGTCTGATCGTAACGTATACTTTAGTGTAGCACCGTAATATGATACGGATTTAGAATATCGAATTTAGATTTTCTGCTACTATTTGTTCTTGAGATATTATAATATTACACAGACACACTTACACAAGGAGAGAGAGAGAGAGACCAACCGCTAAAAACATGATTTTTGAAATCAGAGGATCTGAAAACGTGCTAATATAACAAAAACTAATTTTCGGAAATTTGACTCAAAAACAATTCTTTCTCTACACCTTGTATATGAGTAAGAGAATGTATATAGAAAAAGAAAAAAAAATGAATTTGAAAATTCCCTTTTAGTACATAAATTATTCATAAATTTTATTTGTTAAATTATCAGTGAGTATTCTCTTGTGTATTCACAGAGACATTACAAGTTAAAATAACCGTCTTTCCCTGAATGATTTCTTTTTTTCCCCCCCCGAAACGCTGATCAACGTGTGTCATATTACAAAAGCAATAATAATTACAATTTCTCACTTTTGATACAACCCCTTAAGACTTGGCGAAAAATGCTAGAATTTTCAAATTGCAATAACTCAGCGAGAATTTGACTTAGAGAGATGATTTTTTTTTTTATTTTGATTGTTAGAGCGAGGAGAATATTTTTCTAAATATAAGTCATATGATAGGAGGGGCGGTAAAAAAATTAAATCTCGTATTTAATATGTATACAGCCCCTTGTACAAATGAATGCCATATCTGAAATCTACTCTTAATTTGCACCAATTTTGTAATTGGAAGTTTGTTTCTATCGTTCTTAGTTTACGAGATAATCGCTGTAACATCTATTTTGAATCACCCGGTATATCTAAATGTGTAATTTTAATTACAACAATGACCGTACGTTAGAAAGCCATTGCTTATAAAATCGGTTTGTATTACATTTAGAACATAAAAGAGATTCAGAAAAAGTGTTTAGCAGCATAATTTCTTTAAATACAGTACAGCAACAATTAAACAAAGCAGGAATTTGAAAAAATTTGAAAGATGAAATTTTGAAAAAATTCCAGTTTGAAATTTGAAAAAATTCCAATTTTAGTGAAGAGAAATAGGAAAGCAATACCTCAATAGGCTAAAAAAATTAAAAAATGATTAGTTAATAATTGGGCTGAACTGGTTCTCTTGGATGAGTCAAGTTTAACTTATTTCGAGCTAAAGAAACAAGCAAATATGACAACGAAAATAGGACCGACTTAATGAAAATCGCACTTTTAGAACAGTGACACATTCTCCGTACATTATGGTACGGAGGTGCATAGCTTTTCAAAGAGTCGGGCAATTTTTTATGCTCAAGGGATCAATTAACTCGAAATAAGACACAATCTTCATAAAAGTGGTGGCTGACCGACTATTTTGGAGGTGTCTTGGACATTTCTGCAAACAGCATTTTAAGATGATAATGCACCTTACTACATGGCGTCTGTGGTAAGTTTATTCACTTTAAATTGTCAAAATTTCATATCCATTCCCATGAGAACCTATAATTCTGTAAATAATCATACATTTTTTCACTTTAAGTTAAATCCCACAAAGGATATAGTAGAATTTCTTCTTTACCAGACATGGAAATAGTCCTAATCGCGAACCGCTCGGAAATGTTTCGTCTATAAAAAGGCGGGGGAGAGGAAAGAGGATTCAAAATTTGTAGCCTATAACTCTGCCAGAACTAAAAAAAAATATTTGTGATATTTGGCACATTGAAATTCCTGAGATTTATATTAAAACACTGTATAAAACTATGCCATTGCGCATTAAAACAGCAATTCCATATAAAAATGGAATTAATCCAGTGCAGAATACATATTTTTAATAAAAAATAGCTTAGATCTAACAAATAAATAGCTTTATTTTATATATTAAAATATAACTTGTTTATTTCATATAACTGCCGAAACGTCAGTGGAGGCCCTCTGTTGAGACTCAAAACGGTTTTGGGCTGTGTCTGTCTGTCTGTTTGTCTGTCGCGCGATAGCGGCCGCAAAAATAGCGCTATTGACTTGAAATTTGGTACACATGTTCATGAGCCCCACGAAATCAGCTGTATAGTTTTTGGTATGTATTCCATTTGTAGTTCGTGTACAGGGACACGCCAAAGTTTTCCTTATCATTACGGCCTGTGGGAGGAATCTGTATGTTCCGCGATAGCGGCCACAAAAATCACGCTATTGACTTGCAATTTGGTACACAAGTTCATGTGCCCCACGAAATCAGCTGTATAGTTTTGGGTGTGTATTCCATTTGTAATTCGTGTACAGGGACACGCCAAAGTTTTTCTTATCATTACGGCCTATGGGAGGAATTTGTATGTACCGCGATAGCGGCCACAAAAATCACGCTATTGACTTGCAATTTGGTACGCATGTTCATGAGCCCAACGGAATCAGCTGTATAGTTTTAGGTGTGTATTCCATTTGCAGTTCGTGTACAGGGACACGCCAAAGATTTTCTATCATTACGGCCTATGGGAAGAATCTGTATGTACAGCGATAGCCACCGCAAAAATCAAGCTATTGACTTCCAATTTTTGCCGAAACGTCAGTGGAAGCCCTCTGTTGAGACTCAAAAGGATTTTGGGTTCCGTCTGTCCGTCCGTCTGTCTGTCTGTCTGTCGTGCGATAGCGGCCGCAAAAATCACGCTATTGACTTGAAATTTTGTACACATGTTCATGATCTCCACGAAATTAACTATATAGTTTTGGGTGTGCATTCCATTTGTAGTTCGTGTACAGAGACACGCCAAAGTTTTTTTTATCATTACGGCCTATGGGAAGAATTTGTATGTACCGCGATAGCGGCCCAAAAAAGAACGCTATTGACTTGCAATTTTGTACACATATTCATGAGCCCAACGGAATTAGCTGTATAGTGTTAGGTGTGTATTTCATTTGTTGTTCGTGTACAGGGACACGCCAAAATTTTTCTTATCCTTACGGCCTATGGGAAAAATTTGTATGTATTGCAATAGCAGTCGCAAAAATCCTTCGATTGACTTGCAAATTGGCGCACACGTTCCAGCTTTGCATATAAGTAGCTGTATAATTTTTATTGCTATATTTTTTATAAACTGTGTACAGGGACTTGCCAAAATTCTTAACATTACGGCGTATGGGGTGAATTTCGTTTAAACGCATTTTAATATCATTACTTTGCAACGAAGAAAATGAAACTAGAGTACGTGAGTAAGATGCTTAAACTTATGTTGTTTGAAGAAAATATGTGCTCTTAAGCTTTCTAATTGATGTACAGGACCTTACAAAAGTGTTCTGACAATGTCACTTAGTCATCCAAACGATGTTAAATTTGGAACAATTATTAATTTTAAACGCAAAATAAGCTGAATAGTTTTTACTGGTGTATACAATGTTTTTGGTTCGTTTACAAGGACACACGAAAGAATTTCGTAACATTAGAGCCTATGGACAAATTTTTAATTTTAGCGCGCACTTTAATGCGTTTATGCTGAATTGAACTTAATAAAGTTAACATACATTATAAAGATGCTTAAAATTATGTTTTCTCTTAAAAAAGGTTATGTATAGACTAAATAATTTATGGGACCACACAAAATAATTCCGAGTATGTACTGTAATCATCCAAATGATGTTAAATTAGTTTGAAAAAGTAATGAGTTATAATTAATTTGGTTTATTCTCATTATTGGCGTTTATAATGACTGTGGCTACTTTTCCGGGATACATAAAATAATTTCGTACTATTACGGTCTATAGTCGGTATTTCTTAAAAGTGTATTTTCACATGGTTACACCCCATCAAATATAATGAAATTTTATTAGAATTTTAAAAGCATGTTTTTCTGTTGAAAATTGTGGGCATAGAATTGATAATTAGTTTAAAGAATACGCAAAATATTTCCGATATGCTATGTAATTTTTTTGTATGAAATTTAGTATTTATGAATTTCAGGGAAATAATACAAGACCGTCGTTTATTAAGAATACATATTGTTGCGCACTTGGGGGTTCGTAAGTTGTCCGAGAATGAAAGGCGAAACTTGCAAAAATTCAGTGATTTATTCACAGAAAGTTCCAGAAAAATACAGGTCTATGAACCAAGTATCAGCTTCAATTCAACCAGTAAACATAGCTTAAACAACAGCCGTTAATAGCAAAACAACAGTACAAACTGTTTATCAATAACACATAAAGCAAGTCTCATTCAAAGAGGCTCAAAGCAAAGCAAGCATTTGACGAAACTGACACACATCTGAGATTGGCCGCCTTGGCTAAAAAAATGCTCCTTTTATACTATTCTGTCGTACACAGACTGTTCTGGAAAATTATCGTATCTCATCAGCCAATGAGATTAGAGCTTCCATATTTGGTATATCTCTAATAAGGATTTTCTCGCCAAGGTCGCCAAAAAAATGGCGAGGAGGGAAACAGTCGCCAAATTTGGCACCAAATCCATTTCTTCCCTTAAATGGTGCTTTTTAATGCGTTTTTAAAGGAAAATTAGGCTATTTTAACGCTAAAACGACTAGAAATGCACAAAATTAGCATTTTATCGACTTACTAAGCCTCTTTGAAAAAATTTATACAAAAATAAATGCAATTATTTGAATTCCGTAACACTTTATATGATATACAAATAGGTATACAAAGAGAGATACAGCGGGGGGTTGAAGGGGGCGGCAGCCCCCCCTTAGGAATGTATCTGATTATGGTAATAAGTCGATCGAATCAATATATACTATTGTATAATAAGGAATAAATAAAAATGACCTATTGAAAAATGTCTGGTGCAAATAGGACGTTGAGGCTCCTGATCTGCAGATCCACTAGTATATCATAATATATTACAAAATGTATGATTATTGCATTATGTTCAAAAAGAAAGTTTTATGCAGATTTTTAAAAAGTACTTCGTAGAATGCAATAAAGCGAATTATTAAATCGAAAATGTACATAGGTATCATTTCATCCCTTTGGTATTATGCAAATAAGACATAGTTTTATTTGTTTCAAACATTATTTTTAAAGATATTACAAATAAAAATATAAAAGTCATTTTTTTCTGCAGTGCAGCCTTTTTTTTTTTTTTTTTTTTTTTTTTGTCGCTTAGTGTATATAACGTCTGTGGCTCGTGTACAGACAAAACAATTTTGTATCATTGCGATCTATAGATAGTATTTACTATTCTTATACTCCATTACGCATAATTTTAGTAGAATGCGTAAAACCATGGTTTTCGTAGAAAATGGTAGGCATAGAATTGGTAATTAGTTTACAGGGCTACACAAAATAATTCCTATATGTTATAAAATCATTTGTTATGAAATTTGGTACAAGTATTTCGAGTTACAAGGAGTTAACAGAATGGTATGAGTTACAATTAAATATACATGCACATGTACACAGATATGTATAGACAGATATAAGAGGGGTTGGGAGGAAACCCCTCCTCCTCAGAAATGTATCTGGTTACGTAGCGAGTTAATCATATATATGTATGTGTGTTTCTCTCTCTCTCTCTCTCTCTCTCTCTCTCTCTCTCTCTCTCTCTCTTATATATATATATATATTTATATATTATTTTATTTTATTATTATTATTATTTTAATAAGTAATAGAGAAAACTAAAAATTGTGTGCTAAGTAATGAGTGATGCAGTTAGGACGTTGCAGCTCTTGATCTGCAGATCCACTAGTTTAATTACTTACAACCGTCAATTACCTAAAGTTCGTAAAGTCGATTGGAGCCACTCTGGATTATTTAAATCTAACTTTACACTTATTGACTTATTTTCTTCTAAATAAAATTTTCTGAGAAACAATTTACTAAAATGTGCTATGTTTAATTTACAAACAAGTTTTATTTCTAGTTATTATTCAAGTAGTTCTATTATTCTCTATAACTAAATTGAAATATTTTTATATTTTGGTTTTGCCTGTCTGCTTTCGTTATGCTCTCATTTCTGTATATATGATATTTACAGAATGCCTTGAAAAATGTCTGCAATAACAACAAAAATTACTTTTTATATTTATACTTTCTTTCATTGAGAATACTGGTTGCATAATTTGCAGCATTTAAAAACAAATTTAACTTTTTATGTCGAACTGCACACTATAAGAAATTTCGTTGCTAAATTACTGTCAGTGACTGGCAAAAGTCATCCAGTCACTGACCGTAAAAATAATATTATCGTCGTTATATTTATGAACTTACTTTCGAAGGATGGAAGTGACCGTTCAATAAATGGTGAATAATCTGAATTTTTCAAAAATTTGTCTCAACTTCGAATAATGGAAAGGGATTAATCGTATATTTTAATTTTAACAGTCATCTTTCTAAATTTTACAGAAATTTCTTAGATTACACAAACGTAATTAAAAATATTTGTTTTATAATGTAATTAAGTGGAAGCCTTTTAGCCATTACTCGTCGGAGACGAGTAACGTTTCCAGGGAGAACCGCGAGGAGGTAGGCTTCCTCTCTCCCCGTTCGCAGGACCATTCCTCTGCTTGTACGTTCTTGGATGAACGTAGACTAGCAGAGTGCGTCCCACTCGCTAGACCATTCCTCTGCTCCCTAAGCATTAAGTGCGTAGCTGAGCAGAGTGTGTCCCGCTAGTGATGATGGCAGTGGAGAAGATGGTGTTATAAGCCTGATGGTGGTGGCTTAGAGATGGAGAAGAGGCAGAAGATGGCTTGCAAGTAGACGAGTTAGAAGCCTGATATTGCTGGCTAAGAAGGTGGAGAAGAGAAAGACGATGGCTGTGAAGAAGAAGAGCTTGGAAGCCTGATGTTGTTGGTTTAGAAGATGGAGAAGTGAAAGAGGATGATTTGGAAGTAGATGAACTTAGAAGCCAAATTTTGCTGGTTTAGAAGAGGAAGAGAAGCAGAGAAGCACTTTTGAGAAGATGATGTTATTTGCTTGATGGCACTAGATTAAAGGATGGTGAAAAGGAAGTGGATGATTTTTGAAAAGAGGATCTTATTAGCTTGATTGTGTTGGCTTTCACTATGTGAAAGAGGCAGAGCTGGTGTTGGCTATGTATATGGTGAAGAGACAGAAGATAGACTTTGAGAAAAGGATCATATCAGCCTGAAGCTTTGAAGCTGGTGAAGAAGCAAATGATGACTTCTGAGAAGAGGATCTTAGACGAATGGTGTTCTCTTAGGAGATGTAGTTTGAGTATGTTGAACAGTTTATGATGCATATGACTCTTCTAGATGACTTTTGCTGAATAGTATAAAGGTACAAAGCATCAGTTGAGTATTAGTTATCTTTCATTATAATCCAACTGGAATGGCTACTAGATGATTTAAATCTGATAAATTAAGGTGATAAATAAACTGACTGTATTAGTTAGTGAGAAGAGGCTCTGCATAGGAAATTATTTTAAAAACCTTGTAAATGTAAAAATCGGATTAGTTCGCAATTTAATTATGGTTTTAAATAAATTTTAAAATTGAAAAATCGATGTGGAAAAATTCCGTAATAAAAATAAGAAACGCAATATAGTTAAATTATGCGAAATTTCTAATCAACTAAAAAATAATTCTGGTTCAAAGTTTCTAATTCTTTGTTTTCAATTTGGAAAGAATGAAAATTAATAACTTAAACTTTTTTAAAATAAAGATGACTGTGGTATTTTGTCCTTTTTACCACAGCCACAACAGCAGCAAAAAAGCTTTCGAAGACATTCTTTCAATTTACCACATTTTCTTGAGGGCTTTTCTTCAGTTTCATTTGATTCAGGATCTTGATTTTGAGTTACTTGAAATTGTCTGTACTCAGTTGCACATTCAGCCCATGGTTCAGATACCCAATTAATATTTCCAAATCGATTTAAGTCCGCTTGAATCAAGCTGGCATCCAAATATCGCAGCATGCGTTCTTCAGAATAATTATGCGTTGGTTTAACGATATGACGTCGAGAATCTTTGTACATAATAGCTGGTTCGCAATCGTAACTATCGATATCACAGCTTTTTTCGGAGACAGCGTCGAAATAATTCACTGAACTTGCTTCAGAAATCGCATCATAAAAGATGTCTTGTTCTTCAGGAAATATCATCATATGCTTCAATGCCATGATCTATGAAAATAATTGAGCCGAGATATATGACAATGACCGCAGCCAAGAGATAGCTTCCTTCATAAACTTGAAGGAGCCACAAAACAAAGTCAAAAACATGGCGATTTTTGTAGTTTGTGATATTAAATGTCCGAAATAGATGATAAGTATATGCTAAATTAAGCAATGAAAACTTTATTTTCAGGGAAAACGCAATTTGAAATCAGAGACTTAGCAAATTCAACCTACAACTTCAAAGTTTGTAGTAAGAATGAAAAATTCGTTGTTAGTTTCAATATATTTCGAAATAAAACAGAATAAAATCATTGTTGTATTGTTATTTGAACAATAAATATTTGTTTTAACAAGGAAAATATAATATAAACAATTAATAAAACTCTTTTCCAAAAAGCATTGTTGCTGATTGATTTTTTTTGTTTTGGTCCTTTTATTTCTAACGTTGCCACAATAAAAAAAGGAAATATGTAAAAATAATTTAATTTTTAAAGCATAATGATTCTAGTTGGCGAGATATATTTTTATTTCCGAAAAGAAAATAAAGAACGCGAATTTTTGTTTATTAAGTATTTATTAAAATAATGTTGCAGACTTTTTTTTTTTTTTCCTGCAATTTTAAGAAGATTGGTATGGTTAGTAGACAATATTAGTCAAAGAAGACAATAAATTAATAAAATGTACTTAAATATAAATATATTATTAATGCTATACTTACATAAATATAAATAGTAAAATACACATAAATTTAAGTGTTAATAAAATACATTTTTATTGGAACAAATTCCAACGATGCTTTTTTAAGTAGCACCAATACCAAAGTACTGCTTTGCGATAATTGACGCCAATATTTTAACTTGATGACTATTATTTGTATGCTAACGTTAAAGTAAATATTTGCATTATAAAAATAATATCTGAGCTTTAAGTTCATTTACTTCTCTTTGCTAGCGTACAACTTTAGTATGGGACCCTCATTGGCGAAATTTAAAATTTGGTACCGAAGTAGCTCGGAAATTTCTCGCCAAGTTCTTTATTTACACGATTACGATAGCCATTTTAAATCATAGTCAAAATGGCAACAAAAATATTAAAAGCCGCTAAGGGAATCCCATACTACAGCTGTAATAGGCTAGAATAACTGGGATAGATTCCTTCATATTTTTCTTGCAATTTTTACTAAAGTTATTTTTCTCTAACAGTTCTGCTAAACTCGTTCATTGGAGACATTTTTTTAAAAATTGTATCTGTTTGGCTTTTTATGTCTCTTATCCATTACGGTTGGTTTTAGACAATTTGTTCTCAGTTGTTAATATACAGCTTCTCTTTCATGGAGACGCCATATATACTAGAAAGCACTAGTCCAGAAATTTTTTTTTTTTTTTTTTTTTTTTTTTTTAAACATAAATTTCCTTCTTGGTTTCAAGAATTAAAATTTTCAATGCTTCAACAGAAAATGATGAACCCGCAGAGAAACCTCTAGCATTGTCCTATGATCATAGATATTTTATTTTCGCTCACTGCGTAACAGTTTGGGGTATAACTATAGTACAGCGTCTAGAATAAACAGTGTGGCAATCTCCTATAACCGTGATGTTAAAATGATGCTACAAAAATTAAGCTTACCCAGATGTCGCTGTGATCGAAGCTATTGCTCAAATCGAAGACCTGATTGGCTTTTCCCAGTTTCGTCAGTTTAATCACGTGATCTAAGCATATAATTAACCAATAGGGAGTCTCGGTTTTGTTGTCGTGACCCTAGCTTCGATTACAATGACATCTGGTGACAGGCTTAATTTTTTTAGTACAATTTTATTCGCCGCTTTCCACACTGTTTATTCTAGACGCTGTAACTATAGCATTTCCCCACAACTGGATTTGGCGATTTTTCTTTGGCGTAGTTTTAAACGATAACGATGTCGTTGATTCTTTGCAATATAATATGGCAGCCTGCATGCTGTTTATTTTAGTTTTATGATTTATAATTTAGCTTATAATTTTATGATTTATGATTTATGATTCTTAGATTTATGATGTACCCGAAATCGCCAAATCCAGCTGTGGGGAAATACTATAGTTGTTTGGGGAGTTTAGCGAACAATTCTTGTTGCAGTCTCACTGTATAGCGCGACAACGTTTCCTACGACTAGCAGTGAGGCCGAGTCCAAAAGTTTAGAGGGATGCAAAATTGGCCGAGAGATAGTTATTTGGCAAACATCCAGTTATTCGGTGTCCGCTTGTTTTCTCTCAGTCACCCCTATTTTAACACTGGACTCGTTCAATCCGCACTTGCGCAGAGGCTTCCATGGTCTCAAGAAATGTGGTTAAAGAATAATTTCTTTGAAATTAAAAGGTGTCGTAGCTATTCTCGCTCAAGCTTAATTCCAACCTTATGCTGCAATGGTTATGAAAATTTAGTTCATTAATTTACTGCTGATTTGAGGGAACACATTTCGGTACAACTTGCAGGTTAGTATACAACCTTATTTGGGGATTTTCTATTGGTGATTTCAGTGAAATGGTTGGCATGGATTTCAAACGTAAACAAAGCGAAAACGCGTTTTTCAAAATGGCGTCTTTTTTGTGATGTACACAAATAAATTAAGCCTATTTTTAATATAATTGAAAAATTAAAATTAACTTACCTCCCTTTGTATGAAAATATAACTGCATGAATTTCTATACTGGAAGGGTCATATATATATATATATATATGATTCCCTACATTTGTTCCATTTAAATGTTCTTCAGTTGCCGGGAAAATACGATTCTATAAACCACATTTCCTATAACCCACATTTTTTCAAAAATTTTAAAAACCTTTCTCTCTCTCTTAACTATATTCATTCAAAAAAATTCTACTGGATTCACCTTCTTTTCCGAACATTGTCCTACTTTTCGTTAAATAAAATAGTAAAAATATAATAGAACGCTGAATATTTAAATGTCGATCAAGTTGTCTTCATAAATGATTGGAATGCTGGTTGCCATGGTCATAAAAAATAAACAGTAAACATGTTGTCATATCACGTTGCAAAGAATCCAGAACGACATCATTATCGTTCAAAACGGCACCAAAGAAAATCGCCAAATAGGGTTCTGGACCAACCTGCAAAATGTGTCAAAATATCTACCTTTTTTTAAAAAATCACGCAAAAACTTCTTTTTAAATTAAAATAGGTATAACTTCAGTATAACCCCACAGCTGAATTTGGCGATTTTTCTTTGGCGCCGTTTTGAACGATAACGATGTCGTTCTGGATTGTTTGCGATATAATATGGCAACCTATATGTTGTTTATTTTGGATTTATGATTTTATGTTTTATAATTTTTAGATTTATGATTTAGCCACAATCGCCAGCAAAAAACTCGCCACATATCGTCGTGGGGTTATACTGAGGTTGTTCCTTAAAATAATTTAAGCAACAAAATTAAAAATTCTGAGCAGAAATGTCAAAGGAAATTGAAAATTCACCAACAGAAACGACCTATTCAAAAACTGTACCGATTTAACTTCGTGTACGTCGATCAAACCAGATATTACATCGCAAGTCACGACAGCTCGGGTACAATTTGCAGGTTGGTCCACAACACTATCTGGCGATTTTTTTTTTTCCTTTTGCGCCGATTTGAACGATAACGGCGATATTTTAGATTATTTTTCAGCATTTGTTTACGTTTGGAATCCATGGCAACCGTTTCCGAATATCGCATTTCGCTGTAATTACTAAAAGAAAATCGCCAATCAGAGTTGTGGAGCAACATGAAAGTTATTCCCTCCTGACCAAAAACAACATCTACAGGTAACGTTTTCCCACGTTGAAAGTCATTAATGTTGGGAATCATCAGAGGTACCCTGGCGACAAACTTTTGGTGATTTTATCAGAAATTATTATTTCAGAGAAATCCTAGTCCGGAAGTTACAGTCGGTAACAAAAGTCTCCGAACACTAGCAAAAATTCTTGCATAAAAAAAGTACACTTAATACAGTTTTGTTAAATAAATCCTTGTCGAATCCTGTTTTTAGACTGACTAAGAACAGGATTCGACAAGGATTTATTTAACAAAACTGTATTAAGTATACTTTTTTTATATAGGAATTTTTGCTAGTGTTCGGAGACTTTTGTTACCGACTGTACACGTATAATATTAAAAGATTTAGAACAACTATAGTATCTCCCCACAGCTGAATTTGGCGATTATGGCTTAATCATAAATCTAAAAATCATAAGCTAAATTATAATTCATAAAATCATAAATCCAAAATTAATAGCATGCAGGCTGCCATATTATATCGTAAACAGTCCAGAACGACATCGTTATCGTTGAAATCGGCGTCAAAGAAAAATCGCCAAATTCAGCTGTGGGAAGATACTATAGCTGTACCAAAGATTTACCTCTGAAGTTTTACAATTTTGGCGAGATTCCTTAAGATTATATCGCTAATCCATCTATAATTGGAAAAATTCGTTTTTTAGTTCTGTTAAGAGCCACTAAAGAGAGCTGAAAGCTAGACTCCGAGACATTTTTGGTCTTGTATAGGGAAAGTTTATCCTGTAAATTTCCGTTACGCTGCTCTGTATTTCATAATGGGGACTTTCGGTTCTTGAATAACCCTGTATCTTCTATAACTTTCTTGATACAAATACTGTGACATCTAAATGGTAGTTTTTTGCTCCCGAACCTCAGTATTCGGAACGGCATTTATTCAGAAATTTTCTGTACCTAATACAGATGGCATTTAAAAGTCTTAATCTACTCTACGACTACGAAAAATGCAAATAACGAGTACAAATTACTCTAAAAGATTAATTTTCAAATTTAATTACAGGCGCCAGAGAATTCGCATTAATATCTATAATCATTTATATTAATATCAATATTTATTTTCTTTGAAATCAGCCACAGTCGTAAGATGGCAAACCAATTCATCATCTAAGTTTCCATATTTAGAAAATCGCGAAAGTTTGAAATTGGGGTGTTTTAACTATAGCTAAAATTTAATTATATTCTAACGTTTCACCGAAAATAAAAAAAATTATAAAATATTACTTTAAAATGTTGCCCATGCAGAGTTATTCCACGTGCTTTAATTATTAGATTGCATTTATTTATTTTAGGTTCTTGCCATTAGCCGAGAATTTGGTGGCCCAATTTAAATACATGTACCAAGAAATGGTACAAAAAAGTTTAGTAAAAAAAATAATAATAATAAATAATAAAGTAAATAAATAAATAAATAAAAATAAAATTAGAAATTCTAACTTCTAAACTTTCAATAAATTATTTATTTTAATTTATAATTATTGCCAAAAAAATTAAACTTTAAGATAGCACGCGATCCGCGATTCTAATGAAATGCTCGCCCTCTGGTGGGCTAAGGTGAAAATACAATTAACATGAATAGCTTTCGACATTCGTGGAGACGCCATTCTTGCCGATGTTTAGTTTCACATATATTTATTGAATACAAATGAATAATCCGGTGAAAAAGATAACACATACTGTTGTGTGCCACAGTGTAACTCCAAAGGATCAAGAAATCCAGAATTAAGCTTCCATTTATTTCCAAATGACAAATTTAAAATTTCAGTTGCTTCGGCTAATGGAAGTAAAGAATTAATCAGATGATTTGAAACTAATATTTGTTCAGCTTCAGTTAAAAATCTACTTCCGATCGAACTTTGAATAAACTGAAATATTTTTTCCAAAAGCAATCAATTTTCCATGATGTAATGACGGAGAAATTATAGCACAAATATTAAGTAGTAACACAAATGGAACAATAATAAATACACGTGGCTATTATATTTACTAACAACAAAAGCTGAAAAGGCGCCATCTATCGATCATTACAAACGCGGATCATGTTTTATATAAAAATTAAATCATTAAATTCATTCTTTTACTTATTTTTATTTCATATTGCTCGCGTACTTTTTATTTCCTAATTCAAAATTATTTAAAAAGAAAAAAACTTTTTCGATATCGTTTGTAACGATACTGATTATTATTAATTTTCATTTCTTTTTCTTAAAAAAAAAAAAAAAAAAAAAAAAAAATATTTTGATGAAATTCTGGCAAAAGCAGAATTTAGTTCAGGACGGAGGACTATTAGTTTTTTTTTTTTTTTTTTTTAATTATAACATCGCTTTCAAATTATTCAGTTATAGCTTCGATAAATTTTAGATTTCGATAAATGTCCAACTATCGAAAAATGATTTCGACAAATGTTCAACTATCAAAAAATGACACCGCAAAAATCCCAGATCGAGACTAATAGTCCTCAGTTCTAATAAAATAAAATAAATATAAAATAGTAAATTTGTTCATGCATATGAAAAAATGACGTCAAGATAAATAAAGTGCGAAAATTTCTCGCGGGCTTGCTAGCAAAGGAATTATTTGAAGTGAGAAATAAATCAATCCAAATTATCATTTTTCAACGGGCGCCTTAGTCGCCCTACAACTAACTAGTTTTTTATATTTTTACTGTCAAGTTGATATATATATTTAAAAAAAAAAAACTGCCCATGACGTCACATTTAACCGCATGACGTTTCTTTACTACTCTAAACTCAATGAACTATAAATTTATTTTATCAGTTTTATTAGTTCCCCATCATACTATACGTATGGGGAACTTAGGTAATCGTGAAAAATTTCGACCTCGGTTTTTTGACTTTTTTATACGTTTTCAGGTGTGAGGAATCCGAAAATGACAAATTTTGTATGGTGTCTGTCTGTAGGGTTTCTGTTAGTGGGTCAGTGTGTTAGTCCGTTAGTTTGTTAGTCTGTTAACACGATATCTCACGAACAAATGATCGCAGAGAGGTTAGAAAGCGCAGATCAGTTTCAAAATATTACTTTCGATACTGGAAAGAACCCTATTTATTTGGAACATTCGAATTAAAAAACTTCGCAAGTTATTAGAAATTTACGATTTTCTTAACATGGGAAAATAGGACAAAAATTCACTTAAACGTGCATTAAATGGAAATTTTTTACTGTGAAAATGTCAAACCAGTTTTAAAATATCGGTTTTGATGCCGGAATGAACATCAGTAACCGTAAATATGCTGCTTTGAAAATTTCACAAGTTATTGGAAATTTACGAATTTCTTAACATGGCAGTATATGGCAAAATGTCACATAAACATCAATTTTGAGCGATATTTTCATCGTAAAGACGTCAGACTACTTTTGAAATACTATTTAGGACTGTAGCATGCATGAATATTAATGACTATGAACTTTCGAATATTAAAATTTCGTAAGTTATTGGAAATTTACGAATTTCTTAACATGGCAAAATAGAGCAAAAATCTCACATAAGCGTCAATCTTGAGGGATATTTTCATCGTAAAGATGTCAAACCACTTTCGAAATATTATTTAGGATACAGGCATGAATATCATAGACTATGATTTTTTCAATTTAAAAAATTCGTAAGTTATTTGGAATTTACGATTTACTTAACATGTCAGAATATGGCAAAATTGAGCATAAACTTCCATTTTGAGGATCATAAATATATAAAACAACTTCAAAATTACATTTATGATATTTGTTTGAACATGATTGAATACAAATATTCTAATAGGAAATTTTCGTAAATTATTCGTAATTTACGATTTTATCAACATATCGAAATTGTAAATTTTTCATATAAATATGAATTTTGAGGATTATTGCATTGGAAACAGTAGCATGAAAACTAAACAACGGAATCGACCCTGATAAAATAAATTAATAGATTAGAATAAGGTAAATATAAGATTAGAATGGGGTAAAAAGTGAACGGTGGATAGCCTATTAGACGGGGATTTCATTCTGTTACTGTAACAAGCTTTGGTCATATTCATTTCTTTTAACATGATTATAATATGTCTCGCACAAGAAATTTATGAGAACATAAATATGATGGGGAACTGAGCAGAGTCCACCTATGCCAACTAGTTTTTAGATCCTCCTGGGCGATTTTTTAAATTATCTGCGATTGTAATGAAATGCTCTCCCTCTGGTGGGCTAAGGTGAAATTACAATAAGCATGCTTTAATTCGGCTTTCAACAAGCCGCCATTGCTGGCCGATGTTTAGTTTCACATATATTTATTGAATAAAAATGAATAAATCCGGTAAAAAAGATAACACACACTGTTGTGTGCTACAGTGTAACTCCAAAGGATCAAGAAATCCAGAATTAAGCTTCCATTTATTTCTAAATGACAAATTTAAAATTTCAGTTGCTTCGGTTAATGGAAGTAAAGAATTAATCAGATGATTTGAAACTAATATTTGTTCAACTTCAGTTAAAAATCTACTTCCGATCGAACTTTGAATAAAGTGAAATATTTTTTCCCAAAAGCAATCAATTTTCCATGATGTAATAGCGGAGAAATTATAGTACGAATATTAAGTAGAATAACAAAAAGAGCAATAATAAATACACGTGGCTATTATATTTACTAAAAACAGAAACTGAAAAAGCGCCATCTATCGATCATTACAAACGCGGTTTGCGTTGAAATACATTGAATGTTTTCCACAAAGAAGTTTAATTTAGCAACAGCCATTCTAATCTAAGTAGCACATGAAATATATAAATAAATTATAAAATATTACAAAAAATAAATAATAAAATAAAATAAAATAAAATAAAAAATAAATAAACCAAAATAGTAGTTACATAAATCATGTATTTTAATCTGAGTAGATAATTTTATAGAAAAAAAAAGCAGTTTTAAAAATAGAAAATTTATTTCAGCAAGCACTATTTTAAACCTAAAAACCATTAAAAATATAATCAGAAAATAAAGAATTCTTATAAATTAATAAAAAGGTGTACAATAAGTATTAGTAAATAGGGTCCCCACCCCCTTTTATACAAGAAATAATACAAATAATAAAATAATTCATCGCATCTATGGTGACAAAAATTCAAAAGCTGCCAAGGGAGAGATTAAATAAAGTTGTGTAGCACGATAATGTTTGTTTATTTATTTAATTTTTTAAATATAAATCCCTACGCTAATTTATCTTACAAATAAATGAGATGCTGTGTGTGACTGCACTTGCACGCTGTCAGGTAGAAATATTTGATTAATCCAAATTAATATTTCAATAAATAAATAAAAATAAAATATATTCAATAGGAAATATATATAACCATGAAAACATTGGTTATCTAAAATACGGCAGAAATAGCGCTCATAGCATATTGTTACAAGGAATTAAGTCTTTGCCCTGTATCAATTGTTCTGTTCCAATGAAAGTCGTTTTACAGGCAAAGACAAAATAAAGGGGCAGTTCATTCACTTTCAGTGGGGTCAGCCTTGGCGACAAACTTGGAGAGTGGTCGACCAAATTTGGTGAAAAATGATAGTTTAGAAATCCCGAAGTTTCGAAGTTCTCCGATACACGGGAGCATAGATCTCGAGCTTTCCATTAGACCCTCGAAGGAATAATCGCCAAGCCCCATCGCCAAAAGTTATAAATAGGAGTGAGTGGATTTCTGCGAGAGAGTATGTAGTCACTGCGATTCAGAGTTATTGAGAGACCTACACTAAGTGATTACACTTTAGGGATTGAGCTCTAAGCGACTGATCCTTTTTCGTGAGCTAACAAAGATTTCTGCTCTGCAGTATATGATGTTATACAGGGTGTTTCAAAACTTTTGGGCAAAAACTTAAGAGATGGTTAGAAAACATCTAAACAAGCCATTTTTACCATACATTGCATGGGCGAAGAGCAAGCGGTGACCGCTAGAGGGCGCTGTAATGGAAAGTATAAATCGCGCGTTTTCTTACACATCGTCATTTCTACCGTGGATTTCAGCAGGCATGGCGACATACAGTAATCAGGAAAAGGCGGACATGCATTTTATGTATGGTCTGGCGAATGGGAATGCTATGGAAGCCGCAAGACTATACAGCCAGCGTTTCCCGAGAAGACACGTGCCAGACCGAAAAATACCAAAACAGTCTTGCGGCTTCCAGAGCATTCCCAATCGCCAGACCATACATAAAATGCATGTCCGCTTTTTCCTGATTCCTGCCTTCAGTAGCGTTTATATTGTTACGGAATTGCAAATAATTGTATTTATTTTTGTATAAATTCTTTCAAAGAGGCTTAATAAGTAGATAAAGTGCTAATTTTGTGCATTTCTAGTCGTTTTAGCATTGAAATAGCCTAATTTTCCCTTAAAAACGCATTAAAAAACCCCAATAAGGCAGGTAATGGATTTGGCGCCAAATTTGGCGACTTTATCCCACCTTGGTGATTTTTTTGGCGACCTTGGCAAGAAAATCCTTATTAGGGATATACCAAATATGGCAGCTCTAATCTCACTGGCTGATGAGATACGGAAATTTCTGGAACTTTCCATAATTTTCTACAGGGTATATAAAGGCTGTTTTCTTCGCCAAGACTAAGTTCAGTTCAGTTCTCAGCCAGCTTCGCTAATGCTTGCATTGCTTTGAGCCTCTTTGAAAGAGACTTGCTTTAAGTGTTATTGCTATACAGTTTGTACTGTGGATTTGCTATTGACAGCTGTTGTTTAAGCTGTGTTTACTGATTGAATTGAAGCTGATACTTGATTTATAGACCTGTATTTTTCTGGAACTTTCTGTGAATAAATTACTGAATTTTTGTAAGTTTTGCCTTTCATTCTCGGACAACTTACCAACCCCCAAGTACGCAACATTTCTGGTGTCAGGAGTGGGGTTGTCTGTGAATGGTGATAACGAGATCTATAGAGCAGGAAATGAAGAAACTTCTAGAAAGCTTAGCTACCCAGATGAAGGAAATGAAAGCCGGGCAGGAAAAGATGGAAAACGGATTGATAGAGAAAATAGAAACAGGACAAAGAGAAATGAAAGCAGTTCAGGAAAAGATGGAAACCAGTTTGACCGAAGCAATTAAATCTAATCCCGATGAGATAAAGAGAGAGCTTTCAACGGTGAAAGAGTCAATCGAGGGTAAATTAACGGTGATGGAAAATAGAATGGATGGAATAGAAGAGAAAGTTATAAAGATAGAATAAAATTTTGAAGAGAAAGTTATGAAGATAGATGAAAAGTTTGAAGAGAAAGTTTTGAAAATAGAAGAGAGTTTTGAAGAGAAAGCTATGAAGATAGAAGAAAATAATTATCAAGGTTGAAGAGACTGTTTCGAGTATAGAACGGAGTTTCGAGGAGAAAGTTAAAGAAAACATTGATCAGGTACTGAAACAAAGGTTTTCAGAGATAGAAGGTAAATTGAAAAGAATGGAAGACGATATGGAAAGAAAAGTTCAAGAAAAGTTAGAATCCATGCCCCAGGAAACTGAAAAGAAAGAGAGAAGAATTCAGAATCAGGAATTGATTAAGCTATCCACCTACGACGGCAGTTCCTCCTGGCATGTATATAGGACGCAGTTTTAAATCGTAGCTGAAGCTAACGGCTGGGACTCTGTTGTAAAGACGGCTCATCTGCGGGGCGACGCCGCAGATATTCTGGAGACCCTTTCGAAGGAACAGCGATATGACTTCGAAGCTTTAACCAGAGCACTAGAGCTACGTTTTGGAGCGAAATGGTCCAAAGAATATAGTCGACTCCAGCTAAGGTCCCGTCATCAGGGACCAGGGGAAAGTTTACAAGAACTGGCATCAAACATCCAGAGGCTTTCACATTTGGCTTTCTCAGACTGTCATCCTAAAACACACTATGATCTGGCCCTATAATATTTCATTGATGCTGTCGGAGATCCAGAAATTCAAAAAGCCCTCAGACTCTCCGGCGTGAAGGATTTGGAGTCAGCCTTAGTGTATGCCCTAAAGATCGAGGAAGCCCAACAAGCCTCCCGTAAACATCGCCAGAACAGCACAGCAGACAAAGTGAACGGCTCTCAAGATGATCTTAAAGAGATTCAGAAAATGATTGCAGATATAAATAGGAGATTACGTATTCTTGAGAGTAAGAAAGAACGGAAGACTCCAACAACTGAATGCTGGGGCTGTGGAAAAGACGGGCATATCAAACGAAGCTGCCCAGTAAGAACACCTAGAGAAGCAACCAAGAATGTCTCTGAAGTATGCCACTCAGAAGGAGCTCTTCGGGAAAATCCAGATGCCTTCTTGCGGAAGCCTCCACCTGAAGATCATAAGTACAGCTCTAAAGCCGATGATAAACACCAAAGAATAAAGCCAGTTGCTCGCCAAGTTACTGTCTCAACACCATCAGAACAAGACCCCGATCTATGGAGTGACAAAGAACTTCGGCAAGCCCAGCTGGAAGATCCTGACATGAAGCCAATATTACAGCTGAAGGAGACGACCAGCAGCAGACCTACCTGGCAGGACATTTCCAGATTTAGTCCCATTACGAAAAGTTATTGGGCACTTTGGGACTCTCTTCATATCGGAAACGGCGTATTATACAGAATGTGGGAATCTGATGATGGGAAAAGCTTCAGATGGCAGATTGTATTACCAAGATCAAAAATTCCAGATGTTTTAGAACAACTGCACAGTAGCTCTACCGGAGGCCATTTTGGGGTAATGAAGACTCTGCAGAAAGTTCGGGAACGCTTCTACTGGTGCAAGGCAAGGGAGGATGTGGAGAAATGGGTGTAAATCCTGTGATGCTTGTGCGGCACGTAAAAGCCCACAGAAACGAAGTCGAGGAAGACTGCAACGATATAACGTGGGAGCACCATTTGAACGGATTGCACTCGACATCTTGGGTCCTTTGCCACGGACCTCCAGTGGAAATAAATACATCCTCGTCGTGATGGATTATTTCACCAAGTGGCCTGAGGCATATCCTATTCCCGACCAAGAGACATGCACAGTTGCGGAGGTCCTAGTGCAGCAATGGGTGTCAAGATATGGCACGCCCTTACAACTTCATACCGATCAAGGTACGAACTTTACCTCTGCTGTTTTCAAAGGACTGTGTCAACTACTCGGCATAGACAAAACCCGGACAACACCCTTACATCCCCAATCGAACGGCATGGTCGAGAGGTTCAACCGTACCATCCTGAATAACTTCTCTCTTCTAGTATCAAGGAACCAGCAAGATTGGGACTTGAAGTTGCCATTGTTCCTGTTAGCTTATCAAAGTGCTGTTCATGAAACCACCGGCTATACTCCAGCCCAGATGCTGTTTGGATGTGAACTTCGTCTCCCATGTGATTTCCTGTTTAGTTGTCCACCCGATGCGCCTTGATCACCCGAGGAGTACATCCAAGATCTCCAGGCACGATTTGAGGACGTACACAACTTTGCTCGGGAGCGGATTCACATGGCAACGGAGAAAATGAAGACAAGGTACGATCTAAAGGATACACAACATGAGTTCCAGGAAGGAGACAAGGTCTGGTTATGGAATCCTGTTCGACGCAAAGGACTCTCTCCCATGTTACAGTGCAACTGGGACGGACCGTACACAGTCTTAAAAAGGTTGAATGATGTAGTGGTGCGGATTACTAAAACACCTTTATCAAAACCGAAGGTGGTGCACTATAACAGGCTAGCCAAGTACCACAATTAACGGTAATATTAAAACTTAAAATGTAAATACTGGTAAAATTTGCGCATGCGTAATGTAAATATTTGTATATAAATATTTGTACATATTTGTGAATTTTGTAAATATTTCTTACTTGATTTATATTTATATTTTATCGTTATATGCAACTTAGTTTTTGTATTTTAGATTGTGTAAATTTGTTTAGTTTCGCCTCTTGACCAAGGGTTGCACTGCCCGGGACGTGCAGTTCTTGGGAGGGGGGCAGTGTTACAGAATTGCAAATAATTGTATTTATTTTTCTATAAATTCTTTCAAAGAAGCTTAATAAGTTGATAAAGTGCTAATTTTGTGCATTTCTAGTCGTTTTAGCGTTGAAATAGCCTTATTTTCCCTTAAAAACGCATTAAAAAAAACCCAATAAGGCAGGTAATGGATTTAGCGCCAAATTTGGCGACTTTATCCCACCTTGGCGATTTTTTTGGCGACCTTGGCGAGAAAATCCTTATTAGGGATATACCAAATATGGAAGCTCTAATCTCATTGGCTGATGAGATACGGAAATTTCTGGAACTTTCCACACTTTTCTACAGGGGTATATAAATGCTGTTTTCTTCGCCAAGGCTAAGTTCAGTTCAGTTCTCAGCCAGCTTCGCTAATGCTTGCATTGCTTTGAGCCTCTTTGAAAGAGACTTGCTTTAAGTGTTATTGCTATACAGTTTGTACTGTGGATTTGCTATTGACAGCTGTTGTTTAAGCTGTGTTTACTGGTTGAATTGAAGCTGATACTTGATTTATAGACCTGTATTTTTCTGGAACTTTCTGTGAATAAATTACTGAATTTTTGTAAATTTTGCCTTTCATTCTCGGACAACTCACGAACCGCCAAGTACGCAACAATATGATTCAACAGAAAATTTATTTAACTAACTTCTCGACTAGCTAGACATTTAAAACTCTTAGAATAGCTTATAACACGATAACAATGCATTTTTTTAGTACTTTTAGCTAATTGTTTCGGGTCCCTACTGCTTTCGGTAGCGGTTATACGACAAGCTAGACATTTGAAACTTTCTGAATAGCTCAAAACACGGTGGCAATGCATTATTCAAATACTTTTAGAAAATTATTTTGGGTCACCGCTGTCTTCGGTAGCATTTATATGTTTCAACAATCATATAACTTACCGACTAGCTATTTACATTTGAAACTTTCAGAATAGTTCAGAACACGGTGACAATGCATTTTTAAATACTTTTAGCAAGTATTTCGGGTCCCCACTACCTTCGGTAGCGTTTATATGATTCAACAAAAAATTTAAAAACATGGTATATAAAAAGTTCTTTTATCGTGTAATTATTAATTAAATAACTGCGACTAAATTTTAACTGTAGTGGTTGCCTAATCGCTCCGAATATTAATCGTGTATTATATATTAAATATCACTTCTCAAAATTATTGGTGAATATCGAATAAAGAAAGTCCCTAAATTTAGCAACACTACCAGAACTAAGCACATATCGAAGGACGGCGGTTTGATCCTTCGGCCTCTAGATAGGCTATGATTTCTATATTTACCCAGTTGTCACTTACAGATAGAATTACAAGATTTTTGAAAGCTTTTTTATCATGCTTTTATTAACTTCTATTCTTGTTTGTTTGTTCGGTACAAATCTTGCAATCTATTTTTAACTAACTTCCCTACTAGCTAGACATTTGAAACTTTCACAGTAGCTCAGAACCCGGTGACAACACAATACTTCGAAGACCGATTTTCGAATAGTTTTCTTTTAATTAATTAAAATATGGAAATAATAAGCTCCTAATAGCAATAAAAAGAGTCATTAAAATATTAGCTACTAGCAGGCTTTGCACGCTTCGCTAGACATTATTGTCAAAATCCCATATCTGTATTAATAACCTAAGTTCTCGCTGTGATTGGTAGAGGTTTTTCTCGCTCGCAACGTGAGAAGTCTGGGTCCCTACTGCCTTCATCAGCAACTTAGCCACTTCTTACTTCCCCACTATCTATATATTCCCCCAAAATCCCACTAATGTGCATAATGCGTACACATAATCAATATCCACACACCAAAATTCGCCATTCTAAGATAATTCAAAGCGAATTAAAACGGAAAAGCATGAAGGGTGAAATCCAGTTACAATAAGTGCCGGATGCATACAAACAATTTACGCACCAAATTTCGTGACCACAGAAGTCTTTAATAGAAAATATTATAAATAAATAAATACAAAAGGCACAGCTTTAGTATGGGACCCTTTTGGTGACTTTAAATATTTTAAGCCATTTTTGTGATGAATTGAATTGGCTATCTCAATTGTGCAATTAAAGATCTTGGCGAGAAACGTCCGAGCTACTTCGGTGCCAAATTTAAAATTTTGCCAAAAGGATCCGATACTAAAGCTGTTCCATACACGAAATAAATAAATAAAATAATAAAATAAAATAAAAACTTTTTCTAATATTTACAAAATAAAAATCTTAATAAAATCCAAATTATAATCATTTACAAATACGGGGAGAACATAAAAGAACCTCATAAGGTACATAATACCAATAAAAAATTTTGTTTTACTGCAGGAAAGAAAAGTACTGCTTAATTAAATAAAAATATTAAACTAATGCCAAATATCTCTATGAAAATATTTATCCATATACGAATTCCTGATTAAAAAAAAAAATAATAATAATCACCAACTTTTGTAGGTTAACTATTTACTTTTCTCTCTAATTCTTATTATTATTCACGTGAAATTAAAAGTATTTCATTTTTTTTCTGGAAAAAAAAAAAAAAATATATATATATATATATATATATGCGTATATATAAATATAAAACCTTCTACCAAATCTGGGTTGAAAACAGAAAAAAGGTAAAATAAATTAGAAATATCAGACCTATATTTATAAATTTGATACCAAATGAAAGGGGCGATTTTTCTGAATCCAGGGGTGCAAACAGTTTTTCGATGCGACAATTAGATTTTTAAAAAATAACTAAAGTATGAAATTTAAGTGGCAACGGAAAAAAGAGAAAAATAAATTAGAAATATCAGACATATCGTTACAAATTCAGCACCAAATGAATGGGGTGATTTTTCTGAATCTTGGGGTGTAAACAGTTTTACGATACGGCAATTAGATTTTTTAAAATTAACTAATGTATAAAATTTAGATGGCAACACTTTATTTCAATCATTTCAAAATTTGTAGTTCGAATCACGCGAATAAAATAGTCTTTAACTTAAAAATTTATTTTTATGTTTTATTTTTCTATTCAAAGCGTTTTTGCGAAAACATATTTATGGCGCATGCGCAGGCGTTTTTTATACACAATTCAAAAACTAATTAAAATTTTGAAAATTTCTATAGTTATAATTTTAAGTTGGGTGAAGACCTAAGTTTCTGCCAAGCGCCGTTGAATTCCTTTCAACCGTTCTCAAGTGATGCCCGGACAAAAAAAGCGACATACAGACACGATAACACACACACACGCACACACACACACACACAGGCAAAATTTTCTGAAGTCATTTTCGGCTTTCATGGAGTGTGAAACGTGAAGATATCACAAAATCTTTTGATTCCGACAAATTTACAGACAAAAGTCTGATTTTATTAATATAGATAATTTAATTGCTGCCAAAAAAAAAAAAAAAAAAAATTACGAGTTCATTTTCATTCGACATAAAAATAAATACATTTAATTAATCGTGAGCGTTAAAAAAATTGTAAAAAGTTAAATTATTCATCTGGCAAAAATTGACGTCATTATCACTTTAAAGATTTTCTACACATTGATAAAGTGCTAATGTAGTTCATGATGCAAATATATATTGTACTGAAAGGATTAATATTTTACTTTTTAAAACAAACATTTTTTTTTTAATTCAAATTTTCTGTAACTCTTTAACCAATCACATTAGAACGTCCATCTTTGGAATATCCATAATAAGGATTTTCTCGCCAAAAGTCGCCAAGGGCAGAAAGTCGCCAAATTTAGCGCCAAATCCATTACCTGCCTATTGGAGCTTTTTAATGCGTTTTAAAGGGAAAATTAAGCTGTTTTAAGGTGAAAAAGAGCTGGAAATGCAGAAAATTGACAAATTATTAACTTACTAAGCCTCTTTAAAAGAATTTACACAAAAATAAATACAATTATTTACAATTTCGTAACAATACGCATTGATAAAGTGCTAATGCAGTTAGTTCTATAGCTATGATTCAACAGCAAATTTAAAAACATGGGCATCTATTCTCCGACCAGACTATACCTCAATTCCGACTGTTGCAGTCGTTATTTTGATCACGTGATGTCACATTCCTACTTTTCATTTGACGACTGTCGTTGTTTAAGAACGGTCGCTATGGCGGTCGGATCGGAGAATAGATACCCTGTCATAAAAAGTTTTTTACTTTCTCTTAATCATCAGGTAGAGAAAGTATTGTTTTGGGGACAAATTTTCGAACTCGAGATTTTGTTATATTTACACGTTTTGAGGTCCCCTGAATACGAAAATCACGTTTTTAGCAAATGGTCTGTGTGTATGTTTGTCTCTGTGTGTGTCTGTCTTTTATCAGCATATCTCAAAAACAAATTAAGGAAGAAAGTTCAAATTTGGTAATGTAAATGTGAATCATATAGGGATGCTACAGTAAGCTTTTCGTTAAGATCATGCAAATGGTTCGTGTACAGGGACAATCAAGAGAATTCTAATACATTACGTCTATGGGGGAAATTGCAGGTAAGTAGAGTTTAACGTCTATAGAGTGCACTAAACCAAATGAAACGAATATATATTTTTTGTAATAGAGATAGTTAACTGGGAAAAAATTTTTTGTGTATGTAGGAGCCACGCCTCCCCCCTGGGGGAGGGGAAGTCCCCCTTCGAGGGGAGTAAATTTTCATGATGGGTATCGTTCAAAAGAGTTCGCCAATACCTTTAAAACGAATGGTTGAACCATCGATCTGAAATAATTTAAAACAAAATTATCGATTTTTTTTTTTATTTTAACTTTTAACGAAAAAAAAAAAAAAAAAAAACTATATTGAGATTTAATATTGAGAATAAAATGGACTTTTTTGGAATATTTGGTGTTATACTACTTCTCTAATATGGAAATCGTCTGCATTATCATAAAAGATATTTTTTTAAATAATAATTTTAATAAATTATTTTTTAATAACTGAATTAAATTCTATATAAATATAGGTGCATTAATGAAACGGGGGTTTGTGGGGGGCTACCGTCCCCCTCATACAGAACTAATTATCATATAAAACTCTTCAGAAGCGTAATATGAATTGTTTAAGACAGGTTTGCATAGCAGTACTCGTTATCTTACCTTTTAATCTGCAACCTGTATTTATAATATTAAATTTCAGGGTAAGAGAAAGTCGTATGAGTGACACACCAGATTATTTATCTTATAATTTTTTTACTCTATGATTGTAAAATCCAAGAAGAATTTTCAAAAGCTTTCATCAAATGCGTAAAATCTTGTAACAAGAGTTGTAAAAATATGTTCCTAATCAGTGTTGGGCATAATTGATTAAAAAGTAATTGAATTACAATATTATAGTCATTTTACTGTCAGTCGATTAAAAAGTAATTGGTTACAAATAAATAGAATTACTTATTCAATAAATTTAATTACTTATTCAATTTATTTGTAATCAATTACTTGTTAATCGATTGACAGTAAAATAACTACAATTTAATTGTAATTCAATTACTTTTTAATCAATTATGCCCAACACTGTTCCTAATCGACAAAATCAAAGGTATGATTTAAGAATATTACGTATAAGCAGTGCTGCATGATTGAGGGAAATTTTTATTCAATAACCACCACTAAATTTTAAGTGTCTAATCACTTGAAGACCTTTTCTTTAAGATAATGATTTCTTTAAGATTCTTTCTTAATGGTTGCCTAACCGTCTTCGAAACGGTTAGGCAACCATTACACTTAAAATTCAGGGGTGGATATTGAAAAAATATATTCCCTCAATCTGTGTGTAAGTTTTGAAAAGGTAAAAATTCAACGATAAAAATATTGCGGTAAATCATGTCAAGCTCATCAGGCAAATTTTGAAAACCTTTTCGGAAAAATC